>CM024562.1:12048137-13248137 GCA_014182515.1 Eucalyptus microcorys | reverse complement strand
GATATTTGGTTGCGTCAAAATCGAAGGAACACTTCCGACCCTCGATTGGGTTTCTAATCGACTCTAAAAAACGAGGTTAGTGGCGACTGCCATCCTTTTTTTTAGGTTGTCATAAACAACTAGACCATTTAATTGAACCCATCGCGTGGGGTATGAGTTTCGATGAAACTCACCATGGTTTAGCATCGATGTGGGAGTACCCCAAAGGATGAAATGATGTCATCTTTATGAGCGAAGCATACTATCGAGAGGGCTACCATGGTAAAGGCACCCTTAAATCCAATATCCATACCCAACCTCTTCTCCCATGTGGGTATGGATTGTGACGCTCCGTTGTCACACAAGGCACGAGCTTGGGAGAGCTTGCAATCTCGTGGAGGGACTTCACAAGAAGCTTGACCCGAAAGACGAGGTGATGACGTCTTTTGGAACACAAGCCATGAGGGAACTCTCGTGATCGAGTAAACATTTCCCCTTTCTTTCCTCATGATGAAGGATCAAGGGTGGCAAGATCGGGTTGCGACAAACGGTTGACTTTCTTACTTGATTGGTTGAGAAATAAGATCGAAAAGACTAGCATGCATGTTTGATACCTACAATGCATGTGACTTTTAGATGAATGATAAGGTTGATGCATGATATCGAGGGAAAACTCTAGGATCATATAAATCACTTGGTTAGGAGACTTATAAGTGTTATTGACCATGCGATAATACAGTTGGTCAATAATGGCTATAAGTCATAAAATGAATCGGGTAGGTGTCTTAGAGGGACCTACGTATGAACTACAAAGGTTGACCTTGAGGCTCGAATCTGATTTGTGAATTGAACTTCCTTTAATTGATTGATTTTGCCATGATATTGTGCTTATGGTTTTTTGACGTATATGCTTGTTTCTTTCCATTGCATGTACCTAGTTATAGTTCTTAAACTAGGTTTAGTATAGGACTCTGCAGACAAGGATGACGCGAAGATGGTGAAAGGTCAATGTCCAATCCAATTATACTTTTGTACCATTCATCCCTGGCATATGTCTTGGGTTCTTAGTGTCTGTATAAAAGCCCGACGAGTTGCGGGTTCTTTTCTTTCTCATCCTTAAGTTCCATTTCTCTTTTTATCTTTCTTAGGATTGCATAATAGATTTACTAATTTCCTTGATTGTTTATTTTATGTCTCGCAATTTCAATACAATTGATTGTTTTCTTCACTTTTCTTAGAAATAGAATAGCATGAAAATGATCAACTATGCATGATCACCTAATTTAAGAGAAAAGATCCGGAAAAGTAAAAAATAAATGCATGGACACGTTAGTAAACACAACTCAAGTCCCTGAACCTAGATATCTGGTTGCGTGGGAATCGAGGTAACAATTCCTCGATTGGGTTTCTAGCCGACCCTCAAAAAAGAGGCTAGTGGCAATTCTCGTCTTGTTTTTAGGATATTTTAAATAATTAGATTGTAAAAATGAACCTGTCGCGTGAGGTACGAGTCTTGATAAGACTCACCATGGTTTAGCATACCCACATGTGGAAAACTCCTAATGGATGAAGTGACACCATCATTAGGGATGAGAGTATCCGAGGGAGGGCTACCATGGTAAAGATACTCTTAAATCCGATATTCACACCCGACATCCTCTCTCAAGGTGTATCGCCCGTGTGGGTATGAGTTGCAACACTTTGCTATCACACAGAGTACGAGTTTAGAAGAACTTGCGACCTTATAGAAGGAACTCTCATGGTCAAGTACCCATACAAGAGGTTCGATCCAATAGACGAGATGATTACGTCTTTTGGAATGCAAATCGTGAGGGAACTTTCATGGTCAAGTACTCATAAATCCATCATTTCCCTTTTCCTCTCCTCGCGAGAAGAATCGGCGGTGAGATTGGGTCACGACAAAAGTCACAGGATTCCAAAAATAGACCAAAGCTTTAACCATTGCGATTCGAGATTTGACCATTAGCAAGGTTGAGAGGTAGTCAATTCATTTCTCCACACAACCTCGATGCATAGAGTCGAGGCCTTCCCATATGTTCTTGAGACTCCTTGGCAGGGGGATGATATTGATCTTGGGCTTGGCCATCTAAATCCTAAACCTAAAGGGGCATTCAAGATTAAAAATCCATCGTCGTGGGAAATATAAAGTGTGAAACTAAAATTTAGAAATTAGAAAGCATAATATCGATAAAACATGAACGATTCTTACCAACCAAACCATGGCAAGCACGACCACACATCACATGAGGACTTGTGAGGTTTTGACGCCTAAGGATCAGGATATTAAAGGCTTAAAGCTCCCATCCTAATCAATAAAAGTAGTTTACTCACCATTATTATTGTTAATCAATGCCACTTTTATCGATTGGGATGAGTAGGTTTATGGAAATATGGATTACAACAAGCAATCACTTGCAGATTCCATCCACAAACCCTCCTAAAGATGCTAATTAGGGGGATTGGGGTTTTAGATCGCAATTGTGTGTGCGGTGTCGTGCTAAAACTTTTAAATATGCATTTAAACTTAAACAACAAGCACTATAGTATAACCCAACATACATGTATACATCATTTCACCACTTGCAAGACAAGGGGTTTATAAATACACCACCTCTTATAACTCTCACCTACAAGATCATTTAACACGAGGTTAGCGACTTACCTCATTTTCCACGCAACTTTGATAGGCAGACAACCTTACATATGACACGTTAGTTAATACAACAATCATTTTAAATGGCTTCAAGTTCTCTAACTTGTAACTAGTCTCTAGTTGAGTCGTCAAGCCTGTCGCAACCTGACCTCTTTAGGATGCCGAGAATAGGAGGTCGAGTTTAGGGATACTTGACTATGAGAGTTCCCTCACGGTACATACTCCAAAAGATGTCGTCACCTCATCTTTTGGGATCAACCACATGAGTTTACTCAATCACGGTCGTGAGCTCTCCTAAATTCGCACATTGAGTGACAATGGGATTTGTCATGACTACCTCAACGCTACGACACATCTTGATCAATGGTTTCAAAGTCGAAAGGAAACCAGACATAAAGGTGGCATCACTTCATCTTTTAGCTTCACCATCTCGAGTATGCTAAATCATGATCACAATGGGTTTATTTATTATCTATGAATTGTTTAAGGCAACATAGTTGACAATTAAGAGTCACCACTAGTCTCATTTTTTGGGGTTGGCTAGAAAATCAAATCGAGGGTCGAAAGTGGTCTCTCGATATCTACGCAACCAAATATTCTAAAGTTCGAGGACTCGGATTACGTTAATATCTCTATTAACGCCATTTCAATACTTAACAATTTGTCATGTTTCCTAAGGTGTTCATGGATGTTTTTTTACTTTTTCATGCAAATAAGAAGTTAACTAGGTGATCATGCATGGATGGTCGATTTCATGGCATTCTGTTTCTATCAAAGAAAAAAGGAAAGAAGACAATTAGTCAAAATGTAAATGCAATGCCGTAAGTAAATACTCAAAACAGTTTAAGGAAAGCGGTAAATCTACATGCAATCCTTAATAGAAAGTAAAGCAAAAGAAAGAAATCTGCAACTTATCGGGTATTTATACAACACGAAGCAACTTGAAACATATATCGGAAAATAAATGGTACAAAAAGAGGTTGGATTGAACATCGACTATTCATTGTCTTCACATCTTCGGGATCGCCACCTTCATGGACCTATTCTAACTCTAATCTAATACTAAGACTAGATGGTTACAATATGAAAGAAATGTACATGTAGCAAGACAGAAAGAAATAATAATCACAATTATAAACAAACAAAAATAATCGCAATCAAGAAATCAAGGCAATGTGTCAAATTGATCAAAATCAGCCTTTGTGATTCATGCAACAACCCACTTAGAACATCTACCCAATTCATTTAAAAAAAACTTATAGCCATTGGCCACCATTTGTGTTCCCGCATGGCAACCAATGCTAAAAAGTCTGTAAAATGGATTATAAGTGTAATCCAAGATATCTCGCGAGATCATGCATCACACTTATGCATACATCTAAAATTAACATACATAGTTGAAATTAAACATGTATGTAGACCATCGGGCCTTGGTTCTCAATGAGCCAACACTGTATCACTTATTCAGTCATCAAGCACTGAACACAATCACATGTGTTCTATAAAAGCGAACACAACTAAGGCTAAAAAAAACGAGTCAAGTGATGCCCAAAAGTATTTGAGAGAGAATCAAACAATTGATTGTTAACGACATGGCAAAATTATATCATGGCTATGAAATATGTTTAGCCACCAAAGTTAACTCGAATGCATCAATGGGCACGCTGATCGAGCTTCGCAGGCACCCTAAATATAGTCCAAACCTAGACAATATCAACACCATGCCAAAAACATAATTTGGAAATTTAGGATAGTAACCGTCACATGAAATCTTGGATGAAAGGGGGACATGATTTTTTCATAGCTATAAGGCACATTTACTAGCCAAGGCTAACTCGGGGATATCAATGAGCATACTAATTGAGTTTCACAAACATTTTAAATATGACTCAAACTTAGACAAAATTCATATCGAGTCACTACTCAAACCATGCAAAAGCATTTTCAAGAATGAAAATTTTATACATGGGCATCACATGAATGAAAATTGGGTTCAAATCAATTAGAACATGAAATTTCAGATTGTTTCACAACATTCAAGAGGTTTGAAAAGTATAACAAAATGCTTTTTATTTTCCAAGAATTTTTCTGTATGAAATTCAGATAACGAGGATCAAAACTCTTGAAGAGAAGTAGTCTCAATTTAGCATGCAAGACATTCTAAAAAATCCTAGAATGGAATCGCAATAAGGAATCGCAACAGTAAACATCAAACAAGGCAATCAAGATCAAAGCAATTGGGATAGGACCCATGAATAATTGGTCCTAAGAAAATTACAGGACATCAAGCACACAATAATGAACAACTTTCATGTAGGAAGTTTCCTAAGATCAACTACACATGAATTTTTAAATATCCAAGAACACAAAATAGTGCATTAGGGAAAGAACAAGGCAGCACGAGATCATGAAAAATCAACAACAATTTGTCCTAGTAAACGATATGTAAAAATTCTGAAATTTCACCACAATATAGTCATGAGGAAGAAAAACAAATTTCTTTAGAACTCAACCTTAAAATCCTTACCGAAAAATTCATCTAAAAATGACAAGGGGTCTAACTTAATAAGGGCAGAACAAGCATTCTGAATTTCACTCATGGCAAATTTCAGGGCAAATTTTGCAAAAATGAAAATGGGCCAAATGACATGTAAATGATACAAAATTAGCGTCATTAGAAAGCTTAAGACATTCCTAAGACTTTCTATAAGACATCGAGTTCAATTAAGGTCAAATTGACGTTCAAATGATGGCAATTGCAAAAGTGCATGTATCAGTCATAACAAGACAAAACATGATGCATGATAAATGGCTCACTAGATTACCTAAATGATGCATGAAATGGGGACATCCAAACATGATGTAGGGTTAAATGTGATGAACAAGTTTGATTAAGACATCCAACTCTAAATCGATGCACAAAAAATCACACAAATTCACTAACATCAATAGGTGACTTATAATCAAGATACATTTATGATAGAATGTTTAACAATTTCAGTAGTAACATGTCAACTTGGTGGATAGTTTTCACATAGCAAACTACCTTCAAATGATGCATGTCATATATCGTTTCGAAGCTTGTGATGTGCTCTAAGTATGTCTAGAAGGCATCATGCACTAATTTCGTTCTTAAGAAGCTCAATTAAAGACACTTTCACAAGGACACAATCAATCACAATTGCTATAGGGACTGCACAAAATGTACAATGCAATGTTGCGATTGTTTTTCATGAGACAGCGAAATCTAATTTGGTTCACAAAATCTACACGAAAATGAAAAGACGGTACAAGGCATTCAATGTCTCAAATTGCAATAGCCCAAGTATGACTTCATGTAAGCAATTGAACTAGCAAACGATGACCGTTTGACACAATCTATACTTTGTTAGAAAGTTTATGACGTATTCTATAACTTTCCTGAAGGATGCAAATCCAATCAAATATGTTTACTATCTCATTTCATAGCAAATATAACTCAAGCTCAAATAGGGCTTATCAACATAAGGATGATTTTTTGAAGATTTGCCTAATCAAATATGTTCCAAAAAAACTAAAAACAAGATACGTCATGATCAATGCAATTTCATGCAACTTTCATGAAGAAACCATCTTCAAAATCAAAACACAATAATTGGCAAAAAATCGGCAAATGGGTGAACACGTTCAAAAGTCAAAATCATAAAAAAAAACACATCACTTTCAAAAAAGATCATTAGAATTTCGAGGTGGATTTTAGGTACGAAATGAATTTTGTTCGAGGCCTTGAACATATCAAATTGAAGCTTACCAAACATAGATTGAACGTTTGGAGCACCTCGAAGCAAGATAATGAAGTTTAGAATCTTGAATCAGCCATAATAGAACCTATGTTCAAGGCCTATGAATTTCCAAAACTTATTCAATCAACATGTAACTCATTCATAGATCATTACGGTACTCATAATTATTGATTCTAAGCATATAAGGATTCCTAATCTTTGAATCCTAACTCCGATCAACTAACTCGATCTTGCCTCATTAGATTTGTTTACCTTTATGTAATTTTTAAAGAAACGAACTCGATCGAACGATCGCTAAGCTACCACGACACTTTGAGAACGTCGAGGATCGTCAATGGAACGCCAAGGCTCACTTGAGGGGTCAGATCGGTGCCAATTAGTAGCTAGGGAAGACTAGGTTCGATTAGACCTGATTTGGACCACCGAGGAAAGAAACACCCGACTACCTAATGGTCAATGACTCTCCTATAGGGTGATTGGCGGTGGTCGGACCACCAATGGACCACCATTGGTCGCCGATCAACGAGGGGAAACCAACCGAAGCAAAGGCTAGCTCATTCACCAGTCTTCAAAGCTACGACAAGAAGGAGGAGGATAGGACAATCAAGATGGTTGCCAATCTTACTGCTGCTTCGATAGCGACAAAGGGAGGCTGAGTGTCGCTAGAGGTGGTGGCATGGCACGGTGGACCGCTGGCCTAAGGCTAGAATTGGCAATGAGGGGTGGCCATGCATGAGAGAGAGAGAGAGAGAGAGAGAGAGAGAGAGAGAGTCATTTTTTAGATCCAGAAAATACAAAAAATGAGCTCCCTTGAGTTTTGAGAGAAAAATGCTTATGTATTTCCCCTCAAGATCAAAGCTTAGCCGTCGATTCGATCCGACGGCTAAAACTTGATTGGATGGCCTAATTAATTCTATTATGGGCTAATCAAAGTTAAAATATATCATATGATCATCCGAATGGTGTCAATGTGCCAAAATCGGAAGTTTAAACCGAATTTGTGATTAAGGCCTAATTAAGGGTAATTTCCTAATTTCACAAACATTCAGGGCATTTTTGCAAAATATTAAAAATTGAGGAGTGTGGGAATGAAATACACACGGTGAGATATCCAAGGGTGGTCACTGACCACCAAGAGTCGACCGATAAAAGGCTAAACCGGCCTCCTCCATCAATGGCCAGTTAGATCAGTCCAAGTAGATTCGACTGGTTCAGTTATCCTTTGCGCGGCTTGGTCCTTAGGGTTTTGAATTCTATGCAATTTAGTCCCTTGTAAGGAAATCTTGTCCAATTTAAGGAAAAACGGTCCAATTTTTAAGAAATTATGCCAATTAAATTATCTAAATGTAATCCAATAATTTTCTATTTACCTAATTATTTGAATAACATGAAAAATATTGGACCTACGCCATGGGTACATGCAATTGGACTTTATAGGCTAAATTGGACAATTTCATGTAATTCCTACTCCAAATTGCAAATTCATCGAAAATTGAATTCCATTAACATTGCGAGGCACTTATTGGATTAATTACCCATACTTAGGATGATTTCTTGCATCCAAATTGACTTTGAATTGGTGGCACGACTTTTTTGCTAAAATTGAATTGAGGTTTAATGATGAAATTGAGCATCAATTCTCGAAATTATACCTTAGTATCAATTTGGTCAATTTGAATTTTTTTAATTGAAGCTCATTAGCTTAATTTTCCTATTTTCAAGAAGGCTAAATTCCTCAATTGAGGTGTTCCCGAATGAATTTCCCAAAATGGATCCCAAATTCAGACTTATTGCACAAAAATGAGTAGAATGAAAGTCTCTATCTGCAATTCATGAAGAATTGATTTAGACTACCTAATTAGGGCTAAAAGTGACAATTCACATTTTGACATGACCATTCTTGAAACGAAATGAACGAGTGAATGGATAATAATCCCTAGATTAAATGCTATAAAACGAACTAAGCTTAATTATAATTAGAATAAAAATAATTTTATTTTTGGCTGGTTTTGAACATAAAACCAAAAATTTGGGAAAAAAAAAGTCCTTAATCGATTTTTCACAAAATTTTCAATGTTAAAATCAAATTGAGACAAAAATAAAGCGAATTATGAATTTTTGACTTTTTTAATTTTTTTGGTCAAAAGTTAAGCATTTAATTAACTTTTTCCCTTAAGGTTGATTTTCAATTCAAATTTTTGAAATGTTTGAAAAATTAATCTAGCTAAAGTGAAATTAGGACCTTTTAGAATGTTTTTGTGTAAAAAGCCAATTTTTAACCCTAGATTGACTTTTAGTCAAAGAGTTGACCAAAAAGTCAATTATTTGCTTTTTGGTTTTCAATAGAAATGAATGGGAAATTATGACAAAACAATAGAAAGAAATGAAAAATAACATTTTCAGTCACGATTGGAGACTCCAATATCGATTTTTTATTTTTAATGACGTGTCGATTAAAAATCAAGTGTTAATAATAGTTACTGACTTCAATTTCAGACTAGCCACTAGTAACTTTGATAATGCACCAATAATTGCTTTGCATCATCCTTAGCATTGTTGGTACTAATTTTTGGAACTGTCTCCATTCTTATCTTCGTGCTTTCGAGCGGTTACTAAGGGGTTGTTTGGTAATGTGCCAAATAGTACCTGATTCTGATTTTTTGTTCCTAGGAGTAGTTTTGGAACAGAATCCCATTTGGTAAAATTTTTGTTACTGGGAATAGATTTGGAGTGGAATTAAGAATAAAAAAAAAATTGATTCTTGTTCCGAGAACAAATTTGAGAATCAAAATCTAACTCTTCTTCTTCTTCCCTTCCGCCATCTCGCGACCGCCGCCCGCCGCCATCGGTCGTCGTCCACCGCCGGTTCGGCGAGCTCGCTGGAGGCTCGCTAGGCCAGGGCGAGGTTCAGCGAGCACGCCGGAGGCAAGCCTAGTCACCGACGAGGCTCGCCCAGCCCTGGTGAGGCCCGCTTGGCCACCAGCAAGGCTTGCCCAACTGCCGGCAAGGCTCGGCCGATGAGGGCCGGCGACGCTCCAGTGAGGTCACCGGCCATAGGAAGAAGAAGAAGAAGAATATGAGAAAAAGGAAAAAAAAAAAAAAAAAAAGTTAAAAAGTTAAAAAATTATTTAAAAATTAAAAAAAATTGAGTTGGAACAGTAATCAATCGAAGACGCGGTATCAAACATAATTCTATTCCAGAATCAGAAATTTTGGACAGTTACCGAATGGCTTAAAATACTTAGAATCTGTTCCCGGGAACAGAATTAAAAAAAATCATTTCTGATCAGAATCTACTCCCGTAAACAGAATCGTTACCAAACGCGTCCTAATTCCAAACCTTCAGTATTTCTAATAATTGGTAGCCTTATTACATATATGGCCTAACGGGCTCCCCTTTTATTCTGGGTCCAATAAATCAAATTTTTAGTGCCAACACGAATGGCGGCATCTACAATCGAAGTCCGGATCATGATAACGCAAGCGAATTAGCTTTGCTTTCCCGATAAAGTAGGTTTTATATATAATATGCACCAAAAGAAATCTTCTAATATAAGAAAAGGAAAAAAGAAAAATCTGCGAAAGTAGCGTCAGATGAACGCCGAGGTGAATAAATAGAAAGAATCTGGAAGGGACCCACCCCCCATTCGAAAAGGCATCATGCGACAGTGACATCGCACTCTCGCAAGCCAAGAAAATTAAATAGATTTGAGGCGACGGGGGTCAAAAATTCCAAAGTTGACGCCGTTAAACTCCGCCATTTGTGTGCCAACGGCCATCATGTCGTACCAAGCATAAATATCAGTTCCTATAAATATAGTCACAAACCACGTGGCTACGGCCTAGCCGAGCCGTGCTTAGAGCTCTTTTGATTATAGGGGATTGTTCTAAGAAAAGTATCGTTATTGTAAAATTTTCTTTAAGAGAAAAAAATCTCCCTAAACGTAATAAAATTCTAGGCGAAAAAAAGGGGCATGTAATTGAAGAGAAAAAAAAAAAGAAGAGAACGGAAAGGGAATAGCCGACGAGTAATTTTATGACATCTTCTAAACAATTTAAGGGACAAAATGTTTTTTTTAAAAAAAAAAAAAAAAAACCAATAGCTAACGAACCTAGGGCTTGTAAGCTATTCAATTTGTGCGTGACTAAAAGTCAATTAATTGAACCTAGATAAATGACATAATGAAAACATGATGGATTGAAGATGGAGCTTTAAGCGGTGAAGCTCAACAGCAATCTCATAATATTGTAATATCATGGTATTTTAAGCCATGAGAACTTCATGCAGATGAAATCTCTTGATAAATACAAAAGGCTTCGAGTCGGTAAATACTTTTACCACTTAATATAATTTGTCTCTTACCAAAAGGTATTTGCCCCAAGTGATAAGGGTTTAGGGCCGATCAAAACAAATGCATTGCACACACTTTGGATTCACGAACTCATCAACACCAAACATAACCAAACATAACTCGTAGCATCTCTCTAGTCTCTAGGAGGACCATCACACAATTACTCATTGTTCAAATTTTGGGCGTGTTTAGTTTGGCTTTTAGGGAAAGTTTTTGAGAAAATGGAAAGCCTTTAGGTTAAGAAATCTTTCGAAATGCAAGTAGTGTTTGATAATTTGTAATTTAAAAGTGCATGGGAAAACAAATTTTGACTTAATGGTATTTGGAAAAATCACGTTTTGTAAAATAATTTTGCTTTTTGTTAAATAAAAATATATCAAAATAGATGAAGATTCAACGCCCGATGTATGACTAGCAAGCCTTTGACAAGGCCAAATTTGGCGATGGTAACCTCGCTTGGGTTAACTCAACCCAAGTGACAGTTGCCTAAGCTTAGGGACCTTGAGCGCGACTTTTGGTGTCAAATCTGGCTTGCTGATAGTCAAATTTGGCCTTGCAGGAGACTTGAACTCTCGTTAGCGACATCAGGTGGATAGGGACATTTTCGGAAGTATAAAAGTATAGTGAGGACAAAGTTAAAAGAATAAATACAGTTGCATTATGGTAATCCAAAAAAATCAAAGCACCTCTAAACCTATTTCGAGCTAAATTGCAGTTTCAAAACTCTTCGAAAACTTAGCCAAACTGTATATAATTGGCCAAAATATTTTGGAGGTCAAAGCCCCCTCGCAAAGCAGGAAGCCGTTTACGACCAAAAAAAGATAAGCAGGGAGCCGTTCAAGACCTAAGTTGAGCAAAGAGGTCGATAACCCGGACGAGCCGGTCGAACTAAGCCGGCTCCAGTGAGCCCAGTCAAGCCGCAGCTCGCTACGTATCTCCGCGTATCATACTTGCCGCGTGGCGCGCTCTAATTGGATGAGCTTGTTGGACACGCTCCCCTCGCGCGCACATCATCGCGAGGTCCATCGCTCTCTCCCCCACAGAAACCCACCGAATAAAAGAGACTTTACAACTCCATCCCCTCTCTCTCACCGCGCTCCAGCTGTTGCAGGCTTTCTAGAGAGAGAAACCTCCTTCGCCACTTCTTCAAATTCTCCATTTTCCCGATCGACCGTCGCTCGCTGATTGCTTCACGAGGATTTCAGAGATGGTGAGTTCTCGTTGCGTCGCTGTCTTTTGTTCTTGTTTTCCGAGTCTTGATCCGTTAGGGTTTCGATAGCTCCGTTTTCGCGATCTAGTTCGTCCGCTGAGCCATCATGGAAGACGATCCCATGGAACAGTTCTCTTCGTTTTGTTTGGTGTGCGTCCTAGTTCGATTGTAGCTTCTGAGAGTGTTCTCTTCACTGCTGATGTCGGCGCTTGATCTGTCCCCGATGTTTACCTGTTGAGCTCCATCTGGCTGAAGCAATGTCTGGTTCGATCGGATTCGCAGTGGGTCGTGTTCTCTTGACGTGAAGATCTGGTTCAATTTGTTTGGGCTGTGTACTTTCCATTTGATTGATGTGGGATGATGCCACTGGGTGGCATCTCCGTATTGTGTTCGTTTTCTTGAACAGGTTGAGCGCTGGAAATTAATTCATGCTTTTGAGAATTTTGCAATTCGATGTCCTTAACATAGGTTCTGTTGACGGAGGATGATTATATGCATGTTGGTGCTACCAGTCTGTAAACATAAATACACGCTGCCATATGCAACTGTTGCTTGCAGTCATGATCTGGATTTTTCAAGCTAGTTGTATGTCTTTCAAAGAGAAGAGATCTGATAACTTATAACTTGTGGGTTGGGCTGTGCCTGATGAAGAACCTAAGCTGCATTTTAGCAAGATATGGTAAATGCGTGTGTCTGATAGATTTGCTCATCTGTCTGGCTGGGAGAGGATGAGATCAGATTTTGTAAATACTTGTTGGAGTTAAGGGAAAGTGAACCATAATATCAAAGTAGCTAAAGTAGCTATTTGTTAATACCGTTACCTTTTAGAACAGTGACTGAAGCAAACTGTGACTTCTTCGCACCTTTAATCTGTCATAGATTAATGAATACCAAATTGAGATTTTTTATAAATATTATTATAGTTTGTTAGACATCACATTGCAAAGTGTTTCATATTTTTTTGTAATTATGGGGACAGTTGTTTCGAGTTCATATTTGTCTCTCTCTCAACTAACTGCACCTGTAATTTAATTTCTTGAGGTAGCTGATATCTACAGCATGTTCTTTTTCACAGGCCAACGCTGCATCTGGTATGGCTGTTCATGATGACTGTAAGTTAAGGTTCTTGGAATTGAAGGCCAAGAGAACCTATCGCTTCATAGTGTTCAAGATAGAGGAGAAGCAAAAGCAAGTCGTTGTGGAGAAGGTTGGAGAGCCAACTCAAAGCTACGAAGATTTTACTGCCAGTCTTCCTGCTGACGAGTGTCGATATGCTGTCTATGACTTTGATTTTGTCACCGAGGAGAACTGCCAGAAAAGCAGAATATTCTTCATTGCATGGTATGCTTTGATACAGACATATGCTCGACATCTGTGTGTGTGCGCCTGTCATAACTCTTACATCAATGGTTCCTGCCTTTGACTGCGTTAGAAAATCCAACCAAAAGCTTTTACCATGTCCTTTGACATTATACAATGTGTACCACTCACTAGTATTTACAACGTGGATTCCAAGTTAATCTGGTCTTTTGAGTTAATTTTAATATCATCCTATAAAGGTCTCCTGATACGTCGAGGGTCAGAAGCAAGATGATTTACGCAAGCTCCAAAGATAGATTCAAGAGAGAGCTTGATGGAATTCAGGTGGAATTACAAGCAACTGATCCAACTGAGATGGGTCTTGATGTTATTAGAAGCCGTGCTACCTGAATTTGCATTGCAGCCATGCAACTGGAGATTCCTCAATTCAGTTTCCCTATTTTTGAGTGAAATGTCGATAGCTTGGGGATGGTGAACTTGGCTAGGCACAGTATAGACTTTCCTGGTCTTACCATTCATTATCTTATTCATCTTGGATATTTGTGGTTTCAGGTATGGCATGTTTTTGATTGTTCGTAATGCAAACTGTGAGTGCGTGCTTGTAGTTTTGTCATTTTACATTTACAAGCTAATATGTACCTGTTTGTGGAGATAGCTGATTACCAACTTCTTACTTTTTCTCAGTCTTGTCTCTCTGGATTTGCTGAAACCCGAACATCTTCTGAACTTATCTGCCGATTTAATGATTCTGTACTAAACAATCTATGAGTGGATAAGGTAATATTTTCTATGTGAACCTTTCTTGGAGGTTGTAGTAGACTGAGATAATTTGTCCTCTGTGAGTCTTTTATTGACTTGCACTCCAATATCCAAATTGCCTTATCAGCAGACTTATTATGGTTCTGCTGCTGCAAATAAATACGTGCCGGAACGTGAGTTCCATACTGTTTCCACTACACATCCTGGTTCTTTATCATGTAATATACACTTTGACCCATAGAAGTTTCTTTTGTTTATAGACAATGCCGAAGAGAGGCCTTTCATGTATCATGGGGTTGCTGAACATCGTTGTTGCCAACCTGACATAGATTCTCAACTATTAAAGTTGGTTAGAAAGGATAAGAGTAGTTCTAGTCTTTTAATTTTTGCAACCAATTTGTAAATAAGGATAGAAGATGAGAGATCATGCCGCTAGAAAGTTATGTGCTGTTATTGGTCTTCTTCTGTGGCTAAAGCAGTGGGCTTTTATTTGTTTTTTGGTTAGTGGATCTATCTAAAAATCCCGAAAGCTGAAGCTCCCAAGAGGGTGAGGGCAGCTTTCGCAGGGCACCTTAACTGGAGCTTGAGCTTTGTTTCTTTAGCGAACACTGTATATAAGTTGAACCATTCATTTTAGAAAAGAATAGTGTATTCTATGGATATACATCGGAAGACTCGAATACACCTCTGTTTTAGATTTGCTTTCTCTGGAGATACCAATTGAAAGATATAATTTAGATGGGTAGAACTATGAATCCATCGAGGACCATCTACACAAACGGTGAACTATATACCTGGTGAACATATGTTACTGGGACTTTTGTCGTGAAACTCCTGCTGAAAGTATTGCCCTATTTTAATTGCTGTTCGCACTAGTCATCGATTAGATAGGGTCTACGCTAGAAAGCAAGCTTCGCAATTTGTTTAGCTTGGGTGTGGGAGTCAAAGCCTTTTACTTCTCGATCAATCGGTACAATGTTCACTAAAGTTCTTTACTTGTGCTATGTAATGGATTGAGTTCACTTTTAATCCGAAAAGGTGTTTGGTAACCTGATTCTGATTTTTTGTTCTTGGAATCAGTTTGGGAACAGAATCGCGTTTGGTAAAATTTTTATTCCCGGGAATAAATTTCTATTGTTTTGTTCTCGGAAGTGGATTTGGAACAGAATCAAGAATTAAAAAAAGGTTGATTTTTGTTCCGGGAACAAATTTAAGAATCAAAACTAACTCTTCTTCTTCTCTTTTCTTCTTCTTCATCGACCACCATCTCACGGTTGCTGTCTGCCACTGTCGCCGTCAGTTGTTGACAACTAGTCCGGCGAACCCATTGGAGGCAAGCCCAGCCCTAGTGAGGCTCACTTGGCCACCGACAAGGCTCGGTCTCGCTGGGGCTGGGCAAGCCTTGTGATCTGGCGAGGTCGAGCCTTGCCCAGCCATGGCGAGGCTTGGCCAACCCTGCTAGTGGCTAGGCGAGCCTCGCCTAGCCTAGCTACCAACGAGGCTCGGCCGACGAGGGCCGACCTCGCCGAGGGCCGGCGACACTCCGGTGAAGTTGCCGACCCTCGTCTAGCCGGCAACCAGCAACCAGAAGAAGAAGAACATGAGAGAGAAAAGGAAAAGACAAAAAAGGAAAAAAGAAAAAAATTATTTCAAAATTAAAAGAAATTGATTTGGAACAGAATCAATGAGTACGGTATTAAATGTAATTCTAGTCCAGAATCAGAAATTTTGGACAATTACCAAATAGTTTAAAATGCTTAAAAATTGTTTTTGAAAACAGAATAAAAAAGAATCATTTCTGATCAGAATCTGTTCTTGGGAATAGAATCGTTACCAAACACGCCCTTAGACGTATCGTTTATGTCAGCCTCGGCCTAATTCATCACGCCTTTTGAAAAAAATGAAATGGACTACAAGAAAACCACGGGCAAGCGGAAACAGTTTGCCTTCATAGCATCCTCGAGAATTTTGATATTGCCATACAATATGGAATATTTTTTTTAGGTAATATACAATATGGAATCACTATAAACTAGTAAGTCATGCAAGGCATCCGGTAAGAGTTTAATGTCCTCGTTGAAGATTACCGAAGTTCTGACAGAAAAAGTAAATGACATAATATTAACGGAAACACACCAAGGCAGTTCATGGCATTGCAAGTTCTTGAAATTTTTTATGTATTGCCGGATGTGGGGCCTAAATTCTTTTTGTGTCCAACCTATTATCCTAACTTGTGAAAATTGGTCTAATGTAGTCATTCCATCAGAAATGCTGGCATCCACTTGGACTTGACGTGCCATCTCTTCCTCGCCGCAGCTCACCATCGCCGTCCAGTAGTGGTCAAACCTGATTCTATTCTTCATACTAATAGGTTTGGGGAGGTGGCAACCGATATTGTTGGGGGGTCTTGGACACAGCCGCTACCACCAAACTTGACCAACGGTGGCCTCTGCCTCGGCAGCAACATAAGACCCCCCAACAGTATCGGTCGCCACCATCTCCAAACCTATTAGTATGAAGAATAGAATCAGCTTGACCACCACCATACGACTTGTAGTCTCAAACTCCCATCTCTTCGTATCACGGATTAGTGGCATCCAAGGTTGCACAACCTCCAACGGTGGTTTGGTCTCCCTCATTGTTGGGGAGAGAGAGAGAGGGGTTGTGGTAAAGGTCTCTAGTGGCGGCATGAAGAGTGACATGTTCAAAAAGGATTTAATTTATCACATAAATAGTAATTACTTACAACATTTATCAATGAAAAATCACCGGATGTTTTTTTTTTTTTTGCCGAAAAAATCACCGATTACTCAGAATTTATGCAACATATTATCCGAGAACGTTCTTAGGCATAAAAAAAAACACCGTCACATTATCGAATTTCCCTTTGTCCATGATGGACACTTCAACTTATCTCCTCGGTTGAATTCACTCGTCACATACAATTTGAACAGTCTTCCAGTTCTCCTTTTTTAAGGCGTTGTGAGACGATTTTCAACATGATCGGGCTTACAATCAAAGCAAAAGACCTCTCATTTATTGCCTCAACAACTCGAGCAAGTGAAGAGGATAAGAATGTACTTGAATGCTTGTCTTCCTTTGTGAGCTTCATCAGCAAGAATCTCATATAGCACATGTTCAACGAGCAAGGACCGCCTAATTACTTGTTCCTTTCGTCGTTTTCCTTGCTTCTACCCATTGCTATAACTATGCGATTACCCTAAATGACAGAAGCGAAAATGATACGATAAAGAAGCACCCAAAAATAAATGATTAACATGGGTTAACAATAGGAGAATTGCAACTCACATATTCCACACACGTGAAATTGACATCTTCAAAATTTTAGTAAAGCAACTGAATACATGACCGTACTTCAAAATGAGGCACACAATGAAAACCAAAAAGAAGAATAAAGAGACATTATTGGCTTCTTTTAGGGTGCCTAAATTTCATGGAATACTTAACATTCGGAGAACATTCTTCAAAAAATTATTAGTTCTATTGCTTAGAGAAATTAGTCAATGGAAGATATTTTCATTCATTTACTTATACCTAACTATTTCCGTTGATTGTGAAAATATTTTTCATTCATTTACTTTTGTGAGCAATATAACCAACCATGTTTTGAAAAGGGTAAAGGCTACCAAAAACTCTAAACTATGCCCACTGTGACACAAATACCTCGATTTTTTTTGTAGCACCAAAAACCTCAAATTTGTACATATATACACATTTAACCAAAACTTGTAAAATGTGACACATTTGTCATAAACTTTTTTGTGACACCAAAAACCCTAAACTTATATCAATATGATTTATTTACCCCCAAAACCTTGATATCACTGAAAAAAGTTTAGGATTTTTGGTGTCACAAGAAAAAAGTTTATAGTAAATATGTCACATAAGTATAAGTTTGAGGTTTTTTGTGTTACAGAAAAAAGTTTGAGGTAAATGTATTATAGTTGGCAAAGTTTTAGGCTTTTTTTTTTCTTGTGGCTTTTTCCCTTTTGAAAAAAGTTCTCCAAATCTTGAGTTTTTCATGAAACAAATGCGCAGTCTTTTTATTTATAGTCCACGTTGCATTTGCAATCATATCCTTTTTGAGTGCCCATTTCTTGTTTCCTTTCTATTCTTTATGTGTTAATTGGACTCTTGAATTTTTTTCCATTTATCTATTCAACTCTTCCATGATAGTCATTAGGATCCACTTCGATAATAAAATCGTGGAGGGTGCAACATGTTAAAACATGTGTTCTAAATTATCAAAAAGGTTCGCTTCTTTAGAATGGCATGCTCTTCTGATTGTTGTTTTAAGGGATAAGTGGCAAAGAGTGAATAGATCCTTCTCATTTCTGGGTGGACGATCACTGAACTCCTTTAAATGGTGTCAAACGCCACAATAAGGAGAAATGATCTCCCCTTAGTCCATAAACATAATCGGTAGTATAATACTTTCCTACAAATATAAATAACTTCATCACAAATATACTATTCTCAATTTCACAACAGTTTTAAACTCCATTTCGTATCTCTAGGAACATTCAATCCATTAGGCTTTGAAAGTGCATCATATAAAATACAAGAATTGAACGCATTGCCCTTCCAACCAACTAATGCATAAATGGATTTAAAGTCAAATGCAACAACTGCTAAAACATAATGTGGCGTTCCCTCCTTTTGAACATGAAATCTTCCTTGAATTTCAAGATGACCCCATGCTCGCATAGGAGTTCCATCTATTGCTTGGACGAAATCCTAACAAAATCAATATATTAAAACTAATTACTATATTGAAAATTTTGAACAAAGAATGCATAGATTTTCTTCCACAATTTCATACCTTAATATATGGATAAAATAGTTGACTATTTACTTATTCCTAGGGAGTAGAATTACTTAGTTCTTTCGAAACTTATTTGTATGATTTCAGAATTGTTGCAAAACCATTGTGAAATATCAGTCCACAATCTTAGTTAACCTATGGAATCTTCCTCTGATGATGTTTAAAAACGTGGAAAAAACTAAGCATTTGTTCTCCAAGAGGGACATTAATCGTAGGATGAACTAAGGATGCAATCGGTGGGTTTGATAAAACTATTGGAGTCGATAGGAGTACATGTTCTCCAAGTTACTACAGATTCCATGCGAAACCTCTCTGTTGAAAAGGAATATATGTTCTTCATTTTTTGAGATCTAAAACATATCATGTCTCTTTCACAACTTCTAGTATCTAATAAGTTCATTTTTTGTTTCATTTTTAGTTAAGCAAAACAAAAGTGAACGCAATAATAAAAACGAAACTTTCTCATTTGTCAATCGAAATGAACCTCACATAATGAACACATAAAATAAAATAAATAATAAAAAGTTCAAAATACATAACATAAAATCTCATGAATTCTTAGGGCCTGTTTGGTAACCATCCCAACAGTGCCAAATTCTGATTTTTTGTTCCTGGGAGTAATTTTGGAACAGAATCGTGTTTGGTAAAATTTTTGTTCTTAGGAATAAATTTCTATTTTTTTTAATTCCCGGAAGTAAATTTAGAACAAAATCAAGAATAAAAAAAAATGATTCTTGTTCTCGGGAACAAATCTAAGATTCAAGCCCTTTTATTATTCTTATTTCCTTTTCTCTTCTTCTTCTTCTTCTTCTTCTTCATCTACCGCCGCCGCCGCAGTTGCCATCCGCTGCCCACCGCCGCCGGTCGTCGGCAACTGATCTGGCGAGCTTGCCAAGCCAAGGCAAGGTTTGGCAAGCTTGCCGGAGGCAAGTCCAGCCACCGGCGAGGCTCGCCTAGCCTTGTCAATGGCTAGGTGAGCCTCACCCAGCCCAGCGGGGCTGGGTGAGCCTCGTGATTTGGCGAGGTCGAGCCTCGCTAAGGGCCAGTGACACTTCGGTAAGGTCACCGGCCTTAGTCTGGGGTCTAGTGACCGGCCACTTGAAGAAGAATATCATAGAGAAAGGAAAAAAGAAATGAAAAAAAGTAAAAAGTAAACAAAAAAATATTTAAAAATTAAAAGAAAATGATTTGAAGTAGAAATTTTGAGCATGGTACCAAACGCAATTTTATTCCAGAATCGAAATTTTGAACAGCTTATCAAATGGTTTAAAATGCTTAGAAATTATTTCCGGAAATAGAATAAAAATAATCATTTCTAATAAAAAATTATTTTCGAGAATAAAATCGTTACCAAATGCGCCATTAACGACTTATGCTTTAGTTACCCGTTTAGAGTATTTGTCTGTTTGCATGCAAAGTTTTTATCTTCTTGTACTCGAGATTAAACTCCTGCGGGCAGCGTCTGCACCGTTGTACGAGTTCTCTTTACCATAGGTGGTGTTACTAATTCAATGTTGTAAAACTCTTCCTGCCTATAACAAAAATAGAAGAAAAACAGAGGAAGCCTGACATGATGTACCTCTGCATTGTCATTGACTCAGTACAAGGAGTACTAAAGCTTCTGACTGGCTGATGACCTTTCCTCCTAGTCCGCTTTAATATGAGGTTCGAGAATAGTGGACGTGCAATTAATTTTTGAGGATGCGGGCCATTTTATATTTTTCCCAATTTTTTTGGGTATATAATTTCCTCCAATTATGCTCCTAATTTATGGATCAAGCCTCACCAGCTCCTTCTATTTTAGGGTTTTCTCAATTGTTCCGATTCCATTCTCAGTTCCTAGTTCAATTCCTAAAAAAATGAAACTAGACTACTTTCTCTCATTCTACCCCGAAATCATGATCATTCATATTATGCAATGGTTGAATTGGCGTAAAATCTGGATATGACCAAGTATAGTCTAGATAAAAAAAATCTCACTTAGGAGAGGGGATAAATTTGGATAAATATGAAATTTGTAAAAAAAAAAAAAAAGAAGATCAAATTTCAGAATTTGGGTAAAAGCTTCTGCTATCCCTACAGCTTTTGCCCGCTCTTCCCATCATCTCTTTACCTCTTCTTCGACTTGTTATGCTCTGTTCCCATTCACGACTGACCCACCACCCCATGAAGACAACAAAGCTTTGAAAAATCCCTGAAAACTCTGCTTCACTCCGACTGGTGATTAAGGTTTTGATTTTGGTCTGAATTTTTCACGCCTACGAGTATAGATCTCAATTGCATATATACACAACCTTCTCGCTCTATTGCGTCAGCAACTATGGGTTGTGCCGAAACAGAGCATCACAAGGTCGAGGTTGTTCAAGACCAACTTGACGATACGTGGGACAACAAAAACAACGCGGCTTGGGTCGTTGGCGGAGGACACGAAGTTGAAGAGCAGACCAAAACAGGGAATCTTAGATCCATCCTTGCGGGGGCAGTTTCAGGCTATGCCAAGCCATGTTAGAAAATGAAGGTTTGAAATGAGTGTCTGAAGCTTCGGGAGCATTTGAATGAAGATTAGGCGGAAAAAGACAAGCACTTGTGGCTCATG
The DNA here is from genome assembly GCA_014182515.1 of Eucalyptus microcorys. Classification (NCBI taxonomy): domain Eukaryota; kingdom Viridiplantae; phylum Streptophyta; class Magnoliopsida; order Myrtales; family Myrtaceae; genus Eucalyptus; species Eucalyptus microcorys. Next base: position 13,226,619 of record CM024562.1, on the reverse strand, counting down.
AGCATCAAAAACGGGGAGACTTTCGATTAACGTTTTCCAAAGACTGCGTAGTGACTAACGGTGCTCGTCTGGAGGTCGATGGTGGGGGCGACGTGACAGTAGAGGCCAAGGTCGTTGCAGACGACCATGTGTACTCATGGGCGAGCAAAGAGAAGAAGTTGGTGACGATCCACCAAGTAAGGAAGAGCCTCGCTGTTGGTGTCTTTGATTCCTTTTTTTAAAATTTTATTTTCTCTCTCCTTAGTTTCACTATACTTACCACGCTCTTGAAACTTTTGGTTGCAAATTGACTTGCTAAAGTAGTAATTACCATCAATAAAAAGTCGGTATGATGGATTTAGAGATGAAGCGGCCTTCTCTCGTGGTCGCCCACATATGAGACGGTTTCGCTTGCCAAATGGGCTATGGGAGAGAAGTGGAAAAAGTATAAAAAAGAGTCTTAAATTTATTATATTGATACCAATTCAATGCATATGACTAATTTAGGTTGTAAATTACTTATGTAGATGCTTCCAGTCTTATGTGATATGACTAATGTTAATGTAAATAAATTTTATAATTTTTAATGTTTTCCAAGATTTTTTATTTTTTATTTTATTTTCTCTTTTATTTTCTTTCTTTTTTTCTTAATCAGTACACTATTGACCGGTAAGGTTGTTGGCTAACCATCGTGGGCCATAGACCTCGCTTGGTCTGTGCAAGGGCTGTCGCACGCTTGCCAACTACAAGTGAGGCATCGTGGTCCTTGCCCACCACGAGGGAGGGCCTTTCCACCCTCGCTTGTGGCCGATGAGGGTGCAAAGGCCCTTGCTTGTGATCGGTGATGGTCGTAACGCCCTTGCTTGGTTTGGGCGAGGGTGCGGCGGTCCTCACCCATGGCCGAGAGCATGGAAGCCCTCACCCATACCAGCCTATGGCCAAGGATTGTTAGTCGTTAACCTCTTTGACGGAAAAGGTAAAGAAAAAGAAAAAAAGTGAAAACAAAGAAAATAATAATAAAAATTTCTACGTTAGAGTTGGCTATGCCATGTGATAGTACCGGAGTCCATGTCAGCAATTTCTAACCTAAATTAGCTAGATGGGTTGAATTGGTACCGATGCAAAAAGATTTATGAGTAAATTGATTCAATTGAAAAGTTTTAGGATTGAATTGATGTTAATGCAATAGGTTTGCAATTTTTTTTGTACTTATTCTAAAGAGAGGAGCTTCCTCTTGTCATTAGTGATATAAGAAAAGTGTGAAGAGTGGAGGAGGTATGAGGATGATCAAAGAGAGAAATATGGAGAATTTTCAAAAATTTAAAAAATTTCAATCTAGGTTACACAAAACATATGATAGGAATTTTTATAATCTAGAGAATATTGAGAGGATTTCTAATTTTATTTTATTCTATTCCTCTTCAATCTAAATCCAAATGACTAAAAGCAGTTTAGATATAGACAAAACTCTAACAGAATAATTCATTTCATTGTTATATTAGGAGTCATTTTACTTATTTTCTACTAGGATCCTTCAAATAACTAAAATTATTTTCCTTTGACCAACTTGTTTTCCCGATGAAGATGACACCAAACAAAATAAAGCCTAGTTTGCATAACATGAGGAAAATGTCACTAGAAAGCTCAAACTATGCCATTGTGACATATTTATTTTGGACTTTTTTTTAATTATGTCTACTGTGACATATTTATCTTAAGCCTTTTCTTGTGACACAAAAAAAATTAAACATATATCTATATGACTCATTTACCATTTGTTAAGATTTCATTAAATTTTTTCCCATCAAAATAACATCGTTTTTACCTTATCCATGTGGCGCCGTGTCAACATTAGTTGCCTTTGTTGTTCATGTAGGCAAATTATTAATAGTGCTTATTGATAAAATCTTGATAAATGGTAAATGTGTCACACATATATAAATTTGAGATTTTTAGTGTCATAGAAAAATTTTTAAGGTGAATATATTATTTGTTGACATTGTTTGGGATTTTGGGTGCTCTTTTCCCTTGTTATAATGAAAGCAGTAGATTTGATACAGAACTGAGGCATTTCGACTTCAATGTCCTTTGGAAACTAGTTCCCAAATCCTAACTTTAAGTCCAATCTTAGTTTTGCCCTAAATTTTTTTTGTCTTAAAAAAAATAATCAAATTCTAGGTTTAGCACCAAATTTGTCATGAACTTTTTCTTCTAAAAAAAAATTATTAACTTTAACTTTAGTCTCAAATCTATCTCAATTTTTTTTTTTGTTAAAGAAATCAATGAATTTTCTATCTAGTCTTAGATTTGCTCCCCTTATTCCTCCGTCTCAAAATCTCCATTAGTTGTTTGACGTGGCATTTTCACGTTGATAACAAATCCACATCAGCAAAGTGGTGTGGAAAATTATCTCCATAAAGAAATCATTTCTTGATATGAAAATTAGAGAGATTAGAGATGACTAAGGACGATTTTTAGACAAGGGTTACTGAGTGCAGATTTGGAACCAGAATTAAAATTGATGATTTTTTTAAAATAAAGTATATTTGGGGTAAATCTGGGACTGAATCTGAATCTAAAATTTTAATTTAAATAAAAAATTCAAGGTAAAATTAAGACTAAACTAAGTTCGCGGTATCAAAGGAAATTAGGGCCTGAAAAAAAGCAACCTACTATTTCACCACCGGTGGGGCGAAAGACAGAGAAACTCCCACCACCTCCTCATGCCGCCAACGGTTTTCGACGTTTACACGTGTCACGAAGCTGACACCCTCTTTCCCCAATGCCAAGCGAGCCGTTGAACCGAACCGAACTGAACACCATCTCAACAGAAGTCAAAGACCATACCAATACTCTCTCTCTCTCTCTCTCTCTCCCCTACTTTTCATCTTCCCCACCAAATCCAATCCCCACCATCACGGCGGTCCTCAATTGATCTCCTATTTAACCACCGCCACCATTTCCAAGTCCTCTATCCTGCCCCATGGCTCTCTTCTCCGCCTTGCTCGACCAGATCCTCTTGCGGCGGCCGCTCCTACTCTACGCCGCCGCGTGGACGGCTCTCCTCACCGCGACTGTCGCGGTGGCCTCATTCTCACCTGAGGTCGCCTTTGTGTCGGCAATATCGTCGTCATCGGCCTTCACAAGGGAGTGTGGCGGCCCCAACCCGGAGGACATGGTGAGGGTGCCAGTGGACCTGCCGGGGGAGGTCGTGTGCTTGCCGGCGCACTTGTTCTCGAGGTCGAGGGTCGACCTGTTGGTGCCACCGGTCTTTGCGGCTGTCGTCGTGGCCGGCTCGGCCTTTGTGGTTAGGGCTTTGGCTTTGGGCGAGGTGGACGAGGCCCGTTCGATCTGATGGTCGTCGCTCAGCCAAGTCTCGATTCGACTCCGATTACAATTGATTTGAATATTCTTTAGATCATCTCTTTAGCAATAACCGTCGTACATAACCTTTTCTGGGGGCTTTTTCTATCTCTGTATCTTTTTATGGACAATAATTTCCTTTTTGAATCGATTTCTTTCCTCATAATTTCTCTGTTTACGTGCTTATTCATTGTGTTATAAAGAACAAAATGGATACAATAATAAAATGGGAGGTGACACCATTTGAATTCATTGAGATGTACTGCAGATATAAATGCTCTAGTAGATGGTAGAAGCAACATCACCAAGTACAAGCAAAAAACAACACCAATCTTTGAAAAATGCAATCTATATACTTCATGTATTTTTAGTTCAAGCTTTGTTTATAAAGGAGAATCTGGTTTTTATGTCAGTCCTTGGAAGCCGAATCTACCAACTTGTTGCTTAAATCCCACAGTTTCTTGGCAAGACGCTCGTCCCGTGCGAGGGCACTCGGCTCCATCTCGTTGCAATCGAGGAAGTATTTCCCTGTTACGCCTTTGAGGCTCGGATGGAGTGCGACGTAGCAAGTCGTGGCTGCTCCCTGAGTCAGATGAACAAATGGTATAACAAAACTGAAGTGAAAATTTGCAAGCATTTCTCTTGCGTCTTTTTGTGACAATGTTAATACATAGTTTCATGAGGTTGGAAAGATCCGCTGATTTACCTGTGGGACATTCTTCCATAGCAGATAAGTGAACATCTTCACGATTCCTGCATTACAGAACAATGCAAGAAATGTAAAGCAAGAGAAAAAGAAGCCTCTCTTTGCTAATTAGAGATCACTCCACGGTTCCATAACTTACTCATCGAGATGAAAGAATGTCTCATGAGATTTGTCGTGATCAGCCCGGGATGCACCGAGTTGACTGTAATATTTGCTCCCTCTTGCTGCATTTGCGGAATACAAACGTTAGAACTCGGAATGTACGACCGGAAACGCGTAAAGATGGGAATCCGGTGTACAGCTGTTGGGAGAAGAATGAGAAAGAGGACCATGTCAAGTTTGACTTCTTATGAAGATTTAGTTACCCTTTAACTGATGATCGAGGAAAAATCATCCAAGAAGCCTCAAAATGCAACAAACGAAAAAGTATCGACGAAGATTTAAAATTCTGACAAAAGGGGTGATTAACACCTGCAAGCGGCGAGAGAGCTCGCTGGCATGAAGTATGTTTGCTAATTTGGACTGACCATATGCCTTCTTGTCAGAATAACTGAACAGGAAAGAAGAAACGCTAAATGAGGAAAGAGTAGCAAGTCAAATTAGTGGCTATCAGTAGAAAAATCAAGAGATAGTTTGCATACCCGAGCTGATCATTGATGTCATCGAATCTAATTCCTTCCTTGTAAGTGTGCAGATGAGCTATGGAGGACAGATTCACAATGCGTCCCTCGATGCCGGAAACTCTTGCGGTGGCTTTCATTTTGTCCAGGAGGAGGTTTGTCAGCAGAAAATGTCCTGGCCAATGAATGAGCAAAAAGGGCATTCAGAATTAGCCAACAGAGAGAATTTCATAAGGTTGAACCGAGAAATTTTTTGTAGAGATATAGCAACCAAGATGATTAGTGGCGAATTGCACTTCGAACCCATCTTCCGAGAGCTGATAAGGGCAGAACATAATCCCAGCATTGTTGCTGAAACGGACAATTTAGCCTTTTATCAATACGAGAGCGCAAAAAAATGATTTTTTTTTCCCATGTAGTTTGACAAGAAAGTCTAAACAACTGAAGACAGAGTCAAGAGAGAGGCAGAGTGATTATTACATCAAGATGTTGAGGGGAAGATCAAGAGCAATGAAATCGTTGACAAATGCTCTGATGGACTTCATGGAGCAAAGGTCCAATTTGAGGACATCCACGCGAGCATCTCCATCATCGTTCAGAATCAGCCGTTTCGCTTCATTCGCGGCATCCATGTTTCTTGCAGCGATTATAACATGTGCTCTGCGCAAGGCGAGGACCCTCGCCGTCTCGAATCCGATGCCACTCCCTCCTCCTTGCAGATTATGCCAAACGGACGATCAACTTCAAGGCAACAACTCAAGATCAACTATCTAAAGATCCACCCGAGTTCTCATCTCTCAAGATGAGCTCACATTACATCATGAAACACAAACTGGATAACAAAATCACGACGGACGAGTTCCGTTAAATTGTAAGCCAGATCAGAACAGAAGGTGGAAAAAGAAAAAGAAAGAGAATCCACCGGTGACTATAGCGGTGACGTCGCTTGCATCAATGCCTTCAGTGACCTGCTCTGCAGTGGTAGCTGATCCAAACCCACTAGGGCCTGGCCTTCCTGTCACTAATGAGAAAATACCCATTGCTCTGATCAACCCAAAACACGAAAAATCACTAAAGAAAAAGAGGGAACAATCCCAAGAACCAAGAGTTTCTTGAACAGTGCACGACAATATGAGAAATGTAGTGCTGCTCTTATATTATTAACTCAGGGGAGAGAGAGGGAGAGAAAGGGAGGGAGAGGGGAGTACAGAGGACTGATCAGAGGGAAGAAGCAAAATTGCATTGCGAAGTTATGGGTGCGAGGTAGTTTCGGTGTGGGTCTTAGGAAAAGGTGCGGTGTGGGTGCGTTCAATGGTCACTTCACCTTTGTGGGAACTGGGATTAGGAACTGTACAACATTAACTTCAACAGCTCGTCAACCTTCTTTGTTGGTAAACTGGCCAGGATTCATGAAATTCATGGAGACGCCGCAATGTTGGCTGGGTCCGCCTCTTTGTGGGTCCAGCTAACATAAATGAAAGAAAAAAGAGAGTGAAAAAGGCAAAAGGAAAATAAATGAAGAGACACGAACGCCACGGAACGCTTGACAAATATGGATGCGTATGGTCCGATTTAAGCCGATTCAGTACCTAACGTAGGGATCGCATTGATCTCTAATTTTTGAGACTATGGACTGATTTTATTGAGTCTTAGACCGAGGACTAAACCAATCTTATGAGTTTGGTCATGTTTTAACGTCAACCTAGGACCAATCAATTATTTTTTTAATTTTATCTTTTGCATTAATTGAAAGAGTAAATATATTATTTCAAATTAAATATCTATCAAAAATGCGATATTGAGTAACTAAACTATGAACATCAATACATAATAACCATAAGTATAAGATAAGATAACAACATAATTCCACACTTAACTATAAAAAGAACACGTGAGGCAAGTGAGGAGAGGCTAGAGGCGAGTGAAGGGAGCAATGGGGCAGTGAATAGAGGCAAGCGACCAGGTAAGTGAGGTAAGCGAAGAGAGGTGAGTGGTGAGGTGAGAGAACAAAGGCGAATCGCAAGGTGAGGGAGGTTGAGGTGAGAAAAGAGGGTTTTTACTTTTTTTGGTTGACTTAGGGTTGGGTTTCTTTCTACTTTCTAATTTACATAGCAAATTGAATCGCATAAGAAAGAAGGGAATAGAGGACGATGCACTGGGGATTAAAGTAGAGAAAAACATATAATATATCTAATAAATAGATTGAACTAACCATGAACTCTTAGGATCAATGATCAACTCGCATAGTGCACAATCAAGCGATCAAGGGGTTCTAGGACCAAGGACCAACCCAACCTTTTTGAGAACCGGACTAGGATTGATTAAGAGTTGACCCTAAACCAATGTTCACCCCTATTGAGAAGTAAGAGATAGGGTTTGAGTGAGAGAGCATGTAGAGGAGAAGAGGAAAATATGATAGCCGCTTCAGCAATGATTCAATGGCTAAACATTGTCAGAATTGACTCAAAGTTTTCAGTATGCTCATCATAAGATACTTACAAGTTAATTAGTTTCATCCATTGAAAATCATTTCCAAATTGCCTTTCATTTTCTCCAATCATGGTTAGATTTTCTCCAAATTGTGTCAATCCACATTTGTGTCATGAAATACCATTGTATTATTGACGTTGAACCAATAGAGCATGACTAAAGAAAATAAGAAACTTCGTGTATTATACTATTCTTAATAATTAATGAAATTTTTTGAGCGGCCCGTGATTTTTCCTTCATTAGGTTTTTCACGTATCAATATTGGTGTTGTTGTCATGTCTCTTTAACATTTCAACATTCTTTTACCTATTTTGAAGTTGTAATTCTAGAATATACTGCTAATTGTTGCTGGGGTTAAGTTAATTTGATCGGTTTAGTTTTGAAGAAAAAATTGATCTCGGATTGAGTTAGTTTGATAAATTACTACCCGATTCTGTCCAACACGTGAAAAATAATAAATTTACGTGGTTGGATCACCTCACTTTTCACAGGTATTCACATACAAGTGGGCTTCGACCAAAATAAAAATAAAAACAAATACAAGTGGGCGGCTTTCTTTTCTCATCCACCCGGTAAGAAGGCTTTAGATCTCATTTTGAGTTTCTTTCCACAATAATACCGTATAGAAAGAGAGGCTGACATATTAAATGCGGGCCCTCGAGTGCATGCGCGATTGTTTTTGCATGGTTCGCTTAAGTCAATTTACATGTTAAGAATAGAGTAAATTGTAATTAAGTAATATCACCTGACATCACTATCAAAAAATATATTATATAGAAAAAACAAACATGCATACCAAAGGAAAATTAGATAAAATAACTCATTTGAATTTGCTTATAGAGTATCGATGGAATTTTGCCCAATGTCCAATGTTAAAATTACTGAATAGTTGGAAACACAAAAAAAAAAAAAAAAAAATTTAAAAATCATTGAGATACAATCAAAATTCGATTGGAGACTGACTTCTTCTCATGGCTATTTTGGAAATATGGGAGACCTCTTCTCAACGAATCAACTCTATTTTGCTTCAAGGAAATTTCACAGATTTTATTAGTTCTTTAAAGAATTTTAACGTGAACAAAAAAGAAAATGCAATTGAAGAACTGACATCATTTAAGCAGAGATATATCACGCTTTCTCTAGTCTATAGTTCATTCAAGACTTCTTTCAGTGCACTCCCGTCGTATATTGAAGTGTTAATTTTATGAATGAGAGATGATTATTTGAAGTGGATTTGAGGGCAAAATCGAGAAAATCCGCCAAATGCGGTGAAGTTAGTAGGACCCGAATATCAAATGGACTGACTAGCAACTAATTTGGATTTAGTGACAAGATTATAAGGAACTTGAGCGTTAAAGGAAAATATTAGGTCTATTAAGCTCAATTTTGTATGATGGATTAAACTGTGGGACAAGATAGCAAAATATAAATAGGCCTTGACTCGCTTTAATTAGCAAATAGCAATATTCTAGGTCAATTAAGAAGCAAGGTATGATTTACGATAAATTTAAATACCAAACGAAGGATGATGTGGTGGCACAATAGATAGATTGATTGATTTTTACAGTTTTAATTGGTGAGTTATTGACGCTATGTGTGACATCATGATTTTTAAGTCTGATTTCGATGAGATAAAATGGACCTTTCATCGATATGCCTATAGCATTTTTTCTCTGAGTTGACCACTCACGAGTTAACTAACCTATCATGTGAAGCCGTTAAGGAATCTAAACGCAATAAGCTTGAGAATTCGACTAGAAATCGACTGCTCGACCGTACTAATCTGCAAGGGTTATTACGGCACCGTCAAAATCGATCAAAGATTGGAAATAGGTCGATTTGATAGAGGTATGTGATTAGTGCATAAGTGATTCCACCTAATTGCAAAACTTCTGTCAAACGACACTAGACTGATTTTTCTATCATTTTCGTACCTTATGTCTGTATTTGAAATCTTGAGATTTTCACGAGAGTCGACAATGTGTCAAAGATGTACGTTATGGTTCGAAAATAATCGACTACGGGTCAATTGCATTAAAAATTCCTAAAAACTACCCAGTAGATTAGGACGTGCTAAAACCGCGTCAAGTTGAAATTAACAGCGAAATTGAACTCGATTTCAGAAATTAAAAGTTTTGTCGTGTCACGATTCATTTGAAGAATGTTGACTCATCTTTCGAAGAATTTTTGGCGATTCCGGGATTTTTACGGAAAATCGATTGGAACAATTCAGAAAAAGAACAGAAATTCGGATGGGCCGAATTGGAGGGAATTTTGGTTTCCAAGCCGAGCTATTTGGTGATGGGAACTTATAGAAATTTCGTGGGCTTTTTCCTTGGCAAAATTGGACTCAAATTGGAGAATTGGTGAAGAAATTGAAGATTATTTGAGGAAATTCGGAACTATGGCAGGAGGCTGCAATTTTGGCATCAATTTGGTTAATTCATGGAAATTCAAAGCTAGAAAGAATTAGGGGACAAGCCATTAATTAAGTGGATAATTTGTGGACTTTGCCCCCCTTTTGTTCTGATGGGTTTTTTATCTTTGTGATGATGGGCCTAAGTAGGCCCGTCCGCCCATGTTGGGCCTAAAAACCTGTCCCGCAGGATAAGAGCCCATGAATGAAGGGTTGAGATATGAAGATGTGTTACGTGGGTTATGTCTTTTGGAGGAACGTTTTACGTTGAAGAGATACATCTTTTAGAGAAGACGTTTTAAGAGAGAAAAGAAAAAAAAGGGGAACGCACCTTTAAGTGTGCGTAAGTTTTTACTCTCTCTCCCTCCAAAAAAGTAACGTAAGAATAGTACCCTCAAAATCAGAGTTTTCTCCCTTGGAAAGGACAGTACGCTCCTCGGTAGAATGGGATCAGAATTCTCCCTCGAACTTCAATAATGGTGTTTAATCTGTAAAAGATAAGGTACGCTCGATTCTATAATGTATCTTTAATCGGTGATACATGTGACTCATGGGCTCGTCTTCCGCGTTCGTTTTAGGGATTCAATTGAGTATCAGATTCGTTTTAGGGAATCCATTATTCCCAACAATGGTATCAGAGCCATCGTTCATGTTTCCCGATCCCTTTTCATGTTTGTGAATTGCCTTTCATTAAATTTTCGTGAAACACCGCCGTCGGCCGATCGGGCACGAAAAAATCCTGACACCCGCATATTGTTCACCCCCATTCGTGATTTTCTGTAAATCAAAGTTCATTTCTGATAGCATAGGGTCGAAGCTCTCGTCGATACGAGAAAATTGAGTGGCAGATCATCGCCGGATGCGCCGCCACGCGTGGCCAGAAGGAACTGGTGTCGTCGGCACGTGCGTTTCACCAGGCACGTGCGACGCACGCGCCAGCTGATGTCATAGTGACGTTTGCTACGCACGCGCATGGCACTTGCCGGTCGGTTCGTCTGACCCGGCCTGACCGGCCCAACGAGTCTAACCCGACCCGGCCGCCCGTTGACCCTATTGACCCGTTGACTCGACCCGGTCATCCGTTGACCGTTGACCTATGTTGACCGACGTTGACCACCGTTGACCGGCAAAAAAAAAAAAAGGAAAAGAAAGGAGGGAAAACTATGTATTTTCCAATTTGTTCGTTGTGGATTAGAAGTAATCCCTTTTTATTCTGCATTTGTTGCAGGAACCATGGAAAATTATGTACTTTCTGTTTTGTTCATTGTGAATTATAAGTAATCCCTTTTTGTTCTGTATTTGCTGCAGAAACTATGATGCGTTATGCACACATACCTGCATTTTCGAGAACGGACAAAGAAAATGCAAAATTTAAAGAGCTAATGACAGAGTTAGCTAATTATTGGTGCAATGACGATGAGGTAGCAATACACGTGGTCAGGGTCAATCAGATGATACAAGAAATCATATGAAATGGTTATCTTATGCTGGATTTTAAAAAGGTGTCGGCCTTAATAAACACTCTTCCACCTGAATGGCAAGCAGTATTAGATCGCCTATGGGAGGTCAACGTGGTCCCGGATTCTAAGAAGCTTACAATAGCTTTTGTATGAGAATACTATAGGATCGAGTTAACAAAAGCTTCAACCCTTGGATTGAGTAAATGCGCCTTGGAGGTGGCATGAGAGCTCTCCAAAAGTTTTTCCGTGGTTAGCCAATGTGCCTTCAGATTTCTTAGAGAATTTTATTGATAGATTAGAAGAGACTTTCCCTACTTATTGCTTAGATTAGTTTGAGATGTTTTAGGTGTAACTATCTCTTTCTATGTTGATATTTTTTTTTCCTTTGAATATATATTACTTAGTGTAATTGACATGTTTAATTATCAAAAGTCCAATGTTATTTATTATTGTAAATTAGTATGTTAATTTACAATTTGTTGTGGGAAGTGCAAGAAAGTTTTAGTGACTTTGCTAAAATTATTTTGTATAGAAGATTATATTAATGATAGTTTTGAGTTAGGATTTTTTGGATGATGATTGGAAACATAATGACATTTTGATTCTGAAACCTTACTTGAAATTATTCATTAATAAGATGGATCTGTGCAAAGTGGATGCATAAATGATAGGCATTAATAATTCGTGCATATGTGTCTGATATGTTCAGATCGATGGTTTCAGCAACTAAGAACATAATTGCTAATTTGAATAAAGAAGACAAAATTGAACAGCGAGAATTGTGAAATATTGAATATGAAAATTCAATATGTGCTTGAAAAGCAAGAAGCACTAAAAGCTCTTGACCATGTTATAGAAGATCTTGAGGATGCTGTGCGCCACCTTGAGCTAGCAGAGGACCGCCTCAAGGCATTTGAGCGGGATATAGATATTTGCTGTGTTGCTTTCAGCTTAAAAGGGGCTTCGAGCTCTAAGCGCAAGCGCATTGATTCGTTCAATATGTAGAAATATAAGGGATCAAGTCCTTCTTGCAAGAAACCGAGAGATAACCAACATAAGGGAGGAAAACGTCCTCAAGTGAAGAGCATTTCAAGGGTGAAGTGTTACAACTGTGACCAGAAGGGTCACTATGCTCGCGACTGTCGTGAGCCAAAGAATATAGTCACCCCTTGTACTCTTAAGAACTTTGCTAATGTGTTAAGTTCTGTATTCTTAACTGAAGCTAATCTTTTGTGGATTGTAGATTCGGGAGTAATAGACCATGTAGCGAAGGATAGAGAATCCTTTGTGGAATTCTGACAAGTACCAACTGGAACTAAGTGGATCTATGTAGGAAACAACTCTAGAGCCGAAGTAAAAGGAATTGACATATGTAAACTGAACATGCGTGGTGGACACACTTTGTTCTTACATGATGTGTTATATGCTCCAAAGATTCGTCGGAATTTAGTGTCTATTTTAGTATTGGTAAAGCTTGATTTTAATATGAACTTCCATAATAGTGGTGTGGATTTGTATTTGGATACAAATTACTATGGTTTTGGTTATTTCCTATATGGTTTTATTGTATTAAATGTTGACTATGGTAATGCCAATATTTGTTATTCCTTTTTCACATCTTCTAATTCATATGATAATGATGTGAATGCGTGACATGCTAGACTTGGTCATATTGGCCAACAACGTATGAATAGGCTAGCCAAAGAGGACTTGTTGGGCAATATTGAAAAAATCGATTTACCCATATGTGAGCATTTCCTAGTAGGGAAAACGACAAGAAAACCATTTGGAAAAGGCACAAGAATTTAATTTCCTTTGCATTTAATTCATTCCGACGTCTGTGGTCCGATGAATGTGAGAGGAAGGCATGTGATTGTTTATTTCATCATATTTATAGATGATTATACTCGATTCGGATATGTCTATTTGATTTCTCATAAATCTGAAACATTGAGTTGTTTCAAAAGGTTTATGAACTTGATAGAAAATCAATTAGACAAGAAAATAAAAGTATTGAGATCCAATCGAAATCGAGAATATTTATCTGATGAGTTCAAAAAATTATGTGATGAAAAAGGAATAGAAAGACAGTTGTCTTTTCCATATACTCCTCAACAAAATGGCGTTGCAGAGAGAAGAAACAGAATTCTACTGGAAATGGTTAGGTCCATGATGGCACATGCTAACTTACCTATCACTTTTTGGAGTGATACGTTATTAACTACTGCCTATATACTTAACTAGGTGCCTTCCAAATCAGTTACTTCTACTCCATATGAGTTATGGATAGGTAGAAAATCGGACTTAAATTTTCTTAAACCATGGGGTTATGCTGCCTATACTCATGAGCACTCTCATAAGTTTGGGAAATTAAGTCCTAGAGAAAAGAATAGTATTTTCATAAGATACTCTGAACATTCGAAAGGGTATGTGTTTATAGGTGAACATGAAAGTAGGAGTATAACTGAGTTCGAATCACGGGATGTTACATTTTTAGAGAATAAATTTCTTAAGAATGGCGAAATAGGTGATGACTACTCCCTATTTGAAACTTTATATCAAGATAATAAACTTAGTAGAGTTCGTCCAAGTGGGAGTAACATGAGGAGTGGTGAATTTAATTCAACTCACTCTCAATTACAACCACCTGATGAGACGATATCGTCATTATCTAATCCGAGTGGGAGCATGATGGGGAATGATGTACAAAGTGTACAATCTCCCATACGGCGATCAAGTCGCAAAAGTATTCCCCGTCGACGCTTTGACATTGAAGGGGAAACTTTTATGGTTGCTCCACAAAATGAAGATGAGCCAAGAAATGTTAATGAGGTTCTAAATTGCCTAGTAAGGAAAAATGGATGCATGCAATGGAAGAGGAGATGGAGTCAATGAAGTCAAACCATGTTTGCGAACTAGTTGATCTTCCAAAATGACGCAAAGCCATTGGGAACAAGTGTGTTCTCAAAATAAAGCGTAAAGCTGATGGCTCGATAAAAAGGCATAAAGCTCGCCTGGTGGTGAAGAGGTATAATTAACAGGAATGAATTGATTATGAAGAAACATTTTCTCCTGTAATGAGATTTACCTCGATTCGCATTATTCTGGCAATAGTAACAAGTATGGATCTTGAGTTACATTAAATGGAAGTAAAGATTGCTTTCCTCAATAGAGAATTAGAGGAAGAAATATATATGGAACAACCTGCTGGTTTCATTATGAAGGCCAAGAATGAAATGTATGTCGACTTTTGAGATCAATATATGGCCTTAAGTAGTCGTCGAGACAATGTTATATATGTTTTCATAATGTAATAATGGCATATGATTTTACAATGATTGATGAGAATCATTGTATATATATCAAAAGATCTAAAGATTAATTTGTGATCATATTATTATATGTTGATGATATACTAATTGCTGGAAGCAATATAGAGTTTGTTAATACTGTCAAGAGTTGGTTATCTTCCAACTTTGAAATGAAAGATATGGATGAGGATGCATACATTCTTGGAGTTAAGATTTCAAGAGATCGTTCGAAGAGGTCATTATCTCTTTCGCAAGAAACATACATAAATAAGGTTCTTGAACGATTTCGTATGCAAGATTGTAAACTCATAGATACTCCTATTGCAAAAGGTCAAAGATTGAGCCATAGACTGTGTCTAAAGACTCCACAAGAGAAGGAACAAATGAAACATGTTCCTTATGCTAGTGCTGTGGGAAGCTTAATGTACGCTATGATGTGTACAAGACATGACATATGTTTTGCAGTTGGAATGATGAGTAGATACTAATCCAATCCAGGTCAAGCACATTGGAAAGGTCGTTAAAACAATATTGAGGTATCTGAAGGGAACTACTTATTACAAGTTGAATTATCAAGGAAAGAATCTACGACTTGAAGGCTATTCAGATGCTGATTGGGGAGGAAATTATATGAAAGGAAATCTACCTCTGGTTTTGCTTTCTTACTGAACAATGGCGCCATATCTTGGAGCAGTAAGAAACAAACGTGTATAGCCTTGTCTACAATAGAAGCTGAGTTCGTGGCATTATCAGCAACAGTGCAAGAAGGTGTTTGGCTTAAGAGATTTTTGGATCATTTAGGTGTTATTAAGAATGCTGTAAATCCATTATTAGTTAACTGTGATAGCCAAGCAGCTATAGCGTACACCAAAGATCCAAAATATCATGACAAGACCAAACATATAGATACAAAGTATAATTTTGTCAAGGATATGGTTGCACGAAAAGATGTGAACTTACAGTACATATCTACGCATAAAATGGTAGCGGATCCTATGACAAAGCCAATACCTAGAGATGTGTTTTGTGGTTATGTAAAATCTCTAAGACTGCGTAGAGGCTGATGTACTGAATATTGTAATTTCCTTGAAGTATTCACATTTAATGAATTTGTGTTTTTTCATTATTAATGCCCATGAATCTTTGTTTGACGTTTATGCATCTTAATGCTCAGTGCATTATATTAAGTTGAGAAAGTATGTCGGACAGATAAAAGATTAGCCCACTCACACAGGTAATCACATCTATTTACTATGTGATAAATAGAGATGATACGGTTTTTAAGCTTATTATCTAGGTGATAATCGAGAGCTCAAGCTTAAAAAGACATATGTCACCTTAATTGAATGTTAAGATGATGACATGATATTGACTATGTTCGAAAGTAAAATAACCCACTTATTTTACTTTATCTATCTATGATGCCATATATGAGTTCTGATGAATTCTGTGAATGAGTAGATATGTGAACTCAAGTTAAACATTAGGTATGTCTGAACTATCATCTATACGGTATTGAAGGTGTAAACATACGCCCCATGGGAAAGAAATTAATACCGTAATACATATTTTTCATACTACGTATGCATGAGACGACCAATAAGAGTGGCAAAAGTTTGATCTCAACTTTTATGCCGTGTGAGACTCTTGAGGAAAAGAGTTCCTCAATTTAGTGCCCTCATGATTCTTACTTATTCTCAAGATTTTTATTTAGTATTTGTTATCTTAGGATGTTGCCAATGATCATGAATTGATTCGATCTAATGGGATATTTCTAGAAAAGTAAGCTGAACTGAAATTGAGAGTTTGAAGGAAAGAGGAAGATCGAATTTGGAGAATCACATTTTAGTTTTGTATTCACTGGTCGACCAATTATGATTGTTTTTGGGATAATCATAATTGTGAATAAAATATACCATTGTTTAAAAGGAGATCAAGAGAGAGATATAAATGTGATCGATCGATCTAGGGTACTACATACTAAATCTACTCAGAGTGTGAAGCCCATTATAAGCTGCTATATATTCCTAACAGATGTATGGCAACGAGCTCTCAAAGTATGCTGGTCGCATGGATTATTCACCAGTATGAATGTTGTAGAGAGGTAAAGAGGATCCTGTTCGGCCCACCATGTGCGAGTGGGAGATGATGGGTCTTTTTATCTTTGTGATGATGGGCCTAAGTAGGCCCGTTCGCCCATGTTAGGCCTAAAAACCCGGCCCGCAAGATAAGGGCCCATGAATGAAGGGTTGAGATATGAAGATGTGTTATGTTGAGGGGTTATGTCTTTTGGAGAAACGTTTTACGTTGAAGAGATACGTCTTTTGGAGAAAACGTTTTAAGAGAGAAAAGAAAAAAAAAAGGGGAACACACCTTTAAGTGTGCGTAAGTTTTTACTCTCTCTCCCTCCAAAAAAGTAACTAAGAACAGTACCCTCAAAATCAGAGTTTTCTCCCCTAGAAAGGACAGTACGCTCCTTGGTAGAATGGGATTAGAATTCTTCCTCGAACTTCAACATTGGTGTTTAATCTGTGAAAGATAAGTACGCTAGATTCTGTAGTGTATCTTTGATCGGTGATACATGTTGACTCCTGGGCTTGTCTTCCGCGTTCGTTTTAGGGGTTCGATTGAGTATTGGATCTGTTTTAGGGAATCTGTTATTCCCAACATGTTCCAATCTCCCTGGTCGAGCAATGCCATCTGCTACCCACGGTCGCTACTTCTCTTTCAATTTCCTCGGAGCAGCTCTCTCCATGTCGCCAAGACAGCTGCCTCGTTCTTCTTCGTGCACCTCACCTTTGCTGCCGACTCCATTAGTTTCTGCTTCACTTTCATTCTCCTTCATTTCCTTCCACAAAACCTGCAACTCCACCATTTTCGGTCCATCTCTGCCATCTCAACGAAGACCAAAGCCCACGTTCTCCACTAAGCTTTGTCTTCATCGAGTCAACCAGCAAAGTTCGGTTGACCCCCAAAACCCCACCAAACTGACGCCATCTCATCTGCAAATTCAGTTGACCCCCAAAACCCCCACCAAATTGACGCCATCTCACCTACAGCTCCCCTGCCACCAAAGCACCTCTACCTTTGCTTGTCCCCTTGCTGCGCCTCTTCCCCATCGTGGGCCTTCTTCAGTCAAACCCAGCAAACCCCCTCCCTGGCTGTTGACTGCAAGCCGCCCGTCTCTCTCTTCCGTCCGAGCCCAGCCCGCCGAAGCTGCTTCTTTGCAGCTCAGCCAAGTCCAGCAGCTTTGCCGCGGGCTTGCAAGCTGTTAGCCCCATTGGCGCTGCCGCAAGCTTAAGTCTCGGCCACCATCGTGCCACCATCGCCATGAACCGGCTTTCATGCTAAACCGGTGAGTTCGTGTTCTAATCCCTAATTAATAGGCTAATGACACTTAGAAGTTGATTAGTTAGCTAATTAGTGGGTTAGTTAAGTTAATTAAGCTTAGGATGATTTAGTTAGAGTAAGTATATAGTTAGTTATTTAGTTAGTTCAATTAGAATAGTTAGGTGGATTTAGTTAGGAATTAGTTAGTTTATATAATTAGTGTAATTAGATTGAATTAGGTAGAATGGTTAGATTTAATTGTTAGTTCGATTAATTAGCCTGGTTAGTTTAGATTAATTTATTTAAGTGCTTTAATTTATTTATTTTGTAATTTATTTAATTGCCGGTAATTTATTTAATTATTAATTATTTTCCAGAAATTAGATCGGGATGGTCGGTGATCGGAATTTCGTGCTAATTGCAATAGTGTGGTTAATTTATGCAATTAGATGTTGATTTGTGCAGATTGAGTGCCGATTGAAATTTTGGTCATTTATTCTAAAATTTGTGAATTTCCAATATTTATTCAAAAAAGCCCGGGTGTTGGGTTTTAACATCGAAAATGGTTTTATATACTATATAAAACAGTGGGATTTTAAAAAGGAAGATATCAATTTTTCGGATTCGATCTGGCCATGTACCCACACACGATTTTTTCACCGGATGTTTTTAATAAGAAAAAAACATGCCAAAGTCGTTATCTTAATTGAGGCATGTGAATGCAAAGCACAATGTCCTTTGGCCGAAATTGAATGATCGTGTGCTGGTTAAGAGAATCCGTCCACGGCGTGTGTCGGTGGATGTTACCTATCCCCGGTTGTATCGGTGGATGTAACCTATCCCCGGTGTGTGTCGGTAGATGTTACCTATCCCCGGTGTGTATCAGTGGATAGAGGATCGGCGTGTATCAAGTAAAATTGCCCATGCGGGTAGTAATAATTAATTGGAACGCATGTTGAGTGAAATTGATGGACCGATATGTGTCGGTAATTCTTGCTCGTGTGAGCAGTGATTGATTTAGACGTTCCAATTGATGTGTGAAATTGCTATATGCATATGGGTGTGATATGAACTGTGTTGACCTGCAGGGAGGATCTGAGACGAGATAAATCTCTGTGGTTGTATGGTTGTGTGATTATGACGTTTCTAGGTGTATTACCTTCCTAATCGGGGTTTAGAGCATGAACTCATTGAGATTTATATCTCACCCCGTCGTGAGCTCATTTTTCAAAGCCGTAGAGCGGAGAATCTGGAGCTGAACTGAGGGGATCTGAAATGTAAGTCAAATAGGACAGCTTCTTTTGAAAACCAGTCTTTTGGTTGTAGACTTTTGTGCTCGACTCAGTATGTTTATAAAATCATGTTTGTTTGTGAATATGTTGTCCTGCTTTTCTATCCCGAGATGGTTACTGTCAGGGGATTTATTGTTCGCTTCTGTATGTGCAATAAAATGAAAGGGTTGGTGACTCGTCTTGGAAAGTCGCAAAATTTTATCGACCACAGAGGGATGAGCACGCGCTCGAGGACCGAGGCGTGACACGTATTTTATGCCATCGCCTATTTGCTAGAGAGTGAATTACCCTGCTTGAGGCTACTGGTGTGTGATATTATGGACTTGAGGTCCAAATTTGAGGGAAAAAAGAAAAAGAAAAGAAAAGAATAAGTACGAATCTTGAAAAGAAAAAGTATGTGATAACTATCACCATGCTTATGTACAGTGTGTATCTATCCTCGCTAATATAAAGGAGCCTTGTGGATAATCGGCTAAGGCATGACACAGATGGAGTTATGATTTAGTCCACATACATGTGGGAAGATGGTGATAATGTTGCGTTAATGAAAATGGGTCCCAACCAGTAACGGGTAAGGCTAGATACTCATTTATCATAAGCTATAATGTGGTATCTACATATCATGAGATCCGCATGCATTTGGGTGTTACGTTGATTTTCATGTCATGTAATTTATTTTTATCTGTTCCACACATGATTATAACCATTCAGAAACCACATATGCATAATTTACGTCTTCTTAATTGAGTTGAGACAATATGTTGGGTTCCTTATCTAATATTGTTATGTGATATTACTCTGTTATTATGTCGTTGTGTCGCCATAATCTCGAGTTGAGGAGAGAGCACATTTCCTTCTGTGAACCTATAACATCATTTAATGAGTTTAGGCTCACTTTCAAAATATTTTTCAGATAGCTGAGTTTGAGTTTCAGGGTATTATTGATTAGCACTTCTACAAACTTCAAATGTATAGAATTTGAGTTTGCAGGTAAAGATTTATGATTTCTCGTATGGAGAGTTTGATCTTGTGTACGGAGGAAAAACAATTGTATACTTTGAGTTGTAAGATTGTTTTACTTTAAACCCAAATTATTAGGAAAATTCAGTTCTTGACATTTTTTTGTCTTACGTGATATATTTTGCATTTTCTTGTTTTTATTTTTCTAAAACATTTGCATTTTTTAAGGCTAAGCTCATTAGAAAAAGTCATGTTAAATGGGGTCGCCTGATTCGGGCTGCTTATGGCTCGAGCGTATCTTGACTCCATTTAAAATGATTCCTTTTATGGGATGGTCCCATATGACCCATTGGGTTAAGGTAATCCAAAATGGATCATTTTTCCATTGTCATGATATGTTATAATCAAGTCAAGTCGAGTTAATCTCGATTTATTGCTTGAACGATTTGACTTAAATAGCTCAGAGATACTTTTCTCTGGCACAATTGAGCTGGATATTTTAAGCTTAAATTCAAGTAGTTCAAGCATCGTAAGCTCAACCCGACTAAAATTCGCTTAGACAATATAACAAGAATTAAATTTAAACTTAAATTAAACTCAAACTTGAGCTCAAACTTGAAGTTTTTGGTAGTGTATAGAATATTATTCTATATCTATTTGTCAAAGTTAAAAGGTATATACACTTTGAAATCTATCTAAGAGAATCCGATTAATATGTGAAGGGCAGACCTACTGGTCTTTGACTCTCCAATCAGATCGTGGTGACGGGCTTCCCCCGTGAGCAATGGTTAGCAAGCAAATTCCGCCGCCTTAAATTGAACATTCTCTGCCATTGTCTATAATTTGCCAGCGTTGGACATTCCTTTGACGTGCAAAAAAGCATTTACACCCGTTTTAAAGATATAAAAGTGCAAATGGCTGACTAGATCCGCGAACTCGAACACAGTATTTTCTAGCTCAACTCCATATAATTTACCAACAGGCCACCTAGCTCAACCTGGATGAGAAGAAAATCAACTTACCCACCACTTAGCCATTACATCGCAACGTCACAGAGTTCTCCAAAGGCGCAAAAATTCCAGAGAGCGTTTCGCTAATATGGCTTTTATTTCACATGCATCTCCCCGTTCCTCTGCAATTCATTCAATCTTCTCACTTTTTACTTTTTACCCCACCCATTATTCACAACCAGATTGCTGATTTGAAAGGTTAATCAACCTACCAGCCGAAACCTACCCGTTTATAATTATCACCAGCTCAGTAGTGTGGCATTGCTGCTCGTCAATTTTGATCTGCCACCACCCCCTCCTCCTTCTGCTACCTACATTCTACACATGGCCACGACCAAGAAGAGAGAAATGACCAAAGTTAGAATTAGAGTCTTGCTAATTTTGCAACTTTGGACCCTCCTATGAATACTATGATGGTCCGACATATATATCACGTTACGTTACAACAAATGCTTTTTGACTATACCAATAGCAAAGTATGGCGCATATCGTGGGGTATCTAGTTTTGAGAAGACGGTGATGCGGTGATTTTCCATCACTTCTGAAGTTGTCGAGATCATTAATGTTATAATATTAATGCGGAAACTAATAGTTACTTACAATCTAAGTCATCACAAAATTACTAAAGAAATAAAAAAGGAATAATAAGGACATTAAAAGTTTATGTGATTTAACTAGCGTATCATTTATGTGAAAAGCCAGCATCAAATAATCTATTATGATTGAAGAACCGGATTTATAATCGCTCATGTGCTCAAGTGTTAATACACTAAAATTCAAAGTATTTATATATAAACAACTCAGTTAAATGAAAATTTGCAGCATATAATTACCGTGTGTTTAAGCCCCAAACAAAAGCTTTCTGTACGGCTGTCCAAGAAGCGTCTCTGTACGCTTCTTTTCCTTTTCCCTTCGTGTGGCTACGGCAGGCCGAGAGGAATAAAAGCGAAACCCTTGCTTTTTGTTTCTTTCTCTGACAAATACTTCTCTACCCATAAAATATTATATACTTATATATGTATATATAATAGAATATGCGAGTCCTTAATTGTGTTTTGTAGAGCCAGAGAGATTTTCCTTTTTGTTTTAACGGTAACTGAAGCTCCCTTTCTCGAATTTCTTTGTGCGGTCAAACTTGGATCTTTATCCAACCCAATCAAAACAAATCTCGACATTCATACTTACATGCCCTTCAAGAGATTCACTGGACTTCTTTCCTACGGCTTAACAAACAGATCTACATCATCCAATTAGGTCAAGTTTCGTATATAGGTTTAAACTCAAAACATAATTTAATAATTTTTCACCTTGACTCTCCATTTGAAGTTAAGTTATAGTGTTAATCATTCATGCCAATTCTACCAACATCCAATGAGCACTCACCCTCCACAGACGCTAATTGTTCTCAAGCAAAGATTAAGCTTTGCTAAAGAAACGAACTTAGTCATCATGTCCGTAGAGTTCTTCGCAGTAGCGATCTTTTTTACAACAACCTTACCTTTTGCTAAGGCATATCAATATAATGATACCTAATGTCAATATGCTACATTTGCTCATGATAAATTGGATTGTATGCTAGATAGATCGCACCTTAGTTATCATAATGTATATCAACACCTTTTTGTTTCAACCCAAAGTCCGAAAGCAACCGTTGAAACCATATTATTGTCTCTTTCGCTATAAAGGTTAGTGCCATGTAATTTTTCTCAATCAAAAGCAAGGCAACGTGGTCTGAGAAAGACGCCTTCTAACTCACTACACTACCTACTAGCGTTAATATGTACCTTGCTAAAGATGTGTGCTCGTCGAAGTCACCTGTGTGATTGAATTCACATGCCCTGCGATCTCACTGCCATTCATCCCTCTGGTACACTATACCAACGTTTGTTGTCCTCTTCCAGTATCTAATGATCCACTTCACAGTTTCCCAATAAACTTTACCAAGATGATTCATGTAATGGCTAACTATTCTTACAACTTGTGATATAGCAGGCCTATGGCATATCATCTCATACATTATACTACTCATTGCATTAGTATGGGGAACACATGACATATGCTTTTCTTGCTCCCCAGTCTTTAGTGATAACTTATTAGAAAGTTTAAAGTGCTTCGTTAAAGGCATACTCATAGATTTTATTGATTGCATATTAAAACATGCAATAATCTTCTCAATACATATTTTTAGACAGACATAAAATTTCTGCAATCTTATTACATAAAATCTATAGCTAATAGTTTATTTGTATCACCTAAATCTTTAATCTCAAACTCATCTCTCAATCGCCTCTTTTGGACATCAATATCAACTAGATTCTTAGCAACTATCAACATATAATAATAGATATGTCAAAGGCTCATTCTCTAATGTCTTAAAATAAACACAACTATCCATCTGACTTTTTCAAATAGTCCTAACTAGCAATGAAAGCACCAAAACTCTTGTGCCACTGCTTAGAGATTGTTTTAGCCCATACAAAGATTTACTTAATAAGCAAATATGGTTTTCCTTACCCATTATAGTAAATCTCTCTTGCTGTCTCATGTAAATCTGCTCCTCCAACTCATTGTGAAGAAACAACATTTGCACATCTAGTTGCTTCAACTCAAGATTCTGTGGAGCAACTAAAGTGAGTAATACACAAGTAGAAGTATGTCTTACCATAGAAGAAAACATTTCATTGTACTCAATGCCCTCTCATTCTATATACCCCTTCACAACAAATCTCACCTTATATGTCACCGCCTCGACATTGGGAATACCTCCTTTCGTTTATAGACCTGTTTGATTCTTGATCTTTTGGCTCTTTGGTACTTTGACTAGCTCTTGTGATTGATTTTGATGAAGTGATTGTATCTTGTTGCTCATAGCCCCTAGCCACTACGACAGCTTTGTACTAGTCATTACCTCAAAGTAAGATGAAGGCTCATCTGTCTCCACCTTGTTATCTATAGTTAATGTATAAGCCATATCTATATAACCATAATACATCGATGATTTGATTTGCCTTCTTTGTTTGCCTGTGGCTCTAGTGTGTTGTAGCTTTGCTAGTTGTTTTGTATCATGGACTTCAGGAATTGTAGCCTCATTTACAATATCAACCTCTATTACCTCTAAGGTATCTAGAGTTTTCACCCGAAACTCCACCTCACTACTAATATCTGTCGCAACCTGACCTCGGCGCCCAATTGACAAGCTATGACGTAAAGGTAGGGTTTAGAGGTGGTAACAATGAGAGTGTCCTTACGGCAAATAACTCCAAGGATGCCATCACCTCATCCTTTGGGATCGGCGCCACGAGGTTTCTTGATCATGATCGTGAGCTCTCCCAAGCTTACAATGGGATTTGTTATGACTCTACCTTAGCGCCATTTTTTTGGCAAAAAGGCATAAAAGCAAAGTTTAGAGGTGTTTGACTATGAAACTTCACTCAAGGTACTTCCCTCCAACAAGATGTCATCACTTCATCTTTTTGTTGGGGTCACAACCACTTGAGTTATTCAATCATAGCCACGAGCTTTTCCAAAGCTCATACCTCACATGATGGGTAAGTTCATTTTAAAGTTGTATTAGACAACCTAAATGGTATTTAGGAGTCGCCACTAGTCTCGTTTTTTGGGGTCGGCTAGAGTGCCCAATCGAGGGTAGAGAGTAGTTTCTCGATACCTACACAACCTGAGATCTAGAGTTCGAAGACTTGGGTTACACTAATGTTGCTATTAGTGCCTTTTTGGTACTTAACGGTTAATGTGTTATCCGATGTGATCATACATCTCTTTTTACTTTTTCGTGCAAGTTTATGAGGTAAAGGTGATCATGCATGGTTGATTCATTTATGCCATTGTACTCTATTCTAATGGGAACGAGAATGAAACAGACAATTAATTAAAAAGACAATGCTTAAAAGTAAACAATCAAAGCAATTTATGGAAAGCGAATAAAGTCTACTCATATAATTCTAAGTGCAAGAAAATAAACCCATAACTCATTGGATGTTTATACAATGCATGCAAAACCCGAGACATATGTCAGCAAATGAATGTACAAACAGTAAAGTCGGATTGTACATTGAACATTCATCGTCTTTGAGTCTTTGGGAATGCCATCTTCATGGACCTATCCTAATTCTAGTCTATAGCTAGAGCTAAGCATATTAACAATGCAAATAAAGAGGATGTAAATGTACCAAGCGGACAAAAACAATCACAATCAAAGAACCAAATCAAAGTATTAGCTAATCAAACGTGGCCTTGGGGTCGGCCTTTGAAGTTAATGCAACAACCCACCTAGGATGCATACCTAATTTATTTTAACATAACTTATAACTCTTAGCCATCATTTGTGTTTTCGCATAATGACTAAAGCTAAAAGTCCCTAATGCAAGTTCTAAGTGTCATCCCAGAGTAACCCCACGTGATCATGCATCACACCTATATCATACATCTAAAAATCATATGCAAAGCATATAAGAAAGCATGCACGCAAGCCATTTGACCTTATTTTTCAATCAATTGACCAATTAAGCAAGCCAATAATGGATCACTTATTCAATCATCATGCGCCAAACATATTTACATACTTTTCATGCAAGGAAGACAATCAGTATATGATTGATGCGAGCGTGGGTGAGTGATTCTAGGTAAAAGTAAGTGTTTAGGAAATGATGTGTATCATGATGGTTATCGATGAATAAAATGCAGAATTAAAAGATAGAATATGATTCGACCAAGGTCTAAAGGATGCACCACCTACCTAAGATGAAGATCGGGATAAACGAAGTTCACCACCAAAGCTTAAAGGACAAACCACCCGTCAATGATAAAGTATTTCAAGATAGGAGAAGCTCACCACCAGGGACTAAAGAAAAATCCACTAATCAAGGATAAAAGGGCCTATTGGCTCACCACTGAGGAGTAATTCACTCTCCAAGGATAAAGAGATTGGAATAGGAGTTATCCACTCTCCAAGGATATTCACTCACGTAGAGGAAATCTCAAGTATCTTCATTCATCACATCTAGTTTGATTACAATTGAGAGGCTTCCTCTATTTATAGGAGGAATACAACTAAGGAAATGGAAAAGTAATAAATATGGGAACTAGCCTAACATTAAAGATCTAGGATCTCAGAACTTTGACTCTTGAAACTTCCATGACAATAAAGACTCTTAGGAAAATAAAACTACATTTAATGATTGGGGAACTTGCATTCTTGATTCTTTAGCCTTGCAAAATTCGTGCTCCCACCTTGACCAGAATATAAATACCCCAAGACTTCATCAAATAACCAAAGAAATAGTTCAAAATGGCCTCCAATTGATATGTTGTTGATAAATTTCGAGATTAGCAACCAATGAAGCGTACTAAGAAATCAACGACTAATATATCATACCGAGAATTCTGTAACTCATTAATCGTCGGTATCGATAACTTTGGTAAGAATGGTTCAGTACCGCTTTAGTTGGAAATTTCATTCTCGACCCATTAAAGCACGTTATGCCTAAGTCCTCTCTTGGCTTGAATGAGTAATGTTGGTGCTGAACGGGCTTATGGAGCTAGGTTAATTGCTCTCACATCATTGACTCATGTGATGCCCAAAAAACATTTTATGGAAAATTGGTGAGAAAAGGCATTGTCTTAAAAGGATTCGATAAAAAAGGAACATAATTTCATCAATGTTATGGAGTACTTTTAGCCATCAAAGTTGGCTTGGGTGCATCAAGGGCACAATTGATCAAGCGTCGCAGACACTCTAAATATGATCCAAACTTTGACAAATTTTATGTCAAATCAAGATTTTTAAAGAAGTTGTTGAAAAGGGACATGATTTTATCGAATCAAGAATAATGTCCAAACGTTAAGTTGAGCTCAGATGCATCGAGGGCACAACTGATCAAGCATCACAAACGTCCTAAATACGAATTAAGAATTCAATAAAGGCATGTCAAATTGCAACGCAAAGAAGGCTAAAACAATTTTCTTATAGGCATCACAAACTATCAAAATTTGGAATGACTTTGAAATCATATTGGAAGTCAGAATTTCAAGACATTTGCAACTTTTGGATGAATAGTAACAATTTCAAAACACCTCTTTATTTTGTGAAAATTTACAGTGACAAAGTATGGCACATCACAAACAAATCTTGAAAAGACCTCCAAACCTAATTCATTACACATGATTTTCTAAAAATTCAAGAACAATAACATGCCAAATTGGGTTTCGAGTTCTTCACGAGAAATGTTCCTTTGGGTCTCACGTTGTGTTAAAGTTTCATGATTTTTTAAGTTGATTTACCTAAGTAACTTTAGTGATTCCCAAAGGAGTGCAAACTGGCTTTATGGGAAACTTTTGGGATTTTAGATAAATTTCCTTTTGTAACTTGTCTTTTCAAACTGGTATTACCAACTAACTAGTTTTACACTATGTCTATGATTTATAAGTGGATAAGGTTCATCAATTCTAAACTCGAGTTGTTTCTTGTGCATTAGCAAAGTGAATGACATTTTTAAATTGAATTGTTGAATTGCTACACCATAGTATGAGTGTGGTGAATGCCGTCAGTCCCCACGACGACGATGCGCCAGGTTGTAGTAGGAATGCCTATAAGGGTAAATGGGTTCCTCCGAATGCCAAGGAGGTAACAAGGGTCCCCTGATGTTCTCGTGATACTGGAATGGGTGCAAGATGCCTAAAGGGATAACTGGATTCCTCTGAATGCATCGGGGTGTAACATGATTTCCCTATATATCCTCGCGATGCCATGTAGGTGCAAGATACCTAAGGGGGCAACGGGGTTCCCTCAAAAGATGGTGCTAGTTGAGTTTTTTTTTTTTTAATCAAATATGATTATTGGTATTTTCGAGTTCCATTTGAGTTACTGGTTTACTAGTTTCGGAGAAAATATTGTCCCGACCTGCTATTTTGTTTTTGAGAAAGGTTCTCAAGCAAGTTGATTTTAAAAAGATTTCATAGGTTGATTTGGAGTTTCCCCGCATGGCTAGTGATAAATTTATATGGTATAGACTGGTTGACATTCTGCTTGCTAAATTTATACTCACTGGTTGTTGGCTATTCTCTTTCAGACTAGTAGCCATGCCGATCTTGCCTACCTCCCCCTCGACTAGTTACGGTATCCCCATTGACTTCTCATGGCACACGACCGAATTCATGGATCTCGATTTTTTTAGACGTTACCTTTGTTAAGAGCATATCGATTCAACCATTAGTAGTAGTGTATGCCCCTGTTGGAGGGCGACTAGTGGGACCCCTCTTACTTTCAGGATATGATAGAGCTAATGACTGTAGTAGTAGGGTAGAGTAAGGCAGGGATCGGGAGGTGGTGAAGTGGCAATTTTTGGGAAAATGAGGCCATGATTTTGGGATGTACCGTGGGCGAATGTTAGGTGATAGTATACATACATGCAGAACCAGATCAGGATAGTACAACTGATGGATTTTTTTGGGTGTATCCGGATTAGTGGTACCTTTTGCCGTTTCCTCCAGTGTACCCCGACCTAACTCACCTAAGTACATAAATAAAAATGAGATTGCCTAGTTTACATTTTCGCATGTGTTCCCTAAATTATACTTATCCTGGGTTGTTCTTTGGCCATACATGCTCTCACATGCATAAAAAATGATAAAATATATTAATCGTGTTAGCCATGGTGTGATGGGGGCATCATAAACTGGCGCACACACTGGTGCTTGAACCGAGAGGGAAAGTCCACTGATTGAAGACCTTCTGGCGAGAGGCAACGGTGGCTAACCTTACGATAGGAGAGAGGGTGCTGAGTAGGTGGTGGCTATGTTGGTGGATTGCTGGAAAGGCACCGGCAAACAGTGGCAATGGATGGAGGCCGAGAGACGCGTGGGAGAGAGAAGGGGGGAGGAAAAATCTGAAAAATAAACATTCCCTTTTGGTTTTTGGAGGGAAAATTAGTTATATAGTCTAGGGTGAGATGCAACCCTAATCCAAGGGCTAAGATTGATCTCTTTAGCCTAACAAACTTGATTAACCCCCTAAGTAAGCACATGTTAATTTGAATGCATCGTTTGAATGGACCCGATGCATTCACAATGATCAATTCCCAAGCCAATTTTGAAAATATAACTAATTAAGGGTAATTTTGTAATTTCACAAAATTCAGGGCGATTATGTAAATTTGAAAATTAAAGGTATGGGCACATTACCCATGAGGCGAATCACTTCATGGTGATCGTCACTGACGGCCCGTCAGCCACGGAGGGCCAGTTGGAGAATGGTCAAATTGGCCACCTTTCATTGGTGGCCGGGCAAACCGATCAGGTCGGTTGAGTCGGTCCAAACTAATTTGACTAGTTTGATTGGTTCTTGAATCCTTACCTTTTTTTTTATGCAATTTAGTCCTTTAGTCCTTTAAGGACTAAATTGAAAAGAATTTTAACTCGATCGCGCACCAAAACAAGAAAATTTCACAATCGCTTACCCTGAAAACCAGATTAGATAAAATTAAACTCATTTGGTATAACGAAGCATCTATGACTTCAATTACCCATGTCTACAATGGTCTATTGTATCCAAATTGACAGTAAAATGAAAGTGCGACCTTTGCGTCAAAAATAAATTGAAGGTCAATATTAAAATTGAACCTCAACGCATCAAATTAAACCCTATTCTAGAATGGGTCAACTTGAATTGCAATAATCGGAACTTATTAGATTGGAGTTCTCAAAATCAAGCAAGCTAAGCCCATTAAATTGGTGAGTTCTTGAGTGAATTTGCCAAAATTGACCTCAATTCGTGTTCAACTCGAGAAAATGAGTAGAACAAAAGTGTCGATACGTGAATCGTCAAGATCAATTTGGACCCTGATTAAATGTTGTAAAAAGAAATAAACTAAAATATGAATAGAACAAAAATAAATTTATTTTTGGTTGATTTTGAACCTATAATTAAAAATTTTGGAAAATGAGGTTCTTAATCGATTTTCGTAAAAAATTTTATGCTAAAGTCAAATTGAATCTAAAACAAAGTGATATGTGGATTTTTATATATTTCAATTTTTTTATCAAAGATTTGATTAAAAAAAGTCAACAATTTAGTTGACTTTTTTTTTGAAATGTTGATTTTATTATTAAATCTTTGAAAATTTTGAAAACTAATGTGGCTAAAGCGATATTAATTCTAAAAGGGATCTTTTTACACAAAAAAATTAATTTTTGACCTATGGTTGACTTTTGGTCAAATGGTTAACTAGAAAGTCAACTCAAAAGTCAACAGTTTAACTTTTTGAGTTTTGGGTGAAAATAAGTAGAAAAATATTAAAAATAATAAGCCAAAAGAAATAAATGAAAAAAATACTTTTTGTTTGATAAATGGGTTCCGTCATGAACGAAAACCTTGAACTTGAGTTTTTTTTATCTTTATTGACGCGCCAACTAAAAATTAGTTGTCAACATCACCATAATCTATCTACTTTATTGGTCATATCTCAGGACTTTGTTGTTGAGCGCAACTCTGCTAATAGAAAATTGAGTGACCGAGATTGATGCACCATAGTTAGTAGCCTTTCACCTCATGTGCATAACTCAAAAATAGGCACTTTTTTGCTCTCGACTTAAGCTTATCATCACTCACGTAAGTAAACGCAAAACATATGAATACTCTTAATCCTAAGTAATCAATAGGTTTCCCCGACCATATTTCCTCAAAAGTCTTCCACTTGATAGCAAATGACGGAGATTGATTAACTTGGTAACAAGTCATGTTTACTGCTTTGGCCCAAAATTGCTTGCCCACTCTTACATGTGAAAGCATACACTAAGCTCACTCTAGTAAAGTTATGTACTTTCGTTCTATTATGCCATTTTGCCATGGTGTCTTGAGTATTATGCGGTATCTCACAATCCCTTCTCTTTATCAAAACATAGTGAAATTTCCACGTTATTACTAGTTTTTAGGCACTTGATTTTTTTTTTTTATTATTTGATTGCTTCTTAACTAATGCCTTAAGTTTCTTGAACAAATCAACACATTAGATTTGTGCTTAAGAAAGTATATTCCTATCTTTCTTAAATATTCATCAATAAATATCAGCATATATCGAGCACCTCATTTTGAAGGAATTGGAGATAAGCCTCAGATATCTGAATGAATGTACCAAACCTGTTGCATATTTGAATGAATATTTATGGTAAATATAATTTGGTGTAGCTTCCTAAATATGCAACACTTACACAAGTCCAACTTTCCTTTCTTCTAACCCTTTAACAACCTTCTCTCACTTACTATCGTCATACATGCCTCATTCATGTGTCATAATGGCAATACCATAACTAAGCCAAATCAGAGTCTGTCTTACTTGATGAAACTACAGCACCACCAATCACTGTCACGCCCCGATTCTCCGAGCGCGTGCCCATCCCTCTTGGCCGATTAAATAGCGATGTCCCAGGGCGCATCGCCGATCTATTCATTTTAATGCACATGCGGAAGCAATTAAATAATCCCCAGACAATAACACAATGTGATAGAAAAGTAGGGCCATAATTTTTGGAAAGCCAACAACACTCTTATATATACATATCATAGCTAGTTATATACAATACAAACTGATATATATAACATCAATACTCCCTAGAGTGCGGATTACCGCCCTAGTGGATGACTTGATGCTTTAGTTTCTGCATCTTTCAATACATGTAATTTCAGTTTTATATAATACAAGTTCATACAACCTTCATGGTTAGTCTTTGTTTATGCATACTCTTACTTTATATTTTATATATTGCCTTTGCCCTTTATATTATTTTTAATTCTCGCGATTGAACAACATTTCAAACATTTATCTACTTTCATAAAAATAATCATATAAAACGGTCTTGTAGTCTCTCCTACTAAAATTGCACTCTTCCAGACCAGGATTAGATTTCTAGGTCATTATATCCATTTAAGTACCATAATTCCCATAGAAAGGTCAATCTCTTTTACAGACAAATTTCCTAATGAGATTAAAGACAAAACTTAATTACAAAGGTTTTTAGGTAGTCTCAATTATATTATAGATTTCTTTCCCAATATAAATATCCTTTGCAAAACTTTACACCAAAGGTTACGTAAGGATCCTCCACCATGGCTTCAGTTCATACAGACATCGTCAAACAAATAAAGAATCATGTGAAAGATATACCATGCTTACACCTTGTTGACCCTTCTACTTTCAAAATAGTAGAAATGGATGCCTCAGAATTAGGATATGGTGGCATTCTTAAACAAGTCAACAACAACAAAGAACAAGTTGTTCAATTTATATTAAAACATTGGAATTCCACCCAGCAAAATTATTCGACAATCAAAAAAGAAATACTTGCCATAGTTTTGTCTATATCAAAATTCCAAGGAGATTTATTGAATCAAAAATTTCTCTTGAGTATTGATTGCAAATCAGCCAAAGACATTTTACAGAAAGACGTATTAAACATTGCATCAAAACAAATTTTTGCCAAATGGCAAGCCATACTTTCAGTATTTAACTTTGACATTGAATTTAACTTCCAATACACCACCAAAGCCAACAGGCTTGACACCCATCAAGACATGGCTCCAAATGGCAGAAAACAATCAATCATTTCTACAACAATACCCAACACCAAATACACCTTCAAAAGAAAAACCCATACAAGCCTTTGAACACCAAGCCTTTGATCACCTAGCTGCCATACTACCCAAAGAAACACTACTACAACTGGCCCAATCTTTACAAAAAAAACAGTAAAGAAAGAGCCATCTAGTGCCATTGAGGTAAGCAACAATCTCTTCTCTCTTCTTCCTTCTTACCCTCTTGTAAACTCTCATCCTTTCAAGCCTCAAGCTTTCTTACCTTATACCCCATGGTTTCAAAGTAAGTTAGTTTTTCAAATACATAGTTTTATACAAGCTTACCAACTTACATGATAGTTGGTTAACCATTGCTTGTAATACAAACATCAATACTCCCTAGTGCGGATTACTGCCCTAGTGGATGACTTGATGCTTTAGTTTCTGCATCTTTCAATACATGTAATTTCAGTTTATATAATACAAGTTCATACCACCTTCATGGTTGGTCTTTGTTTATGCATACTCTTACTTTATATTTTATATATTGCCTTTGCCCTTTATATTATTTTTAATTCTCGCAATTTTATTTAGTTTTTATACAGTCCTCATACATTCTGACTTCCTTGTTCTCTAATATATAGTACTCCAATCCTAACCCCATATATATATATATATATAAGTTCTACAAAATATGGGGGTTTCAAATAACTACGGGTCATCGTCCTCCTCGTTATCTCCCTCCACACTCCAACTGGAGCCTTCAGCAGAATACATCGGACTTCCGGGGTCTTCAAGATCCGGGTCTACTGCGTCTACAACAAAGCCTTAAGGAGGATCTGTAGTACTCTTCCCAAATACCACTTCCAGTACATACAAAGGTATCTCAGACTTCGATATGGAACCCTCTCTCTGGCCATCCTAAGCTTGGCGATACCATGATCTGTATCGATGGGGCACCTTGTGGGTGAGACCCGCATCGACCCAGACTATAGACCTTACCAGCTCATAGGTCCAGCCCCTAGGGCTACCATGCAACGGAATGTAAGACGTTTGTTTTGTAACTTTCTTCGGTCGGCCAAAAAACTCAAAAGCTGCTATCTGAGGATTTGAAATGTTACCCCACAACGG
The DNA here is from genome assembly GCA_014182515.1 of Eucalyptus microcorys. Classification (NCBI taxonomy): domain Eukaryota; kingdom Viridiplantae; phylum Streptophyta; class Magnoliopsida; order Myrtales; family Myrtaceae; genus Eucalyptus; species Eucalyptus microcorys. The sequence goes on along the minus strand of CM024562.1, from coordinate 13,192,970 downwards.
GGTGAGAGGACGTCTCAACGAGTTCTACCTCCTAAGACCTGACTAGGAAGAAAATACGCCATGAGCGCTACCTAAGCATAAACACAAGTCAGAGGTTTTACCTTTGCCTCTGTTCCTTCTTACAAGTCAGTACAATTGACATTTTCAACCAATCATTTCAACACATCAAGACAAATCGAATCATCGATCAATCGACTTAGTCGATTACATGTCATCACGACCTTCCCATGGTCGGCCCATTCAATACTATTTATAAGGTCCTATCAAATCAAGACTGCTCACCCTAAGTTGAAGATAGATAGTATAGCTCGCCCAAAGCTGATAATAGAGTATATCGCTCACCCAAAGCTGATGATAAAATACATTGCTCGCCCAAAACTGATAATAAAGTATCTCGCTCGCCTAAAGCTGATAAGAAAGTATATCGCTCGTCCAAAGCTGATAATTTATTACTCACCAGAAGCTGACCAATGATTATATTACTCACCCAAAGCTGATAAATTAATATTCACCAGAAACTGACCAAATCACCATTTTTATCATACTTGATAAAAATTATCATGTGTAGGTACACGGTCGGCCTTAACCAAAATACAATATTTCAATTCTAAAAAATCCCACTAGTTTAAGCAATCCCAAAATATATTTTTGGCGCTATAAATCGACGCCCAGTAATTTTCCAATTAATTACCAAAATTATCAATTTTTGGGATAATTACCCACAATCATAAATCACACTCAATTTGCATAAAGTAACAGTCAATTAAATAAACATATCACACCACTGTAATCAGTATAAAATTCCAGTCACCGGCTATTCCAGTCTAATTTCCAGAAATTAATTAATTAATTAAATAATTACGGAAAATAATTAATAAATGCCAATAAATAGAACCTAGGCCCGTAAAGCCTAATTGAAAGTTGAGACGGGTCCAAAATCTTCCGAACCACACTAGATAAATACTAGAGCTTGTCTAGACTCTAATTATACTACTCTCACCACCTAACATGCAATAACGGTTATTTAAATTGCTAACCTATTCTAACTATCCACATAATCCATACTTAGTCTAAACTAATCGATCCTTAAACATCATTAACTTACTAAGCAATGATTAGTGAGTTAAACTCACTTGATTAATGATCTGTTTGGATCAAAATGATAGGGACGCGATGGGGGACGAGAAACTCCAAAGCAGGCTTACCAACCGAGGTCGTTTCGACTTGGAAACGGGCTAAATAGTAGCTGAGAAACCTAGTGGTTTCGGCTTCTGTGGCTGGATTGATCTTCGCCAAGAAAAGGAGAGTCGGTCTGCTGGTTGAGGCGGAAACGTGAAGACAAGAGAGGACCGGCTGCAGTAGCTCAAGCGGGCAACTCCGGTGGCTGGCGGCGACTCAGGCGTGCACGACGGCGACGCACGGCTTCCTAGTGACTCTAGACAGCCACAAGCAAGAGCGGGATGAGCAGCTGGAGACGCAAGCAGGCGAGGTGATCGCGGGGACGTGCGACGGCGAACAGCGATGGCTCTGGCTTCAGACCGACGTGCGACGGTAGAGAGGAGGCTAAGCAGTGGTTTTCGAGTTTGGTTGGAGCTCCTTCGGTCTGCACAAGGAGGAGGGGCCGATGGTGGAAGGAGAAAGGAAGAAGGGGATCGACTAGGCTTGTAGGGGCCACCAATGGCCCCATCCTCATCTCATTGTCCCCCATGCTTGGCCCACCACACCAGCTGGCTTGCACAGCCCATTTCTAGACCAAAAAGCTCCTTCTAGAAGGCTTGAGGAGGTCAAATTGTTGGGTCCATGGGGGTGCTACGAATTTTGAATGAATTCCCCCCAAATTGGACTTCATTCCTTCTTGAATCAACTCGATTCAGTCTCTAAAAATCCCACTGACGTATCATCGACCAAATTGGTATTTTTCCATGCCAATAGAACCCATTTGCATTCCAATTCGCGATAAAAAATGGTCATCTGATTTTCCCGGACGAAAACGACCTTACCTCAACTTTTTCACCAAAAATCTCGATTTGCAGAAAAATCTTTGGAAGACTGAGTCAACATTCCTAAAATGACTTGTGACATGACAGAACTTTCAATTTCTGAAATCGGATTCAAATTCATGGTTAATTTCTATCTGGCGTGATTTTAGTGTGACCTAGTCTACCGGGTAGCTTTCAGAAATTTTTAGTGCAAATGACCCGTGGTTGATTTTCTTCAAGCCACAATGAACCTCTTCGACACATTGGCGACTCTCGGTTGTCGTGAAAATCTCGATGATTCAAATACGGATACAAGGTACCAAAACGATAGAAAAATCAATTTAGTGCCAGTCGATGAGAATTTCTCAATTTGGTGGAATCACCCACGTTTTACCACACATCTCAGTTGAACCGACCTATCTCTGATTTTTAATCGATCTTATTGTTTCAAAATGATCTCTGCAAATGAGCACGGTTGAGTAGTTGATTTCTGGTCGAATTTTCAAGTCTATTGCATTAAAATCTCTTAATGACTTCCCCGGATATTCTAGTTATCTCACGAGTAATCGGCTCTGAGAATAGCACTATATGCGCGTCGATGAAAAGCCCGATTAATTTAATTGAAAGCAGAACTGAAAATTTGAGATGTCACAGTCACGGTCTCTCCTAGCAAATGATAAAGAGTATTCACTTTATTTCTCATTATCATTATCATGGCACCTTGAGAGATCTTTACTTCTCCACATTTAGCGGTGTACTTACACTCGATGTCATTGAGCGTCCCTTGAGAAATAAGGTTATTTTCAAGTTTCGGTACATACTTTACATTTTCAGTGTGTGCATTAGCCCATCGTGCATCTGAATTTGAACTATCCCTATAACCTTACAAGCTGCGTTACTTCCCATCAGGACTCATCCACCATCTGCAGTATAGTAAGTAGTAAACTAGTTCCTAGGAAGCATCATATGATAAGACACCCTAGATCTAGCACCTATTCGTATCTTGATGAACTAGTAGCCACACACAAGATCTTTTGACGAACTAGTAGCCACACACAAGACAACTTTGGCAACCTCAACAACATTCACTACATTGCTTGTGGCATTTTGCCTGCTAATGCTTATCTCAACCTGCTTTTACCTTTGCTGCTACTAGACTCCCAATGTTGATCTCTACCTCAAATCACTAGTCCTTGCCTACATCCTGTGTTAGATTGTCATCTCGCAACTTTCTTTACCAATTCTTAGAGAATATCAATTGTAACAATCTAAATCCATGTCGCGGGGTTATCGTTGCAACGTCCCAAGCGCGTCGCCATCCCATTTTCTTTTTATCTTTTCTTACGAACATGCAAAAGCGTAAGTACATCAACACCCGTACAAAAACAAATATGGGAAAACAAGGGATACACACATCACAATACTATATTATACAATATTATACTTTGTACAAGCCTCTGTTATGGGCATTCTACTCTTTCTATTATACATCCGATTTATTTTTCTTTGTAGGGCTAGGTAACCTTAACTCCTCTAAAGATGACATCCAACAAACTTGATTTCTCCTACGATAGGCTGGCTCCCTACTTGTCGTCCATGGTCCATACCTACAAGTCTGAAAAATAACAAGAATAAGTCATAAACCCAGTAAGTAAAACCACTAAATCGTGGTTAGGATGGCACCTTGTCACTGGACCAACGCATGCCAGTCTCGACTTCAAATAAGTGTCGATGACAAATTAACAATATAACACATGCTTTACCCTGGCAAAAACAAGCGAGAATCCTCGACTACTTGTAAAACAGGCATGACCAAGTTCATATAATAGCATATAAAATATGCACGTGACTTTCAAGACTAGAATAATAGCATATAAAGTATGCACGTGACTTTCAAGACCCAAATAAGAGCTTATTAAATATGCACGTGGCTTTCAAGGTCGAGGCAAGGGCAATTACATGAGATTCATTTGTTGATCAACTGAAATCCATCGGTTCTTCCGGAATCCACCGAACATCATCTCGAAATCCATCGATGATGGCATCGCCCCAAAATCCATCGGTGGTGACATCGCCTTGAAATCCATCGGTGGTGGCATCGTCCCGAAATCTAATGGTGACGGCAACATCCCAAAATCTATCTATGATGGGTAGTTTCTTCGTGTGATCACACAAGCAAGCATTTACACAAGCTCAAATCTTATCTTTGATTATTAGTCGTTGCAACCAAAACCCAAAGGCATGCTCATGCAAGTGTGTGTCATGACCTAGCAAAAATAACATAAACGATGAACCGAGTGCAAACGTTACTCATGGCTTGAGCCAACTCGTCTTAGTGCCGGCCTAAAACCACACAAGGCTCGAAGTCAGCAAATCTTAATACTGACCCGAGACCAAGCAAGGCCCGTATCGTCATGCTTTGATGCCAGTCTCACAACTAAGGGTAAACCCGTCGTGACTCGGGGCATGTTCACACTTAGACAATTAAAACATGAGTGAATCATACAAAAGACACTCAATGGCATCATACACATGGTAAACACGACTGAGCTCATGCTCAATCAAATAATGTAACACGTCGCTCTAGCCAAGAGTTAAGGGTTTTACTTACCGCTCGAGGTGATGATGGTTTAGCCTAAGACAATCAAGCAAGGAGGCCGTGCGAACAAGGATGCCTAAGAGGAGGGATGGGCGTACAAGGGGAGAAGGAAAAAAGAGGAAAAATGGTGTGTGAGGGATGAGGGGTTGGTGCCTCTATTTATAGGCAAACCTCCCATCATTACTCTTCCAATTGGACCAATAAGAATTCTTGAAGTAGCACCCTAGATTGAGGAGGTGGCATGCCTAGGTTTTAGGAAGACACTTGCTCTCTTTATATCGGACAACCTAAGGCATGAATCATCTTGTAGTTAACGAGGGGTAATAATGTTAAAGACACCTAAGCCTTTTGACTCACCCTTCTCATTCAATGCCTAGATTTGGTGCAATCATTGGCTTTGGATTTGTTCTTATCCATTGCTTACTCTCCAAGACAAGCCTCTCCTAGAATTTTCTACTAAGTTCTTCCATTGAGGTTTTTATTTTCAAGATCATTTATTAATTGCTTGAGACACCTAAGGAAAACTTATCTTCCAAAGCTAACTCTAGGGTCATGATATCCTAGGTTTTTAAGGACACATAAGACCATGACTCATCTCTTTTATCTAATGAGCATTGGACAACTAAGCTCATGAGTCACCTTCTGGCATTTATGGCCAAGACAACAAGGCACATGACTCACCCCCTTCATTAATAGACAAGGGATAACAAAGCATATTGAGTCATCTTCTTGCATTAATGATCAAGGGACAACAAGGCTTATGACTCACCCCTTCATCAAATTACAAACTTCCAAAAGTCATTATGGCAATCCTAAGAATTTTTAAGCTAATATGGATGCTTCTACTATTGGGTAAGAATTTTTCACGTTCATCTACGATCAACTATCCTATTCAAGCCGAGGTTTGTGACTAATTCATGGCTAGGCTCAAAATTGGTTCAGGGGTCATTTTCCTTGACCAATTGGGGGCCCGAATTATGGATGTCAAATGGATGATTTCACATCTTTCGAGGTAATTGTAGTATGTCCCTATAACAATAAATTAGTGAAGTGCTCCCATGACTTTAGTAAAGAAGTTAACAACATCATGTCATATTCTTCATCACCTAGGATCTTACCATTGTTCATCAACTTCATCGCAAGTTTATTAAACTCATCTATGTAGGATTTGATAGATGCACCTTCAATGTATCAAAATTGAAACATCTTTTTTAACATTTATAACAAAAATGTTCAAACCCTTCTTACATAAAGGGCTTGAAGTTTTGCCCATAACGTTGCGGCATCTTTTTCCTCAACCACCTTTATTGACATCTCATCCAATAGATTTAATAAGATTATACTTTTTTTCTTTCTTCATTAACTCTACTTTGTCAGCCTCTTTCATTGAAATCAGCAACTCATCTTTGCCATGCAATGCCTTCGCTAAATCTTGAGTTATCAATAGCACATGCATCTTAACGCTCAACAACCTAGAGTTATTTCTATTGGAGAAACATCTCCAAGAATTTTGATGATCCTAAAACTATCTTTAGTATAATAAGTACTATGATATTTATAGATGTTCGCGATAGTATATGAAAGACAGAAGTGATATTTAGGAAGGAAAAATATCACAAATATGTTCTATTGGTAAACAACACCAATGGACTAAAAGATCAGCTAACAACAATGTTTATGTCGATGCTACAGATATCATGTCTTGGAACAACAACCATGTTAGATGATTGTTGCATAAGTCCAATATAGTCATTGTTGTTTGGAGATGCACACCAGAAGAACCAAAAGATGTCGGAGTACTGGAAAAAGGCTTCTGACAGACTTGTTAGAGCCATCAACAACGAGACAACAATAGAAACTTTTTTGGGCTAGCTTCACATGTTTGAAAAGAAGGATTATATGAGCAGTTCTATCTCTGAATAGCCGCACCGATGGATCTCTAACGGTTCTTTACTTTTTTGAGACGAAGAGTGAAGATGACTATATAGGAGAAGATCCTTGAAGCCAAACTATTGAAAGTCATATTCTTCACAAAAAGTGTTTCATTTTCTTAATATCTTCACTATAGCGTTTTTGCTGGCTTATAATTGTGTAAAAGATTAAGTGTACAGAGTGATAGCAACACGCAATTCTTGATAGTGTGATTTACCATATGGTAGGATTGGTGTTTGCTAATTGTAACCTATCTAGCAGATTACTAGTACAATCCAACTTGACTTGCGGTTATTAGTGTGGATAGTAGATGTAAACTTGGGGATAAAGTTGAATCACTATATATCATTGTGGGCTCTTGTTTCTCTCACGCTTATTCGCCAGCACTCAACTTGTTCACGTTATATGAAATATTTGCCTCACTTGATCTTTGCATAGAAGCTACTGATTTCTACAAAACTATCAAAGTCTTTTGAAATCAACCTATTTACCCCAACAATTTCTCCCATTATACTTCTCAACTTTTAGTTTCGCTCCAAATATAATTGCAATAACAAAATTTCCAAATAATAGTAGACAAGTAAAAGCCCCAAATCACAATTGAGAAAATTCTATAGTCAAGTTCTTATACCAATTGTTGTAATATTAATAAGGAAACTGATAGGATCTTCCAATTTAAATAACGTGAATCACTAGAGAAATAAACGAGAGATAATACGGATAGCAAATGTTCATGTGGTTCGATCCAAGTGTTGGTGCTTATTCCATAGGGAGAGTTAGCAGCAAATAATTTACTATCATTAAATAATCAGAGTTATAGTCACTCATATGCTCAAGTATTTCTCATACTTAAATTCCACCCAAGCCTTAGTGAAAGAAGAACAGCATGAGTGCCATAACTTTTATATGATACTCACTTAAGTGTCATAACTTTTTTTTCACTTAATTAAGTGCTACATCAAAGTAAAATTGATTATTTGAGTGCCAATTTTAGCAAATCATCCTAAATGGATTTTTGAATTTTTGAATTTTTTTTGTTTTTCTTTTGCTCTTTTCCCTCTGTCACCCAATCTAGGCAAGGGCCGCCTCCCCCTTGGTCACAAAGGCCCTCACCAAATCTTAAAAATTGTCCATGTTAGTGTTGGCAAAGCCATGTAGAACGATTGGCGTCCATGTCAGATTTTCTAGTAAAGCAAATCATCAATGGTACTCAAATGATTGATTTTTCAAATTTGTGGCACTTAAGTGGGTGAAAAAAAATTATGGCACTAAAGTAAGCGACGTACAAAAAGTTATGGAACCCTTGTTGTTCATACCCTCTCCCCGAGTGTTTACAAATAAACAGCTTAATTGGATGTAAAACTCATAGCACAAAATCACTGTGTGTTCAAACCCAAAGCAAAAGCTTTATGTACAATTGTCCAAGAAGTGTCTTTGTATGTTCCTTATCCCTTCTTGCATGTGACACCCCAGAATGTCACGTGAAATACACATCGTTCATCTTTTATAATTTATATTTATTATTAGCATGCGAAAGCACAATAATATTTTCAAAATATCCCTTAAAAGAAATCCCACAAGTTTATTAATAGTAGATACCATTTTATACAACATTTAAACAAGATACAAAATATGTAAGTATTAGCAAAGGTTAAGGTAGCCCGTCACCAATGCTACGCCCAAAAACTTGCGTACAAAGGTCAAGTTATCCACTATGGATCGACAACCTTGCCCATCAACAAGCCATCGCTATTGAAACTAGGGGACCATCAAAATCCCTAAGGGCGCAAATGATAACTAATATGTTCTAGAAATCAATTCTTGTTCCATAAATGGATTTTTCTATTTCTATTCCCCAGACAAATTTCCAAGTTAAAATGCGCGTTTGATAACGATATAAAATTTATCCCTGTCAAGCAGCAATGGCAGCTAATGGATGGCGATTGGCGGGAGGTTGGTGGGCGGTCAACTAGTGGCGAAAGTAAGCAATGAGATGAGTTTTTTTATTTCTTTTTTCTATTAAAAGAAATAGAAGTGGAAAATTTTTACTTCTTATTTATGTTCCAAACCTATTTCTTCATTAAAAATTTGTTCCAGAAATAGAACAATTACATTACTAAATGAATTTATGTTCCAAACTTGTTCTCGAAAACGGAAAAATAGTTCTAATAAGAAATAAGATGGTTATCATGCGCGTCTTAAGTGGTCCAACAAATTCCTGTCGACCCATACAGTGGAACCACACTTGGGGAGGGTAATCCATCTTATATATCTAAAAATTAAGTGGTGAGTTGAAACCCAGTAAATGAAATATTTAAGTCAACCTAGTATCAACAAACAACGTGAGTTCAAGATAAGTACAAAATAACTATAAAAGGCAATTGAATGAATAAATGCACTATTCTTTCCTATCATGACATGCCGATGAAAACCATCAACAACATTGCCTAATCACTCACTAAATACAAGCAATTGACATAACATATTATGATGCACAATTGTTACCAATCGGTTCATTAATAGACATGTATCATGTTCATTATTGCATATCATTTCATCCCGACTCACGAGGCATCCTAAACAGGATATCTCGCCTTTGGAGGCATTCTAATTACTGTCAGGGCATCCCAACACAAGAGGGGTATCTCTACTCCGAGGTATTTAGACTCGCAGAGCATCACAAACACTCTAGGAGCATCTCAACTCCAATGCATTGCTCCATTAATAAATGAGCGATGAAAATATAACATAATACTCTCCATAAATAATCACATAATAATAGTGCACATGACAACACTCAAATGTCGTGATCTTTACATCAACAATTAATTCAACATTCAATTTTTTTTTTATTTCTTGCATAGCCATTCTCACAATCAACATGTGGTACATGACATCGTCTTATGCAAGTCATTACTAAAATACAATCGCCATATCTTTTTTCCACGCATCATCACTTACATAAGTAATAATAACACGCTTACATTTTTTTTCATTTCTCATGCAAGTAATGATAACATCCTTAGAGAATCAATAACATGAACATCAAATACTAAATCGATCGGCAACGGGAACATCAACAATCAAAATGGTTGACAACTTGATTAATTGGCAACACTTAACTTGTATATCAGTAACTTGGTTGAATTATAAAAATATCACTTTCTAGTTTAATTTTTTCAATTCCACTTTTTATACTACTAAATCTCAAGAAGTCAATTAATAACAACCTTGGCATGTAGAAACTCGTCAAATTAAGTCAAACAAACACAATAATTTAACTCTCAATCATTATAACCTCATCACACTTAACGTCAAAATTAAAACTAAAATTAGCAACCATCAAATAACCAAGTCAAACCTACCAAGTAGATCATTTTAGCTTAGTCTCTAGAGTTTTCACTTACCTTGAGCAAAGACTTAATCAACTCAAAGCCTTGATCACTTTCAAAGCAAGATTAACAAGAATAAAGATTGACGATTCTCAATCTTTTTAATGAACAAAACTAATTTGATGAAAAGAAGAGGAAACCTAATAATTCACCATGCAAACACTTGAAAAGATGAAATTAGAAGCTTCAACAACACAAGAGTGGAATCTTTGCTTTTACTCGGAAGATTGGAAAGCGAAAATAGAAGAAGAAAGTATCGAGAGATCTATCTTCTTTGTAAGAACAAGTTGAAACTTTCTCTCAAAGCTTGAGTGCATATAATAGAGGAATGTATATAGTAAACTATACAAAAGTTACAAAGGGATAAGATTTATTAGTTAAGGTTAAAAAGCAATGATAACTTGAAGTACTTAGGAATGAAAGCACATGATCAAGGGGTACATGCTTGAAGACTACTCAAGAGTTTAAGGACAAGAAGAAATAACAAGTGATAAAAGTAATGAAGACTTGTGTTAAAATACTTGGTAGTGGATGAGAAAGAGGTGTACAAATGAAAGGGTAACACTTGGCTTAACTTTATGGTTCAAAAGTAGATATTTTAATAATTTGTTAACATATCTTGTACTTTGGTAAATAGACATGAAAATTAGCGTCCATTCTAAACATTGATAATTTTGGAAAAATATTTTGAACCCATTACAAGGTTCTATGAAAACTACTAGAGACCAGGAGAATTTACATCTTTGTAAATTTAAAACTTGAAAATAATCAAATATGTAATTTGGAGCATATCGGTTCCCTTCTACAACTAATACGACAGTAAATTAATTACCATCACTCTATACCATCAATGTACATGTCATCATCTATAAATTTAATCTTAACACATTAAACTTTAAACAATTATAGTTGCAAAAAACAACACTCATACTTAGGCTGCGTTTGGCAACCACTTTACAAAGCCCTTTGGACCTCTAAAAGGTCCTTGGGCAAATGCAAGTGTGTTTTGGGGGTGTTTGGCAAAAAAATTTCAAAGCCCCTTTGCAAAATGTCGGCCTTGTAAAGGTTGAAAGCCCAAGGCAGGTTGGAGGCTGCCTTGGGCTTACAGCATTCTCAGAATGCTGAGGCAAGGGTTTAAAAAAAAAATTCTTCCCAAATTACCCTCGTTGATTTTTCGTTTTTCCGGTTTTGCCCTTAGTACTATTCATCGTCTTCTTCTTCTTCTTTTGCGAGCGGTCACCGGCGAAGGGCAGGCAGTCACCGGCGACCATTGCCCCGGACGACCGTCGTCGGGGGTGGCGTGACCGACGCCGGTGGGGGGGGGGGGGGGGGCGCGACCGCCGCACCATTTGGGTCGCGACGAGGTCGCACGACCCGCCGCGACCCAAATCTGGGGTGGCGAGGTCCTCCCGCGACCTCGACGCCCCGGATCTAGGTCGTTGAAGGTCGAGGTGGCGTCACACGACCTTGCCGCCCCAGATTCGGGGTCGCGGGAGGTCGAGGCAGCGTCACGCAACGCCCGCTTGCCTCGTCGCTGGAGGTTGCGACAACATCGCATGACCTCGCCTCCCCAGATCCGGAGTCGCCGAAGGTCGAGGCGGCGTTGCGCGACACCCGCTAGCCTAGCCACCCCAGATCCAGGGTCGTCGGAGGTTGCCGGTGGCCGCCTACCCTTGCTGGTCAAATTTTTTTATTTTTCTTTTGATAAATTTTTTTTATCACAAAAGTCCTTTGTCCCCCAAACACCATTTTACTCAAAAATACTTCACAATAGGCTTTCAAATTATAATTTACCAAACACAGTTTGCATTTTGGAAAACACCTTTAACTCAAAAGTCTTTGTATTTCCCTAAAGACTTCCCCCAAAAGTCTTCCCAAACGCACTCTTACCATCTGTCATAGAATAATTACCTACTTGAGATTCCATACGTGCTATCCAATATACCCAGCTAATTAATACTTAGTTTTACATGCCAAATATTGTTATCAAACCTAGAAAATTTCGAATGTCATAATGAGGCCGTGGCAGGCTAAGGGGAATAAAAGCAAAACCCATGTTTAGGCTAAGGGGAATAAAAGCAAAACCCATGTTTTTTGTTTCTTTCTCGGACAAGGATTTCTCTACCCATAAAACAAATAAAATAGAATATGTGTTCCCCTAATTTTGTCTTGTAGTGCCAGAGAGATTTTCCTTTTTGTTCCGCAACAAAAGTTCCCTTTCTTAAATTTCTTTTTAAGGTCAAACTTGGATATTATCCAACCCAGTCAAAATGAATCTCAACATATATATTTATATACCTTTCAAGAGGTTCATTGGAATTTTTCCCACCGTTTAACAAACGGATCTATATCATCCAAGCGGATCGGATTTCATGTACAAATTCAAACTCAAGACATTACTTAACGAGTCCGAGACACCTGGAGTGCAAAAATTTTGCACAAATGGACATTTAAGTGCCAAAAGTTAGGAAAGTGACACTTAAGTGTTGAAATCGAAGCAAAATGGATTAATTAAGTGCCAACGGCGAGAAAATCCGACCAAACGCTGATATAACGATTTTCTAGTGAGCTAAGTGTAAACGACTTTATTTTGCACGCTGATATGGTTAGACAAATGCCAAAATGATGTCGTTTTATTGCTGATGTTGGTAAATAATTAATATAAAAATTAATTAAATCAAATTTAAAACCAAATTATTTTAAAAAAAAATGAAGAAGAAGAAGGACGAGGAGGAGGAGGAGGAGGTTTAGCTGCCGCCGGCGAGGGCTCAACCCTCAGCCTTCGACTGAACCTCTTTCTCTTTTAAAAAAAATAACTTAATTAATTTATATATTAAAATTGGAATTGTGTCAAAACAACGTCGTTTTTTTGTTTCTTTGCCGAGTCAGCTTTTCAACGAGCCACGTAAGCGAGCAAAATTAATAAAAAATTGTTATGTAGGATTTCTGACGGGGTTCGCCGGATGTGGCACTCAAGTGTCTTATTTTTTGAAAAAAAATGACACTTAAGCGTCACTTTTCTAACTTTTGACACTTGGGATATTCTTTTGCCTTATTTATTAATTTAAGTAAATTTGTAGGAGATCAATGAGAGAGATCTCATTGGATAATAAGGAGATTATAGAATTTAATCTGACGTAACATTTGTGCAAAAAAAGGAGATGATAATCTTCAGGTTACGATAATGATTTAAGAGCTAAACTTGCTAAGACAAAAAACCAATTTATGCTTATTGTTAATGAAGTGGAAGGAGTTAGAATTTTGGGGAAATTATATAAACATAACTTCACATTTTTGGCTTGTTAGAATAATTTCAATATCAAATCACGTTTTTTACAAAATAATCTAACGGCTTGAGATTTTAAAATAATAAGTAGTGGTCCCATAATAACTCATATGGCCGTTTATGTATTGATTATTTAAGATTATATTTTGGTTTTTGAAAACTCCAGATTTTTTATAAGTCACAATTAGGTCCCCACTTACCGTAGGTGGAATTCAAGCATCGGCTCCTGCGTGGAATATTTAGCAATTTGCCACGTGCCATTTCTCGCGTCCTAAATTTCACTGATAAGACAGCACATGTTAAACAAGTTAAAGTTCACATCAGCAGGCTCCAACATCCCCTGACATTTTCTTCCCCATCTTTTAGCACAAGATATCTTCTAGCAACTGCACACCGAAGACCAAGCAGACCCATTTAAACTCGTGTAAACAGATTCTGTTGAATCACGATTCCTTGAATTGTATATATAAAAGAGAAGCTCACTTGGTAAAATATATAGAAAACTATCAAATACTCAAAGGACTTTTCACTTTCACTTTTCTCTTCCTTTTTTCTGCATCCATTTATTTATTTTGTTTTTCTCTCTAATTCAATCCTCTGTCAAGACTGAGCACTCAAAACCTGATTTGAGGTTTTTTTTTTCAAACCCTTAAATCCTCAATTTATCAAAATAAATTTTAACTTTTCAATTGAACAACGGTTAAAATGTTAAGTTCTGTTTATGCGTTTATCCCATAAAATTTTGAACCGAATTTACTGAAAAATCTGTGCTTCGTGCAGTCCTTTTCTTGTTGCCAAACCAAGGCCGACCAATCCCCTCTAGCGAGTCGCACGTGATTTTTGTTTATGGGCGAACAAGTTGCACGCAATTTGGCTAATTGACAATCAATTTGTAGGTGGAGTTCGACCAAGCATCAATGCGTTTATTCCTCCACCGATTGCCTTTTGACTTCGCCTTGATTTAGCCAGAAAAACCAAAAGTTGGGAGTCAACAAACTAATTTTGAAGGATCAACGATGGTTGCTCAACAAAAAATTACAAAAAAGAAAAATTACACTTTAATAACCTATATATTAAGGTTCCCGTGCAAATAGGAAAAACACTTACGTATATTGAAATTTTGCAATTTAAATCTTAAAATTAGACTTGATCATGATTCATTGCCATGGTAACTAGATGGGCCCCCTCAGGTCTGAACAAGGACAATTTCAAGGGGAAAAATTGCCTAAAATTTTTAAATCTATTATACGGCGGTCAATTAAGTTCCTCACCTTTTATTGTACCAATTTAGTTATAAGTCTTTTGACAAGTAATTTTGGCCAATTTTGATTAGCAATCCGCAATGTGGACAATTTTCAAAATTTTTATAGACATTTTTCTTAACTAGGGGGCTGACCAACAAGGAGGGGTCGTCGGGCAAGGGCCGACCGGCCACTCAAGGCCCGACAACCCCCACCAACCACTGGATGAGGGCTTGCGAGCCCTCATTAGCCACTAGTGAGAGTTGCAGTATAATAGATTAAATTGACATAATTGAAATGCTTATAATTGAATTGGTCACCGTATAATAGATTTAGGATTTAGACAATTATGCCGAGCGCATACTAACGGTTTTTTTCATCTATCCAAGCACATGCCCATTTAGGCTTGCTTAGGCTCTATAGCTTTGGAAAGAAAAGTTAATATGTTTTAAGATAATGGAAAAGGACTTTTAGGTCCAACTCCTAACCATCCCTTCCTGACCCACTCATTAATTAGATATACTCAAGACTCGCTATTGACACTTTCTCTTTAGTCCAATAGTCAAGATTGTCCATAAGGCGACTGTAATTTCCTTATTTTGTACAAGAATTTGTTTATAGGTGTATTAGAGGCACTTGTTAAGTGACTCATTAAGTAAATATTACAGTTTTCAACGCAAAAACTATTCTGGTAAAGTGTGTTTAGTGTATTGAAAATTGAAACTTGTCTTATACGGTGTGCTTGACTTGTTTGTCAAGACTTAGATTAAATAAAAAGTACTTTTACATTTATCCGTCAAAATTTATAATATCATATAATATTCATAAACTATGATAAAAATATATGTTGATATATATGTCAACATTCATATTTTGTGAAAGTTATAAGGGCAGGATAAAGTAGTAGACAAGTTCCAATTCATGCTTTTAGGGCACACGTTGTCCCCATTTATTGTTAGTCCACAGCAAGCAACAGCCTCCTTTCCATTTCGACCACATTTAATCGAATCATATTCTTCACAGCTTGGCATAACCCAAGCATAATATGAATGACTGAACACGGGCCTCTTGTTTTTTTTTTCATTTTTTTATGATTTAGTGACCAGGTAGTGTCCAGGTCAACTTTCGCATACCGCACCTCGACTGGTTCTCTCCGGTTTATCTTAAGGGCACACACTCCCCAAAATCGTCTGGATACATTTAGGATTTTCTTCTTGCAATACCCTCAACAAGACTCGAACCTTATGATCATAAGGAGAAAAATAAACTTTCTTATCATTTAAGCCAAAACTTATTAATCTAGGGCTTTTCCTTTGTTTAAATGACCAAAAGAGTCATGAAAGAATATGATATCGAGCGGTATTAGGTCCCCTTCCCTTTTCTTGGGCCATAAGATAAGGTCACTTTCGTTAGAGGTGGCGTACGTTAATAATATTACGAGGGTGAAAAACATGCGGCTCATAATGCATTGATCATGAAGTTTTGCCGTCTTGGATCCACCTACGTTCTTAAATATGTTTTTCATGCGGCTGAACATGAGAATATCGAAGGCGTCATTATTTATGATCATCCCATGCAAATCGCATGAACTTAAAAATTCCCAAAAAAAAAAAAAAAGAAATTTTTTGAAACTCAAGAAGTGAGACCCAGAGCCTCCTGGATGAGGGCCTTTGAAAGTTCTTACATCACTTGGTTACGCAATTTTTCATACCTCATGTATATATGAAGTCACCGTTGGATGTATGCCATAAAGCTACTATGTAATAGTTACATGTTAGGAATTTTAGTTGTACTATCATTATTATTATTTATTTAATGGCAATGACGTATTCATTTATTTGTCCAATTATTTTAGTTTGTTCATTTACGAAGTTGCACGTGTACGCAATATGGAATCCGTCTCCTTATTACATGCAAGATATAATAATGATGTCCTATGCAATCTGATTATGACAATGCATTGAAATCCTCGATCAGGATTATAACTGAGAATAAATTGTTTATGTCTCGAATAAAATGCATGTCGATTAGATTTGTGCATATGATCGAATTGGTAACTTGACAAATATTCCATGGTCTTTGTTTGATCGGAACATAGTAAGACAGAGGGATTGAATTACACTATAGCCAAAGCTGCAGGTTCATTATATTCTTAAAACATTCACACTATCTGGGTAGCCATGACATATTGCTAAATGTCAATCATGACTTGTAGGACCTAAAGATTAATCGGGACAATTAATTATTTTGGGAGTATTAATGTGTTAGTACAAGTCTTACTACCAGCTTAGTGATGAACCTAAGAATGTCATATACCATAAACAATTATGATAACGTGGAACAAGAGAGAAATAATGTTGCAAATGTGTTTGCAATTACTGCAATCGAATTGTGTCGACTTGAAATAAAATTAAATGAGATTTAATTTAATTTGTATTATAGTCACTAGCCTACTTGCATATGATGCACCCGTATACCCAAAGTGAATATATGCTAATGTATTTCAAATGCACACATAAAGATTATGTCATTTTTATTTTTATTTATATATAAATAAAAAGGGGTTTGATTAATTATTTTTCATTTAATTAATTAATTAAGGTGCACGTGTGCAACGCACATCTTGTGCGTGTTTATATATATATAAGGCATGATGGTCAGTAAAGTATGAAAGTCATGCATGAACCCACGACCAGCGACGGTTGCTGGTCCTGGGATGGTTTCCCACGATCAGCAATGGTTGTTGATCGCGCAACGGTTGCTGGTCGTGGGTGGTTTCCCACTCATAGAATAGTTCATATAAAAAACGTGAGTGTGCGTGTGCGTATGCGAACGAAAAAAATAATTCGTAAAAAGATAGAAGTGTGTGTTCTCGTGTTTTTCGAGACGCGAGAAAGAAGAGGGATTCCCTTTCGTTCGAACCTTGACTAAAATCATCAAGGATACGGCGGATTGTCTCCACAAGAATGCTAGCACAATCATAGTGGTGATTATCCGAAGTTCTCTCTTCCATTTAACGTCCATTATTGGTGTGTCTGAATTAGAGGTCTGACATTTGTGGGGCTCGAACTGAAGAACATCCAAACCAATTCTTTTAAAGCGCGCTTCAAGAGGTAATTCGTTTAATTCCCTTTTTATATTCAGATTTTTTATTAAAACGCACGAACAGCGCCTTCGGAGAATCATGTATAAAATATATCATATTTATTTCCGTTGTATTTTTTAAAATTTTACCTATGCATGATTCATGAAACCTCAATAGTCACTTGTGACCAAATGGCATCACTTGGTTACGCGATTTTTCATACCTCATGTATATATGAAGTTACTTGTGACCCAACGGCTAAGTTTTTGAATCTGACCGATAAGTATCGGAGCCAAACGTAAGTTCTTCGTACTATAATTTGACTTTTCTATTTTTCATCGTTCAATATGTCGTTCTTCAGTTACACATTTTTTACATATATATTTCATTTCGATTTGCATGTTGAAGGTAAGAGTCGTCCCATTTTGCTTCCTTACGAATTCTTATCACGGCTGTATAGTCCTCTCCCAAACCTAATAGCTTGAATTAGCTTTTTAATTGAAAATTTTTACAAGGTAAAAGATCAAAGCAATGAAACCACAAAAGATTTAATTTTTCTTGATATTTTCCATCCGAATTTTCATTCCTACCATATTGCTTACATTTGTAAACATATCATAAGTCTACTTTTTTAGAGCTTCTACAATCACTTAAATTAGTCTATTTAGAGCAAATTTTTTTTTTTTATATTTTCACCTATTGCAATTCATAAATTTTGTGCTTCGCACAATTCGACCTTTCTCTAGTCAAATACATCTAACGGCTGTTTCAATATACAAATATCAATAATTAGTGTCATACGTAGTTTTTTCCAGACTTTTTTAGATTTAATATTTTTTTCATTGTCAAATTTTTGATTGAAAGTCAAAAGTAATTTATAACGGTAGGACAAAATTTTTGGGCACGTCCGTTTTAGCTTTCTAGTAAAAATCCGTTCACTAAAGTTTTCTTCAAAATACTCCAAACGAATCTTGGACATGCCACCTTAAAGTGTTATTGACTTTTGTGATTGGAAAAGACAATATGTGCAATTTGTCGACCTAGTCAAGTTTACCATTTTGTCAGATAGTACAAACAGACTGAAGAAGAGAGACTGTGGAGAGTAATATGTGTAATTTAGAAAAAGGGGTAAAAATACTAGAAGTGTGCAAAATGAACCACCCGAATAAGGATCTGTCCGGACCATATCGGTCCAAACTAGTCGGTTGGGTCCGATTCTCGAGAGTGTCAATCCGATTCCTGATTCCTAAAAATGGAACTGGTGTCTAGACAATCTAGTTCTAAATAGACTACATCACTTTTTTCCTTAAAAAAGATTAGTGAAATATGAATTAAATATTATTTCAATCCAGTTCCAAGTAGTAGGAAAAAAAAAGTAACCATATTGAGGATATGATTTGTGCAATTCATTTGATTGAAGATACTCAAATCAATTTATAGTTTAGATTGACATCAATTAGTGATTCAAAATGAATCCGTATTTTTATATGTCCCTTTTATTGTTTGCACTTTGTAATATAAATACACGCAAAGAATATTTATCAAATCAGAGTGAATACAAAGGAATTCTTCAAGTTTCTTTTCTCTTTCACTTCATGTTAGACCGATTCCATTGGACTTGACCAAAATCGAACCGAACCCGTGGTCGGTTCCCAATTCTATCTTGGAATCGGATCGGATCGAGAAATTATCATCTCTATAAAATACAACCCCATCAGCAGGTCTCTGTACTTTTTAAATTGTTCAATCAGGTGTCTCGATAGTCTTTTTTTTTTGGTACAATTGGGTCTTTAAAGTACATATTTTTCGTTCGAGTCAATCCTTCCATTAAAATAAAGCTACAGATGTTGACGTGAAATCAACGTCATATCGCCATAGCAGAAAAGATAAAATCCACGAGAGTTGTACTCAATTTCCATATAAATCTTAATATTTAAGCTAATTATGCCATGACCATCAACTTCAAGTCCTTCCTAGCTTGTGACTCATAACTTTTACAATTAGATTTTAATTCATCGTGCCCCGTCATTTGAATCTAAAACTATTAGGAAATTTGGAGAAGAAACCAAAAACAAAGGAAGAGGGGAAAAAAAAAATGCTGTGTGGCAGCACCTCCTTTTTGGGATGTAGGGACATGCACGGACAAGTGATTCGAGAACGTAGGGATTTTTGTGGGTAAGTGTATGGGAATAGTTGTTGAAGGATGAATGCAAATGCAATGATAGAAAACGATCATCACCAATGTATAAAGGATGTGCCACAAACCAAGGATGATGATAAGGATAAACGAAGTTCACCACCAAAGTTTAAAGGATGAATCACATGCCAAGGATAAAGGATTTCGGGATAGGAGAAACTCACCATCAAGGCTTAAAGGAAAAATCCACCAGCCGAGAATAAATGGCTTTTTGGCTCACCACCGAGGAGTAATCCACTCTCCATGGGTAATTGAAATAGGAGTTATATACTTTCTAAAGATATACGCTCACACAGAGGAAATCTCAAGTATTTTTATTCATCAAATCTAGTTTGGTTACGATTGAGAGGCTTCCACTATTTATAAAAGAAATATAACTTAGGAAATAGAAAAGTAATAAATAGACATTGGAACTAGCCCATCATTAAAGACATAGGAACTTAGAATTTTGACTCTTGAAACTTACTAACATCGAAAACTCCTAGGAAAATAGAGATGCATTTAATGACTTGGGAACTTGTACTCTTGATTCTTCAGCCTTAAAAAATTTGTGCTCCCACCTTGATCAGAAGTTAAATACCCAAGACTTCATCAAATAATCAAGAAAGTTGTTTAGAATGGCCTCCCATTGAGATGTTGTTGATAAACTTTTAGATTAGTGATTAATAAAATGTACCGAGAAATCAGTGACTAATATATCATACCGAGAATTCGATAACTCACTAACCATCGATATTGATAACTTTGGCAAGAATAGTTCAATATTACTTTAGTTGGAAATTTCAATCTCGACCCATTGAACATGTTATGCCTAAATTCTATTTTGGCTAGCAATGATGGTGCTAAGTGTGTTGATGGAGCTAAGTCGAATGCTCTCGCATCATGGTCGCCCAGACGTTGGTGAGGGTTGGTTCGATTTGAGCTAGATATAGCCTGAGGTAATGTGACCTTGATGGCGCCCCGCCTCCCTCCTGTCTCATCTTTTTTCAAATTTCCTTTTTTCTTAATATTTAGTATAAATTTTGCTATTCAATATCCTTCCTTTGTGATTTCCTTGTTAATTTTTTAAATGCTACGTTAGAATTAACAGCGGATTAACGATCTTGTCAAGATTTTGCTCATAAATTTTGACGAATAGATCAACTTCGAACAAAAAATGTAGACTTTAGCGATCCAATTGTCAAAAAATTTCAAATGTCTCATTAAATAAGTCGGAGAATTTTAGATTTTTCTAATGCCTTTGTTGTATAAAAAAATTGCCATAAAAAATAACACTATATCTTTTTTGCTAGAGAATAATAAAAGGAATTTGATTAGTGCAGCTAAATCCAAGAGTGAGTCCATGTTGAACATGACACCTTTTCTTGTCCTCATCAAAACTCTCTTGACAAGAAAACGACCTACTTTGTTAGCGGAAATTAGGCCGTCGCTCGTGGAAGGAAAGAAAGGGCAAAAGGATGATGGGTTCAAACTGGTATGAGCTTTTACCCAAATGATACTAAATTCATCAATTACGATGTCACAAAATTATAAAAGATATATCTATTACAAAATTAGGTTAATATCATGAAAATTTTTGAATTGGCAACACTTATAACAAATTTATCTTAAATTAATTTTTTTGATTACAAAAAAATTCAAATTTGTACATCTATGATAAATTTACTAATTGTTAATTTTTATTAAATTTTGCAGCTAAATTACTGAGTTGGATGACACGTAACAATTGTTTGGTGTGATTTAAGATTTTACCTATGGAGAGTAAACTTGTATAGGAGTTTTTATGGTCAAAAAATTTGTTTGGAGTAATTTTGTAACAAATATATTAATTTGAGATTTTTGGTGATTTAATATATGATAAATTTGTCAAAGATGTATCAGTTTGGAGTTTTTTTTTGTAATATTATAACTTCAACAATTTATATAAGATTCTTTACCCAAAAAAAACAATTTAGATAAGACATCCTTAAAAAAAAAAAAAAAAAAAAAAAAAAACAATTTAGATAAGACATGATGGAATTCGGCTATTTTATCTCAATGTGGCCCAACAAAGTCAAAGTACTCACGTGCCATTTCACCCTTTGACCTTTTGTTTTCTTGGGCAGATAATAATTCTTTATTTTGTCTCCTGAGAAATGCAGTGTACTTCATAAAATTGTAAAATGGCATGACTAGGGGCAAATTTCCACCTAAAAAAATTATGATGGATCGCAAATGTGGCGGCTCAATGGGCCGCCCTTACGTTTCTAGACCTATCGACCGAGCTGGCTAAGCCTTGGGCTCCTTTAATGGGCTCGATCTGGCCTGACCAATCTCGTTGAAAGATTTTTACCCTTTTTGGGTCATGGACATTCTTACAAAGAATGGTTTGTTCGTTCATGCATTTTTACATCTAGCTAATTGGCAAGAATGTTCAAATGTAACAGCCACTGTAATCAAATAACAGCAAATTAAAAGAGCATTATGTCACCACATTAGCAAATGCTGCAACGAAGTTTAATGACAAAAAGAAAAGATTGAACGGAATAAATGTTCAGGGATTGAATTGAATGTTGGACAATACTACATGGATAAAATTGCACAGAATAATAACTCAGAGATTGAAGTAATTAAAGTGTCCCTTCAATGCCGAGGGCTAGAGGAATTAGTTATTCTTTTTCGTTCTTTTCTTTGCCCATAGGGGATTTATTAAGAATTTGCATGGATTTAATCTAATGGGCTCGAATAAATATCTTATAGTACACCAGTCTTTGGATTACTGTAAGAATAAAAACATATAATGAGTCACAAATTATTGAAGTAGTAAACCCTATAATAAATTTTAATTGTTTGTCATTCTCACATGAATTAAAAACTGCATAAGCATTTCTCTATATATTATGGGCTTCTATGTTCGCTCATAGGGATCCATCTAATTCAAGGTATGGGCATCACAGGGGCAAAGAATCGGACAAACATCTAATAAAAGGAATTGGACCGGGATTAGAAATGGCTGATCCTGAAACACAATGTTAGGGCTGACAATTTTCAACACGACTCATTCACATAGCACTACATAACACGATAAGCAGTCAAATAGATTTCATAAACAAGTTAACATGTTTAAGACATGAGAAAAAAGTCGTGTTTTATGCTAATAAACTCACATAACCCTTTAAAATAAGAATCGCAGTGTTTAAGTTAAGATGTTGGTATGTGCTTTTCTTTGACATGAGAGAATTGAATACGTCTTAACATGTTTATTGTAATATTTAAAGACATTTTTATCCTGAATAATTTATAAAATAACACTTTGATTTATAAAATGGACTCACGGCTTTCTCTTCATTTCTGTTAATGTTTTGCTATTCAAGTTTAACCCCCTCTCCCTTCGTCCCCGTACGTTTATTATAATATTTAAAGACATTTTTATCCTAAAGAATTTATAAAATAACACTTTGATTTATAAAATGGACTCACGGCTTTCCCTCCGTGTTTTGTTAATGTTTCGCTATTCGAGTTCAACCCCTCTCCCTCCGTCCTTGCGTTCTATGTTGCTTCGATTGTTATTGTTGATTGTGATATCCAAGGCCAAATGCTTGTTACTCAAAAGTGAATGTTGACGTGTTGCTTTGGTCATTGATCTTAAGGGTAAAATGTAATTTGGTTTAATTTTCGATTCAACACATACTCATTTGAGAATCCAATATGCTAAAACGGGTGAAGAGAAAACAGTTTAAAGCGTCGAATTATTGATGCCTAAATTTCAGTTAAATATTAGAAAATTATGGACCAATTTGGCCCTTTCAAAAAAAAATATTTTTCACATCATCTAGGTATTAATATTATTTGCATCTACTAATTTTTACTTTGTATTTTATTTTTCCCTATTTTCGGATAAATAAAATTTTAACAAAAATGAAAGGTTTTCGTCCCAGCTCCCCTTTTGTCTTCTTCCCCACGCACGGGCCGGTCTCGCCTAACTCAGGGCCCCGCGGCCCAGCCCTCTTCCTTCCCCTCCTTCTTCTTCCTTGCACTGCGCCTCACGCGCACGGAAAATAGCGATTCGCAGAAGACGGCGACGCACGTGGAGCAACGCAGTGGCCGGCGGGAAACCAAGACGGGTGGGACGGCGGAGCAAGTGTCTTCAATGCCGCCGAACGAAGGGCATCGCGGGCAAGCCGGCCACGCGATGGGGGGCAGCTAGCCGTAGGCCCGGCCAGTGGCAAAACCGCCTGCTCCCACGTGCCGGCGGTGGCCATCCGCGCCTATAAAAGGAGAGGGGATGACAGAGATCTCGGGGGACGAGAGAGAGATCTAGGCGGTGGATGAGAGAAAAATTGGGGGAGCTCTTTGCGAGATTTGGGAGAGAGATCGTGGAGGGGCTGAGATTTGAGGGAAAAGAGGGCGAGATCAGAGAGAGACCCAGGACTGAGCCCCACCGCCGTGGGCACCGCTGTTCAGCCACCGACGACGCTGCCCCCTGACGCCGCCACCAGCCCGAGTCGCTGCTATTTGTGACCCACCGCCCGATCGAACGACGACAGAGGTCGCCGCTCCATCCGTCTCCACGACCCAGCCGCTCACTGATCTTAGCCGAACCTCGCGCCGTCGTCCCTGCTGCTGCCCGCTGCCTCGTCGTCGCGTCTGCCGATCCCATGACGATCAGCGCTGCTCGCTGCGGTTTGGCCGTGGCCCGCTCGGCCGCCCCCATCGGCGCCGCGGAGAGGCGGGGAAGGGGAGAGGCGTGAGTCGAGTCAAAGCCGAGTCGGATGCAAGGATCCGATCGGGCCTTTAGCGTTTAGTTTTTTTGGGCTGAGATGAATTAGGCCTGTTGGGCTCATTCTGCTCTCTTGGGCCAGACTTGGTTTTTGTTTAGCATCTGGCTTTGACTAATTCTTCTTTTTCTTTTCAGGTGCTCCCCTTGGGCCAGGCGAACCAGGCCCATTGGCCGGTTCAATCCAGCCAAAAAGTCCAAGGCCCTAGGGGTCCGGGCCTCGCCTTGGGCTGGTCCCAACCTGGTTTAAATAGGGACTAGGCCCGATCCGGATATCCGACCCAGGTCCCTACTTTCAGTTTAAAATATTAAAAAATTTTCATAAAAAATTGAAAATCCAAAAAATAATTTATATTTTCCAAAAATCAGAAACAGTCTAAAAATTAGTTTTTGGTTAGTTTTCTCACAAATGCATGGAAAATCCTTGAAAAAAAAAATCATCAAACCTCAAAATTTAAACAAGATTAGATATTGAAAGGATATTAATTGATTAACCGATGTAATCAATTGTTCAATTCTAATTTCTCTTGTTGCACGGGATTAAAATATTTTTTCTAATATTTTATTTGGATTTCTAATCAACTCACCTTAAATAAATTAATAACTACTCCTAGATGAAATTCACTTATAGATTAAAAACTCGAATTATAAGTCTCGTAAACTTGGATTATAAATCCCTGATTCTAATTTCTCTAATTACAAACTCTTAAATGAAATTGTAAATTATTAATCGTGAATTGATGGACTTAGGAGAGCTTGGGCTAAGCCTGGACTTAGTAAACAATTAACCTCCGCACCAAGGGTTCCAAAAAGGAAAGTCACTACAGCCAAAGCAATCTTAATATTCACAATATTCACCGGCTTCTAGGGGTGATCGGGTCCAGGGTGGGTAGGGTCCAGACCTGGACCATGTACCTGACCCTGTTATAACCGGTTCCACTTTTTTGGACCATGTGCCCGACCCTATTTGCATTGGACCCTGTACCCGATCTATCCTGTTTTTTCAGTTAGGGAACCGGGTTAACCCTATTTATATTTTTCTTTTTGGTAAAATGTAAGAATATATATTGAGCTTTGGACAAAAATACACAAAGACGGCGCCAAAAACTTACACTCTAACTATAAGATAGAAAGAGCATAAGGGAGCCGACACAAAACCGCAAGGGCGAGAAAGACCAAAGGAAACCAGCCTACGCAAAGGCACCGAACACAAAACGGCTCCACCGAACCTCGATACACAACAAAAAAGAAGGGTCAAAGAATGGAGAGCCAAAGGAGGCGAGGAAGCGGTAGCACAA
Source organism: Eucalyptus microcorys (assembly GCA_014182515.1). Taxonomy (NCBI): domain Eukaryota; kingdom Viridiplantae; phylum Streptophyta; class Magnoliopsida; order Myrtales; family Myrtaceae; genus Eucalyptus; species Eucalyptus microcorys. Next base: position 13,167,205 of record CM024562.1, on the reverse strand, counting down.
CCCAAGAAGCTTGCGGAAACCAAGGCTACTGGATGAAGATCGAGGGGTTAAAGGCCCAACCTCTTTGAAGTCTTTTGTTCCTCGGGGTAGCAGGGACATTCTTAAAAGTGAGCACTCTATCCTTGACCACCTTGATAAGGTGGTTCTTTATAGCTGACATCTCCAAGGTTTCACCACGAAAGATGATGCAATTCCTTTTTTTCCAAATGAGATAGCACAAAGCTCCAAAAGAAAACCACGCAACACTATGAAGGAAGTCCTTGCCAGACAAGAACTTCTCCGCCCAAGAAAGGTTTTCAACCCAAGATCTATTCCTCCAAGGGAGGTTACACCTGGACGCCCATAAATAAGCAAGAGAAGCCGAGACATGGCACTAAAAAAAGATATGGTCAGTAGAGTCCGACTAGGCATTGCAAAAAGCACAAACCGTATACTCAATTCTATTGTAAGAAAGGAGTAGCGTTTGAGTCGGCAAGCGATTTTGTAATTAACCAAAGAAGAAATTGGTACCGCGGAGTCATAGCACTATCCCATATAAGAAACGCCCAAGGAACGCAAGCTTTTTTAGTTTTGATGAAGTTCCAAGCAGAGGCAATCGAAAAGGAGCGAGAGGGATCCTCACGCTAGCAGAAGTGAACATGAGCATGGGACAGAATCGGGCAAGAGATGCCCCAACTCTCTAGTAGAGATCTTAGTGCACAACCAGCAGGAGATTGAAGATCCGCAACTTCCGTATAGCCGGGGAGGCCAAAGCCGTCTATAATAGGGGCAGGAAGAAAAACATCCAGAGGTCCACAGGGAAGCTAGTTATCATGCCAAAGGGACACCGATAGACTATTACCAACTTCCTAATAGAAAGACCCATGGAAGAACCGTCTGAGTTGCAAGACTTTCTTCCATGCCCAAGAACAAACCGCCGGTTGGGAGGCAATCCAGAAATTGGATTTTTTTAAGAAATAAGAATGAACCCAACGGCACCACAGTGATTCTTTGTCCATAAAGAGAATCCAAATGTATTTGAGCATAGAGGCTCTATTATCCCTAAGTTTATGGATAGCCAGCCCGCCCTCTTGCTTTGGTAGACAAATATCTTCCCACGAGACTTTAGCCCCTCTCTGACCAAGGGTTGTGCCTTTCCGAAGGAATTGTCTTAAAATGCGCTCGATCCCTTCTAGAACAGAGGACGGCAATGTAAAGACACTAGCCCAATAGGCTTGTATAGAGTGTAATACGGACCTTATAAGTTATAGTCTTCCTACGAAGGATAAGAACTGATGAGCCCATGATTGGACCTTGGCTGTAATGTTGTTTATCAACTCAATGCAGTCTGCTTTTCCCAGTCTAGATGAGATAATAAGCACCCCCAAGTAGCGGATTGGAAGCTTCCCCTCCTGAAATCCGAAAGCCAAAAGAATATTGTTGCAAAGAGTCATAGGTTCTCCTGAGAGAAAGATATCACTTTTGTTTTTGTTAGGAATCAGCCCACTCCAGGATGAAAAAATATCAAGGCTCCTCTTGAGTACAACTACCGAATCCCAATCAGCCTGGCAAAAAAGAAACACATCATCGGCGAAGAAGAGGTGGGAGAGCTTCACGGCTTTACACCTCTAGAAATACTTGAATTCTTTAACGGAAGTCCTCAAATTTAAGATCCCCGAGAAGACTTCCATGACTAATGTTAAAAGATAAGTCGACATGGGGTCCCCTTGGCGAATGCCACGACCACTCGAGAAGAAACCGTGCAGCTCACCATTAATAGAAATGGAGTATTTTGGAGTCTGAACACAGACCATAATCAGGCAAATGATCCATTCAGGGAACCGAAAGGCGAAGAAGGTAAGCTCCAAAAAATCCCAATCAACCGTATCGTAGGCCTTCCGGAAGTCAACCTTGACAGCACATTTCGGGAGATATGGGTCACGGTGGAAACCAGAAAATAACTCTTGAGCCAACAGGATGTTGTCTCTAATCCTCATTCCTTTAACAAAAGCATTCTAGGACGGATTTACCAAGTCATTCAAGACAATAGAAATTCAATTTGCCAGGATCTTAGTAATAACCTTATATAGGGTATTACAACACGCAATGGGTCTGAAATCAGAAACTTCACTGGCATTTGGGACTTTCGGCACAAGGGCCAGGATAGTATTATTAACTTCCCTCAGAAGGCGGCCTATAGCAAAGAAGTCTTTGACTGCCTCAAGTACTAAAGGACCCACAATTTGCCAATTGTTTTTGAAAAACTCCACTATAAATCCATCCGAGCTTTGTGGCTGTAGTTGTGCGGCTTAACCGCGTTTTGTGCCTTATTGTCTTCCCTTCTTTGTTCTCTCAGCACCCTTCCACTCATTATGCCTTTGTTCATTATGAGTGTTTGTTTTGGTGCCATTTTTGATGTAATTATTGGTTTCAGCTTAATATAATTACCTTTCACAAAAAAAAAAAAAATATCCATCCGGGCCCAGAGCTTTGCCTTTAGCAAGAGAAAAAAGGGTATTCTTAATCTCAGCTCAGAGACCGGCAAGGCTAAGGAGCGTACCTGGGCATCCGTAAGAGGTGTCCGAACAACCACCATCAAGTCTTCTAACGAGGGCTTAGACAATGCTCCATGAGGGGAGAGAAGATCCGAGAATAAGGATACAAATACATGCGGCACCTAGACAGGATCGGTAATAACCGAACCCAAAGGATCCTTGACAGAGAGAATCCGATTGGTAAGATGTCTTCTTTTCACAGAATTATGGAAGAACTTTGTGTTACGATCCCCTTCTTTGAGCCATTTAACTCTTGATTTCTGTCGAAAGAAAGATTCCTCTTGGCCCCGTAAATCCACAAAGGCACGACGCTGGCATTTTTCTAGCTCAGCCAAATGAACATTAGAAGGATCAGATTGGAGGTCGACCTGAGTGATTCGAAGGGCCTCCCTTGCTTCAGAAGTTCTCCAGTTTAGAGACAAGTTTGAACATGAGAACCCCCTCGACTGGGCTATTCCACACCCGTCTGACAATTAAAAGGAAGTCAGGATATTCCGACCAAAAATCAAAGTACTTAAAAGGCTTCTTCCTAACCACCGGGTTGAAAACTCGGACGATCATAGGAGTATGATCCGAAATCCCCGGGTTCAGAAAAGAGGCTTCAGAGAAGGAGAAATCGAGGCTCCACTTTAAGTTAACAAGAACCCGGTCAATCTTTCTCATTTTCTTGGTATCACCTGTGAAGGTAGACCAAGTATAACGGAGCCTAACATATCTGAGGTCCACTAAATCAGTTTGAGCAAGACAATTAGCAAATTCATCAAAATAGGGAATCCAGGTATTGGAGCTTCCAAAACGATCAAAAGGATATTTGATGGCGTTAAAATCACCTGCAACAATCCAAGCGGAATCCTTAAAGACATCGCTGTAGTGGATAAGGTTCTCCCACAGAGGTCGTCTTCTCACAAAAGTGTGTTCACCATACACTGCGGAAATGCAACAGCTCACAGCGGACAGATTGTGTTTAAGGCGACCATGAATAACTTGATCATTAACAGATAGCAGATCAAAAGAAACACAATCCGGGTTCCACCCCACCCAAACTCTTCCACGCGGAGCATAATCATAATTCGTAACCCACTTTCATCCTCTAATAAGGGTAGAGGAGATGGAATCAAAAAGAGGCTCGTGGACTTTCGTCTCAAGCAGGCCAACTAGGCACAGGTTGTTAGAATTCACAAACTTTCTGATCTCAGCACGTCTAATAAGATCATTAATGCCCCTAATATTCCATAACCCTATGTACATATTTACAGTAGGAAAAGGGTAACTTACCTCTTCTTAGAGGTCTTGCGACTAGAGTAAGTCGCTTTCAGTCCAGCTAAGGGAGGTAGACCAAGAGGATCGGTCGAAGTAGCAACCGCTCTTGCATACTTTCAGCACCACAAGGCGGGGGGGGCGCGGTGATCCTTCGGAGAAGAGGGCCCAACTGAAGACACCTCATCATCACTCGAAGCAGCAGAATCACTAGAGTTGCTGATCTCATCATTAGAGCTTTCCAAGCGGAAGAACAGGAGCAAGAGGTCTAGACTTCTTAGCAGCGACTGATGAGCGACCCAAGCTACCCTTAAAAGGGGCCTTGGAAGCACCTTTGGTAACCTTAAGAGGCAGAGCAGATGGTGATTCCGAAGGAGCAGCAGCCTTGAGCTTTAGAAAATGGCCCCTATCACTAGGCGGGGCTAGTCCGATCGAAGCAGCATCTTTGGCTACAGGTTGCTTCTTTTTTCTGCCTTTAACTTGTTTCCATTCCGACTCACTAGGAGTAAGGTCGGTAGGAGCTTGAGTAAAGGTAGAAGCCGAAGGTATAAGGCGGCCATCATCCAATCCAGGGATCCTAGCATTAGAGGGATCGGAATCATTGGCTTGGCGGTCAGGAGCCTTAGCCGCAGAGGGTTGTTCAGCAACTGGAATAACCAGGGGGGTTTTCGAAATTACCAATGTTTGCTTCTAGTGTGTCTACAACTGGTCACCAGTAGGGGTAGGCAGGCTAGGAATTGGGGTCGGTTGTTTAGCAGGACGAGCACCATCAGATCAAATGGGACTTGAGGACCACCTGTAGAGGAAGGTCTAGCTGTAGTAGAATGAGCAGCAACAGTTCAAGGTGCAGGGGGGTTACAGTTATGGCCAAAAATGCCATGCATGTAATGCAGTCAACTGGACGCCATTCATATTCTACCTCAATCTCACAATATTTTCCATTGTGAAAATATCAAAGGAGTCACAAGAGGACTACTTCGCCGTGATTTCCACATAGACCCAAACAAAGACCAACATATTCAACTGTTAAGTCCTTTGATCAACATATAGAGGCTTACCCACATCACTCGCTATTTTACCGATAGATTGGGCCGACTAGAAGCCATATGGAATGTTCCTCAGCCTCACCCACATCGGGTCCATGAGGTGAGTATCCTTGTTGAGTTCCAGAGTCGACGTCCATTGCTGCAATACTAGAGGAATCTTCGCAACAGAAATGGGACCACCATCAAGAAGTTTTCTGCGAAACTCACTATCCGGAATGTGCAGCAAGAAAATTCCACGTCCATTGGACATGACTTCCACAAGATTTGGACCCCATGCATTCTTAAGAGCTTCCTCTGTCACCTTGAACGGGAGACGTCTACCCAGAAAATACCCTACAAGACATTCATGAAGCTTCGGATCAGCGGCTTCAAGATCCTGATCATTCAGTTCCACAACTGGTTTGTTGTTGATATAAGAAGGTGGAGTATACTCAAGGCTATAACCTTTAGTCGTCACTTTGGCAATAGCTGCCCAAGTGCGGCCATTAGCATTCTTTGATCCATCCCTACGTTGAGGGTGTTTAGATCGAGATCTGCCCCTACTCTTAGCTTGCTCACGAACTAGAACACGAGGGGGTTGCATTTCATCACTTTCCTTCGAACGAGAAGGCCCCGAAGGGTTCCGTCCCTATTGCTCCATCGAGGTATTAGCCAAAGATGGGTGTCCAGTTAACGGAGGGGTACTACTACAGCCATGAGGCCCCTCACTAACAAGATGGGCCCGAGAGAAGTCGGAGTCCATCAAGCACAGCAGATCGTGAACCAGAGTTGCAGACGAGGGAAAACCCGAACCAAACTCGGCCATAAATGAGCCCGAAAAGGAGACGTACCAGGAAAAGCTTATGGGGGTTTTGGAGAGTGATACAAGGCGCTTCAACCCACTGAAAAGGAGCCCCAACGAACGGTCAACGGATTGGGAATCAACCGCACGAGTTCTCGCAAGAACAATAAACCGGTCGCCTGTTTTGAGAGCAAAGTTAGCTTTTGGTAGTCGTTGCACTCAACTTTTGTGGATGTTAATCTTGTTTATATTGAAACCTGTTTTGCATAAAAATTCCTGTACATCACTCATATGTAAGATAAAGCGTTTAAAATCTCGATCAGCATTGGTTGAGAGACTATTAAAAGAAGGTTTGATACCCGACCCACCCTCCTTCTTTTATGGGCAAGTTTTGGTACAAAAGTATATAGATGGAGTGATAGGTTAATTGCCAAAGGTAATTTCATTCTTTTCTATCATAAAAAATGTATGTTATTATTCAGGGTGGACCTGCGCAATGGTCTATTCAATAAGAGGTTTATTCCAAGTAAGGACAACATTTTAAGCAGAGGAAAGCAATGTTAATTCAACAAAGTAGTGCAAAAATCTACAAATTTCCGAGAGCACAAGGCCAAAGGAAGCGACAGTCAATTTCTAGTAGGAAGCAATGTCATGGGTCCCACTAACATTGACCGTCACTTAACATAAGTAAATTTTTTCATCCAATGATTAACAAGCAATGTCATTGGAACAGTGAATCATGAACCTGGGACAAGATTATCGGTCCGCCCTGCGACTCAAACAGCCGTTTGCTTTCATCATGTTGACAATCTTTGTTGTGAACTTTTGCATGTAATACTTCAAGATGGCAAGAAAAAATTCAGTAAATATAACAAATTCGTTTTTAAGAGGAAGAAATATGAAGATAATAAAAAATGTCTAACCTTGAATGGTCCATTATCTGTTCTGAAACTAATACCACGAACGTATTTCAGCCAAACAGGGAACCCACTGGAAGCAGAAACAAGTTTAGAAAAAGACTTGACAAAAACCTCACATGAAAATAGAAACTTTCTTCTATTTCTAGGACTAGGATAAATCATCTACATTACCCGAAATTCCACTCAGCGCAGAAATAAGGCCCGACTCTGAGATGGACGTAGAGGCCTGCTTGTTGCACGAGCTTGACAAATTTCACGAGATCATAGTTTCCCTCAAAGTTGTACTGAAGCAAAATAAAGCAAATTTAATCAGAATTAAACCTTTTTTTTACTTTTATAAGTAGCTAAATAATGAAAAGAAAAATGATGGACTAGTTCTGTTACTTTGCCAGGTCAAGGCTCGTGGCCATTCCAGAAAACATAAGTCTGAATGACATCCAAACCTCCTTCTTTTGCCTTCCGAAAGAGATCTGGCCACATCTTGAAACCCATCGATCGGACATCACTTATATAAGACAAGGAAGAAAATCCAGTGCAGCTAAAGCCAAATAAGATCCATTGCATTCAATCAACTGATTGCATTCAAGGAAATCCAATGCAGTTGAAGCCAAATAAGAAAATCCAGTGCAACTGAAGAAAATCTATGGAGGGGACATTGCATTCAACTGATGGGACAAAATAACATACAATGCACAAGATTCAGGCGTGACATATAATTTGACATTATAATAATACCCACAACCCTTTCAAGCATTTGATATTATTGACACTCGCATGTAACCAAAAAGATTTTCGTCATTTCATGGCCGAACCTGGAAAAAGCGTTATATTATCTGCCTAAGGAAAAGGACAAGCTGCTAATAATGCTGCAATTCACACCTTTATATTCACCAACCAAGAAAATTTAAAACCTGAAAATTCAACCTACTAAACCCAATTCGTTGCATTACTCACATCAAAGGATTACTACCATGGTCAAGAAGAATTTATTTTATGAAATATAGCTGGGTTTTTCATATGCCAAGCTTCGCACATGCCACATGTGATCACCAATTCCATTGTTCCAAGTGCACCAAGAACCCTCTTCACAAATACGACACTGCTATTAGATTCTAAACAATACCAACTCTTCCCCTAAGCAAATTTGGATTCACAACGGACATAATCTAGGCTGAGACCAATCTCCTCGTGCGACAAATGGCAGTATTTAATTGCTGAAAACATTAGGTGCCCATCTATCCTCTGACTCTCCAAAAATTAAACCCCCAACACATTGGCACCCAACTCTCCATGATAGAATTCATCCTTCCGCACTATTAGAGGCTATCGTTCAGCTCTACTTCCCCAATTTACCATGACCAAAATAGTATTGCCTTCAAGATCCTACACCATCAGACAATGATCCTTCCAATGAATCCAAAGTGCAATAGTTATCGTTCAAATGTGTTAATAAATCAAAAACAATTAAACAAACCCATCTGAAAATTTTGGTCTCGTACAGAAGTTTTTTGAGCTTATAAGAAAAAACCAGAGAGAGCAGCTCAAAGGTGCTTGAAACCTACATAAACAAATTGAAATCTTAAAACCTAGCTTGATATCTACACATCAAAGGCTATCATTGAGCCGATCTACATAGACTATTTATAATCCCACTACGGTAGTTTAGAACTACCGAGGAAAGCACCCCCAAAGAAAACGAGAAGAACCCAGCTTCAAAATGAAAGAAAATTTTAGAAAAATCGAGGAAATTTGTGAGCTTACAAATGAGGAAGTCGGTGATAGATGAAATAGAGCGACGAGGAGCTAGCGATGGCGCGACTAGCAATGGCGCAACGAGGAGCTGGCGATGGCACGACGAGGAAGCAGATGAATGCAGATGAGGAAGCAGCACGACGGGGAGCTAGATCTGGCGATGGCGCGACGGAGGAAAATGCCATGAACTGTGAAGTATGCGAGTGTGAGGGGTAAAGAAAGATACAATCGGGGGGAGCTCGTCGAAAGAAAACGCTGAGAACAAATTAGGGTTTTGGTCCTTTTGGACTTTTGGGCTACCTTAAAAACCGGTTCCCAAATCAATCCGGTCGATCCAGTTCCCAGGTGGGTAATCTCTCAAAACCAATTCCCGGACCGGTTCAAACAAGGTCTAAATTTTGGGAACCGGTTTTCGACCCCATTTTTCGGGTGGGCCAGACCAAGTAAATCCAAACCGGTTGCACACCCCTATCGGCTTCCACCTAGTCAAAATTATACATTGATTGGTTCCTCGAGGGCCAATTGCCAAATTCACAAGACCAAACTAGACTTAACCCGAAGCTGTCCGTATTCCCGAAGGAAGGGCAAACAATCGATGTCACCCGCAAATACAAGGACAAATCCAAAACATGCCAAACCCAATTGATCTTACTATGTGTGCAAAGATCCGTTTTGGATGAATCAAGAAAGGGCGAATTTAGCTCGACGGCTACTGGCCAATTCAAGTGCCGAGTACACCTCTTTGCCAGGTCCAACGAAGCATTTCCGGATCACCCAACAAGCAGAAGAGCCGAGCAAAGGAAACAAAAAAGACAACTTCCAAAACCTCATATTCAAGTCTTGAAAACAAGAATGTCGGTTCTGCAGTGACCATATCCAACAGAAAACACGCCACTGAAATTGCAACAATCGATCTATATGCTTTATCAACCCCAATCTCATGCTTAAAGCTCGCTTCAACCTGCAACTAGTTTGATGTTTATAAATCACCGAAATGCTAAGGCTAACAGATTCGAGTTCAGCTGCAATTGAAACACAACTTCACCTATTAGCGTACAGAGCTACATGACTTGTAAAACACAAGGACACGAGATTGCCCGCTAATAACACGAAAGAGAAGCACAGAGCTAGCAAGAGACTCCGGCAACTACGAACTTACAGAAATGTGAAAAAAGATAAGCCAAACGATTTAAACAATCATGAATGATGACCAGCAGAGTACGAACGATTTAAAATGGAAAGGATAATTGCCAAACGAATTCGACGCAGAAATTGACCATCGCGAACACTAACATCTCATTAAATCAATCCAAGTATTCACATTACACGTGACTTCAATTCAAAACAAAATCAAAAGCCCTAACCCTAAAGCGCCATAACCATCCACAATGATACCCAATTCAACAACAGGCGCATCGAAGCGAAACACCCCCCAAATGCAATTAACCGCCGAAGCCATAGAGAGTCCTGCCCTGCCTCTTGAGGGCGTAGACGACGTCCATGGCGGTGACGGTCTTGCGGCGGGCGTGCTCGGTGTACGTGACGGCGTCGCGGATGACGTTCTCGAGGAAGATCTTGAGGACGCCTCGCGTCTCCTCGTAGATGAGGCCGCTTATGCGCTTGACGCCGCCGCGGCGGGCCAGGCGGCGGATGGCCGGCTTGGTGATGCCCTGGATGTTGTCGCGGAGGACCTTCCTGTGCCGCTTCGCCCCTCCCTTGCCCAACCCCTTGCCTCCCTTCCCACGGCCAGACATGGTGGCGATCGGAGGTCGAAAGAGAGATGGTTTTTTCTTGGGGAATGGAGAGAGAGAGAGACAGAAAGAGACACGGTGAAAGAGTTTGTGGAGAAGGAGCTATACGGCGAGGGAGGCACTCTGCGATGGCGGTGTGAGGACTACGGTGCTTCGAGGAAGGGAGACGTGAGCTGTTGGATCTGTTTGTCATCAGACGGCTAGGTTGTCGATCCGTGGCACTGCTGGGAATGGAGTTGATTGGGTCCGCTCAGCTTTTCAAGGATGCAGGATGGCTGACACGGCCACGCGGGGAAAATTTATGCGTTTTTGCTATCATTCTAAATAATTTAAGTATACAAACCAGAAAAAATAAATTCGATTTTGAAAATTTAAAAAAACATACCACGAGAAAAATGGTCAAATCAGGTTATATGTTTTTACAAATTAGTTACTTCACAAATGGCATTTGTAACGAAAGCTTTTTTCATTTAACTTTGGAATAGAAAATCAAAAGTTTAGGCTCTATTTATTTAGCAAATGAATGATTTGAAAATATTATTTTAAAAAAGATTCATTATATTGCTTATAAAAATAAATGAATAAAAGATATTTTTACAGTCAACAAAGCTTATGAAGAACTTCTGTTTGCTGCCATTTGGGTTAATTGATTGATCATATGGGTAAACAAGCTTGCAAATCATCTAATTTACTTATAATTGTCTTCGTTTAGAAGCTATTAGTACTTGGGAAATATTAGAGCAAAGGATAAGAGACACAAAATCATTATATGGAAGAACTTCCCAAAGTAGGTGTCACACCAGAACTCTCGGACACACGACAACCTTCCTTCTCTTTGGTCATTTAATTGCAACGTCCCAAGAGGCATCGCTAACCCATTCATTTTATCTTTCGATTGTACACAAATGAAAATAGAATTAACATCGTCCAATCATTCATATCAATAGGGATAGCATACAACACACCAATAACCACTTTTATATATGTGACATCCTCAATCTAACCACTATCTACGGAGCAAGATTACGATGGTAATTGACAAACAATGGGAAAGTAAAGGATGGCTACCTTAGGATGAAAAATCAATTTTTTGTCGGTAGATCGTAAATTTTTGGAAAAGTGGAAACGAGTTGCGAACAATGAGCCACAAGGGCCCAAGCTATGGGTGTGACGTCCCAGGCCATCACCTTAGACCCTCGACTATAATATCATTATTGTTACGCAAACGGAAGAGTATATATTTTTAATATAAGGAAATTTCACTCAAGAACAATTTTCATAATAACGTACTTCCATTTCGCTCGTTAGTGAACATAGCTCAAATATAGTAAATGCTCATAAACATGGACTATATCAAATAGGGCAGCATATCGTACTAGGAACATCATGTGAACTAAACATGCTAAAGTAAACAAAATGCATGAAAACCGCACCACATACACGAATCCTGTTCATACATCACAAATCACACATGAACCCATTCATGCATCACATGGCACACAACTACACAATCACACACACTCACACACCTTGTGGATTAATTTCAATGTGAGAACATTTCATATCCACCATCAAATCGAATTTAACATGAGACGTTGGCCGAATCCATTCAAGTCACTTCTAAGTCGTTGGCCGAACTTCCAAGGGACGTTGGCCTTAGGCATCTCCTTTCGAGGCGTCCCGGTGTCCAAGGGTCACTAACCTTGTGATTTAAACCGAGGTATCTCAGACCACACAACTTGAGGCATACCCACTCCCTGAGGGCATCATCGGGATATTGGCCGATGGAATATCACTTAATTTGATTCATTCACACATTTCATTGTATCACCATGCACACTTCCAACACACGCATATACCACCACTCAGCATGTTCAATGTGCTAAGATTGCAATGCAACAACATGCACTAAATAGAATTGCTCTTCACTCGACTTTCCAAGCCGATTTCACTTCACTCCGCACACACAATGAGCACTACCTATGTACAACCATCAAGTACAGGTTCTCAGCAAGTTAAACCCATCCACAATCACAAAACATGCCTTTTCCAGTAGGCATAACATGAAAACAGTAACAAGACCACAACTAGCCCTCACCGGTAGAAATCGAGCCCACACGCACAACTCTATGATTAAAAATAGAAACTCAACCAAATTAGTCCATAAAATTCTCAAATTTTAGTATGTTGTAGAAAACATTTAAAACAACGTTTTTCATGAGAAAGCTTAACCCAATTCTTTCTAGAATGAGATTAGAAAATCACAAAATACAGTTACCAAAACCGTTCCCGTATCAAGAAATCACGTTTTCAAAACTAGCCTGGTTTGAAATTCAAAACTTAGTCATTTGTTCTAAAATTTGGATATGTTATACTTCAAGATGTAGTGAACAAATTTTTTGAAGAAACCATTTTAAAAATCGAACCACAAAACTTGATAAAAATTTGTTGAACACAAAAAGGGCTCCGATTCCAGTACAAAGCAAGTTACTCATTTGCATGCAATGAAGCATAAAAATTTATTCTTTAAATCCAAAAAATTATGTATAAAATATACATTGTAAAAAAAGATGTCTAGAATATTTTCTAAGAAGAAACTTTCCCCAAATTAACAACACATTTAAATCCACAAGATAAAAAATCGCCATAGGTCCAATAGAAAAAATCTCAAGAAGAATCAACCTTAGCTTCCAAAATCACGCCTCATGCAAGCTTAGCATCCAATACCTTCGAGAAAACTTACATGCAAGACTTCTCACATATTATAGAACACATGCAAGCTAAGATTATCCAAGGACCCAGCTCTTATAGTCGAGAATCCACTAAATCAAACTAATCCACCTTTAAGTGTTGAGAGGATGTCGAAGCTTAATACCTAGCTTCTTCATTTACCTAGTTTAGGACACAAAAACGGCTTCCACAAGCTAGCTTGAAGATGCCCGCTCCTCTGCTTGCTCGTTCTATGGCAAGGAAACGGGAAGAAGAATGAGATAGGGTGTTGGGCAAGTGAGGGGAAGAGGTTAGAAGAAGAAGAACCAAAGGGAAGGGAAAATGAAGGGAAAGATGGGGAGAAATGATGGCATTCCTTGAGAATTTTTGTGACATCCCAATTTTTTAATTATGTTTTCAATTTAATTAATTAGGCTTTTCATCGATACGCCCATAGTGTTGTCCTCAGAGCTGATTACTCCTGAGATAACTAGACTATCTAGGAAAGTCATTAAGAGATTTTAATGCAATAGACTTAAGGATTCGATCAGGACTCGACTACTCGACCGTGCTCATCTGCAGAGATCATTACGGCACAGTTAAAAATCGCTTAGAGATCAGAGATAGGTTAGTTTGACTGAGATGTGTGGTTAAACGTGGGTGATTCTACCAAATTGAGAAATTCTCGTCGATCAGCACTTGTTGACACCTAATTTTTGTAAATCTAGGAAAATAAAGAAAATAAAAGTTGCATTGGAACAAATAAAAGGAAAAAATGAAAAAAAAATGGGGGAAATTGATTTGATTGATTATGCATGGAAAATTGGAATTATGACGGATCATCGGATTTTGTTAAATGTAGTAGCAATTTTGAAATCAAGTGAAAAATGGGCAAAAATTGAGCTGATTGCTAAATTATACAGATTTAATTTAATGTGACAAGAAATGGTAACTCGAGAAATGCCATGTAAAGAGACCGTTTCGAATCACTATAAAAGAGTGGCTCATTTTTCATGACAAAAGGGGGAGCGATTTTCGAAAAATGGAGAGAAAATTTTGAGAAGAAAATTCGTGCAAGGAAAAAAGCCTTCGTCCATCTTGGTCAGAGAAAGCATTTCTCTTTTCTTTCTCTGACCAAAAAAGGGAAAAGTCAAGAAAAGGTAGAGAGAGAACGTGTGAATAGACAAGAGAGAGAAAAAAAAAGAAAAAGAAAAAAGGAAATAGAGGGACTGTTTGTCTTCTTCACGGACTCCCTTGGGGCTGCATGTTTATATTCTTTTTTTCTGTTTATGAACAGAAATTTTGTTTGTTTATTCCCGGGAACAAAAAAAGAACAGAAACGCGTTTGTTTGCATTTTTGTTCAAAATTTATTTTTTTGTTCCCGGAACAAAAAAAGAACAGAAATGAGAAACAAAAAAAAGTTGTTTCTTGTTCCAGAAACACTTTTGAAGAAACACTTTTTTGTTTCTTGTTTCTTCTTCTTTTCTTCTTCTTTTTTCTTTGGCCGGTCGCCGGCCTCGGCCATGGCCGGCAACCGGCCGTCGAGGGCCGGCGACCTCGCCGGAGCGTCGCCGGCCCCCGGCAAGCTCGAGCTCGCCCAGCCAAGGAGAGGCCGAGCGTCGCCGGCGCGGGGAGGCTCGGCCTCGCCATGGTCGGGCGAGCTCGAGCTCGCCCAGATTAGGCGACGCCGAGCGTCGCGTGCGGGCGAGGCTCGGCCTCGCCTTGGCCGGGCGAGCTCGGGCTCGCCCGGATCCGGCGAGGCCAAGCTCGCCCAGCCAAGGCGAGGCCGAGCGTCGTCGGCGCGGGTGAGGCTCGGCCTCGCCAGATCCGGCGACGCACGGCCTCGGCTGGGGGCGGCGAGCCTCGCCCGGCCACGGCGAGGCCGCCGGCCAAAAGAAGAAAAAAAGAAAAAGAAGGGAAAAAGGAAAAATAAAATAAAAACATTAAAAAATTAAAAGAAACAAAAAAAAGAATAAAATATACCAAACATGTTTCTATTCATTTTTTATTCCCTAACAAGTTTACCAAACGCGTTCTTTTGTTCAAAATCTGTTCCCGGAATGTAAATAGTTTTTTCTATTTTCGTTCCTCGGAACAATTTTTGAACAGTAAAACACAAACAAACAGCCCCTTTCTGTCCAAGCTTCGTGCCGATCAGAGGCACCGGCACCTTCTCCGCCAGCTTGACGCCGGTGCGCCCGACGCCGTTGTCGCGCCGCTTCTACCGTCGACCCAGCAGCCCAGACCACCTCCGCTGGTTGCCGCTCCTCCGTGCCCCAGCCCTCGCGACGCCGCCCCCACTGCTGTTGTCCCGATCTCACCACTCGGTTGCCCCGACGCCGGCAGATCTAAACCTGCCTCCGACCAGACGCCGTAGCGGTCCGCGAGTTCGCCTGTCCGCGACACCGTCCGCCTCGACGCCTCGCTACCGAAGCTTACGGCCTGCTCGCCTCTGCCTGTCCGTTCCGCTCGGAGCCCGACGCCGCCGCGCCTCTGCAACCTGTGACCCAGCGACCTCCGCACCCCTACCGTCGCCGAGCACCCGAGTATCTCTATCCGCCCCCCTTCCGCGCTGGCCCACAACTCACCCGCCTCTCAAGATCCCGCTGTCGACACCCGCGCCTCCTCTGCCCACACCTCTGCGCCACCTTGCTAATCGCCGCCCCTCGCTTGAGCAACCGCCAGCAGCTCGCTCGAGCGCCACCACTGCAACCACGCCTCCCTTCGCCAGCAGCCCAAGCTGATCGCCGCACCTCCGCGCCCCTGCAACAGCCCGCGACGCCACTGTTCGCTGCCATCACTGCTCTTGTCGCCTCACCCGCGCTTGCACCAGCGACGTCCGCAGCTCCGCCGCCGCGCCTCAGCCCGCGCCACCACCGCCTACGACCTGCTCACCCATCGCTGCCGCTGGTCTGCCCGCGCTTACTCTCATCACGCTGCCGTCCTCTTGAAGTCCCCTCATTTAGGTAGTTTAGTTTATTTTTTTATGTTATTTTTTTTATTTGATAGCATCTTTAAGTTTAGTTATCTAAATTGCAATATTGGATGTTAATATTCATGAATTTTGTAGGCACTATCCATAGGGATTTTGTCCATAATTATTATAATTATTAATTTAATCCGAGAAACATCGGATTATTTTTTCAATTATATTAATTTTTGGGTTTTTTTTGGTAGAATTTTAATTGTTAAATCATTATAATTATTAATTTGATCCGTAAGACTTCGGATCAGATTTTTAATTATTTTGATCTCTTTATCGTGATAATTAGGGTTAGGATAATCGTTAATTTGACCCGAGACAACAGGTTATTTTTTCGATTATTTTAATCATTTATTTTGTTGATAGTTTAGATTTAATATTTATTTAATAATTACTTATCTTTAAAAAAACTAAAAAAAAAAAAATCAAAAAATCAAAAAAATCAAAATTCTGCATGAGCATATAGGTTTAGTAAATCAGACATGTAGGTTTAAAAAAATTAGAATTTTCTTAGGATCACATTTTTAGGATTGCATTTTTAGAAATAAGTTTGGGTTGAACCTAAATAATTTTTTTTTTAAAATAGGGTTTTAGATAATGTTCGCACATCTTAAATCTCATTTTTCTAAAAAATAGTTTTCTAAGATAGGATAGGGTTTAAGTCAAAATTAATCCCTAGAATAAATTAGAAAATTATCCCTTTTTAGATAGTTTAATTAGGGTTTTTATTAATTCCGAATTTCAATAAAAAAATAAAAAATACTAGGTGCATGTTAATTAGTTCGCATAATAGGATCATTTAATCAGAATTTATTCATTAGTGAAGTTAGGTCATGAGGTGCATAATAACTAGTTTGCATAATAGGCCCATTTAATTAGAATTTGCATATTAATAAGATTAAGTCATTTAGTTAAAAAATGAATTTTTATAAAAGAATTCTAATTTTCAAGAAAACCCAAAAAAAAAATTGTTTGCTTTGTGTAATGCAATTTATTTATTGAATATTTGAGCATCCGTGTGATCACCCCATTGCATGATAGAGATTTAGGTTAAAATAAATCCAAGCTGCCTGCAAAACATTTTTAAAAAATTAAAAAGAAATGGTACCGAAAGGGCATTAGAGAAATCTAGTGTAACCAAGTCTCCGTAACCATAGTCTCTGGTTCGTAGGAGTAAAATAATCCTCTCATTATTTTACTTAGGTGTCTAATCGACCTACCCTAAACCGATTAGTGGCTACTCCTAGTTAATAATCTTTTGCATGTTAAATATTTGAACTTTAAGTCGCGAATTGGTATGAGCTTATGAGAGCCCGAGCTAAGTTTAAAGACTTAGTAGTCCATTAACCTAGTTTTAGGTGGTGCACCCGAAATTTAGGTCGCGACAGCACTAGACTGATTTTTCTGTCGTTTTGGTACCATGTGTCCGTATTTAAATTCTCGAGATTTTCATGACAATCGAGCCTCTCGTTGTGCGCTTGCTCCATAGTCAAGCCTCTTGGAACTTGATCAGCCGTAAGGAATTTGTAATAGAAGAAAGAAATGAATCACTCAAATGAGTTGAACCTTGAGCTCTGATACCAATCTTTTAATGCATGATGGGGCGAGTGATTCTAGAACGGAAATTTTTTTCTTTTGGAATTTTTCTGGTTAAGTGTATGGAGTAGTGTATACGGTGAAGAAACGAAGGGGAATAAGAAAAGATAGGACGATCTCCTTCTAAGGTATAAAGGCCACGCCACCAACCGAAGAAGAGGATCGAGATCTTGGAAGTTCACCACCAAGGCCTAAAGCTTCCATCAACCAAGGATAAAGGACTTCGGGATAGGAGAAGCTCACCACCAAGGCCTAAAGATTCCACCAGCCAAGGATAAAGGGCTTTTTGGGTCACCACCAATGAGTGATCTACGCTCCAAGAATAAAGAGACCAAAAAGAGTTATCCACTCTTCGAAGAAGTTCACTCAAGTAGAGGAATTCTCACAATTTTCATTCATCAAATTCATATGTCCTTTCATTGGATAGATAATTTTCCCCTGTTTATAAGAGGATTTTAGACTTAGGAAATATAAAAAAACAAACTTTAATGACCTAGGAATTTTGACCTTTGACTCTTGAAAACTACATAACAATAAAGACATCTAGGAACTTAGGAAATGCATTTATTAGCACTGGAACTTGCATTCTTGAACCTTCAGACTTCCAAAACTTGTGTTCCTCCCTTGACCAGAAAATAATCCTCCTAAAAACTTTATCAATTGGTCATGTAAGATGTCTAAAATGGCCTCCCATCGATAGTTATCGACATACCACAAAGTATCGATAAGTAATTGACATTATTCATTCAAAATGATCCATCGAAGCACATGATACCCAATTTCTTTCTTGACTTGAATAAGCATCGATGGTTCTGAGTTGGTCGATGGAGCTATGTTGGATGCTCCTGCATCACCATCACACGATTCATTTCTTATCTTTCTCATTAACCAATGTGATGCTTATGCAATATGTAACAACCTATGCCATTTGCCATCATATCACCCGCGTGCCTCATATCATATTATATCATATAAAAGTACCACCCGACTTTACAAGTCCATGGCATATAAGTCACTCATCAAAGTAGGATAAGTCATTGCAATTGAACATAATTCGTTAAATTCACTTATCACAGTTAACAAGAGATGAATTATTGAATAGTTTATGACGACATGTGATAAGTGAATTTAACGAATTATGTTCAATTGCAATGACTTATCCTACTTTGATGAGTGACTTATATGCCATGGACTTGTAAAGTTGGGTGGTACTTTTATATGATATAATATGAGGCACGTGGGTGACATGATGGCATATGACGTAGGTTGTTGCATATTAGATGGGCATCACATTGGTTAATGAGAAAGATATAAAATGAATCGTGTGATGGTATGCCCGTGTGATGGTATGCCCGTGTGATCAACTAAAGATCCTGATGTGTTTACGCGGGATAGTGAACCATCCTGATGCGTTTACACGGGACAATGTCTGATTAAGTTTGGATGTCCCCAAGTCAACGGGATGTCATTCGTGAATGAATTTCGAAACAAAGCTCCTTACAGGAGTACCATCTTGATGCATTTACACGGGACAATGCCGTACTCGATGGGGCGAGACGATACCTAGTTATGCTAGATGACTACGAACCTTTGGGTTGGCCTTGGGTCTTGAGTGGCCGTAATAATTTGGACATGGTTGTGTGAAAAGTGTATGACATGTATTTTGATCATGTCTAGTTTATTGCATGGCATGGGCGCATGACTATACTATATGACGCATTTGTATGATTGGATTAGGAGCATGGAAAGTGTTATGGGAATTGCTTATGTATTATCGATGATGGCTTCGAATAAGTGGATATGCTTTCATGTAAATAGTCAGGGCAAAACAAGAGAAACTTTGATCTTGATTTGCTATCGATAGAGAAATTGCATGTTTAAGGTGTTTCTAAGATGAACGACTTTCCTGCTCGAGGTCTAGGAAGTTCATTCATTGAGTGTAATCTCACGGTTGTTTGTTGAATGTTTACATGCCTTAAGAATGACTGAGCCTTTCCGCCAAATCCGATTCGAACTCCTCATAGAGCATAGCCAGGAGGTCATTGAGTATCCGATAGGGGAGACCAATGTGCGTTACACGCGCTATGTCATGACCGTCTAGGTCGATGATGGACCTTCTAATCTAGTGGCTCATCATTTTGTAGCTTGGTATTTTTGGGTAGGAGATGAGAGACATAGTCCCATACGCGATTTTGATGGACCTTCGGGTGCCGGAGGATTAGGGGGAGGCATAAGTTGAGATGCCATGGATGTGGATGTTCTTGATGGGGAGGTGTCCGATCCCGAGCTTGATCTTGATATGATCGTTGAGCTGAATCCCTGGATTTTGGAGTCCATAGATAATTAGGTAGTAATGAGGTTAGTAATATTTTTTGGACCGCCCTCGTAGTACTAGATATATATATGAGTGTGGTTAAAACTATCCATGTTTGTTAATTAGGTGAATTGTTTATTCTTCCGCTTGCATATTTAATCGAATAAAGCGATTGGGTCAGCAATACCTCTTGGGACATCGCAATCGAATGACCTAAAGGAAATGAATGACGACGACCGCAAGTTGTCACGTGTCTCGAGTGGGTTAGGGCATGACAAAGGACATCGGAAAGCAAACTTGCTTATATCGGTGGTGGGCATGGGTGAACGGCTGTAGCAATCTGATCTCGGTTTGTGAGGTGGGCCGTTGATGTCGTTTTGAGTGACTCCATGGTGTTATGCGGTGGGTGTTGGATTGGTCTATAGGGAAAGTTCGATGAAGAGGATGCACAAGGAGGCATCGGACATAAGAACACTTGGAGGAAGAAGAACACATGCTAATAAAAAAAGGGAGGAAAGAAATAGAAAAATAGAAAAAGGCTATGAAAAGGAATGAAAAAGACAAAAGTTAAGGGGAGAACGTCTTGGGAATGAAGGGCTGGAGGAGATAAGTAAGTGGGTTGAGTTGGATTAATTAGGTTGGGCTTGATTTGGTCTAATGGGCTAGAATTTGAGTGGACTGCTTTATTTTTTACAGAATTATTGGGGATTAATCCAAAGTGGGCCTTAGCCTTTTTTAGCCAAACCTAATTCGATAGGGTTTGAATGGGTTTAGTTGGTTTGAGTCTCTTGACCCAATCCGAATTTTTCATATTAATATTAAAAAATATTAAAAATAAATTATAACAAATTAAAAAATTCACAATAATAAAAAATTAAAAATTCAGAAAATGATAAAAAGCTTTAAAAATTTTAGGAAATAATAAAAAACTTTAGAAAATTCGAAAATCAATAAAAAATAGAAAATTTAGAAAATCATTAAAAAATTAAAAAATCTGAAATAGTCATTAAAAAATAAGGCTTTACAATGAGCTTTCCCTTTTGATTTTTTTTTCTCTTTTAGGGATGATATTAGGATACTTGTGTGCTTTCCTTCGCAATTATAATTGATTGCACATTTTAATATTTTTGGACTTCATTTCTTCCTCTAAAATGGTTATATGATGATACCTAGAATTATATGATAGGCTGCTATGACATTAATTAGCATGATCAAGTTAGGTACCAAAATGGTATTAATCTTAAGGCTAATGTAATCAAGTCTTCGAGTTTAGAATCTCTAATTGCTTAAATAGTAATATATTCTACCGTATCTTACTAAATTTTTGGTTGAACCCAAAAAGGTTAGTGCTGACTTCTTAGTCAAAATTTGCATAGGCTTAAAATTAATTAAAATCTTGAACGTCCGATATCATGCGAGGTACGAGATTGGGAGAAACCGAGTCAATGAAGGTTATTGGCCCGAAGTTGACAATATCCTTAAACCTAACTCTGTCTCTCGAGGGATTAAGTCGCTATAGACAGTCCTCCTGGCCACCTCTTTCCTCACTCGCTGCGCTTTTCATTAGGCGTCGCTGTCCTCCGCGCTAGCTTACCTTTGGTTTTTGCCCACCTCTCCTCGCGCGACAACGCATCCTCCCTGAAGATTCCTTCGTTGCTCACGTTGTCGTGTATGAGCGTGTGTGAACATGCGTGTGTATGCAAAGATGGGAGGGGCCTTCTCCTGTCTGGTTTTGATATGGGCTCAAAGAAATAATGAAAAATGGGCCAAAAAGTAATAAAAAGAAGATGGGCCAAGGGGGAGGGATCTCTTAGTGGGGGCAAAAATTTATTAAAAAGAGTGGGCCGACGCTCAATTTCATTTTTTAAAAAAAATTAAACTTTTGCCATCCCTCTTTTTTCTTTTTCTTTTTTTATATATCTTCTTTTTTTTTTTCCTTATTTTCATTTTTTTTATACAAAAAATGGACATTTGAATGGTCAACAAAATTTGAGTGTCAACAACTAGTAGACCCGTTTCACAAGTAGATCAGGTGGGTTTGGATTAAGGTAAAAATAGTCCGATCCAAATTAACCCATTTAATCTATTTTGTCCAATTTCTATGCAATATAAATCTAGTAACCAATGCATACCCAACTCAAATCCGGCCAAATCTATATTACTAAAATACTTATATTAAGAGTGCGGAGTAAGCAAGCGCGAGATTGAGTGAAGATAAGAGAGTGAAAAGAGAGTCATAAAGGCAAATTTAGTATAAATAGGTTGTGAACCCATTTAACACATATATTATTTTAGATTTTGTCATTCTAAACCCATTTATAACATATTTACTGAATAAAATGAACTCATAACAATATTGTCCATCAAATATGGGTTAACAAAAGGATTTATGACCTATTGACAGGTTTACTTGTTAAGAGTAGGAGAACGTTGAATTTGATCATGTTTCAATTTCTATCCATTTTTATTTTAAAAAAATGCTTTTATAATGAGGGCTGAATTCAGAATCTAACTTATAACACATTATAAAGTTTGAGATTTAATAAGTCCTATAAAATACTCTTGCTCTATTTATTAAGACTCTAATTTTCACTATGTGTTTGATTTGATGTTCTATTTACTTTTTGGTGCGACCAAATTCTCTACCTCTTTTGATTCATGCAATCAAGTTCTCTCATCAAATATTGTTACTTCCACCGTTGGATGGGTGAGGTGGCACATAGTCCTAAAGAAGAGAGATAAAGAAGACATCATTACTAGACCTAACCATACAAGGCTTAAGTATTTCTACTTATGCCTACCTATGTAAAAATCATTAGAATTTCTATGAGTTTGCCCAGCCGACCAAGAAAATAACTAATCATCCTGACTCTTGTCAACACATTATCGTGAATCCATCATAGGCACTTAGTTTGAAAAGAGATCGATAGGATTTGAATTCTCAACGCCCATTCTAATAACAATGTTCAAATGTTGAGCTAAAATATTAAATTATTAGGTAAAAAGTATTACTGATGTGGTTGCGAGGGCAGGCGAGTGTGTTTTGAGTAACGTCAAATGAGTTAATGATAGATAAGAGTGTATAGGATGGATATCAATGGATAAATGGATATGCAGGATAGAATATGATTACCATCAAGGCTTAAAAGAAGCACCACAAGCCAAGGAAGAAGATTGGGTTGATGAAGTTCACTACCAAAACTTAAAGGACGAACCGCCCATTAAGTACCAAAAACTTTGGGATGACGAACCGCTGGCCAAGAAGATTATTCCACTTTCTAAGGATAAAGAAATCGGAGTAGGAGTTATCTAGGGTGCATTTGGTAATCATTTTGTTTTGAGAAACAATTTTTGATGAGAAATGATTTTTTCTGATTCTGTTCTTAGGAACAATTTCTAAGCAAAAAAACATATTTAATTTACCAAAATTTCTATTCCTGAGATAGAAATATGTTTGGTAAAATTCTTATATTTTTTTTATTTCTTTTAATTTTTTAATTCTTTTATTATTTTTTTCCGTTTTTTCTTTTTTCCTTTTTCTTTTTCTCTTTGGTTGGTCATCGGCTACCGTTGTGGCCGACGATCGGCTAAGTGACGTCTAGTGAGCTTGCTGGAGGCCAGCTTGGCCTCAGCGAGCCTCGGCCTCGCGTCGATTGGGGAGGCCAAGCCTCGTTGTGTGAGGCTCAGCCTTGCCTGGGCTGGGTGAGCTCGGCCTCGCTGGATCTAGGTGAGGTCGACCCCACCCAGCCTAAGCGAGGCCGAGGGTTGGCGACGCTCCAGCAAGGTTGTCGGCCCTCGTTTGATCGGTCGTCGGCACTAGCCATGGCTAAGGCTAGCAACCGTCCAAAAGGAAGAAGAAGAGAAGAAGAAAAGAGGAAAAAAGAAGAGAGAGAAAAATTGATTTTAGAAATTTTTTTTAGGAATAAGAAGCTATTTATTTTTTTCTACTTCTTTGTTTCGGTTCCAAATCTATTATCGGAACAAAAAAAAATAGATTTTTTTTTGTTCTCGGGAAATTTTTTTTTATCAAACACAATTCTATTCTTTTTTTATTCCTTGGAACAAAAAAATAGAAATTTTGTTTCGGGGAACAAAATTTTTTTTTAACAAATAGGCCCCTACTCTCTAAAGATATTCGTTTATATTGAGGAAAATCTCATATATTCATATTCTCAAACCATCTGTATTTTATAATGGGATTACACATTTATTTATAGAAATACTACTAAACAAAAGCAAAGACTCTTTGAATTCCCGGAAATTGAATGGGGAATTAACCGAATTATGACTCTTGAAAACAATAACACATTAAAAGACTCATAAAAGTTGCAAATAAATATACTTAGATGAATGCATCTTTTTATTAGATGAATTGAAACATGATAGAACTCTATAAATTCCTGACTAGTCTTTTGAGCTGAACAATTATGGTAAAAGGTCATTAAATAGTGGTAGAAATCGACCGCAATGGCCTCCATTCTTTAGGTTGTCGTTGGGGAGTTTCGCAATCAATAACAAGTCTTACAAATCAACAAATATGTTGCATAATTGGCAACTTCATCCTTGACCCCACATAATGAAATTTCGATGGAAATTAGCTTTCCTTACATAAGTGGCAAATTGGTTGGTTCAATTGACAAATACTAGTGGAGCTCAAGGCTTGATTAATGGGGCCCGATCACTTATATATATATTCACATTATGATCATGCATTTCCAAACGATATGATATTATACTTAACGTGGGCGATTATATAACAGGATTATATTTCCAATTGTCACAATTTGCGCGGGCCATCATTTTATATAAATATGGTCGTACATTTTGTCATATTGACTAGACACTCCCCTAGAAGTAGTCAAGTAGGAGAAAATCCTTCTAATCAAGAGCCCGGTCGGATCATCTCGCCGTAACCGACCCGACCCACCAGCCCGCCCGTCGAGAATCTCCTCCGGTGAAAGGGGTTTTTGATCCATGGATTCTGGTACTCTTCATGTTCAATTTCGCACGAGCAAAATTCAGCAAAAAGACCGCGAGACCTGCATTGCTTCAATGGCCACTCCAGTCGATGCAGGGGCTTGCGATGGAAGACTCGAGCTCGAAGCCATGCGCACGCTTGACTCCTCTTGGTTTCCCTGTGCGGTCTCTCTCAGGTAAAAGGCCCCTCCATCGAGCTCGAGCACTCGTTGCCACTGTAAAGCCTCGATCGTGTGTGCACTATCGCCACCACCGTGAGCTTGATTCCACTATAGATTGAGCATAAAGACTTGAATCAAATCTCAATCGCTTGCTGGGTATCTCAGTTTTTTAGCCTCTGATAGGCTTAGGGGGAAATGGCACTTGATCGGGACCTTTTAGCTCGTCGCTTTGAGGGTTGAAGTTGATGCCGACTCTGTGATAGGAAGGAGAACTGGTTATGCTGTAACCGGAGCAAAAAAGTGAGATGATACTCTTTGCATGTAGCGTGTTTATGTAGTAGAACTTGGCAATGCATGCACGGGTATAACGTTTGCCTGCTGATGTTTGATATTAGATTTTGGAACCAAATTTATGGAGTCCATTAATCGCTCAAGCAATCTCTGTGAAATTGCACTCATCTTGTTTTATATTTTTGCAACTATCAAGGCTACTATCTTCTTTCATTTAAGTTGTCTCGGATGTATCATGTGGAATCTTATATCATTCGAGATCATTTAGCTTTTGGAGACAGAACCTTGTAGAATGCGAGATACTAAAGATGCCTCCGTAGTTTTTCCCCAATTGAAAGTTGGGAATCTGTACTTTGCTAAGATGTATTTCAAACTCACTTAACTTCTCGCTTATAAAGACATGTATGATGGAAAATCTGTATGGCTGTTAGTTCCTATATAAGACCGAGGGAGTGGAAAATAATTTGTCTAGCAGAATAATTTAGGAATACTGCCATTCGATCTGAAGCTAACGCGATATCTGCAAATTTCCCAGCTCTTTTAGAAGAGGTCTTCTTATAAACTTCGGAAGCCAAGAGCCAGAAGACATGATATTGACTGAGCCAGAAGTGCTGGAGCGTCTCCGCTTTCGATCAATTCCTCTTCAAGGTGACGATTGCTCTCACATTGAGCAAGGCAAACATGTCCTTGCTGCCTTCAATTCGCATTTCCCAGAGTGCTTCTATGATGCTGAAGTGGAAAAGGTACGCACTAATGCATTCCCAGACTCAGGGGAACAGCATGTTTAATCTCTCATCAGTGCAACCAACAAAGTGCAATGTGGGATTCCTTGTCCATTGAGTAATTAACAGCCCTTTTGGTGATATCCAACCATTTATATGCAGAACTGCCTAAAATGAGACTCTAAAAGTGCACCTTCCTCCATGTCAGGACTTCAGTTTAGCTGAACTAACCAAGCTTCACAATCTTTTGTTTAGTTTAACAGCTATATTGTTGAGCTTGAGCACGCTCCACTTGACTTGGGGTGCTTCACTACCTAATGAATTGGGTCATCAATTCAATTAGCATATTAATTGAACTTTGATTGATCTGTTACATTGCCACACCCAGTCAACCCAATAATAAGGCTATTAGACTGATCAAGATATTAGAGTTGATGCATTCCATTGTCCTATTGTAGTTGATTGGCAAACAAAACTCGCCTACTCATCAGCCTCAACGGCTATTTGCAACTGCTTCAGACATTGAAGCAAGAATCTCTTTCTGAAGAAATAATTCGATGGCTGTGACATGCACTTTGGTTTCTTTATTAAGTGTATAACTTAATGATCTATTATCTCATGGTCCTTTCTACTTTCTGCACTGTCGATTTAGGTGTCTGCCCTGCCTTAAGTAAGTTACAGGGTTGTTAGCTTTTTTCTCGATGTAGAGTATTATCAAGAGCATCCATAAGCTAGGTTCTTTTAGATAGAATTGCAATTTGAGTTCATAGAAGCTGATGGCTTATACTGTCATTCTTTAAACCTAGCGCTTAATTAAGACATTTAGGTTGTACTGTTCCTTCTCTGCAATAGAAAACTTTACATGATAATGCATAAATTTTGTATTACCTATCTGTTCAGTTCTCTGCTAAAATCTAAAATTGTCAGGTGCTCAGAGTAAGACACTCGAAGAGGATCTATTGTAGATGCACTTTCACTGTTAAATTGCTTCGAAAAGATGTTAAGGGAGAAACCTTCACTGTATCATCTAGTTCAATCATGAGATTAGCCGAGAAAAGTATAAAGGAACACCCTGTTATTTCTGAATTCTTGAAATCTGTGGAAAGTCAAGCTATATATTCTGTCTCTCCATTCTTCCCTGTTGACAAAGAGAATGGTGTTGAAGAGGACCTGGACAGGCTGCTGGAAGAGCAAAGGGGTTGTACTATGTTTGACAATCCTAAAGATGGAATTTCAAGAGACATTCTGTTTGGGATTGGGATGAAAGGTAGGAACTTCTTGTTGCTACTTTTTTTCCCTTTTATTTTGTGTGGCCAAGAAACAATGATAAAAATTTATAGCAAGAACATTTTGCTTCTCCATTCATTATGAATTTTTTTGGATTGATTTTTACTTTCAGCCTTTGTTTTTTAGCGTTTGAGATTGGAGTTTTTTTTATACAAATTGTTCCGAATGATAGATTTAGAAGTTTAAGGTCATTGTCAATAACTTACATTTTTTGAAGCTGAAATGTGTATCCATAAGTTCTTTTTACTTAAAAAAGCAAGATTGAACAGATTAGGTTCTAGTCGCAGATGATTTGTTTAACTTGCCTGTGTATTTGGTGAAGCCTGCATGATGTTACTGTCATGCAGGTGATTGAAGATTGAAGATTGTGCCTTAGAATTTTTAATCTTAGTTAGAATGGTAAATTGGGAAAACAAGTAGAGAAGGGATTCACCATGCCATAAACAAAGCAGATTCATCTGATGTATATGCTACTCTACTTTTGGCACACACATCATTATGTAGTGTGTAGCCTACTTGACGACAAAGTATGTGCAACTAATCACGTAACTTAGAATCATACGGTTGTATCGTTCCACTCAGATTGTCAAAACCACAACCTGGAAAAACGTCTGCCTTTGACTAAAGTGTTTTTTCAAAATTAGTAAGTTTGGTGTGATTCGTGGTCTGAGCACATCAAAGCTTTCAAGAGAACGTGAATGAAAAACCATCTACCTTTTCTGTGTCTTGAAAAAAGAAGTGCTTAATCAGGCAACGAGATCATAGACTTAAAAATTTGAGATGTTTAATAGACAAATGCGCAGATTGTTTTTTGACATGGTAAGAAAGAATTAATTGGTTTGCATATAATTCACAGATACACTGTATTTATACATGATTGACATGACCAATTTGTTTGGACGTTTTAATGATATAGCCATCATATGAGGTGCATGTAGGTTTTTCTATCATTAGTTCATTGAGATACAACATGGTAAAAATGCTTCCAATTCACACCATATGCGTCTGACTATAAATTCCAAACTATACTTTCTTGCTAAAGTAATCGTGTACCTCTGGTTTTGAGTACAGTTGAGAAGAAGGGGCAAGCACAACGTAGACTTATTGATGAATTTGATGCAAGTAGTTTGCCTGTTCAAGGTCCTGAAGAACAAATTCGATTGGAAGCATCTCCTCAGGATCCAGTGAAAATGCAACTGGATGTAGAGGTTGAAGTTCCCGTGCCTTTAGGTTCATCTATTTTTGAACTTTCTAATAACAAGTCCCGACTCAGTCCTCTTGCTGCCCGTGCGGCTCTAGCATCAATAGTGTCAGCTGCTCATAGTGTAGTGACAAATGGTACTAAGGCAGGTGACTCTTGTATCATTGGTAGTGTGTCTCCGCTGAGTGATAAATCTTTACAAGTGCCATCTCATTCTATCCCAGCTGCTTCAGAGTACATTGATTCTAGAGCAACAGAGATGCGCTCAACAAATGAAACCAAGGTGAGGGAACTTACAAAAATAGCTAGAATAACTCAATCAAAAGCTCGAGGAGGTTCTGCTGCCACAAATCGTGAAAATCTGATAAAGTCCTGTGATGAAGAGATACAGAAAAGCACCTTGGCAAACACTAGAAGGTTTACCCGTTCTTCTGGGCTTGCAGAGAGAGAAAATGTAATAACAGTCAAGCAGGGTTTGCACTATGATTTGACCCAGATGACGACATCAAATAGAAGTTCCACCAAGAGGAAAGTATCTCAAAAGAATGAAAAGGTCTCATCACCGGTTGATGCTGAGTTTCATGGTCCTTCCAATGAAAAAGTTGAGAAAACCGTAGATAACAAGAAGAAAATTGAAGAGAAAACTTCTGGTGCCAAGCAAAAGGATGGAGAGGAAACTTCTGACGCCCTAAAAAATGTTCAACAAAACAAAGGTTATTCCTGTTAACTTTTGAATTTCAATTTTGTTTTGTCATTTAGAGTGGATATTATGCTGCTATGGCCCTTGGTGACTGCATCTAAATCCTACTGGCTTTTGTATTCTCATGATAATAAATCTCCCTTGATAAGAATGATACTTCTAATTTCTGCTCCTGGGCTTTTTGCCCAAGCCAATTTATTTTCCAACATATGAAACTTACTTGAAGTGGCTGTATTTATAACTTCATACCTGATGATTCACAAATGAGGAAAGAAAGAGTCTCATGCCCAGTGGTTCAATAGTACGTTTGCAGGTTCAGCGGTCTGTCTTTACACTGCTAATACTTCCTCACGCTCCTAATCACCTTCAATTTCATTCCACCATTAAAAAGGTGATAAATTGTTAACATGGTTTCCTATAGGTGTGCCTGTGACGTCTGTCATTTTGCTAATCTGCTTGCTTAGTACATTAGTAAAAAATGTTGCTTAATTTGTCAGTTATTATACTTTCTTCTCCAGCATCATATTTCTTGTGCATAAACAAAGTTTGCTTTTAATGCACGGAGATCTCTTCTAACAGAGCAAACCAATTAGAATTAGAACAATCAAGTTAGAGAGGTTTAATATGGCCGGTGAAAATGAGTGAACATTTTTGAGATAGCAATATGAGGCAATATCTTAGATGATATCCAGTCATGATCAATGATTACAAGTACATTCTGTATCAACATATTACATCGATCTCCCAATAAGTTGCTGGTTAAGTTGCAGGTGTCAGAGAGAGCAACCATGGTCAGAAGAGGAAATTGGTCTCTTCCAGAAAACAAGAGCGACGGTTTTCTCCTCGGCTTCAATTTCTCCCACGCACTCGTTCACAGGGCAAGTCTCAGCGATAAATTTTGTTGAAAAATCTCCAATTCAAAGCAAAAGGCCTAGTGATAGTCCTATCGGCTTTTTCTCCATGATCTGTTCTCCACCTGTTCAAGTTGAACAGGTGAACAGGTAGTGAAGGACTACAAAACCTCGCAGGATTTGTGGGAGGACCTGATGGGTATCGCTGTATCGGCAGTGCTCGTGGCCTTTTCATGTAGTTTGCCGGGACAGCGATATAGTAAGAAAATTACTGTCCACTACCTCTTGAACAGGAGCAAATCCGCATGCTGTGTAGATCATATGCATCTATAGTAAGCATTGAGCCGTATCTTACACTTCAAATTTGTCAATCTGAACTTTCATAGGGATGTCTGCATGACCAGGCTTCATTTAAACCTACTGATATCCTTGTCTTTGGGTATTTTATTCGATGCTAGAGGGTAAAACCTGAACACTTTCCTCATAACTTCTCATTAATACATTTAAAGACAGGAAATAATCAAATAAATATGACAGTTTCATGTCCAGACTCTTAGAGAGGGCATTAATTTTAAAATATTCTGACAAATGATACTAGTGGAGAATGGAGATGTAATCCGATGAATGATGATAATGAGATGGAGATTGTGCACCCGGAGTCTTGAACGCCTTGACTATTGGTTAGCTGACCCCTGAACGTTTCATCTGGGACATTTGAGACCTAAGCCTTTTTGCAATAGGGAAAAAGTCATAAAAAAATCTCAACTTTATCCGTGTGACAAATTTATCCCAAATGTTTTTTCTATGACATAAAATATCCTAAATTTTGCCAATTGTGATATATTTATCTCAATCTTTTTTCGTAACACAAAAAATTCCAAATTTATAATCTCGTGATACATTTACTCCAAATTATATGTCATTTTCATCTTTTGTTTTTAAAATTTTTTTTCTTTTCTTTTTTTCTTCTCCTCTCTTCCCTCTGTCGGCCATGGCGGAGGGAAGCCGGGCTCAGGCAAGGGCGAGGGCGAGGGTGACCGTCGCCTGCGTTGGGCGAGGGTTGCCCTTGTCGGCGTTGACGAGGGTTGCCCTCATCGGCTTGCCTAACCTAGGGGAGGGCCGCCCTCACCCGCTCACCCATGCCCGACGCTGGTAAGGGTGGCCCTTGCATGAGTCCGGCTTCCCTCCGCCATCGAGAGAAGAAGAAAAAAAAAAAGAAAAAAAGAAAAAAATTTTAAAAAGTAAAAGATGAAAATGCCCCTCAACCATAAAGATGGGGTAAATGTGTTGGCAAAATTTGAAGTTTTTTGTGTCACAAAAAAAAGTTTGGGATAAATTTGTCACATTTGATAAAGTTTGGGATTTTTGGTGGCTTTTTCTCTTTGAAATATATGAAAAGAAGTTTTAATCTCACGGACTATGACATTTGTCTCCTGGAAATAGTGCCATTTTCGATTTTTTTTTTCATGAAATTAAAGATGATTTTGATCTAATCAAGATCGTGGTATATGGGATATGTTCATAAACGAGTGTAAACTTGATTGTAAGAATTAATTGAGAATTAACTCCCTACTTTTAAGTGAATTGAGGATTAATAAGATAGCAATGGGGGTTTCTCTCTTATTTGTATGTAATCCAGGCAATATTATCCAATCGATTTGCACAATCGAGTTCTCCACATGACAAAATTTCATGTATTTTATTCCTTGAGAATGATTAACATTATGCTTAATTTATGAAAAATTGCAATATACTCCCACAATGTAATGTCATCGGCGATAAGATTAGGAATTAATTCCGCATATTTCAAATCACTCAATTGACTTAAAAAAAGTGATCAAAACTCAACCCGTCGATCGCCAAAATATCTAGGACTCATATTGCAGCTAAAGATACATTTGTGGACGAGATGGAGTTGTAACTTGGTTTCTGCTTTTCATTATTGTGAGCACTACCACTTCTGATTGACACTGATGATTTCCCCAGGTCAACTTCTAAGCGTCTCCATAACGAGATTTTTGATCCCCACAAAGCAAAAATCCAAGAAACAATTCATTCACGTGAGATGCAATTGTAGATGGTGTCAGGAGAGGGTTTTCCTAACACATAACAAATATACATTACGAATTAAAATTAGGGTTAATACCCTAAAAAACTCTAAATTGGTACATATGTGACAAATTTACCACAAACAATTTTTTCGACCACCAAAAACTCCAAACTGGTATACTTTTGACAAATTTACCCAAAATTGGTATACTTGTGACAAATTTACCTTATGTTAGTTTTCGTTAAATTTTATTGTCAAATTATTAATTTAAATGACACGTGACAATTAACTAGTATATCAATTTGAGATTTTACGCTCCATTTGTCGTAGTTTACAATTTTTGTAATTTTTTTGTGGTATTAATCCAATTTAACGAATGGTATATTTGTTACAAATTTACCAGTTTTGGGTTTTTTACTGTCAAATGAATTAGTTTGGAATAAATTTGTCATAAATGTACCAGTTTATGGTTTTTTATGGTTAGTCGAAGTAAATTCGTCACAGGTATACCAATTTGGGGTTTTTTATGGTCAAAAAAATAGTTTGAAATAAATTTGTCATAAGTATATCAGTTTGGGTTTTTTTGGGTATTAACCCAAAAATGAGAAAAAAATGTCAAAGTCACTGATTTTGACCGATGAAATGTTTTGTGTTTTTTTTTTTTTTTTTTTTCATTGGAAGAATTGATTGAATTGTTGCAAGCGGAATGGACTAAACGCGAATTAGAAGAATCGATCAATTACCGCACTATTAAGAAAAACAAGAGCATCTTGACTATTTTGTTAAAAAACATGAAATCAAAATAAGAGTATCGATCCATTACTGTGAAAACTAGAACATCCTGACTAATTTGCTAAAAAACATGAAATCAAAATAAAGTAAAAATTGAATGTAACTGTAGGAAATACATCCTTATCAAAATAAAGGAAAATTGTAATTGTTGGAAATACATCCAAAATAAACAAAATGTCACTGTTGATTGTGGCTGCTGGGATTCGAGCCCAGGTCTCCACGGCCACAACGTGGAATTCTTACCACTAAACTACAGCCACATCCGGTGTTCATATCTAGTTACAATTAATTTATCTTTAAAATTTTCCTTCAAAATTGATACATCTTCTTTAATGTCAGAATTGAGAGACAAGTGGATTAAACTAAATCAACGGATAATTGGCTTAAAATAGACTTACTTGGTGAATTCTTTTTTCTTTTTGTCCTTGAAACAAAGTTCGGTATTCATGTTTTATTGTAATCAATTCAAAAATTGAAAGCAGAGAATGAATAATCAATGGCATTTTCCTTTCAAGATTCAACAATGTGCCAAACATGCCGTTGCATATGCTGCATCAAATTTAAGTTTCGCTGTAATAAATCATTTTTCCATGATATTTCCTAGGGCAGAAGGATCGAGTATGAGTAAAGATAGCATGAAATAGGCTTGCTTCATGCTATTGCAGGCCACTAAAAGAACTGCCCATGTACCATGTGAAATGCTGATTGTTTTCATTGGCTTAAATCCATCCGAAGCTAGTCCCACTCTAACATTGATGAAATCACCATGCCATGCAGGAGAGTCAGCAAGGGTCTCTCGTATAACCCTTATTAGCTCTCTCCTCTTTGTGCTAATGATGCCGTTTTGGATGACATAAAACAGTCATTGTCGCAGAGGAATTAGAGGTTAACGTCTCAGAACTTTTGCTGGTCTTTTCTCTCTCTTCCTCTTCTTTATCTTGTTCCTCCACTGTATTCCTTTGTGTTTTACTTACATTGCAGCTGGTATCATTTTCATGCTCTTTCCAATCTAACATAAAAATCGTTTGAACATGCATGAATCCTTTTGTAACTAAGGCCAAAAGCCACTGTACACTCCCTTACTTCCTTTGTGGTGATTTATGAAGTCAAGCAACACAGCAAAAGAGTCGGTCGTCCATTTGTTTTGACATTTCATGTGAAAGAGACGAGCAATGCTCGATAATTTGGAACGCCTTTTACACCCTCTGGGTTCGATTCTTGTTCAGCATCTTCATCAACTCATAAAAGGATTTGGCCGCCTCATCTGGTTGCTCAGAACCATCAAACGTATCATCCGTATTTCTTTCTCCATCCAATGGACCGGACGTATCATTAGTCCATGCGCCTCGTGCCCCACGTCCAAATGATGCTGCCCTTCATACAATTTTTTAAAGGACAGAAATTTTTTTCATTTATACTATCGTTGCCAAGTGCTAGGTCCAGAAGTATAGACAGCCACATTCTATATTCTACGCTCGCTCTATATCTGCTCATCCAAATTGTATCCTTTTTTTTTTTTGAACAACAAATTGTATTCATTTGAAATGTACCAGAAATGAAATCAATGAGGTTCTCCAAGATTAGAATTTGTTCCACGAGACGAGTTCGAAGATTAGATTAGATCTCATGAGCGAGCTTTCTCCAATAAAGAAACACAATCAATGAACTAGTCCCATGCTTAACTTCTTCCATTCAAAGTAAAGTCAGTAGGTTGCTCCAGAGCACTAACTTCTCGTGACAATATATGCGAATTTGTTACATGAAGTAAATCTCAACAAATGTACTCGACTCAATATACCTTCCCTTAAATGGACCTATCAACGTATTCCCAAGCGCACTCTATGTCTGACAAATTCTTATGAAACTCATTCTGTCGTGGATCGACTGATTCCGTTGGATGATCTGGGGACGAATTTGAACCTGTATGATCAGTGATCGAGGTTCATTTCATTCATGCAAGATCGAGTTTAAGCAAAAGATAACAAAGCAAGAAGATTACAAATGGCAAAAGAGCCATTAACTCAAAACAGTCGCAATATACATATTTTTCTTTCAGCTTATAAAGGCTGCTTTGCTCGTTCAACCTTTCAATTTTCATACCCAGTTGATGCGTGATAGGGTGAGTGATTCCAGAATGGAAATTTTTTTCAAAGGGGATTTTTGTAGTTAAGTGTGTGGAGTAGTGTATATGGGGAAGAAACGAAAAGGAATAAGAAAATATAGAATGATCTCTTTCCAAGGTATAAAGGCTACACCACCAACCGAAGAAGAGGATCGAGATCTACGAAGTTCACCACTAAGGCCTAAAGCTTCCACCAGCCAAGGATAAAGGACTTCGGGATAGGAGAAGCTCACCACCAAGGCCTAAAGATTCCACCAGCCAAGGATAAGCGGCTTCTTGGCTCACCACCAAGGAGTGATCTACGCTCCAAGGATAAAAAGACCGAAATGAGTTATCCACTCTTCGAAGGAGTTCACTCTAGCAGAGGAAATCTGTGGCATCCTAAAATTTCATAACAATCCCTAGATACACCATGACTCATGAATAGGTGATGGAAGCGCCATCGGACTATATTATGGTCATTAGACTAATGAATTACAATTAAACAGGGCCAAACATTTAATGGATTATTGTTTTGCTGGAAAATCTATCCTATGTCCATGTGTGATCAAGGATTGTGCTAAAGGATAAATTGATAAGGAAATTTTGTTCTTGGCCATGAACTTTATAAGTTGGATTTTTATTGATCTATGTTACAAAGTTTTATGGCCATATAAATTTGTAATTAAGTATTTATATAAGTGGGGATTAAGGTGGATTAAGGTGGATTATTAAAAGAAGGAGTGGACTGATTTCTTAAGGCCCAAAACCAGCCCACAGCCCCCCACCGTTTGGTCAACCAAGGCTTGGCCCAAGCCTGGTGATGCGTGATGGGGTGAGTGATTCCAGAACGTAAATTTTTGATAAGGGGATTTTTGTGGTTAAGTGTATATGGGGAAGAAATGAAAAGGAATAAGAAAAAAATAGAACGATCTCCTTCCAAGGTATAAAGGTCACGCCACCAACCGAGGATGAGGATCGAGATCTACGAAGTTCACCACCAAGGCCTAAAGCTTCCACCAGCCAAGGATAAAGGACTTCGGGATAGGAGAAGCTCACCATCAAGGCCTAAAGATTCCACCAGCCAAGGATAAATGGCTTCTTGGCTCACCACCATGGAGTGATCTACGCTCCAAGAATAAAGAAACCGAAAGAAGTTATCCATTCTCCAAAGGAGTTCACTCAAGCAGAGGAAATCTCACCATTTTCATTCATGAAATTCGTATCTCCCCTACATTGGATACTTTTTCCCTCTTTATAGGAGGATTTTAGCCTTAATACATATTAAAAACAGACCTTAATAGCCTAGGAACTGAAACCTACGACTCTTGGACTACATAACAATAAAGAAACATATTAACTTAATAAAAGCCTTTATTAACACAGGAATTAAATGCCTTTAATCTTCGGCCTTCCGCATTCTTGAACCGCATTCTTGAACCTTCAAATTCGAGCTCCTCCCTTTAGCAGAAAATAATCCTTCTAAAACTTCATCAACTAGTCATTCAAGAAATTTAAGATAGCCTCCCATTGTTAATTATCGATATACCACAAAGTACCGATAAGCAATTGACATTATTCATTTAAAATGATCCATCGAAGCACATAATGCCCAGTTTCTTTCTTGGCTTGGATAAGCATCGATGGTTCTGAGTTGGTCGATGGAGCTACGCTGGATGCTCCCGCATCACCTAGCCCATTAAGGCTACCTCCTTGCATGAAAATCTACAAGTGGCAAGAGAGATCAGCCAAGTGTCTTCTGCATGCAAAACCTCATGATTACTAGCTAATCATGAGGGTGAAAGGAAGAAAAAGGGAGAGAGAAGGGGCGGAGTGACCGAGAGAGAGAGAGAGAGTATTTGCGAGAGAGAGAGAGAGAGAGAGAGAGAGAGAGAGAGAGTATTTGCGAGAGAGAGGGAGACCGAGCGGGCGAGCGAGAGAGAATTCGAGAGAAAGGGAGAGTTCGTGAGGGTGCTTCGACGAGGGAGGAAGGAGACCAGCCCCGCCGTGCGTGCACCAGCAGCCACCGTCGACGCCACCTAGCATCGCCGTCGATCGAGCCGCGCCCGAAGTCCCCGAGTCGCCGTTTGCTTGCTGTGTTTTCATGAACTTGAGGCAAGTAAAGTCCATTAGCCTACATTTTACTTGCTGTGGTTGTGTATGAAGTGTAATGGGTGTTGGAGATGCTTGAGTTGTGATGTTGGATGCTGAAATTCGAGTGAATGGTGGTAGTCTTTCTAGAACAAGCAAGCTGTTGCATGTAAGGACAGTCCGACCCTTTGTGGTTTCGTGAATTTTTATAAAATTATCCAGTCGAAATTTGATTTCATGTTCTTGATAAGAGTTGTATATGACATCTTGAGGAGTAACATACTAAAATTTGAGAAGAAACAGACAAGTATTGGTTGGTGAAATGATTTTTCTTTGAAAGTATTAAATCTGGAAATTGTTACCGAGGGTTAGGGGGAGTTTTAGTGAATGTAGCTCATGATCTATAACGAATCTGACTTCGAGTTCCTCATGAAAATTTTACCTCTAGGTCTTAACTACAACATATTAAAATTTCAGAATTTTATGAGTTCATTTAAGGATTTAATCGAAATTATTTCTGAAACTGTGCAAAAGTGGTGTTGGAATTTCTTTTGCTGTGATGCATGGAACTATGCGATTTCTATGGAACTTTCTTGACATGGTGTTCTTCATAAAACATTTTTCTTTAAGTCTTGTTTACAACATGTTAAATTTTTATAATTTATTAAGATCATTTACCAATTTTCCAGAATTTTAACTTAAGAAGTGTAATCTGTTTTAATCGAAATTCGTTTTAATGTGTAAGAACAAATGAATTTCTCTATGAGATGTGGCATCTGGAGTTGTTATTTATATAACATGTGTGGTGACATTTGTGCATTTCATATGACATCAAAATTGATGAGATTTTATAAATTTCATGAAACTGTTGGCATTATTGCATCAAATGGCATTTTCCAAAGTGAGATATATCCATGTATAATGATAATGATGATACCGTCGAGCTACTAAGTCGACAATGCCTCAGGAGTTTCGAGATGCCCGGAGTGTGTGTGCCGAATGCCCGGAGGTGTGTGTCGGAAGCCTTGTGACGCTAGTTAGGGTACGAGATGCCTGGAGGTGCGTGCCGGAGGTTCCTCGCGATGCCAAGTTGGGTGCGAGCGATATGATGGATGCAAACACTGGTCCCTGGAAGAAAAATGAGATCCTTTTGAAAATCTAAATTGGGAATTGAATCGTGCACATATGTGTGTGCATATGGATTGATGCATGAATTGCCTATGAAATTGAATTGATACTATTTGACATTGAGAATACGTTCATGAAGGCATTGAATGGATCTCATGGGGATATATACATGATTGCATGGATGATATGTGCATTTCACATGAAATTATGGTTGTCTTGCTTGTTGCATTGTGTAGTTTGATGGATCTTTTACTGCTGAGTGGTTGTACTCACCCCTTTTGGGGACTAACATTTCAGATTGAGAAATGCTTCTATTACTGGTCATGCGTGGCACTTTCTATTGCTTACCGTCTGACGTCGAGGTTGAGTGCTCAGAGCACTCCTGTAGTGGTGTTCATGGATTGGTATTCATCCATGTTCGAGTTTTAGTTATGTATGATGTGGGTCTACCTGATGGCCCTATAATCCAGGAGTTCTTGTTTGTGCATGTCCGTCGCGACGGGGTTATGACAGGGATGCTGCCGCCGCTGCCAGCTGATGCACTGGGCTGGGTGTGATTAGAGTGTGTGACTTTTTGGATAGCCAACACTGGATGATGGATCGATGTACATGACTGATGTGGAGTCGGGTACTTTTGGTTATAGTTGAGCTTAGTAAAGCCTTGGCCTTTTGATGTACCGACTCGTGATGTCCATCAAAGATATATAAATAAAAGTGGTTTGGCTCTAACTTATATATGAAAAATGTGTGGTTGGTGTGTATTGCATTTTATTATTTAGTTTGAGTATGGGTTAGGGAGATGTTGGATATGCTTCCGTTATATGAACTGCGCCGGGACCGATTAAGATAACATAAACCCCCAGGATTTATGGACCCACTATAATGAAATGGTATCAGAGTGAAATATTATCAAGTCAAGAGAAATGTGAGTGAACTGTGGCAACTCTAACGGATCAGGGGCCATTTCGGGGGTGCCACAAAATCTCACCATTTTTTATTGATCAAATTCGTATCTCCCATACATTGGATAGTTTTCCCCTATTTATAGGAGGATTTTAGCCTTAGGAAATATTAAAAACAGACTTTAATGACCTAGGAACTTACACCTTCGACTCTTGAACTACATAACAATAAAGACACCTAGGAACTTATGAAATGCATTTAGTAGTACGGGAACTTGCATTCTTGAACCTTTGGCTTTCCGTATTCTTGAACCTTTTAGCTTTCCATATTCTTGAACCGCATTCTTGAACCTTTGGCCTTCCACATTCTTGAACCGCATTCCTGAACCTTTAGTCTTCCAAAATTCGTGCTTCTCCCCTGACCAGAAAATAATCCTTTTGAAAATTCATCAATTGGTCATGCAAGACGTCTAAAATGGCCTCCTAATGATAGTTATCGATATACCACCAAGTATCGATAAGTAATTAATATTATTCATTCAAAATGATCAATCGAAGCACATAATGCCAAATTTCTTTCTTGGCTTGGATAAACATCGATGGTTGTGAGTTGGTTGTGAGAGTTACGTTGGATGCTCCCGCATCATCCTCCCTGGGTTGTTTGACATTTGTCCTCAAATTAGAAAGTTTTCATCCTCCAAGTAAGGAGAAAGGTCTCCCACGTTGAATGTTGCCGAAACTCCAAATTCTCCAGGAATGTCAATCTTGTAAGCATTGTCACCAATTCGCTCAATAACTTTAAAAGGACCATCAGCTCTGGGCATGAGCTTGTTCTTTCGTCGAAATGGAAATCTCTCATTCCTCAAGTGAAGCCATACAAGATCACCCAGTTGAAATTGAGTCTTCTTGCGATGTTGATTAGCTTTCTTATTGTAAGATTCGTTGGCCTTTTCGATCTTAGATCGAATTTGCTCATGGAGCTCCTTCATTGATTCACCTCTTTCTTGCCATCAAAGCTTACTTGAGAGTTAGATGGAATTAGAATCAAATCAATAGGCGTGAGAGGATTAATTCCATACACAACTTCAAATGGCGATCGACCAGTAGTATAACTTGGTGATCGATTGTAAGCAAATTCAGCATGCGCAAGCTTTAAATTCCAATCTTTTAACGATTTACTCACCATACCACGAAGAAGAGTGGTTAGAGTACGATTTGTTACCTCCATTTGGCCATCAGTTTGGGGATGACAAGCTGTGCTGAATAAGAATCTTGTACCAAGCATCCTCCATAAAGTCCTCTAGAAGTAGCTTAAGAACTTGGAATCACGATCCGACACAATGGTCTTTGGTATTCCATGAATGCGAATAATCTCTTTGAAATAATTCAGCAATATGAGATGCATCATTGGTCTTGTGACATGGCACGAAATGAGCCATTTTAGAGAACCGATCAACGACCACCATGATAGCATCTTTTCCTCTTTGAGTTCTTGGTAGAGCCATAATGAAATCCATGCTGACATCTTCCCAGGGCTGCAATGGTACTAGAAGTGGAGTATACAAACCTTGATGGAAATGGCTTTTTGATCTTTGACAAGTTGCACACCTTAAGATGATAGCATGCATATCTCCACTCATCTTTGGCCAATAGAAATGCTCTTGAAGAACCTCAAGAGTTTTGTTAATACCAACATGACCAGCCAATCCTCCACCATGCGCCTCTCGAATCAGCAATTCGCGAAAAGAACTCTTCGGCACACATAATTGATTTCCTTTAAAAAGAAACCCATCTTGCAAAGAATATGTACCTTGAACTCCCCGCTTGCAATTGTTAATGATGGATGAGAACTCCACATCTTTAGAATAAAGTTCTTTCATTGATTGAAATTCGAGAATCCTAGAGTCCAAAATAGTAAGCATAGAATATCTTCTCGATAAAGCATCTACTACAACATTAGTGTGCCCAGGTTTATATTTTGAGACAAAAGAAAAGGATTGAAGAAATTTTACCCATTTTGCATGTCTCGAATTAAGTTTGCGTTGGCCGCTAATAAACTTAAGCGCCTCATGATCAGAATGAAGGACAAATTGCTTTGGCCTCAAATAATGACTCCAATGATCAAGAGCTCGGACAATGGCATAGAACTCTTTGTCATAAGTTGAATAATTCCTCTTGGAATTGGATAACTTCTCGCTGAAATATGCCAATGGCTTTTGTGCTTGCACCAGAATGGCACCAATACCAATTCCACTTGCATCACACTCAACTTCAAATACTTTATCAAAATCAGGAAGTGCAAGAATAGGGGACTCACAAAGTTTCTGCTCGATTACCTCAAAGGCGTTTTGAGCAGCCTTTATCGATTCAAAAGCACCATTCTTCATGCATTCAGTTATAGGAGCCATGACGGTACTAAAGTTTTTGACAAAACGTCGATAGAAAGAAATAAGTCCATGAAAACTTCTTACATAAGAAATGGACTTCGGAACCGGCCAAGTCTTCATAGCTTCCACCTTGACTTGATCAATAGAGATTCCATCTTTGGAAATCACATAACCAAGAAACACAATGCTTGGAGAGAAGAACTCACATTTCTCCATTTTAGCGTATAGTTTCCGTTCTCTCAAGACATTAAAGACTTGTTTTAAATGAGAGATATGATCCTCCTCGTTCCTGCTATAAACAAGAATATCGTCGAAATAAACAACGACAAATTGACCAATACAGGAACGAAGAACCTCAATCATAAGTCTCGTGAAGGTACTTTGAGCATTAGATAATTCGAATGGCATAACCAACCACTCATAAAGGCCTCCCTTGGTTTTGAAAGCCGTCTTCCATTCATCACCTTCTCGCATTCTGATTTGATGATAACCACTCCGCAAATCTATCGTTGAAAACACAAAAGAACCATATAATTCATCAAGCATATAATCAAGTCTATGTATAAGGTACCTATACTTAATGGTGATGTTGTTGATGGACTGGCTATCAACACACATTCGGTATGTACTATCCTTCTTAGATACTAGTAGAGCTGGAACATAATCGGGACTCATGCTTTCTCGGACGTATCCTTTGACGATAAGTTCATCAACTTGTCTTTGTAACTCCTTTGTTTCCTCTAGATTGCATCGTTAAGCTGGCTTATTCGGTGGTGGAGCACCGAGGATTAAATCAATTTGATGCTCAATACCTCTTATGGGAGGCAATCCACGTGGCAAATCCTCCAGGAACACGTCTGCAAATTCTTTCAACAAGCAATGCATTTTTAGATGTATGGGTCCCTCTATCTCACTCATTTTCTTGACCACAAGCAAAGCAAATACATTCTTTTGTTTGCTAATGGCTCTCTCAACCCGTGTTTCACTCAAAAACAGATTTTCCTTACAAGTGTTTCCCTCCCCAGGTTGATTATTATGTATCAAAGAAGGACTCAATGGTAAAAGAGTAATGCATTTTTGTTCCTTATGAAAAGAGTATGTATTTTTCTGACCATCATGCATAGCATTTATGTCAAATTGCCACGGTCTACCTAATAACAAGTGGCATGCCTCCATAGGAATCACATCACATACAACCTGATCTCGATAGTTCTTCCCAATTGAAAATGATATAAGAATGCGTTTGGTTACCTTGAGTTCATTCCCTTGATTGTGCCATTGGAGCTTGTATGGTTGAGGATGTTTTGTTGTTGGAAGCTTCAGCTTGTCAACAAGAGTTGTCGAAGCAACATTGGTGTAGCTCCCACCATCGATGATCACCGAACACACCTTTCCGTTAATAGTGCAATGGGTATGAAATATATTCTCCCTTTGCTCTTTATCAGGAGAAACTTCAACATGCAATGCTCTTCGGATGATCAACAGCTCACCATCATCGGCTTTCTCCACAACTTCTTCCCGATTAGATTCAGAAATATTTTGGTCTTGATTGCCCTCAGCCTCTTGAAGCGCCGAATTGATCTCCTCAATTTCTTGAAGAGTCATAACTCTCTGATTTGGACAATTTGCTTTTAAATGCCCAAAACCATGGCACTTAAAGCATTTACTTGCATTGCCTTCAAACTTCTTTTGGACTTCGTTGGAAGGCTCTGCAATTTTTTCCTTGCCTTTGTCTTTTGTCGACATACTCTCGCCCTTGCTTGAGGAAGCACCCTTAAAATAGGATGTCACCTTTGTTGAGGTTCTAGAGGAAAACCTCTCGCATACGTTTTCAAAGGACCAATAAGGTTGAAATTCAACCATATCAGCAATTTCTCGATTCATGCCACCAAGGAAACAAGCGATGGTTTGCTCAGGAACTTCTGGAACTTCACTCCTCATTTTGAGTTGTTCAAACTCACGAATGTATTCTTCAACACACATCTCTTGTTGTCTTAGGGAATTCAATTTGAGGAATAGATCTTGTTTATAGTTGTTGCGCAAGAACCTCTTCTTCATCAACTTCTTGAGTTTTTCCCAAGACTTGATTCGGCCTTTTCCTTCCCTTGCTCGTTGATGCTTTAGACTCTCCCACCATAGAGAAGCATATTTTGTCAGCTTTACGATAGCAACCTTACATTTTTTCTCATCCGAATAGGACTTGAAGTCAAAAATTCGTTTGGTTGTGTGTATAGTTTTTGCTCGTTGATGCCAATCCACAAAGTCGTCGGGATTGAGATTACTGTCAAACTCAGAGACCTCCACTTTAATGTCTCTTTCATCCTCCTTATGCCTCCCTCTTCGTCTTCGTCTTCGAATTTGAGATTCAGAATCACTAGAGTGCAGAATTGTTCGGTTGTCTCCAGTGGACTCGGAATCGCCATTAGAATTTTGACGAGATTCAGAATCATCACGCCGATGCCGTTTATTGGGACGCCTTGCTGGCTGTCCTTGTCTCGCCGGATTCTCTAGAAAATTGAGGGCTCGCTCCATTTGTTGCTGAAGATTTTGGATTGCATGATCTCGCCTTTCGTTGTGCGCTTGCTCCAGAGTCAAGCCTCTTGGAACTTGATTATCCATAAGGAATTTGTAATAAAAGAAAGAAATGAATTACTCAAATGATTTGAACCTTTAGCTCTGATACGAATCTTTTGATGCATGATGGGATGATTGATTCTAGAACGGAATTTTTTTTAAGAGGGGATTTTTGTGGTTAAGTGTATAGAGTAGTGTATACAGGGAAGAAATGAAAAGGAATAAGAAAAGATAGAACAATCTCCTCCCAAGGTGTAAAGGCCATGCCACCAACCGAAGAAGAGGA
This sequence comes from Eucalyptus microcorys, assembly GCA_014182515.1. Classification (NCBI taxonomy): domain Eukaryota; kingdom Viridiplantae; phylum Streptophyta; class Magnoliopsida; order Myrtales; family Myrtaceae; genus Eucalyptus; species Eucalyptus microcorys. The sequence goes on along the minus strand of CM024562.1, from coordinate 13,123,060 downwards.
TCGAGATCTACGAAATTCACTACCAAGGCCTAATGCTTCCACCAGCCAAGGATAAATGACTTCGGGATAGGAGAAACTCGGCTCACTGTCGCGTTTGGCAAGGCCCTCCTTGTCAGATCTGACGAGGGCTCACCTCGACCAGCGACCAAGAGGCAGCCCTCACCAGATCTGACGGGGGCTCGCCCCACTGTTGTTGGGGGCGAGCTTGCCGGAGCCGAAGGAGGAGGGAGGAAGAAGGAAGAGGGAGAAGGGGAAAAAAAAAGAGAAAAAAGGAAAAAAAATGATAAAAGAAAATTAATAAAATATTTCCAAAAATAAAATATTACTAAAAAAAAAAAGCTACCGGCACCGGTCGCCTAATTTTGGTCGGATGGACTAATCGAAAATAATTGTAAAAGGTTTAGGACTCAATTGATCAAAAAAATAAGTTTATGACTGAACTGGCACAATTATAATAGGTTTAAGATTTTTTTGGTAATTTTCCCTATTTTCTACGGATATAAATGTAAACTTGAAAGTTTCTAAAGACCATGCGTGTGTATATATATATATATATATACGAGAAGAAATGAATATGGAAAAATGAAAAGAGAGACGGAATATATATTCAAATTTGGAAATCAAATAAGGATCTTTGAGTTTCTGATATTTAATTAGCAAGCCCATGCAATTTTGCGCCTGCAAGATGCTTGTTAATTTGAATAGATTCAAGAAACCATCCATCGCTTACATATTTAAAGGATAAGATAGATGGAGAAAGTTGAAGGAAGTAGTACTATTGTGTAAATTTTAGTGCGACCCGTATTAATCCATACACTTTAGTAATTGCATTAAAATTTACCCACAAGACAAGCTTTAAATTTAAAGGAAAAATGCAATTTCATTAATATAAATTTCCTAAAGAAAATCATTTTGTTATTAACACGAAAACTTATAAACCTATAATTATAGATTATGTTCTGTTACTTTTCCAAAAAGCTTTTTTTGTCTCCAACCATCCAAACCGCGTTTTCGTGAAAAAACCGTTTTCTGCTCTTTGATAATTAAAAATATATATTTATGTAAACGTGATGATATGGGCTCATAATTAAACAACAAAAGCTGAAGTTGCACGAAACGGATGTGCTTATCCACCAACACCGACGATTTGACAAATCACATATCAGATTCAAAAAGCAAACACGCCCCACCCTCTTTTGTTTAATCCTTTCCTCACGCTTTACCCGTCCCCACCGAGAAGAAAAAGAAGAGCAAATCAACTGCAAATTCTAATTTGCTACTTTTCCCTTTTGGCTTTTTAATTTCAAAGTCCCCCTCAGCCTCAGTGGAATCCACTCGTCAAATGGACAACCCAACACAACAAACTCCGGAAAGGGCAAAGAGCGAGGAAAACAAGAGGGGAGAAGCCAGCAGACAAGGACACCCACGATGCAATCCGAGCCCCTCTCGGGACATCATCATCATCGTTCACAGTCACGGGACGCCTTCCTTGACCCCTCTCTCTCTCGCGTACGACCACGGCTCACCTGACTCGGTCCCGAGAGCGAGAGAGAGAGAGAGAGAGAGAAAGAGGAGGGTTGGGGGGGGTGGGGGGCGTTTATGATTTTGGAAGTTTTGTCAACGTTTCTAGATCAGGTAGGCAGAGAAACCTGGGAAGAAAGAGGTGTAGTCACTGTGTAATTATGAATGCGTGTCTTCTGGTGCCTTTTGGCCATATATATTATACGGTCTTTGCCTAGGAGCCAGCCCCCAATTTGGACCAGGTCCTCTGCAGGCAAGATGTCTATCATGTTCATCCCAAAAAAAACATCACCGACCGTGATTGACCCGTTTCATGATAGGCCGAGAGATCGATAAGTAATGTGAGACTGATAAGTCATGTACGTGCTAGACACGCGATTCATGCTTTGACCAGTAAGTCACCTCATACCGCCGCTGTGCACGTTGAAACACCATGTTGCAACTGCAGAAATGGGTCCTAGTCATCGTAGCAGTCTTTAACTTACGGAATACGGTCGGAATGTTGATCTTGCTTTGTGAATTATTAATAGGAAGCTCGAATGATTACTACGGCAAGTTGGGAGAGAGGGATTTCGCGAGTGCCAGAGTCCAGCTGCTCACGCGTTGTGAAATGAGAAAGGCATGATGTGTCTATGGAGTGAGTCCGTGACATACTGAGGTAGCAAAACCAAATCCAACCAGCTGGATCAATGTAAGGGGGGGTCCATTAAAACTAAATTGTTGAGGACATGTGCAGAGGATGGCAAACAAATTCGAGTCCTCGATCGATGAGTAAGTTCCATATAAGGAGGGGGAAAACCTGGTTCTCAGGCGTGTTGGACCAATGAAAAGAACCCATATACCCTGCGACATGATGTGAACAACTGATGAACCTAACAGGAATCACAGCAACTATCCAGCGGAGCTGGGAGATGCTAAATAAGGAACACCATTATAGAACGTCTGACACCAATCCGGTTACTTTAATTTGTTCGACTAGCCCTAGGCCTGCTAAAATTTACTAGAAGAACATGCAGCGGCGGTTCAAGTCACAAAGCAAGAAAGCAACGGAATGAACTGACTATTAGAACAAGATAACTTGTGAGTGGCTGCAACCGATCGGGATTAGAATCCCACTTCCGTTTGGTATGGAAGACCGACAACTTCAAGGAGAAAAGTGATTCAAGAATCTTTAAAATTAAATGTGAGGAAAGTGATTAACCAGCTATAACACATCCAACTAAATAGATCTAAACAATAAAGGATTAATTCATCAAGCAGCTAAGTGAAATGCAAATTTCCTTTCATAGACTATGCTGTGATACAATGTTAGTAAACAAATGATGCACCAAGAACAGCTATTGACCATTCCAAATTTCACAAAAAGAACTCTTAGGTCAGAACGAGATCGCTGCCTCCAAGATGAGGGCGAAGGCAAACACGGACCTCGTGCTCTTCCGGGCCAGCACGAAGTTTGGGCACCATTATTTCTAGCAATGAGCCCTGCTCGTTGTAGTAGGCTTCTATATTGGCATCTTCGGGAATTCGAGTTGATAATGGAATCTCCCTCACAAATTCCCCAGAAGGGCAATGCTCTGGGGATGGATCTGTAAGTTTGAATGTTCTGTCATTCCTCCGGATAAACGGTGTTCGAGATGTGCTAACTCCAGATATCTTGATGATTCCATGAGTGGGAGTATTCCTCCAAGAAACCTTAACCTTCTGAAGATCCACAAAGGGCAAACTTATGATTATCAAATAACCCTCCTCATCCTCATAAATTGTTTTTGCAGCTGTAACAGGCCCATAAACATTCTTCATGATCCCACTGAACTCATTCAACCATTGTGGTTCACTCAGGTGGAGATCCATATCAATAGTCCGATCTGAGGGAGGATTAACAGTCAAATATGGATCATCCTCAAGTCCATGTGAGAAAAAGTCTTTCCTCTTCTTGCTGCTCATGGGTGATAAATCCATACCATCCCCATTACCATTGCTTGATGGTTGAGTAGACAAATTCAGTCCAGACCCATTAAGCAGCTTCTTGGATTGGGAATTGGAGGCGCACTTAACAGGTGGAGGTGGCCTTTCAAGCTCGAAATCAATGTTGGGTAGATTTCTCCAAGAACTAAAATCGCTTGCTTCAGGTGGAATAGAGAAATTCAATTCCCTGCCTGTGAGTTCCATCCAACGCCTGTGGTCTTCCTCATCAAGACCCATAAGATTGGGTGAGTGAACAACCTCAATCCCGTGGATACACTGTGGGTTAGAGAGACCCCTGTAATGCTTCCGCTGCATCCTATGAGATCTAACAAAACCCTTATCTACGCTGAAGGGAAAGGGACGCTCACCTTGTCGAGAATGCCCGTTCATATAACTCCTTAGCTGCATCTTGCCCAATGCATTGTCAGGCCTCTCCTTGAATGCCCACATGTACATGTTCTCCATGTCATGCTGAACCATGAATATGTCAAGCTTGAGATCAGATTTATCGAATCCCGATACTCCATTGCTGTCCCTTACAATCTTTGCCTTGGATTTATCATTCAACGCAGGCTTAAAATAAAAGCTAAAGAAAAACCAAGCACCCCAAATACTATCCACCCGCTTTACACATTTCCGTCCGCCTTTAGGAATATTGAGCAAGCTCTCTGTCTCGTAAACTTGGGGACCAAGGCCCACATCAAGGATATCGCAGGGGTCGGGATTCCAGGACTGCAAGGGAGATGGGCTCCGTTCAACGGATAGGGGTAGGTTAATATCTGGCGGCCGCTTAAGAATCATTTGGCGATTCATCTCCAAAACTGATTCGTCATGAGAGGAGGAGCTTGAATCCATGGACAATAGAGTGGATGGGTGATGACTTTCCATTGTTAAGGATGTAAGGAGAGAAGAATCTCCCATTTCAATTTATTTTGTTTGTGGGTTTTCTTTCAGTTGGGCAGGATCTAAAAAGCTCCATAGTTGCACCTCAAACAAAATTCAAACAACCTATCCGTGTACAACCACCTTCTTCGAAAACCAATTCCCAGAATAATTCCCCCGCTCAATCTATACTCTATAACCAACAGATAACCAATATTCCGAAATAAAAACGTCTGACAAAAGAACCAATACTTTAATGAGAGAAAAGCTAAAATTTTGGAAGTATTACAAAATCTCTTCAACCTCTACCTAGAGACAGGGGGAGAGAGATTGGATTGGAAAGACGCTAAAGGAACACAATATCTAATCCTAGCCCAAGAATCTCCTGAAATCCCCCAAACAAAGGCCTGAAACACTGAATCAGTAACATCAAATCCATCAAAAGTCAAACCTCTCTTGCCCTAATTCTGCCCCACCCCCAATACCCACCCAGAAGAAGAAAACTCAAAACCTACAGACATCAAAACCCGCAAAAAGACCCAACGAACGAAAACCAAAAGGAAGATCCTCAGAGAAGAGTACCATTTGGGATAGTCATCATGCAAGCGAGCGAGAGAAGAGGGAAATGAAGGGTTTCGCCGATACTCATCACCAGGAAACCATCACCACCATCAACACCACCAGCTTCAGCAGCAGAAGCAAGCAATCAGAGCTTTTGCTGCCTCTAGGAATTGCTGTTTTCTTCTTCTTTTTTCCTGCCAATTCGAAGAGAAACAATGCGTATGTGCGTGTATGTAGGGATACGCGTTGGGAGGGTGTGAAAGGGAGAACAGAGGAGCTCTTGACCTCTTATTTAGTAGCAGAGAGATTATCGCGTAGAAGAAGCGGCCTGCACCAGATAATACCGACCATGTGGGGTTACTGTTGCTCTGGATGTTAAATGTAAACTAAACGGTGCACTTCTGTTTTGGTTTTTCGTGCGACGCTGTCCGTGCGAATATGTGTGTGGGCTTTGAGGTCAAAATGCCAAAAGAAAAAGCTTTCTCGAAGTCTATAACTGAGTGAGGGGTATCCACGTTGGATTTGGAATATCGACTAATTTAATTGATTAATTAACCAATCAATCAATTTATTCAATGCCTTCGATCTTCCTTCGAAGATTTTTTCTTTTTTGGTAAGGTCCCTTTGAAGATTTTTATTTATACAATAATCAAAATGAATTTTGACATAATTAAATAGGGAGTTTTCTTTTTTGTATGAGCAATGGATCTTGATTCAATTCCGATCTCCATTCCTCATATCAAATATGGTCTTATTGATAACATGTTCAAGTTCGAACTTCTAGCAAATTTCAATTGCACAAGAAAATTCATAAATCAACACTACCTATTTAAAATGGGTCATTGCTTTTATTCACTAATAAGACACAAAGAAGGGAACTAGGGCAAAAAATGTGTGAAAACAATTTTTTAATGACTGATTAAGCAGATTATTATACTTTCCCCAATAGTTTAACAAAAGGGCTCAAGATGTCCCAGATATCACCTGTTTGGTTCGGGTGTTCATGTCTCTGAAAGTTACTTTGCAGTTTCTTGTTTAGGACACTTCGAGATACCCCCACATGGCCTCCTAATTCAGAGGAAACGTGCCTGGCAGAGGACTATTCAAGGTGTGTGACAGACTTAAACAGTGCCAAAGATATATTCAAAGCGATCTTTTCTTCTTTTTTTCCCCCTCGTTCGATCAATAGAATTAAAGTAAATTAAATAAATGAATATGGAAGTAAGCCTCCCTTGGTTAGAGCCAGCTTGGGTGTGGTTGGCAGTGACTTACAGATTACTTCGTTCAATTATAATTTAGGGTTCAGGAAGGTGGCTCGAAGGATGCGCAAGAGTTGAGATAAGGTTAGGACTTGGGGCTGAGGTATGATAGGTTAAAAAAGGTTTTAATGAAGTGAGATTGGCAAACTTATGTTTATTGTTCCAATGTTTATTTTATGTTGGTTATTTTGTTTTGTTGCTTCGACGGCATCATGTTCGTTATTAGTTACGAGGGCAAACGTTGAAAACTGCTGCAATAGCGACTTTTGATAAAAATTGTAGTCAGCTAATCACTCGGAAATATGGAAGACGCCTGATTAGTTCTTGCATTTGCAACGGCCATATCAAATGAAATGCTAAAATATTCAAAAAAGTTTATATACTAAATGATGTCTACTTTGGTGCTTGATGTAAAGCAAAATACTTTATATGTGTCTCCTACATTGCTGGAATGACAGAAATATTAATTAACAATCACACGGCCATGTGATCTGCTATCCATGTAGCAGTAGATCCTTTGCATTGCTTTTCTAATGGAAAGCGTTCTCCTGCGTTCGGCGGCCTTTGATCGCCCAGTCAATCTTTAGCTCTTGCATTTTGCTCTTTTATTGCAAAATAAAAGTAGTAGTAGCACTGATAATAATTTTTAAAATTTGTTTTGGCTCTATTTGTTATATGAAAAATGAATGATTTGAAGGATATTTTCCCAAAAACGATCATTTATATTGTTTGAAATAATTAATTAATGAAAAATATTTTAATTATCGACAATAATTTATATCTAAACATTTTTACAGACAATGAAAATGTTTTTCATTTATTTATTTTTGTAATCAATACAAATAATCATTTAAAAAAAATATGTTCAAATTATTTATTTTTTACAAAACAAACACACCCTAGAATTGGCGCTAACTATCAAAAGCTCTCTGCAAGAGACTAGCTCGATATGTCACTGATGGACCTATATCCTACTGCACATAAAACCAACTTTGATATTAAGTGTCCATCCTCCTACCAAATAAAATAATAATAATAATAATAATAATAATAATAATAATAATAAGTGTCCATTCAAATGATCAAAATAACCCGATTATCAATGTAGAAATTAAAGTGGAAATTAGTGGGCACGGGCATTAGCATGTGTGAAGGATTTAGTGTATAATAACACCAACTCCTAAATTCCATATACACCCTTTAAGTGACCGAAATGCTTTTATTCTCAACATAGAAGAGTATAGAGAGAATTATGAGAGGAGAAGGACACTTAAATGCCAAAGTTCATGTGCAATGCTCACTTTAATGTCAAAAGTTTTTTTTGGATCACTTAATTTTTTTTTTTCCCAAAAAACGATCACTTAAATACCAACTTTCATGTGGATTGTTGGAAATTCGACACATCTATATTTTATTAATTTCTCAATCCTACACGGCTTATCGGTGCTACACCCTGACTCGCTTCGGACTCGCGGCACCCCTCGCTTCCATACTTATGGTAATTCGATTGCAACGTCCTAAGAAGCGTCACCGACCCATTCGTATTATTGTTTATATACACAAGCGGAAGCAAAAACAAATCACCCAACCATTCACAACAAAACAAGGACAATTTCAATTTGAAAGTCAGCCCTATTGAGTACATTTGATCCATCGTTGTTTATCGATTGTCATATAATCATGTGGGATCATTTTTTTTGTTCTAAGTCATAGTCGTCTTGGATCGACTCATGGTCGTCCTCGATCGGTACAATGTTTGAGTGGAATCACCCGTGATCGATGCATTGATCGGCAGAATTAAGCCATGACCATTTGCCGATCCATGATGGGATATGATCATCTCACGACCAATCCTTATGGTTGAATAACCTTTCCATAGTCGAATACTTTATAACTAGACCTTGGGTTACCGATCCTCGAATGATCACTTGACTCATGACCAGCTCTCGGGCCAACTCATGCCCAAGTCTCACCATTGGCGTATCGGCCTTTTGCTTATTGGTCGGGCTGAAATAAGAGTCGAAATCGAGAATGTTACATAGAGGAAGAGCTTAATGAGTTAGGGAAGAAAGAGAAAGATTGCGGCGCAAGTCTAGTCCATTAGATGGCCAAGATGGATCCTTGTTCCCTAAGACAAGAATAAAGGGCCAAAATTACTTGCAAAACTTTTCCTCCAAGTCTCATTTAATGCACCCATCATGCCTAAGCTAGAAATAGGGTAAATAGGGTAAGGGTGATGTCATCTTCTCTCTCCTCCTCTCTCTTAAGCGCCCAACACCTTCTTATATGCACCAAGTTTTGTTTTATAAGGCTACAAGGGCAAAATGGTAATTTCACTAGGTCTGGTACTGTTCATGCACTATTCACGTACATGGGTCATTAATGAGGGATTTCAAATGACCAAAAAGGGTTTGGATGGCCCATGGGCTCCTTTGGGCCATCCTCCATGGGCCTATTGGGCCCACTAGTGGGCTTGGGCCCACGTGGGTCATCATTTCTAGTCCATTTCCACTTTTTTTGAACTTTTACATCCCGCTGACGAAGAACCAAGTTTTCACCCCCAAAGTGATATTTTTGGCCTTTTGGGGGCCTATCAATCCTCATTATAACCTCATCGAAAGATTGGATAGCGCTGTAATTCCGTTCTGAAAATTGGGGTCGGAATGAGGATGTCACAATCGGCATGCCCAATTAGCATATAACCCCTAAATAACGTTGTGGAATAAGTTAAAAAGTGATTAATTTAGTACCAAAAGAAGCCACCTTAGATAAATTTTTTAAGTATACATGTAATTTCTTTTATCAAAATTTCTCATCGGAGGTATTTAAGTGATCATTTTTTCTCTGATTTGGTACTCAAGTAAGCTGATGAAAACTTTTAACACTAAAATGAGCGCCGTACATAACTTTTGACACTTTTAATATCCTTCTCCTGAATCATGTTAGTGATGGAAAATTCAATATTTCTAAAAGGTTACCTAAAAAATCCTTAGTGGATAATCTTTTCCCGTAGAAGTGACCCTCATCCACCTTCAACTGGACAGGCAAGGAGTGTGCACGATGGAATTCACCGTGACAAAAGGAGAAGTTGTAATTACAGTGGAGTGGGTTTGTTATGACAAAATTTCTCCAATGAAGAGATCTCAATTAATGACTCGAGTTCTAGTCCGACTCTTCAATCAATTATCGGTCAAAGAAGGGTCAACTCATCAAGCGGAGCTTGAACTTGGGCAAGTTTGCTCTTTGGTCAAGAAAACGCATGTTATGTGAAGCGCATGACCTTGTTGATAAGTTGCATGCCCTTCAACGTAAAGAATGTTGGGAATATGTCTCAAATTTGAGCCTGTAAAGGAAATTGGCTCCAGTAGATCTTTTAGTTTGAGGTGGTTTACTAGTTCGAGCGATTTCCCAATTTTGAGTGTGTTGGCCATATGCCCTAAAACAACCAAATAATAGTTACATGTTAGAGATTTAACTTACATTATTTATTTAATGGCAAGGAAATATTCATTCAATATCCTATTTTATATGTGCGATAGATTTATAGTTAAACAGAGTCTTTAACCAATTCATTGTTGATGGATCATATTAATGATCCCATTAAGGTCGATGTTGTTGGAGAAAACTCATTTATTGTTTTGAAGATGACAAAACGTTTCCAAAAGTTTAGTCTGAAAACTTGCTAGACTCAAGTTTTATAGTCTGAAGAACTCCTTTCTTCTGTCAAAATCTGAAGACCGCTAGACTTTATTCTCAAAGTCTGCCCTCATTGATAGTTTCCAGACCGAAAAGTGAAGACTTATCTGATGCGTGATGGAGTGAGTGATTCCAGAACATAAATTTTTATGAGGGGATTTTTGTGGTTAAGTGTATATGGGGAAGAAATGAAAAGGAATAAGAAAAGATAGAACGATCTCCTTCCAAGTTATAAAGGCCACGCCACCAACCGAGGATGAGGATCGAGATCTGTGAAGTTCACCACCAAGGCCTAAAGCTTCCACCAGCCAAGGATAAAGGACTTCGGGATAGGAGAAGCTCACCACCAAGGCCTAAATCCACCAGCCAAGGATAAAGGGCTTCTTGGCTCACCACCAAGGAGTGATCTACGCTCCAATGATAAAGAGACCGAAAGGAGTTATCCACTCTTCAAAGGAGTTCACTCAAGCAGAGGAAATCTCACCATTTTCATTCATGAAATTCGTATCTCCCCTACATTGGATAGTTTTCCCCTCTTTATAGGAGGATTTTAGCCTTAATACATATTAAAAACAGACCGTAATAGCCTAAGAACTGAAACCTTCGACTCTTGGACTGCATAACAATAAAGACACATAGGAACTTAATAAAAGCCTTTATTAACACGGGAACTAAATGCCTTTAATCTTTGGCCTTCCACATTCTCGAACCTTTGGCGTTCCATATTCTTGAACCGCATTTGTGAACCTTCAAATTCGAGCTCCTCCCTTGACCAGAAAATAATCCTTCTAAAACTTCATCAACTGGTCATTCAAGACATTTAAAATAGCCTCCCATTGATAGTTATCGATATGCCACAAAGTACCGATAAGTAATTAACATCATTCATTTAAACTGATCCATCGAAGCACATAATGCCCAATTTCTTTCTTGGCTTGGATAAGCATCAATGGTTCTGAGTTGGTCGATGGAGCTACGCTGGATCCTCCCACATCATTATCCAAATGCGGGTTTATCTTCAAGGATTCAATTTGTACGGTCTTTGGAAGATCTTATGGCTGGATATAGCATCTTGTTATCAATTATTCTTATTGAAATCAATTCGGATAATTAGATCTCTTGAAAGGCAAAGTATACTTGGAAGGTTATATTTATGGAAACCAAGATCCTGATTATATGGGTGAACAGGATTGATGGGCTCTCATCACATTCCTAAAACAACTCGTGATCTCCTTGATTGATTCTGTCCAACGGGTGGTAGATTGGAAGAACTCCTTTGGAAAGTGCCAACGGTCATGAAGGCATAGAGGAATACTTCAGGCAGACCTTCTAGATGTTCGAGTGTGTGTGTGAAAGAAAAAATTTCAAAGTCTGAAGCTTCATAGTTCTTTGCTATTTCAATTGTCAAGCTTAACTTGTACTCAAAAGAGAGAGTATACACTTGCAAGACTTTAGAAGAGTGTAGTAGAGCTTCTACATTGTGAAGTAGACTGTAATCTCTTTTGATTCATAGTGAAATCCAGCTAATAGACTGTCAGTGCAGGAGAGTGGACATATGCTTAATCTAAGCCAAACCACTATAAACCTTGTGTTTCTATTCTCTTTCCCCAAACTCCTTACTTTAATTTGTAGCTTTATATAACTGTTTATAGTTGATTACATTTCCAATTTATTATCTTCTAAGGCAACTTAGTTTCACTAAATCTTGCGAAAATTTCTTTTAAGCCCTATTCACCCCCTCTAGGTGTTCTTACTAGCCCTTACAATTGGTATTAGAGCTTGTGTGCTCATTTTATTGAAGTGTTTTTACTTCTGAGTTAAAGATCTATGGCTAGTATTTTGGCTCCAGCTTTGGTTGAAGGCCAAAGCAACACCAGACCTCATTACTTTCATGGGAAGGAGTACAACATATGGAAGAACAAGATGAAAGCATTCCTAAGATCGAAAGATCCCCTGGAACGGGATGTGGTAGAAAAATGGATCAATCCTAAAGTTACATCAACTTCTAAAAGAGGAAAAGAAGTTGTAGAAGCTAGCAAGATGACACAAGAAGAATTAACCAAGAGACAAGCTCTTGATGCTAAAGCCATCTACTCATTATATTGTGCTTTATCTCCGACTGAGTATAACAAAATTTCATCTTATGAAACAGCAAAAGAAGTCTGGGACAGGTGGCATGTCACTTATGAAGGAACTAATCCAGTTAAAGAAACAAAAATCAATATCCTTCTTGGACAATATGAAGGTTTCAAGATGAAACCAAGAGAATCCCATCACTAACATGTTTAGTCGTTTTACAGAAATTGTAAACAGACTAGCATATCAGGAACAGCCAATCTCAATATGCTTCTTAATAAATTGTTGTGTGGACTCTCTAAAGACTAGAATCACGTGAAGACTTCAATAAAAGAAACTCAAAGGATCATCCAACGTTGATTGGGTAAAGACTATATTTAATACTAACTCCCCCAGACCTGTTGCGGGAGCATCCAACTTTGCTCCATCAACCAACTCAGAACCATCAATGCTTATCCAAGTAAAGAAAGAAATTGGGCAGTATGTGCTTCGATGGATCATTTTGAATGAATAATGTCAATTACTTATCGATACTTTGTGGTATATCGGTAAGTATCAATGGAAGGTCATTTTAAATGTGTTGTATGACCAATTGATGAAGTTTCAAGAGGATTATTTTCTGGTCAAGGGAGGAGCACGAATTTTGGGAAGGCTAAAGGTTCACGAATGCGGTTCAAGAATATGGAAAGCCAAAAATTCAAGAATGCGGAAAGCTAAAAGTTCAAGAATGCGGAAGGCCGAAGATTAAAGGCATTTAGTTCCCGTGTTAATAAAGGCTTTTCTTAAGTTCCTACGTGTCTTTATGTTTATGCAATTCAAGAGTCGAAGGTCTTTGGTCATTAAAGTCTGTTTTTAATATTTCACAAGGCTAAAATCCTCCTATAAATAAGGGAAAACTAGCCAATGTATGGGAGATACGAATTTCATGAATGAAAATGGTGAGATTTCCTCTGCTTGAGTGAACTCCTTTGGAGAGTGGATCACTCCTTGGTGGTGAGCTTCTCCTATCCCGAAGTCCTTTATCCTTGGCTGGCGGAAGCTTTAGGCCTTGGTGGTGAACTTCGCAGATCTCGATCCTCATCCTCGGTTGGTGGCATGGCCTTGATGCCTAGGAATGAGATCGTTCTATCTTTTCTTATTCCTTTTCGTTTATTCCCCATATACACTACTCTAAACACTTAACCAGAAAAATCCCCTAAAGAAAAATTTAATTTTGGAATCACTCACCCCATCACACATCAAGACCTAAGAAAATGTGGGTACCAAAGAAAACTTAAGTTCTTTTTATAATTGCAGGTCACTATCAAAAGGAAGATCAAGTTGTATTTGGATAGTTGCTGTTCGAGACACATAATAGGAGATTCAAGCTGCTTTATAAAGCTTGTGCAAATAAATTATGGAAAAGCCCCTTTTGGTGGAAACATTAAAGGAAAAATTGTTGGATGTGGAATTGTGAAAATTGGAAGTCTCACAATCAACAATGTTTCCTTGGTGGAATGTTTGAATTACAATCTACCCAGCATTAGTTAACTGTGTGACACTGGATTCAAGATTAATTTCCAAAAGGGAATTTGTTCGGGAATTAGCAAATATTTCTCTAAATCCTTCACTAGACGAAGACATGGGAATATTTATCTTCTAGATATAAAACCAGAAAGCTCTCAATGTCTAATCTCCATTCAAGATGAAGCAAACCTTTCGCATTGGAAACTTGGTCATATTAATATGAAGTAGATTGCCAAGATCTCCTCTAAGAAATTTCTTCGTAGACTCCACAATCTGACTTATCAAAAGTCTGATCTATGCACGCCATGTGTTTTGGGAAAACAAGTTAGAAGTTTTTTTAAACGTATAAATCAAGTTTCTACTAATCAAGTTTTGTAGCTTCTACATATGGATATCTTTAGACCAACCAGAACGAAAAGCATTGGGGAAAAGAGATACTACCTAGTAATCGTGGATGATTACTCTTGCTTTACATGGGTATATTTCCTGGCAAGTAAGTCTAAAGCATTTTCTTACTTCTCAAAATTTGACAAGAAGAGAAAGGTTATGCTATTTCAAGCATACAGACAAACCATGAAGGTGACTTTGAAAATCAAAACTTTGCAAAATTCTGTGATAAATCTGGTTTTCAGCATATGTTCTCTTCTCCATAGACTCCAGAATAGAATGGGCTTATGGACAGAAAGAATAAATCTTTCCAGGAGATGGCAAGAACTCTTTTAATTGAAGGTAATATTTCTTCTCACTTTTGGGCTAAAGCAGTTTCTACAGCTTGCTATATTATTAACAAAATATTTTTAAGGCATATTTTAGAGAAAACTCCTTATGAAGTATTTAAAGGTAAGAAACAAATGTTTCTTATTTTCATGTGTTTTGTTGTAAGTGTTTTGTTTCGAAACATGCAAATGATCAAACTGGTAAGTTTGAGGAAAAATTAAAAGAAGGAATTTTTCTTGGCTACTCTATTCAAGCAAAGCCTATAGAGTATTTAACAAGAACACTCAGTCTGTGGAAGAATCTATGAAAATCAAATTTCAAGACTCTATGAAGGATCGATCAACTAGATCAGAATCAACTTGAAGAATCTGAACTTGTTCTAGACCTTAGAAAGTTTACTTCCCCTGAAGTGGTGCAGACTTGTAAAGAAAAACTACAAGCAGATCCAGAAGATTCAACTGAAGTAGAGGATCAGCAAACCATCAGACCAACCAGTAACTGGAAGCATAAGTCTAGTCATCCCAAAGAGCTTATCATTGGCAACATTAACGAATGAATTCGCACCAGATCCAAAAGGCGAGAAGAGTTTAGTGCACTAACACTTAATGAAAGCTGGATTGAAGTTATGCAAGAAGAGCTCAGACAGTTCAGCATCAATGATGTTTGAGAGCTAATTCCTAAACCAAAAAGTAAGTCTATAATTGGAACTAAATGGGTTTTTAGGAACAAAATGGACGAGAAAGGAAAAATCGTCAAAAACAAAGCAAGACTCGTGGCCAAAGGATATACGCAAGAGGAATGGATAGACTATGATAAGACCTATGCACCAGTAGCGAGGTTAGAAGCAATAAGATTATTACTTGCTTTTGCTTGCTATAAAAATTTCAGGTCATTCCAAATGGACGACAAAAGTGCATTCCTCCATCGATTTATCCAAGAAGAAGTTTATGTGGAACAACCACCTGGTTTTGAAGATCCAAAAAGGAACTATATGGATTAAAAAAAGCACCTTGAGTATGGTATGACAAGTTAAGTAAATTTCTGATTCAAAATGGTTTTGTTAAAGGAAAGGTAGATACTACCTTGTTTATTAAAAGAGAAGGTAAAGATTTTCTACTTGTTTAAATCTATGTTGATGATATTATCTTTGGATCAACTAATGAAAATCTGTGTAAGTTTTCTTAGTCTATGCAGAATGAGTTCAAGATGAGCATGATGGGTGAATTAACATTCTTTCTTGGATTACAAGTCAAACAATTGAAGAAAGGAATTTTCATTCACCAAGAAAAGTATGCAAAAAATCTCATCAAGAAGTTCGGATTGGAGAATTGTAAAAAGACTGATGTACCAATGTCAAGTTCTTCAAAGTTGGATAAAGATGAAGGAGGAAAGTGTGTAGAATAGAAACACTACAGGAGTATTATTGGTTCACTTCTTTATCTTACTGTATCTAGACTTGACATTTTGTTTAATGTTTGCAATTGTGCAATATTCTAATCAAATCCCAAAGAATCTCATTTAAGTGCTGCAAAACGCATCATCAAATACGTTGCAACTACTTCAAAGCTAAGTTTGTGGTATCCCAAAAAAGAAGATTTCACTCTTCTTAGATATTTAGACGCAGATTTAGCAGGTTGTAGAGTGGATAGAAAAAGTACTTCTGGTACTTGTCAACTACTAAGCAAGAAGCTGGTATCTTGGTTTTGAAGGAAGCAAAGTACTGATGCGTGATGGGGTGAGTGATTCCAGAACATAAATTTTTGATGACGGGATTTTTGTGGTTAAGTGTATATGGGGAAGAAATGAAAAGGAATAAGAAAAAAATAGAACAATCTCCTTCCAAGGTATAAAGGTCACGCCACCAACCGAGGATGAGGATCGACATCTACGAAGTTCACCACCAAGGCCTAAAGCTTCCACCAGCCAATGATAAAGGACTTCGGGATAGGAGAAGCTTACCACCAAGGCCTAAAGATTCCACCAGCCAAGGATAAAGGGCTTGTTGGCTCACCACCATGGAGTGATCTACGCTCCAAGGATAAAGAAACCAAAAGGAGTTATCCACTCTCCAAAGGAGTTCACTCAAGCAGAGGAAATCTCACCATTTTCATTCATGAAATTCGTATCTCCCCTACATTGGTTACTTTTTCCCTCTTTATAGGAGGATTTTAGACTTAATACATATTAAAAACAGACCTTAATAGCCTAGGAACTAAAACCTACGACTCTGGGATTGCATAACAATAAAGACACATATTAACTTAATAAAAGCCTTTATTAACACGGGAATTAAATGCCTTTAATCTTCAGCCTTTCCCATTCTTGTACCGCATTCTTGAACCTTCAAATTCGAGCTCCTTCCTTTAGGAGAAAATAATCCTTCTGAAACTTCATCAACTAGTCATTCAAGACATTTAAGATAGCCTCCCATTGTTAATTTTCGATATACCACAAAGTATCGACAAGCAATTGACATTATTCATTTAAAATGATCCATCGAAGCACATAATGCCTAGTTTCTTTCTTGGCTTGGATAAGCATCGATGGTTCTGAGTTGGTCGATAGAGCTACGCTAGATGCTCCCGCATCATCCTCCCTGGGTTGTTTTAGATTTGTCCTCAAATCTAGAAAGTTTTCAATCTCCAGGAAGGTCAATCTTGTAAGCATTGTCACCAATTCGCTCAATAACTTTAAAGGGACTATCAGCTCTAGGCATGAGCTTGTTGTTTCGTTGAAATGGAAATCTCTCCTTCCTCAAGTGAAGCCATACAAGATCGCCTGGTTGAAATTGAGTCTTCTTGCGATGTTGATTAGCTTTCTTCTTGTAAGATTCGTTGGCCTTTTCAACCCTGGATCGAATTTGCTCACGGAGCTTCTTCATTGATTCAGCTCTTTTCTTGCCATCAAAGTTTACTTGAGAGTTAGATGGAATTGGAATCAAATCAATGGGTGTGAAAGGATTAATTCCATACACAACTTCAAATGGCGATCGACCAGAAGTATAACTTGGTCGTCGATTGTATGCAAATTCAGCATGCGCAAGCTTTAAATCCCAATCTTTCAATGATTTACTCACCATACCACAAAGAAGAGTGGTTAGATTACGATTAGTTACCTCCGTTGGGCCGTCGGTTTGGGGATGACAAGTTGTGCTGAATAAGAGTCTTGTACCAAACATTCTCCATAGAGTCCTCCAAAAGTAGCTTAAGAACTTGGAATCATGATCCGACACAATGGTCTTTGGTACTCCATGAATGCAAATAATCTCTTTGAAATATAATTCAGCAATATGAGATGCATCACTGGTCTTGTGACATGGCACGAAATGGGCCATTTTGGAGAACCGATCGACGACCACCATGATAGCATCTTTTCCTCTTTGACTTCTTGGTAGAGCGACTATGAAATCCATGCTAACATATTCCCAAGGCTGCAATGGTACGGGAAGTGGAGTATACAAACCTTCATGGAAATGGCTTTTTGACCTTTGACAAGTTGCACACCTTGACATGATAGCATGCACATCTCCACTCATCTTTGGCCAATAGAAATGCTCTTGAAGAACCTCAAGAGTTTTGTTAATACCAAAATGACCAGCCAATCCTCCAGCATGCGCCTCTGGAATTAGCAATTCGCGAAAAGAACTATTCGGCACACATAATCAATTTCCTTTAAAAAGAAACCCATCTTGCAAAGAATATGAGCTTGAACTCCCCTCTTGCAATTGTTGATGATGGATGAGAACTCCGCATCTTCAAAATAAAGTTCTTTCATTGATTGAAATCCGAGAATCCTAGAGTCCAGAAGAGCAAGCATAGAATATCTTCTCAATAAAGCATCTGCTACAACATTAGTGTGCCCGGGTTTATATTTTGTGACAAAAGAAAAGGATTGAAGAAATTCTACCCATTTTGCATGTCTCGAATTAAGCTTGCGTTGGCCGCTAATAAACTTAAGCGCCTCATGATCAGAATGAAGGACAAATTGCTTTGGCCTCAAATAATGATTCCAATGATCAAGGGCTCGGACAATGGCATAGAACTCTTTGTCATAAGTTGAATAATTCCACTTGGAATCGGATAACTTCTTGCTGAAATATGCCAATGGCTTTTGTGCTTGCACCAGAACAGCACCAATACCAACTCCGCTTGCATCACACTCAACTTCAAATACTTCATCAAAATCAGGAAGTGCAAGAATAGGAGACTCACAAAGTTTCCGCTTGATTACCTCAAAGGCGTTTTGAGCATCCTTTGTCCATTCAAATGCACCATTCTGCATGCATTCAGTTATAGGAGCCATAACGGTACTAAAGGTTTTGACAAAACGTCGATAGAAAGAAACAAGTCCATGAAAACTTCTTACATTAGAAATGGACTGTGGAACCGGCCAAGTCTTCATAACTTCCACCTTGGCTTGATCAACAAAGATTCGATCTTTGGAAACCACATAACCAAGAAACACAATGCTTGGAGAGAAGAACTCACATTTCTCCATTTTAGCATATAGTTTTTGATCTCTCAAAACATTGAAGACCTGTTTTAAATGAGAGATATACTCCTCCTCATTCCTGCTATAAACAAGAATATCGTCGGAATAAACAACGACAAATCGACCAATAAAGGAACGAAGAACCTCGTTCATAAGTCTCATGAAGGTACTCGGAGCATTAGATAATGCGAATGGCATAACCAACCTCTCATAAAGGCCTCCCTTGGTCTTGAAAGCCGTCTTCCATTCATCACCTTCTCGCATTTTGATTTGATGATAACCACTCCGCAAATCTATCTTTGAAAACACAGAAGAACCATATAATTCTTCAAGCATATCATCAAGTCTAGGTTTAGGGTACCTATACTTAATGCTGATGTTGTTGATGGCCCGGCTATCAGCACACATTCGGTATGTACCATCCTTCTTAGGTACAAGTAGAGCCGGAACAGAACATGGAGTCATGCTTTTTCGGACGTATCCTTTGACGATAAGTTCATCGACTTGTCGTTGCAACTCCTTTGTTTCCTCTGGATTGCATCGATAAGCTGGCTTGTTTGGTAAGGGAGCACTAGGTATCAAAACAATTTGATGCTCAATACCTCTAATGGGAGGTAATCCATGTGGCAATTCCTCCGAGAACACATCTACAAATTCTTTCAACAAGCAATTCATTTTTGGATGTATGGGTCGCTCTATGTCACTCTTTTTCTCGACCACAAGCAAAGCAAATACATTCTTTTGTTTGCTAATGGCTCTCTCAACTCGTGTTTCACTCAAGAACATATTTTCCTTACAAGTGTTTCCCTCCCTAGGTTGATTATTATGTATCAAAGAAGGACTCAATGGTAAAAGAGTAATGCATTTTTGTTCCTTATGAACAGAGTATGTGTTTTTCTGGCCACTATGCATAGCATTTATATCAAATTGCCACGGTCTACCCAATAATAAGTGGCATTCCTCCATAGTAATCACATCGCATACAACCTCATCTCGATACTTCTTCCCAATCGAAAATAATATAAGAACGCGTTTGGTTACCTTGAGTTCATTCCCTTGATTGAGCCATTGGAGTTTGTATGGTTGAGGATGTTTCGTTGTTGGAAGCTTTAACTTGTCGACAAGAATTGTCGATGCAACATTGGTGCAACTCCCACCATCAATGATCACTGAACACACCTTTCCGTTAATAGCGCAACGGGTGTGAAATATTCTCCCTTTGCTCTTTAATAGGACAAACTTCAACATGCAATGCTCTTCGGAGGATTAACAGCTCACCATCATCGGCTTTCTCCTCGACTTCTTCTTCTCAATCAGATTCATAAATATTTTGGTCTTGATTGTCCTCAGCCTCTTCAAGCGCTCAATTGATCTCCTCAATTTCTTCAAGAGTCATAACTCTCCGAGTTGGACAGTTTGCTTGTAAATGCCCAAAACCATGGCACTTCAAGCATTTCCTTGCATCGCCTTCGAACTTCTTTTGAAGGCTCTATAAGTTTTCCCTTGCCTTTGTCTTTTGTCGACGTACTGTCGCCCTTGCTTGAGGAAGCACCCTTAAAATAGGATGTCGCCCTTGTTGAGGTTCTAGAGGAAAACCTCTTGCTCTTCAATTGCTTTTCTAGTTTTATAGCTAACTTGCATACATCTTCACAGGACCAACAAGGTTGAAGTTCAACCATATCACCAATTTCTCGATTCATGCCACCAAGGAAACGAGTGATGGTTTGCTTAGGAACTTCTGGAACTTCACTCCGCATTTTTTAGTTGTTCAAACTCACGAATGCATTCTTCAACACTCATCCCCTGTTGTCTTAGGGAATTCAAATTGAGAAAGAGATCTTGATTATAGTTGTCGGGCAAGAACCTCTTCTTTAGCAACTTCTTGAGTTTTTCCCAAGACTTGATTCAGCCTTTTCCTTCCCTGGCTCGTTGATGCTTTAGATTCTCCAACCATAGAGAAGCATATTTTGTTAGTTTTAGGATAGCAACCTTACATTTCTTCTCATCCGAATAGGACTTGAAGTCAAAAATTCGTTCGGTTTTGCGAAGCCAATCCACAAAGTCGTCAAGATTAAGATTACCATGAAACTCAGGGACCTCCACTTTAACGTCTCTCTCATCCTCCTTATATGCCTCCCTCTTCGTCTTCATCTTCGAATTGGAGATTCAGATTCACTAGAGTGCAGAATCGTTTCGTTGTCTCCAATGGACTCGGAATCGCCATCAGAATTTTGACGAGATTCGGAATGCTGACGCCGTTCATTGGGACGCCTTTCTAGCCGTCCTTGTCTCGCCGGATTCTCTACAAGATTGAGGACTTGCTCCATTTGTTGCTGAAGATTTTGGATTGCACGATCTCGCCTTTCATTGTGCGCATGCTCCAGAGTCAAGCCTCTAGGAACTTGTTCATCCATATGGAATTTGAAATAGGAGAAGGAAAGGAATCACTCAAATGAGATGAACCTTGAGCTCTGATACCAATCTTTTGATGCCTGATTGGGTGCATGATTTCAGAATGTAAATTTTTTATGACCGGATTTTTGTGGTTAAGTGTATATGGGGAAGAAATGAAAAGGAATAAGAAAAAAATAGAACCATCTCCTTCCAAGGTATAAAGATCACGCCACCAACCGAGGATGAGGATCGAGATCTACGAAGTTCACCACCAAGGCCTAAAGCTTCCACCAGCCAAAGGATAAAGGACTTCGGGATAGGAGAAGCTCACCACCAAGGCCTAAAGATTCCACCAGCCAAGGATAAAGGGCTTCTTGGCTTACCACCATGGAGTGATCTATGCTCCAAGGATAAAGAAACTGAAAGGAGTTATCCACTCTCCAAAGGAGTTCACTCAAGCAGAGGAAATCTCACCATTTTCGTTCATGAAATTCGTATCTCCCCTACATTGGTTACTTTTTTCCCTCTTTATAGGAGGATTTTAGCCTTAATACATATTAAAAACAGACCTTAATAGCCTAGGAACTGAAACCTACGACTCTTGGACTGCATAACAACAAAGACACATATTAACTTAATAAAAGCCTTTATTAACACGGGAATTAAATGCCTTTAATCTTCGGCCTTCCGCATTGTTGAACCTTCAAATTCGAGCTCCTCCCTTTAGGAGAAAATAATCCTTCTGAAACTTCATCAACTAGTCATTCAAGACATTTAAGATAGCCTCCCATTGTTAATTATCGATATACCACAAAGTACCGATAAGCAATTGACATTATTCATTTAAAATGATCCATCGAAGCACATAATGCCCAGTTTCTTTCTTGGCTTGGATAAGCATCAATGGTTCTGAGTTTGTCGGTGGAGCTACGCTGGATGCTCCCGCAGAAGTAGAGTATGTAAGTCTTGGAAGTTGTTGCTCTCAAATCCTAAGGATAAACCAATAGCTAAGATATTTTGGAATTGGAGATTCGTGCACCAAGATCAAATGTGACAACACCAGTGCGATCAATCTCATAAAGAATCCAAGCCTTTATTCAAGAGCAAAGCACATAGAAATTCAACATCATTTTATTAGAGATCATGTTCAGAATTGAGAAGTCAGGATACAGTTCATTGACTCAAAAAGTTGAAAAAGGTATGTTCAGATTCAGAATGTCCAAAAAGTTGCAACCGTAAGTGATTTCCCTTACGCGTAATTTATTTTTACAAAGAAATGTTGAAAAAGGTATTTTATTTCAACACTTGCCTATTTTATTTAGAAATTATCTTTTTTGAATTTTGAAATTCTTGCGGTTTTTATTTTTAAAATGGCAGTTATTCATTTTCATAAAGGCAATTTTTTACTTTTGCGACGATCCATGTTCATCTGCTTTATATATACTGTCGATTTTCTTCTTCTTCATTTTCACTCACAACCCCTAGAATACAGAACTCTACTTTCTAGTTTAATCCAAAAAGTTCTCATCTTTTTTCGCGCTTGAGTTCGAAGAATCTCCCAAAGACAATGACAATGTTTTCTCAAAGAAAGTTTTCTAGAATTGCGAGCAAGGGACCACAACATATGTGTGATGGTCCTACGCACTATCATCTGACCGAGGAAGAAGACTCTTTGCAGCAACAACAAAGTCAATAACATTCTCAACCGCGTCACTCTTCTCAACCTAGGACGCAAGTTCCTCCACAACCACCTGCTGAAGAAGAGATCGTAGTAGACGCTGAACCTGTAAGGACTCTCAAGCCTGAATTTCTCTTCAAAATTTACTCTAAGTTGACGGAGGGTGGTACAGCAATGATTTTCATGAATGAGTTTTTGAGCGAGAAAGGGTATAAAAATGAAACTCATTTTTTGACGATAATGGAAAATATGAGCATTGCACCTGTTGGTGTGGCAGCATGGGCTTTTGCAAATTTTCCAAGTGATCCGCGGTGTGGATCCTTTAATAAGCCTGAAGGGAAAGATGACGATCAAAGGATGTTCGCACATTTTTAGCCTAGAATGGGCATTGCTTCGAATGTTCGTGGAGAAATGAAGGATCTTTTTCGTTATAAATACCGCAAGCAGACTTACTCCAAATTGTTGAAGCGAGGGGTTATGCACCCTAGGAGCATAGACTTTGATTTTTTTAATACTCTAAACGTGAAACTGAAGGAAAAGTTTGCACTTCTTCAACTCAAATGATTTTGCTCTGAGACGACTGTCGCCTATCTAGAACTTACGGCTTACTTCTATTCAAATCCATCTTTTCTAGATGCGAATAGATTTTCGTTCACTATTAGGGACAAAGATTTTGTGGTCGATGTGGACACTCTGGCTGATGTGATGGGGGGTGGAAAGAGGGAGTTTCCAACCAATCAATGTGTCTGTTGCTCACACTACGTTGGAGTTTGTTCATGACATAATTGCTAAAGGCAAGATCTCTTATTCCATAATGAATGGTTCAAATGTCTTGCTTCACAAGATCATGATAAACTACATTCGACCCAAATTAATGTCAAAAACAGATGTATCTCACTCGGAATCAAAGTTGATGTATGCCATCAATATTGGCTACAAGTTCTCTCTGCCTCACTCTATCCTGATGTACATGTATAGGACAGTGGTGAAGGACAATGGACAACTTCCTTATTATGCTCTTCTCACTCAACTCTTCAGAAACTTTAACATTCATCTTCTCGCTATTCTATGTGTCAAAACCATTGCTCGAATGGTGATTGGATTGAAAATGGTTTTTAAGATGCGTCTGAAGGAGTTGAACAAAGTTTTGGAGAGAATTAAAGAGAAGTCCCCTATCAAAGCAAGACAATACAAGACTCTATTGCAGGAAAAGGAAAAGGCGAGGAGCCCATAAGCGCACCTATCAAGAAAATGAGAACACTCATCTTGCGGGACGAAGAAGATGAGGATGACATCACTATCTCCGCCTTTGTCTTAAGGAATGAGAGCACCGAGATCGAGAAGAGACAAAGTAGGGAGATGTAGAAAGAGAAAAGAGAAGAACAAAGGAAGAAGAGAGAAAAGAAGAGAACAAGAGAAAGGAGAGAGTGATGACTCTCTTGAACCCACTTTTGCTGTGTCCTTGCTAGAGGATTCAGAATAGACAAGAGGTGGGATTGCAAGAGAAGAATCGACACAACATCACCTTGGTGGGGGAGCTGCTGAGAAAAGAGATACTTCTTCACTTGCTTTTTACTATTGATGATGTTACTCGTTCACCTACCAATCCGAAGGATGTGTATGCTTCTTAATTTCCTGAAGCTGGTATTGAGGCATCATCTCCAAGTCTGGATGTTCCAACTGAGGATCTACACGTGCTGAAGCTAGTACTCAAACAGATACTACATCAGACTTCAAGAGACTGCTTGAGCTTTTTCTGAAGATAAATGCTCAGTTTTATGGAATGGAGTGTGAATTTCAGAACCCTAAATCTGCACGTGAAGCCACTTCAGTTTCTGTACATGATCAAGTTCAAGACAATGTAAAGGGTGAGGATATTTAGACGCTGAAGGACTCCCTCAGGAAGCTGAAAGAGACTGTCCAGTCTGTGGGGGATTTCTAGCTCCTTCACATCCCCAAGCAACCTTGATTTTGCCCCACTTTATTTATTAAAGTTTTTCTCCACTTTTTGGTGTTGACAAAAAGGGGGAGAGTTTGCAGATTTGACTCTGATTAATTCTTACTTATTCTTATCTCTATTTTGGTTTCAGATTTGACTCCAATTGATTCTGACTCATCTTTATTCTTATCTTTATTTTGGTTTAATTTTGATGATCTTGTATTTTAAACAGACTTTGGAACTGTTGATTGCTATTTGATTTTGGAATCATTGACACTTGCAATAACCAAGTTTGTGATATTGATTGTGGCTGGAAAATTACTTATCTTGCAAGATTAACTTGTTTTCTGTGGTTGTAGTATCGATACTATCCAGGTCCTAATCAACTTATTTCATAAGATATCACATTTTGCTTAAGCGCTGTCTTGTAGGTCAAACTTTTCAAAATATGCAAGAAAGTTTTGTCACAATCAAAAAGGGGTTGATTGTTGGAGAAAACTCCTTTATTGTTTTGAAGATGACATTGCGTTTCCAAAAGTCTAGTCTGAAGACTTGCAGACTTAGGTTTTATAGTCTGAAGAACTCTAAACTCTTCTATCAAAGTCCGAAGACCTCTAGACTTTATTATCAAAGTCTGCCCTCATTGACCATTTCCAGAACGAAAAGTAAAGACTTATCCAGATGCGGGTTTATTTTCAGGATTCGTTTCGTACAGTCTTTGGAAGATCTTATATAGCTGGATATAGCATCTTATTGAAATCGATTTGGATAATCAGATCTCTTGAAAAGCGAATATGATATGCATAAAACGTTTAGCAATATGAAAGCTCTTTAATCTCGTGTAAAATACTTAGAATTGAGGTACAATGTTGACTTGTATGTTGGATAGTTATGGTTCACAAGTACACATATTGACGTGTCATCAAATCATCATTGTATTGATGATCATAGTTTATTTATATACGAAGCCACATGATTTGTCTTCTTGTTTTGTATGTAGATATGCAAGAATTGTTGTGGCATCCCAAAATTCAAAGTCAGGCTATAAGGTGTGTTGAAGCCTCTAAATAGGTAATGAAATTACCTATGGTTTATGCTTTAGCCATTAGTCTCTTTTAAGATTAGGTGATTTGTGCTTGTGTTTATGAGATTTTAAATTTGATAGATTAATGATAATAATCTATGCTTGGCCATGCACTTTATAGACTAAATTTCCATAAATAAAATGTCACAAGACTTTGGCCATGTGGGATTTAAAATTTAAAATTTATAGAAGAAATTATAAAAAGGGGAAAATTTAATTTAGGTTGGGCCTTAGGCCCATTGGCCTAAGCTTAAATGGAAGCCCACGGAGGGGCTGTCGCCGGCCCAAGAAGAGGAAGCCCAAGCCCATGCATGGGTCTTGCCAAGTGGCAAAAGAACTCCCATGCATTGGCCAATTGAGAGGCAACCTAATCATTGCAAATGATGAGGTTTGGGGGAAATAAAAGGGAAGAAGAGGAGAGAGAATGGCCGGTTAGCCATTCGGCCAAGAGAGAAAGGGAGAGAGAGAGTGAACTGTGCAAGAGAGAGGGAGAGGGTGCGGCCGAGACGGAGAGGAAGGAGGCGTCGCCGTTCGCCGCCGTGTGCCGCCGTTTGTGTGGTCTAGAGGCAAGTTGGGAATCCACTTTCTACTCTTGCACCAATGTTTGGCATGTATGGTCGAAATTTAGGATGATCTGAGGCATGGGAGTGAGGCTAATGTGTTTGTTCTTGAGTTGCATGCTGTTTTCGCATGAACTGTTTGAGTCAGAACCTTGTGAGAGCTTTCATGCATGTTTTGAGTTCGGTTTTGACTTTGATTTCTTCATGAAAGTTGTAGCTAACATCTTAAAATACAACATACTAGATAAGGGGTTTACTTCTATCAATACGCAGTTAGTAGAGTTAGACTTCGAATTGGTTTGTGAGCCATTAAAGAGATTTAAACCATGGATTTCAATACGTACGACCAGAGAACTTAACCATCAATTGACAATTTGATCATAAGGATCAATGAGGGACAATCTTAAGCCATTTCAAACCAATCTAGGAACGGTTAAAGATGAATTTGATATGAGTATATAATCGGATTGCGGATGATTACATACGATTACCGTATTAATTACGAACGACCCGAATTCCAAATGATCGTGTGCTTTGCAACAAGCAATTGACCCCTCCCGATCACATGACAACTGAAAATCATCCATGATTGAAAAGGGCTTAAAAGTGGATTAATATCAAATCAACCACAAGTCAAACTCACGAAACTCCTAAAGACCATTCATTAGTTTGAATTATGCTCAAGCCACAATTAATAGGTTTCAACCACAAATTCTAATCCGGTTAAAGGTATCGGACTATAAAGGATTAAGAGACAGCCATTGGACATTACTTAATCAAATTCCTTATTTATTGGTAAACCCTAAATTTTTGGATAAATGATATTGGGCCAAAAATTGGAATCCCAAAGGGGGCCCACGAATTTGGATGTTAAATGCACCTATATATGCTGTTCAATTTTCAAAAACCGAATTTCCTTTTTACCTTAAACCTTGGCACAAATCTAAGGTGCCACCCCCCCAGAAAGATCCGCTGAGAAATAAAGAGCAAAAAAACGATTTTGTTTTCTAACAGTTTGGGGAATGTGAACTAAAGTTCCTTTTGGTTCTCTTAGAAAACGATGTTCATTTTTGGAACCTGCTCCCCAAATTGGAATGGAAGGCCATGATGGGTTCTTCCTCTCCATGTTGGAATGGAGGGCCAAGATGGGTTCTTGCCCCCCAAGTTTGCAAAATAAGTCAGGGGGCATTAAATCGCCAACCTTTTCCCCAATTTTTCCTCGTTTTCCATCATTTCTGTCACTTTCTCTCTCTATCCCTCATTTGGACGAATTTCTCTCTCCTTTTCCTTTTTGTTGTGTGGCCGTGAGCCACCATCCACTGTTCAGCTTGCCGAGCTACCCTTGCCGAGAGAGCTTGCCGTGCCTTCGTTTCCACATGTTGGCTGCAAGTCCCAAGCCATTGCCAGATGTTCCTCTAGCCGTGCAATGCTGTTCCTTGGCTATTCTACCCTTGACTTGGGGTAGAAACCGTCGACTGGCCACCACCGCATATTACCGTGCCTTCATTGTGAGCTGCTGCCACTTTTGAGCCTTTTCGTTGTCGCTATTGTTTGCCGTAGCTTCGTCAGCCTTGATTAGGGTGGTAATTGCACTAAGGAGTAGAGTTAGGATTGGTTTATGGTGAATGGTGATTAGATTATTTGATAAGTGGATTAAAGTGCTAAGTAGTGATTATAAGCTATCACGATAGGTGATAAGTGGATGCGATAAGTGATAGTTAAATGTGATAAGCTATCGTGAGGTGCAATAAGCTATAGATATAAGTTATCGTCTATTGTGATAACCTATCTTGATTTTGATAGGTGACAATTGATCATTATATGACTGACATTGCCTATTACATTGATGAGAATTACATGCAAGTTTTGTTCTTCTCCTACATGCCACCTCTATACAATGGCGCCATTTTATTGCTAAAATTGTTGACTTTGTTGAGAGAGTGGATAATGCATCATACAATGATAGCATGGTTGATATTTGGAAAGTACACACTCTTTGTTGTGTGATGGGAAGTTTTTTCATGTACGTTGTGGTGCACACATTCTAAATCTTATTGTACAAGGTCTAAAGATGATAGATGGTTCATTACAAAATATTAGATAATCTGTCAAATATTTTCAGAGTTACACAAGAGGGCATAGCAAAATTTGTTGAGTGTATAACATAGTCTTGCCTGAAAATGGGTAAAAAAGAATGTCAATATATGTCTACTAGATGGAAATCTACGTACCTAATGTTTGAAGGTAATTGAATGTAACTTTCTTGCAATTTTTCTATGATATGTCTACTTTCTTCTCCGGAGTTAAAGATCTCATGGCAAATTTATATTTCTATGGAGTATGGTAGATTCAGCTTTGTTTCATAAAGACAAGGAATAGTGAGGATGTAGTTATTAGATCTATGGCTATGGCAGTGTTATAGTATTATCTTATCTTTTGCTACTATATTGGATCCTCGCTAGATCACTTTACACTTTCAATTACTCGAGGTAACATATTAGTTGAGGACATTGTTGAAAATATTGGGGACAATCTTGATGAGTATGATGCATTTCAGAGTGAACATTTTGGCTCGCAATCTACTAAGTCACAATCTGATTTGATTTCCTTGATCTCAATGTCCTTCAATATTGGAAAGCTAATTCACATCGATATCCTGAGTTATCTCTCATGGCATGTGACATATTGAACATTGCTATTTCTGCTATTGCCTCAAAGTTACCCTTTAGCATTGGGGGACGCATCCTAAATAAATATCATAGTTTCTTTCGCATTAGGTACTTTTTTTTTGTAAATTTCACTATTTAATTTTCTCTTTTGTCTCCAGATTCATACTAGCATGGTTAAAATGGTTTTAGTCTTGTTCTTGCAATATCGTACGTTCTTAAAGATCTCATATATTCTTGATCAGTGCGATAAACTCAGCCGTAACGACAATGTGATAAACTCAGCATTACTTTGGCACTCTTCATTTGTAAGGCTATTGCGGCAACCAACGAGCACCATTGCACCTATGCGAGCAACCTCTGTGACGCCAGTACCTCGAGCAGGTCACCGCACCATTGCACCTCTGCTGTTGATGCCAGTAGTTGTGAGCACTCGCGCCCTCTTCCAATTACTGCGTCTTTGTGCTGGTCACCGCTCCCTCTTTCTACTGATCTGTGAACGCCAACGCCCTAGCAACCTCCCATTGCTTCCTCCTTCCGGCAAGTTCCAAACGTCGGCCACCACCGCTCGTCCCCCCGCTTTGCCGCAGCAACCTACGAGCTTGCTTGCAGCGCCTTCACTCTTAGCTCGTCCATTTGCAACCCTCCTATAGCGCTTCGCCCGCTAGTCGCCACTCCTCCACCTCTGCTTCGCCTGCGACTTGCAGCAGCCGAGCCCCCGCCTGCCATCCTCCGTGCCGTCACATGTTGCGTCCCAACCATCACTGAATCAACGTGGTCGCCTTCAGGCCCATTATTGCCGTTCGTCGGCCTAGTTACGCCTCACCCGCGAGCAAAGATAGGGACGTCCATTGGGTCGCGTCCAGGTAGGGTTTCAGACAAAAATTGGGTTGGGCATGGGTCGTGAAGCAAGTAAGGTTTTGATTTTCGTGCAGGCCGTGTCTGGGCCGAAGCAAGGCCTTTGGGTGGGTATAATAGTAGTTTTTCGTCTTGTGTTCGGCCAGGCTTAGTTAAGTTAGGTTTCCTTTTTTAGTTGGGCTCATTTTTGCGCGGGACTAGACCCATCGTTCAGGCCCAGTCCTATTGGGGCCTATCGAATTTGGCCATCCCTGATCGGGTGGTACCCGGGTCGGGACAAACTGGACCCGACCCAGTACACCGATTTTCTTTTTCAATTAAAAATTAAATCTTTTATAAAAAATTTTGAAAATGAAAAAATGTAGGATTTAGTTATGAATTGTCATGTCTTGATTGTTTAGTATAAGTTGGCCGTTATTTGCTCATATATTGATTATATTGCACGTTTAGTTTGCATATTTTTACCGATCGATGAACTGATGGTATAATTAGGATATTTGTAGCTATAATTATTACTTTAATGATTGCACACCTGCATAACCACCTCACAAACTTTTCTTTTCTAAAGTGAACAAGATTAGGTATCGAAAGGACACTAATTGATCAATTAGTGTAATCAAGTCTCCGACCCTAGTTTCTCTAGTTGCGTTGGAAGAGTCACATACTATCGTACCTCACTTGATTTCTAGCTGACCCTAATAGGCTAGTGGACACTGCTTTGTGTGAAATTCTTAAAAATACCCCAATGTCACACAAGGTATGGGCTTGGGAGAGCTTGCGCCTAATCATAGGCCTTAGGTCTGTCATTTAGGCAATACCCAACAACCTGTTCCCTCACCCGAGGGGTAGGTCGCGACAATTTGCAATACTAAAAGGAAGATAGGCAGAAAATAGCCGTCGTAAGATCAAAGGGACGCAGCAACATCAAGGTCGGACGTCTTGAAGAAGGTGTATGATCACCTTGCATGGCCACGACAGCTCGATCAACCACCGTTGCAGCCCACTGGAGTTAGAGAGAAAATGATTGGATCAGTGCCCTAGATGTGTTGGAGTCTTCTATTTCTTGCAGTATCCTCAACATTCATTGAATTTTATCTCATTGCAGTAACACAGAAAGGTCAGCAACGCCTCTTGGGATGTCATAATCAAAGGACCTAAGTATGATAATTACCTAGAGTGGTAGGGCGCATTAAGACCTTAGGATAGTCAGGCGTATTGCCTTATTGATTTATGGTTTTGAATTCCTACCTATATCGTTAGGATTGTTGAATGAACTGTTGCTAGAGCTTTAAGAGGAGTTTAGCCTAGATTTAAAGATGCATCAAAGATGATCCCAAAGTAGATGGGATTCTGTAGGCCCACAGAGCCATTGGGAGCTTAATGAGATAATGGGTTCAGCAATAGGCTCATTAACAATGCCCTGTTTGCTAGAGAGGGGAATCGGAGGCTAGTGGAGCAGTTTATAACGTTGAAACTACCCAGTTCACTAGGGAGGGCGACCTTGAGGCTGCTGCCTCATGGATTAAGGTGTTGACCTCATTAAGATATCATTTTCTCTCATGCACGTACTGACATGTCATCTCTTTGCAAGTTATGCGTGGTGCTCCTTAACATTAGGACAAGATTTGTTTTTCACTTTCATATGTGCAAGAGTTTCTTGTATTTTATCATTGTCTTTATTCTTGTGAAGAACCATGTTTTCCATTTTGGGTTTTGAGTGCGAATCCAATTGATGATTTTGAAATCATGCGAACGATTTTTTTTTTAATGATGGAATTCAATTTCGTGAAAGTCATCATTTTTAAAAAGAAAAAGAGAAAAAAACAAAAAATCAAAAGAAAAAAACTGAGAGGTGCTTCAAACGAACCTTTATTAGTTTGGGCATCGCCATCACCAGATTGTTTTTTATGAGTTTTATCAAGAGCCGCATCATATGTTACTAAAGGCTAGCGTTAGGGCTCTTGCGCATTTTGGTAATTAAAACATTTGAACATTTGTCTGCAGGAGCTTTCTGTAATCAACATTAGAGATTTGTGCCACAAAATGCTACTTTGTCATATGCTTTATCGCAAGGAAATGACACAAATGCCTCAGGTGCCAAAATAGCCCTCACTTTGCATGATGAGACAAATGAAGGAAGTTGCCAAGTATCCAAAATGGCGAATTTGAAGAAAGAGTAAACTACATGATTTTCTTTTCATTGTTAAGGAGATATCAAGAGTACCAAGTTTTGTGATGTTCCAACTAATGCAATGGGGTATTATTGAGTCATGTTCATCTTAAACAAAGAAAGATTCAAATGATGAAATAGAGGGGCAATATTATCCATTCCTCCATGAGATATAACTTGGGATGTTGATCGCCCAACTTTGAAAAGGATGTATCTCATTCCTAAACTTGATTCCCTTCAGCATGAAAAATGACATATCCTTTTCTTTGATATTGGACGCATTCGAACATAACAGAGGTAATAATGTATCGTTTCCAACATTTCAATCCCTAAGGATCCAAGAAAGCATCAAACACTTTAAGGTAAATGGAATAGACGGGTAGTGTCAAGTTATCAAATATCCACGAAGGTGAATCAAAGAGATGCTAGCACCCAAAGGATGAAAGCGAATGAAGGGTAATAATGTATCGTTTCCAACATTTCAATCCCTAGAGATTTTTGCACTAACATATTCTTTCACATTGTTTAGAGGGCAATCGAGTCACCAGGCCCTAGCTAAGTACCCTTCTTCTCAAAATTAAATGAAAAAAAAAAAAAAGAACCTTTTGCGTTTTCCTAATGAATAATAGAGAAAAGAAAAAAATTTCTACAAAATTGTTTTCTCGTTTTTTGGATTAAACCTTTTGCATCCTTTTTATCCCAAAATTGTTTTCTCGTTTTGTGGATTATTCATTTTGAATCAAATTCTACTAGTATCAATCTTCTGTGATAGCTTCAGAGGAATTTTCATCAAGAGCTTGACTCATCCCAAGGTGAAGAAGAGCATTTCCTTCTCTACCCAAACACTGATATGCATTGCTTTAACCAGGTGGTGATCATCTCCCTTCACTGGAGCAAGGCATAAGAATTGACCAAATATAGTTGACAGTCACAAGAAAATATGAGAAGCATCTCGAAAGTCATATTAGGGGGCATGAAAAAGCGGTGTGCTTTGCAAAAGCAAGGCTAATGCCCGCTAAAAAAAAAGAAGCCAAAAAGCTGCATCTTATGTGGAAGAGAAAATTATCAAAGTTCAAGTGCTTGCGCAAAAAAAAAAAAAAAAAAAAAAAATCGCAAGAGCAAAGGACATTGGAGAAAGGAGCAAAGCTTCCATGTGGAAATGATTAGTCAAGAAACTTTAAAGATGCATTCTATTTCAACAGTGAAATGATTTCGTGGATAGATTTAGGAAAGAAGCTCCTTAATGGAATGTCATCTTGAGGCTTATGAATACGCAGGATGTTACCGTGCTCGATGGGGCAAAACAATGCCCAATTATGCCGGATGATGGTGAACCTTCGGGTTAGCCTTGGGCCCTGAGTGCTCATAATAATCTAAAAGTATGGTCTTGGTGTCGGGGCTAGCGTGGTGCAATGGGATTCACTTTCCACACAATTATGCCCAAATTGTTACAACGAGTCGAGGCCTAAGGTTAACCCGTCACACAGGTCTACCATTACACGATTCATTGCATATCTTTATTATCAGCCAAGGTGATGCCATATAATATGCAACAATCCTCATGATATGCCATCATGCGATATGCGTGCCTCATATTTATCACATAAATATGCCATCTAATTCACAAACTCATGGGATATTGGTCGGTCATCCATATCAAACAAGTCATTTCACTTACACGTAAATCATTAAAGTCACTAATCACATGCCATAACCTATCGTTGAAAACTTGAAAAGCGATCCACCAAAACATGATAAGCTATCACCCAAAATCATGACAACTGATCACCCAAAACATGATGAGCCATCGAGATTACCTATCACACAAAACCCACTAATCGCATTAACAAAACATCATTTAATCCATAACCTAACCCTAAACTAACTCGCAAATGCAATAACAACCCCATTTAATGGCTAGAAAGCCACTCACTCCTAATTCCTAGCTCGCCAAGTGGTGAAGAAGGTTCGGCAAGAGCTGGACAGCTACTGTGGTGCTCGACGGAGGCTAGTCACCATCCAAACAGACCACACCAATGCTGTCAATGGAAGCACAGCTCACGGTGAGGCTTGGTGGGGCTGGTCATTGCTTGGTAGTGCATGGCAAGGCCAAAACAGCCAAGGGACAGCAGCGTAAAGTGCTCAGGGTGGCAGTTCAATCACGGCAATGGCAAGGGCATGTGGCTTCCAATGGTTCTCGGCAACTCCAACCATGAGGAAAAGAGAGGGAAATTTTGTCTAAAGGGGTGGAGAGATACATAAAGTGATAGAAATGAGAGAATGAGAAAGAAAAGGGGTGGTTGACTTAAGCCAGGGGAGAAAGAGAATAGGGCGTGCTCATGTCCAAGCTATTGGATGGCCAATACACATCCTTAACCCCCAAGACAAGAATGAAGGGCCAAGATTGCTTCTTGCAAAATGTCTCCTTCGAGTCCCATTTAATGCACCCATCATGCCTAAGGTACAAATAGGTTAAATAGGGTAGGGATGATGTGATCTTCTCTCTCCTCCTCACCCTTGAACGCCCAACACCTTCTCATTAGGTTAGAAGAGCAAAATGGTAAGATTGATGGCAGATCAATGTTAAAGCAACTCCTGCTTTGCCTTAACTTATAAACTTGAATGTTTATCTCACCTTCTCAAGTCATTATGCACATTACACACGTGGTGTCTTGAGAATCGCATGGCATCCCATACTACCATGCAACTCCCGAGACCATGCTTTTGGATTATTAGGGCCGCTCAAGGCCCAAGGCATACCTAAAGATTCGTAACACTTTAATATAATATCCTTCCACATATCTCACATGCATATTAAATTTGCTACAATCAACGAATACCATAACGTTTATCACTTTTCCATTCTACGTGATACATAAGCATGCACTATATGTTCAACTTTAGCAACCAAGAATATATTAATCAAATTAGAACTCATGCACACAAAATACTCATCAAGGTAAGGTAAATTATTACAATTGAATACAAGTTGTTAGAGTAATCTATCAGATGCCATTGCAACCGATACAATGACTTATTTGACATTAATACACCAAGTCATAATAATTTGACGCTCATGACATATCACAACTTTATAACATATCACATCTCCACTTATCACATCCTAAAAACTTACGCTTAACCACTTATAACTTATCACATCTTAATAACTTATCATTGAAGAGCCCACTTGTCACAACATCAAAAGTGCCATTTAGCCTAAATCTCATCCTAGACTAAGTCCTAGGTGCAACAACAACCATATCCAAGGGCTAAAGCCAATCACGAATGATTCCATGCTTGGTAAGCGAGAGGGAAAGTGGGGCATGGGCTGGACAGAGGTTGTGGCACTCAACGGTGGCTGATTACCTTCCAAACATACAACGACAATGCTGTGGGCGGTGGTACGGAAACGGTGACTTCAGATAGTGCACAATGGATGGTGGACAACAAGTTAGATTCAACAGAGGCAAATTGGAGAGAAATTGGTTGCAAAGTTGCTGGAAATGGAGGGGGGTGAGGTTCGGCTACAGTGGGGAAAATGATGGAGAGATTAAGGCAAATAGGGAAAAATTAAAGGAATGAGATAGAGGGAGAGGTATGAACGAATTTGGGCAGAGAGAGATGTTCATATCCAAATCATTGGATGGCTAACATGAGACCTTGCTCTCCAAGCCGAGAAAGCAAAGCCCTTTAATGAACTCAGGCGTGACATCATCTATTTCTTTATGCACATGGCCCACTTGTGGGCTTGCGCCCACATGGATCGTCATCCCTGGCTCATTTCCACTTTTCCGAATTTTTACATCCTCCAATCAAAAATCAAGTTATAGCCCAAAAGTGTTATTGTCGGCATTGTTAGGGACTACGAATTCTCATTGTAACCCCATCTGAAAATTAAATGCTGATGTGATTCCATTATGAAAATCAGGGTTAGGATGACGGTGTCACATGCACGAGTTAACGAAGGCATCTTTTTTGGTTATTCAAATACAAGTAAAGTCTATCAAGTTTTTAATAACGATTCAAAGGTAGCAAAAGAATCCATAAATGTGATTCATGGATGATCAAAAATCAATGACTGCGAAGGTATCATACATATATGTGCACCAATGGCTCACAAATAGCAGCAACTGAAACCTCCAATTCATCTTTCAAGTGAAGGTCAATGTTCCAAAAATTTGACATTTAGGTTTAAGCATCCTCAGGAACGAATAATAGGAAAGGTAGATGAAGGAATCAAAACAAGATCATCTCTCAATTCCTTAGCTCTTATATCTCAATTTAAGCCCAAGGAAATAGCAAATGCTCTCAAGGATGAAGGTTGGATTGAAGCCATGGAAGAAGAGTTCCATTAATTCCAAGTTAATAATCCAGGAGAACTAGAGTCAAGACCCACGGATCATTTGGTAGTAGCAACCAAGTGGGGATTTTGAAACAAACTTGACGAATGGGGTGATGCAAGAACGCAAGACTAGTCCTTAAAGGATACCTATAGGAAGAAGGTATTAATTTTGGCAAAACCAATGCTCTCGTTCCTGGATTCATAGCTATATGTTTATTACGAGCTTATGCTTACTTTCATGATTTTATACTATAATAAATGGATGTCATGCATTTTTAATCGATGATATCAAAGAAACGGTATATGTGGAGCACCCACCAGGTTTTGAAGAAATAACAAGACTTGATGATGTCTATCGTCTCAAAAAGGCATTCTATGGACTACAGTAAGCATCTAGGACTTGGTATGAGAGATTAAGTAAAGTAAAGATTTACTTATTGTTCAAATATACAATGATGACAACCGGAGCCATTGACGACGTGTCATACAAGGATTTTGCAAAGATAATGTAGAGTGAAATTGGGATGAGCCTAATCAGCCAACTAAATTTCTTTCTCGGACTTCAAATCACGCAATCTCGTGAAGGTACCTTCATATATCAAGAGAAGTATGCAAATGATAAAATAAAGAAATTCCGTTTGGAATCATATAAGAAAATCGAGACATCCATGCCACGTTCTATTAAATTGGATGAAGATGAGAAAGGCAAGTCTGTCAATTCTATGTGTGACATCCTCAATCAAGCCCCAATTTTAGGAATGGGATTTCAACGGTGGCAAATCTTCAAAATAAGCTTATAATGGGAATCAACATACCACAAAAATGCCAAGGAGGACACTTTGAGGCGAAAAATTCAGAAAAGTGAAAACAGGTCACAGACAAGTACTCACGTGATCCCAAGCCCATCAGTGGCCCAATGGGGTTCACGCCCAAGGATGTGCGGCCCAATGGGCCTCACGTCAAAGGAGGCTTTATTGAATGGCTCATCGGCCATCCAAGCCCGTTTTGCCCTTCTAGCCTAATAAAACAAAAACCTTACGCTTGAAGAAAGCTTGGGGCGTTCAACGGAGTGGAGGGGAGAGAAAGTAACATCATCTCCGCCTGATCTTGCCCATCCATCCTTGTCTTTGGGTGTATGGACTCATCTTCGCTGTCCATTGGTCTAGGCTTGAGCTGCTCTCTCTCTCTCTCTCTTGCGCCCCTAGCCATTTGGCAACCCCCTTTCT
This sequence comes from Eucalyptus microcorys, assembly GCA_014182515.1. Classification (NCBI taxonomy): domain Eukaryota; kingdom Viridiplantae; phylum Streptophyta; class Magnoliopsida; order Myrtales; family Myrtaceae; genus Eucalyptus; species Eucalyptus microcorys. The sequence continues at coordinate 13,085,466 of CM024562.1, read as the reverse complement.
CTCATTTCCCTTAATCTCTCTCACTTTCTCTCTCTCTCCCCAATTTCAGTTGAATCCCCTCACCCCCATGCCGTTCGCCTTTCAGCCACAATTCGTCGGTTTACGCCATTGTAGTAGCACACATGCCATATATAACTCTCGTCAAGCTAAGCTAAATCATTACAATTGTGTATAAGTTATTAGAATAATATATCATATGCCGTCATAACCTATATAATGGGTTATTTCATATTATTATAACATGTCATGATAACTTAAGAAATATCACATGTCACAGCATAATAACTTATCGGATATTAGAAAGGCTTATCACGATAACCAATTGGAAACACATGATAAGCTATCGCGGTCACCTATTGGCAAAGCATGATAATCTATCCTGATAACCTATCGACAAAGCATGAAACCTATCCTGATAACCTATCGGCAAAGCAAGATGACATATCTGAACCCTATGATCACCCTTATCATACAAAACCCACTTATCACATTGACAAAACATCATTTAACTTTAATCTAGCCCAAAACTAACTCCAAAATGAAATAACAACCCTATTCAAGGGCTAGAAAGCCACTCACTCCTAATTCCAAGCTCGGAAAGTGACAACAAAGGTGTGACAATGGTTGGATGGCTGCTGTGGTTCTTGGAAGTGTGTGGTCACCCTACAAAGAGATCACAACAAGGCTGGGGCTTGTGGCATGGCTCACAGTGAGGCTCAAAGAGGCTTGACGATGGCTGGTTGGTGCTTGGCATCCCACGACAAGGACAAAATAGCTAAGGGACAATGCTGTGGTGGTGAAGATAGCGGTTCAGCCACCACGACAGTAAGGGCGTGTAGCTTCTGGTGGCTCAAACCAAAAGGAAACGGGAAGGATATGGATAAAGGGATTGGGAGGATAAGAGGGTTCTGCCGGTGCAAGGAAATGGCAAGAGAGAGAGTGAAAATTCGTGCAAAGGGCTAGAAAGAGAGAGAAAGTTAGAGAATGAGAGAGAAAGATTGCTACATAAGTCTAGGTTATATGCATCCATGCCAATCAAGACAAGAATGGAGGGCCAAGATTGCTTCTTGCCTTGCTTCCTCCCCAAATTCCAATAATGCTATTTACAGCACATTAAATGAACTCATTATGCCTAGCACTGCTCACGCACATGGGAATTAATAAGAAACATGAGCTCCTTTGGCCCGGGCCCACATGAGTCCTCATCCGTGGCCCATTTCCACATTTCCTTATTTTTATGTCCTATCGATGAAAAGTTGAGTGTTTGCCCCACAGTGGCCTTCTCGACATTTTCGTGACCTATTGATCCACATTGTAATTAGAGGTGACATAGCTCTTGGGTAGAATCGCGAACCGGAGAACCGAACCGGACCCTACCGTGCGGTTCTTGGTTTTAAAGAGACCGGTTCCAGTTCCCAGTTCCCTTTTTTTGGGAATCAACATTCCCGGTTCCAATGAGAGCTAAAAAACAAGAAAAAACCCTACCCCCTCAATTCCCCCATTGTGCTTTCTCCCCCTTTTCGCTGATTTTTCCTCCCTTCCCCATTCTTTTTCTCTCTCTCTCTCTCTTTCTCTCTCTTTATTTTCTCCCCTTTTTCCTCCCCAAGTCACTTCCTGCCCCCCAACTTTTTTTTTTTTTTCTCTCTCTCTCTCTCTTCTCTTTCCCCCTCTTTCGGCCGAACCACCCCTCTTCTTCTCTTCTTCTTCTTCTCTTCTTCTTCTCTTCTTCTTCTTCTTCTCTTCTCTTCTTCGTCTTCTTCTTCTTCTTCTCTTCTCTTCTTCGTCTTCTTCTTCTTCTTCTCTTCTCTTCTTCGTCTTCTTCTTCTTCTTCTCTTCTCTTCTTCGTCTTCTTCTTCTTCTTCTTCTTCTCTTCTCTTCTTCTTCTTCCTTCGTCTTGCTAGATGCTGCTTCACCCACCACCACATTGCCGCCCTACACCATACTTACCACCACCTCTTGGCCACCGAACCACCACCACCCACCGCTCATCCGATGAGCCATCTCGTCGTTGAGCTCGATGAGCTGTCGCACCGTTCGCGCCACCCGTCAACGGCCCTCGTGCCCTTGACGCTGCTCAACCCCCTCGACGCCCTAGACGCTCACTCGACGCTTCTCGACCCCTTCACGCCGCTCGACCCCTTGACACCGCACGGCCCCCTAGACGCCCACTCTACACCCTCAACGGTGCCTGACATCCCTTGATACCGCTTGCCGCCCTCGACATTGAAGAAACTGGCCTTCTCCAGCTTTAATCTCTCATTGTTTTTGCACTTATTTGTTCGATATGGTCTAACATTTTGGCTACTTTATTTGGTCTATTTCTAAGATCTGAGTGTCATGCCTGTCTGCCCTGATACAAGTACAAACATAGTGAGGGAAGGGAATTTGTGGGGGTTATGTCACGTAGGTTCTTCCGTTTTCCAAAATAAGACCAAGATGGCTGTTCTGGGATCTTTATTGTGCTGTTCAATGGCTCTTGTTTGGGTTGTTCTTGTTCTGGTTTTGAATGGGGCTGATTTGTGTAATGGAGGGATGACCACTCTAAATACCGATGTTTTCCGGGTGCCTCCTGGCCATAATGCCCCTCAACAGGTCTCAACTGAATTTGTCTTCTTGGTTTTTCTTTTAGTATAGCACAAGCTTTTCCTAATGTTCATTTGTGACTTGTGAAATGGTTGACATCTTTGTGTAGATACACTTGGATGAGCTAGAGTCACATTAATTCAGTTTTGGATTCGATGTGAATAAATGTTAGAGGTCACATCATGTGGGAGTATCCAACGTAGCTCCATCGACCAACTCAGAACCATCTATGCTTATCTAGGCCAAGAAAGAAATTGGGCATTCTGTGAATCGATGGATCATTTTGAATGAATAATGTCAATTTCTTATCGATACTTTGTGGTATATCGGTAAGTATCAATGGGAGGTCATTTTAAATGTCTTGTATGACCAATTGATGAAGTTTCAAGAGGATTAGTTTTTGGTCAAGGGAGGCGCACGAATTTTGGGAAGGCTAAAGGTTCACGAATGCGGTTCAAGAATATGGAAAGCCAACGGTTGAAGAATACGGAAAGCTAAAGGTTCAAGAATGCGGAAGGCCGAAGATTAAAGGCATGTAGTTCCCGTGTTAATAAAGGCTTTTTCTTAAGTTCCTAGGTGTCTTTATTTTTATGTAGCTCAAGAGTCGAAGGTTTAAGTTCCTACGCTATTAAAGTCCTTTTTTTAAATTTTTCTAAAATCCTCTTATAAATAGGGGAAAACTATCAAATGTATGGCAGATAAGAATTTGATCAATGAAAATCGTGAGATTTCCTCTACAAAATCCGACGAGACAAGGACGGCCAGCAAGGCGTCCCAATGAACGACATTGGCGTGACGATTCTGAATTTGGTCAAAATTCTCATGGCGATTCCGAGTCCATTGGAGACAACTAAACGATTTTGCACTCTAGTAATTCTCAATCTCCAATTCGAAGATGAACACGAAGAGGGAGGCACAAGGAGGATGAAAGAGACATTAAAGTGGAGGTCCCTGACTTTGACGGTAATCTCAATCCCGACAACTTTGTGGATTGGCTACACACAACTGAACGAATTTTTGACTGCTTGTCCTATTCGGATGAGAAGAAATGTAAGGTTGTTATCCTAAAGCTGACAAAATATGCTTCTCTACGGTGGGAGAATCTAAAGCATCAACGAGCGAGAGAAGGAAAAGGCGGAATCAAGTCTTGGGAAAAACTCAAGAAGTTGATGAAGAAGAGGTTCTTCCCCGACAACTATAAGCAAGATCTATTCCTCAAACTGAATTCCCTAAGACAACAAGGGATGAGTGTTGAAGAATACATTCGTGTGTTCCAACAACTCAAAATGAGGTGTGAAGTTCTAGAAGTTCTTGTGCAAACCATCGCTCGTTTCCTTGGCGGTATGAATTGAGACATTGCTGATATGGTTGAACTTTAGCCTTATTGGTCCTTTGAAGATGTATGCAAGTTAGCCATAAAAGTCGAAAAACAATTGAAGGGCAAGAGGTTTTGCTCCAGAACCTCAACAAAGGCGACATCCTATTTTAAGGGTGCTTTGTCAAGCAAGGGCGAGAGTACGTCGAAAAAAGACAAAGGCAAGGGAAAATTTGCAGAGCATTCCAAAGAAGTCCAAAAGAAGTTTGAAGGCAATGGAAGGAAATGCTTTAAGTGCCATGGTTTTGGGCATTTACAAGCAAATTGTCCAAGTCCGAGATTTATGACTCTTCAAGAAATTGAGGTGATCAATTCGGTGCATCAAGAGGCTTAGGGTAATCAAGACCAAAATATTTTTGAATCAGATCGACAAGAAGAAGTTGCGGAGAAAGTCGATGATGGCGAGCAAAGGGAGAATATATTTCACACCCGTTGCACTATCATCAATGTTGGGAGCCCCTCCAATGTTGCTTTGACAACTCTTGTCGGCAAGATGAATCTTCCCACAATGAAACATCCTCAACCATACAATCTCCAATGGCTCAATCAAGGGAATGAACTCAAGGTAACCAAACGCATTCTTATATAATTTTCAATTGGGAAGAACTATCGAGATCAGGTTGTATGTGATGTGATTCCTATGGAGGCATGCCACTTGTTATTGGGTAGACTGTGGCAATTTGATATAAACGCTATGCATGATGGTCGGAAAAACACACTCTTTTCATAAGGAATACAAATGCATTACTCTTTTACCATTGAGTCCTTCTTTGATACATAATAATCAACCTGGGGAGCGAAATACTTTTAAGGAAACTCTGTTCTTGAGTGAGACACGGGTTGAGAGAGCCATTAGCAAACAAAAGAATGTATTTACTTTGCTTGTGGTCGAGAAAAAGCGTGAGATAGAGCGATCCATATATCCAAAAATGCATTGCTTCTTGAAACAATTTGCAAATGTGTTCCCAAAGGATTTGCCACCTGGATTACCTCCCATAAGAGGTATTGAGCATCAAATTGATTTGATCCCCGGTGCTCCACTACCAAACAAGCCAGCTTATCAATGCAATCTAGATGAAACAAAGGAGTTGCAAAGACAAGTCGATGAACTTATCATCAAAGGATACGTTCGGGAAAGCATGAGTCCAGACTCTGTGCCGACTCTACTTGTACCTAAGAAGGATGGTACATACCAATGTGTCTTGATAGCCGGGCCATCAACAACATCACCATTAAGTATAGGCATCCTATACCTATTCTTGAAGATATGCTTGACGATTTATATGGTTCTTTTGTGTTTTCAAAGATAGATTTGCGTAGTGGTTATCATGAAATCAGAATGTGAGAAAGTGATGAATGGAAGACGGATTTCAAGACCAAGAGATGCTTTTATGAGTGGTTGGTTATGCCATTTGGATTATCTAATGCTCCGAGTTATCATCAGTTCTTTGTTCCTTTAATGGTCGATTTGTCATTGTTTATTTCGACGATATTCTTGTTTATAGCAGGAACGAGGAGGAGCATATCTCTAATTTAAAACAGGTCTTCAATGTCAGTTCTTCTCTCCAAGCATTGTGTTTCTTGGTTATGTGGTTTCGAAAGATGGAATCTCTGTTGATCAAACCAAGGTTGAAGCTATGAAGACTTGGCTGGTTCTGAAGTCCATTTTTGATGTAAGAACTTTTCACGGACTCGTTTCTTTCTATCGACGTTTTGTGAAAAATTTTAGTATCGTCATGGCTCCTATAACTGAATGCATGAAGAATGGTGCTTTTGAATGGACAAAGGCTGCTCAAAACGCCTTTGAGGTAATCAAGAAGAAACTTTGTGATTCCCCTATTCTTACACTTCCTGATTGTGATAAAGTATTTGAAGTAGAGTGTGATGCAAGCGGAGTTGGTATTAGTGCTGTTTTGGTGCAAGCACAAAAACCATTGGCATGATTCAACGAGAGGTTATCCGATTCCAAGAGGAATTATTCAACTTATCATAAAGAGTTCTATGCCATTGTCTGAGCTCTTTATCATCGGAGTCATTATTTGAGGCCAGAGCAATTTGTCCTTAATTCTGATCATGAGGCCCTTAAGTTTATTAGTGGCCAACGCAAGCTTAATTCGAGACATGCAAAATGGGTAGAATTTCGTCAATCCTTTTCTTTTGGCTCAAAATATAAACCCGGGCACACTAATGTTGTAGCAGATGCTTTATCGGGAAGATATTCTATGCTTGCTGTTCTGGACTCTAGGATTCTCGGATTTCAATCAATGAAAGAACTTTTTTCTGGAGATGCGGAGTTCTCATCCATCATCAACAATTGCAAGCGGGAAGTTCAAGGTACATATTCTTTGCAAGATGGGTTTCATTTTAAAGGAAATCGATTATGCATACCGAAGAGTTATTTTCACGAATTGTTGATTCGAGAGGCGCATGGTGGAGAATTGGCTGGTCATTTTGGTATTAACAAAACTCTTGAGGTTCTTCGTGATCATTTCTATTGGCCAAAGATGAGTGGAGATGTGCATGCTATCATCTCAAGGTGTGCAACTTTTCAAAGATCAAAAAGCCATTTCCATCAAGGTTTATATACTCCACTTCCGGTACCATTGCAGCCCTGGGAAGATGTTATCATGGATTTCATTGTGGCTCTACCAAGAACTCAAAGAGGAAAAGATGCTATCATGGTGGTCGTCGATCGGTTCTCTAAAATGGCTCATTTCATGCCATGTCACAAGACCAATGACGCATCTCATATTGCTAAATTATATTTCTAGGAGATTATTCGCATTCATGGAGTAACAAAGACCATTGTGTTGGATCGTGATTCCAAGTTCTTAAGCTACTTTTGGTGGACTCTGTGGAGAATGCTTGGTACAAGACTCTTATTCAGTACAGCTTGTCATCCCCAAACTGATGGCCAAACGGAGGTAACAAATCGTACTCTCACCACTCTTCTTTGTGGTATGGTGAGTAAATCGTTAAAAGATTGAGATTAAAGCTTGCGCATGCTGAATTTGCTTAGAATCGATCACAAGTTATACTACTCGTCGATTGCCATTTGAAGTTGTGTATGGAATTAATCCTCTCACACCCGTTGATTTGATTCCAATTCCATCTTACTCTCAATTAAGCTTTGATGGCAAGAAAAGAGCTGAATCAATGAAGAAGCTCCATGAGTAGATTCGACCCAAGATTGAAAAGGCCAACGAATCTTACAGGAAGAAAGCTAATCAAAATCGCAAGAAAACTCAATTTGAACCGTACGATCTTGTATGGCTTCACTTGAGGAAGGAGAGATTTCCATTTCAACGAAAGAACAAGCTCATTCCTAGAGCTGATGGTCCCTTTAAAGTTATTGAGCGAATTGGTGACAATGCTTACAATATTGACCTTCCTAGAGGGTTTGGAGTTTCGGCAACATTCAACGTGGGAGACCTTTCTCCTTACTTGGAGGATGAAAACCTTCTAGATTTCATGGCAAATCTCAAACAACCCGGGGTGGATGATGCGGGAGGATCCAACGTAGGTCCATCAACCAACTCAGAACCATCAATGCTTATCCAAGCCAATAAAGAAATTGGGCATTATGCGCTTCGATGGATAATTTTAAATGAATGATGTTAATTACTTATCGGTACTTTGTGGTATATCGATAACTATCAATGGGAGGCCATTTTAGATGTCATGTATGACCAATTGATGGAGTTTCAGGAGGATTATTTTATGGTAAAAGGAGGAGCACGAATTTTGGGAAGGCTAAAAGTTCACGATTGCGGTTCAAGAATTTGGAAAGCCAAAGGTTCATGAATACGGTTTGAAGAATACGGAAAGCTAAAGGTTCAAGAATGCGGAAGGTCGAAGATTAAAGGCATTTAATTCCTGTGTAAATAAATGCCAACGAAGGTTTAAGTTCCTAGGTCATTAAAGTCTGTTTTTAATATTTCCTAAGGCTAAAATCCTCCTATAAATAGGGGAAAACTATCCAACGTATGAGATATACAAATTTGATCAATGAAAATGGTGATATTTCCTCTGCTTGAGTGAACTTTTTCGGAGAGTGGATAACTCCTTTCGGTCTCTTTATCCTTGGAGCATAGATCACTCCTTGGTGGTGAGCCAAGAAGCCCTTTATCCTTGGCTTGTTCAATCTTTAGGCCTTGGTGATGAGCTTCTCCTATCCCGAAGTCCTTTTTATCCTTGGCTGGTGGAACCTTTAGACCTTGGTGGTGAACTTCGTAGATCTCGATCCCCTTGTTCGGTTGGTGGCGTGGCCTTTATACCTTGGAAAGAGTTTGTTCTATCTTTTGTTATTCCTTTGTTTCTTCACCGGATACACTAGTCCCCTCTGAAAAATTTCTGTTCTAGAATCATTCACCCTATCACACATCACAATGGTAGCAAATCTTTCACGCGACATTGTAATGAGGATTAGTAGGCCACGAAAACATTGAAAATGCCACTTTGGGGGTGAAAACTCGATTTTTCATCGGCAGGACATAAAAATTCAAAAAAGTGAAATTGGGTTGAAAACTTTCCTCCCATTACTGTTCTTTCCTAGAGACGACAGTGGACCGGCATGTCCCCAGGCACGTGTTTGGGTGGGCCGACTTGGCTCATGCACCGTGCCGGGTGGAATTCTAGGGGGTTCTATTACAAGTTTGGTGCTTTGATAGAGAAAATAAGCCCGAATGAAATGATTTTGAAAATCGATTCAATAGTTAAAAATTTTCTCCTTCTTCCGAATTGCCAAAGCAAGAAGTTTATGCAAGAGTTGAAGCCCGAAAGCGAGTATTGGAAATTGTATTAAAAGGAGGAGTGATTGGTCGGGCTCATTTCATGCTGGTCTTTATTATTGAATCTTTTTGGCCCACATCTGTACACTTTTTTGGGCCCAAAGTGCCAAAAAAGTAGCCGCTGTGCTATTGAACATTGGCCAAGCGCGGCCCGCTACAGTACCCTGTGGGCCTGCCCTATTTCCTTTCCTATTCTTTCCTTCTCCTAGATTGATCATGTACAAAGCCTATTTATGTAGAAAAAATATTAGCTCTGACGTCAACGTGGCTTCCTCCGAGTCCATTCACCAGGTGACACATGTCGCCCAGCAGCCACACTAGAGTCTGAGCTCGTCCCTTTTATTTTCGAAAAGGAGCGCAGTAAAATTGATGAAAACTCTATTTCTCTCTCCTCCTACACGTCTTGTCTTGTCTGCAAGGAACGAAACTCCTCTGGAAGGAAATATTTCCTTCGCATCTCCACCAGCCAATATTTTCTCTTCCCACGAAAATTTTGAACGCAACTCTCTCTCCCTCTCTCCATTGAATCGAACTCCTTTGTCCTTTGCTTTTCCTCCAACGAATGAGGGAGGCCGCCATCTGACTTACCACACCGCCTTGAATATCTAGATTTTATGCTCGGCGGGTGCAGGTGGTGAGGGTGGTCTCGACTATTTCGAGCTCGATGGTGAGCCCGTCAAGATCTGCGGTGCGCTCCATTGCCGCTTTGCTCTTTGCTCTTCCTTCGACGAACACGCCGCCTTGAATCTCTGGCTTTTTTGCTCAGCGGGTGCAAGTGGTGAGGGTGGTCTCGGCTATTTCGAGCTCGGAGGTGAGCCCGTTGAGATCCTCGCTGTGCTCCATTGCCGCTTTGCTCTTTGGTCTTCCTTCGACGGATGAGGGAGGCCGCTGTCCGACGAACCACGCCACCTTGAATCTCTAGCTTTTATGCTTGGCGAGTGCGGGTGGTGAGGGTGGTCTCGGCTATTTCGAGCTCGTGAACCCGTCGAGGCTTAAATTGTACTCGTCGAGGTTTAAATTGAATGTTTCTACTGTATTTATTGCGAGGGTTCTATTCAGTGTCCAAAATTAGTGAATCAATGGTAGTTGCTTTTATTACTCTGTTTCAAAAAGCTAATATCATACGTCCTTCTACTCAACAAATTTCATAAACCAGTTGATAGTCTCATATTAACTTGAAGTTTGGCTGGGTTTACAAGGAATCTAGGTAGGGAAAAGTTTCTGGAGTGAAATTCTAAAGTTAGCATTGGAGTAAAATTTGTAATGTGAATTGTAGGACTGAAATAATCTTTATATCATATTTTCGAGCTTTAGAGCTTTGAATGTCTATAGCAGCTATTTATTCTCCAGATAGATGGCTGCGGCATTGAGAACAATCTCTTGCCGCTTGTCCACCTCAATTTTAACGGCAATCTATCCATTTTACCCGAGAAGGGGGCTCCACTGTGTTGCTTCCGTTGAAGACGACTCTTCACAATCCCCAAAAAAGCTGAAGCTGAGGTCCGTTGAAGACGACTCTTCACAATCCCCAAAAAAGCTGAAGCTAAGGTCTTGCTTTATTGGCAGAGCTGAAGTTTAAAGTTGGGGTGGTGTTGTTTGAAATCCTTCTTGTTGGTCTCTCTGGACTTTGGCGACCAAAGTTTTGAATGCAACTCTCTCTCTCTCTCTCTCTCTCTCTCTCTCCATAGAACCGAACTCCTCTGTTCTTTACTCTTCCTCCAACGGACGAGGGAGGCTGCGGTTTGATGAATCACGCCGCCTTAAATCTCTAACTTTTGTGCTCGGTGGGTACGGGTGGTGAGCAGGGTCTCGGCTATTTCAAGCTCGGTGGCGAGCCCATCCAAATCCCTTTCTTTTGAATGTAAGGGCGTTGCACATATTTGCTAGTAATAATGCTGCACGTATTTGCCCGTTCAGATACTGAGGGTTGCACATGAATCTGCCTGCCAGTGGTAGAGCGCAATCTGCATTCCAATTACGAAGCGAGCGAGTGGCTGAGCAGCGACTAGCTGCTCGATCGCGTCTACCGCTTCCCTCTCCACCAGCTGGGTCGCGTTGTCCTTTTCATTTGGACCTTCCTCTGCGTGCCCTCGCCCGACTCCAACTATTACTCCTACGTCTCCGATGACTCCGATGACTCCAACGACGACGACTGCAGTAGTAGCAACAAAACCACCATCTTTTACGACGACTACAGCTACAACTCGCATTCCAATTGATTGATCCGAGTGGATTTCCTATACAGTAACTTCCTCACCATCCAACCCTTGTTTTTGGGTTGGTCTAGGTTTTGTGTCTCTTTTCTGTTATACAAATAGTTTCTATGTATTCTCTATTTCGTTCTTTTTGTGAATTTTTTTTTCCTTGCGGGAGGCTCCAATGGAGATTTATTGTATTTATAGTGTTTTATTAATATCTATGGCATATGGGTTTTCATTCTTGTTTCTCTGTGATTTCGTTTATCTTGGTGAGCGACCGGATTGAATGAGGTTCGGTTAATTTGCGATTGGAGGTGAATATATCGAGTTTGGTTTTTTAGTATTGGTCTTGCTGATAATTGCTTGTCTAGATTGGTGAAATTGGCTGATCTTATCTCCTGCATTGCCTTATAAGGCATATAATAAGAACCACAATTAGTGGTTGAAATGGTCAATCTAGGCGGGTTTGAGGGAATGAGGCTCGAATTGTCTCGAACCTCTTGGAAGCACCCCTTCTTCTCTCCAAGGAATAGTAAATTTTAGCAGAACCCTACTCAAAATAGAATGTAATAGAATAAAATAAAGTGAATGATTAATATAATAAAAAATCTCATAGAACACATGCTCCATTCTCCACATCATTGAGAAAGTAGCAATGGTATGTTTGAGTTATCCATCCATGACTCAAGTTTCGATTTGTGCTTTATCTGATCAATGAAGTAAGGAAAATAATTTATCACTTGGGATTTACTTATGTTTAGTCACATGAAGCAAACTTTACAGTTTAAGTGACTTATAGTGTCGTGTGAGGCTCACATAGATGAAGTGCAGTATGACTAATTTTTAGATAGTCTTCTGGTAAATGATGTTCCTTTCTTTGTTAGAGAAAAACTCATCGATAGGTTGCACATACCTACTTTTTACCTGTCTATGTTTTTTTATTGGATCGAAAAAGTTTGGAGGCAACTAAAGTAAGACTTTGATACACCGTACATGTTCTCTTGAATGCTATATCTAATGCAACTCATATGGCGATAACATCTTGGCAGGTATAATTTGGGTGCAAATTTCCACGTACAAATTAGTGAATGGCAAAATCAGAGGTAATTCATCAATAATACTATGTGAAACATATTTTTCTTTGTAAAAGCACGATGTTAATGTTTTTTTTTTTGGTTATTTTAATTGCAGCATAAATCTTCCGATCTTTCACATGCAGTACATGATATGGAAAAACAATTTGAATTTGCAGTAGGAATGGTGTTTTCAAATGAACTTGAAGCATATCAAACATATGTGGCATATGCAATCGACAAAGGATTTGGAATGAGGAAGGGTAATATGTTTAAGAATAGTAAAGAAGAACTAACTCGACAAACCTTTGTATGTAATTGTGAGGGGTATTTTGATAGCTCAGATGGTAAAGAAAAGAAATATCAAAGATATGAAGTTGGATATGGCTGTCTTGCTCATATGAAATTTAAGGTTGATAATGGTTTCTATGAAGTCATAGAGTATGTTTTTGAGCATAACCATCCATTTATTCCAGAAGATCAAAAGCATTTGATTAGAAGTAGAAGATTGATATATGATATTTGCAAAAGTGTTTTAGTTGATATGACTAAAGCTGGTATTGGAGGGACTACAGCATATAAGTTTTTAGCAAATGAAGCTGGAGGAAGCCAAAACTTGAGTTTTAATTTGCGTGATTGTAAAAATTATTTGCAGACAAAAAGATCCAAAGTTGTAAGTTGGGGAGATTTTCAAAATATTTTAAATCATTTTCATTGCATGCAAATGCAAAATCCAATTTTTTCCTATGCTGCACATGTTTATCAAGATGGTAGATTGACAAATTTATTTTGGAGAGATAGCTTGTTGAAATTTGATTACGATTATTTCGATGATGTCCTAGTATTTGACACTGCATATTGGACCAACATTGTTGGGGTTAATCACTATTGGAAAAATACTCTATTCGAGTGTGCATTTTTTATATACGAGATTGCATAATAATTTATTTGGTTATTTGGGAAATAAGGCTCCAAAAATAATGTTTACTGATCAAGACGCAACCATGGCAAAAGCCACTAGAATGGTGTTTCCAAATACACAACACCGTTTATGCACTTTGCACATCGGGAAAAATGCCAATAGAAACATCCCACATCTTTACAACAATCTGGGTTTTAAGGATGAGTATTTCTAGAGGCTTATGTATAGATGCAAATTGGAAAGGGAGTGGCATATTGAGAATAACAATTGGTTTCGGAGATTATACGACATTAGACATAAAAGGAGTTTAGCGTTTTTGATCGTGATACCTTTACTTGTGGTATAACATCAAGCAAAAGGAGTGAAAGCACCAATAATGTTTTTCAACGTCTGGTGAAGAAGACATTACTTCTTAAAGAATTTGTCCATTACTACAAAGAATAACTAAAGCACATAAGAGAAAGGGAAAGTCAAGATGATTATGGCTCTTGTGGGAAACCCAAATTACAGGTTTGAAGTAATGGGATCTTTGACCATGCCGCTTCAGTGTATACACGCACCATTTTTAACAAGTTTCATGCATAATTTTTGGAAATTCTCTCGGAGCATATTTCAAGTGTTACATTTGATGGATCGATTTATTTATATACTCCGAAGTGTATGGGAAATCGACGTGAAAATATTGTTAGATTTGACCCTGTGGACTTTTTAGTCTCTTGTGAATGCAAATTATTTGAAGCAAAAGGATGGTTGTGCCGTCATGCCTCGAAAGTGTTGACTGAGAATATGTTGGTTATGAGCATGCCTCGAAAGGGGCCAAACAAGGGATTATAGGTGATGAATCTCATCCAATGTCTTTGGGTTCATCTAAATTTAATCGATTTTCCACGTTAATGCAACAATCTTTTGAACTGATGAGTTTGCGAGCCGAAAGCGTAAACACTATGGGAATAGTGTCAAAGAACATGGAAAATGCGAAGGCTGAACTATTATCATATCGATCAAGTGTGGTTATGACTGATGATGCTAGTAATTATGATAATGAGGCCTCTTTGTGCGATGTCTTGGTGGACGACATATTATTTTAGTGAAACCTTTTGCTTATGTTACATGATGTCGATTAATATATTTATTACTTTGTAATGTAGGGTTGGCTGTCCAAGCAACACCCGATGATACTCATTTTCCAAATATTTCTAGTAATTCAAATCAGTTTGTACGTGCTTTTTATCCTAGCGACATTCGTGGTCCAATGGTAAATTTAAATTTTCATAAGTATGTATATCGCTCTTTGTCCTCCATTTGTATTTACATGTAACTAATTTGGTTAATTTTTAGATAGATGCAACGGCCACCATACATTATGCCACCTGGAACTATGAGTGGATTTTGTTCATTCCCTAATTAGGTACTTAATAATTTAGTGTATTAATTTAGTTATGATAGATTGTGCCTTTTTACAACTATAAAAAAGTCATCATTTGCAGAAGTTACAACCATTACAATAATCTAATTACATTATGCTGATGGAGTTATTTATTATATATAGATGCAATCACCATACATTATGCCGCCAGGGATTTTATGAATAGATTTTTGCCATTTACTAATCAGGTGCTTAATATGAAATCATATTTAATCTTAGGTTTCTTTTAAATAGATGTTGGAGTACCATAAGATTACTGGAGACATATTTATGTTAAATATGAAATCATGTTTGAGTCAAGTACGACTCGCCTTGTGTTTTGTCTCATAAGATTACTGGAGACATATTTATTTTAGCCAACTTATTTAGTAAAAATAAATTGGTTATTCATTTGTACAGGGGTCATCAAACTCTTTTCAACATCTTGGGGTGAATGAATTGAACAATTCTGAAGAAGCGCATATCAATTCACTGAAGTAGTCATTTCATGCAGAAAACCAATGAGGTATTTCTTGAGCACTTGCCAGCTCTACAAGAGCTTCTTTTTTATGTGCTTGGCTGCGACGTATTTATTGAATCTGCTAGGTTTAATGTCTTGTACCCCTAAGTAGTATTACTTGAGAATCCCATTGGTTGTCTCACATTTTTCAAACATTGCGGAAATATGGCAACATCACATTTAATTGTTTTTCTGTGTTTACTAATTGTTCACCGATTCGGGTGGTAACAAAGGTGGGAGGACTTGACGAGGTTACACTAGACAGCTTTATATGCACATCTTCAAGTCCAAATGGGAACAATGCACCAATAGTAGGCCTTCATGTTGCAGTAGCAAATAATGAAGATCAGCCCAAAGACGCAACAACCATTTCGATGACAGAACTTGATGCTGGAGAATTAGTTCAACAGTTCTTTCATAGTATCTTGTTGAGATTAGAGCAGACTTTGGCCTCACTGTCGCCACTTATTTCATTTGCGTTGCATCGATAATTGGATACCCAAGCAAAGGTCTTGGCCTTTATGTAGAAGTCCCATAGTTCAAGTGAATTAATTTGGTAATGTATCTTTCATTTCATTTCTTTCATTTCTTAGTCTATTGTGATATTCCAAAACTCTACTCAATATGCTATAAGAGAGCTTTTACCTTCAAAATACAACACCTGTAAACATATCCAAACAAAAGTGAGAAGCTATGCGGGATGTACTATATTTCTCTCACATAATGCATCTTCGTTGAAAGAAGTGGCTTTATAATATATAAAGCTTCAAGTTTTCTAATTTGATCAGGTATTTCTTTTTTCTGTATTTTGATTCATTATCTATGTTGGTTGATTTGCGACAACCCGTGCTTCAATTTTTCATCATTGTGAAATGTCCTAAGTAGTTGTCAAGGGGAGGAGCCAAAAATTTCCAAAAACGGTGACATTATCTTTTTAAAGGGCTATAGCAACTCCCAAGTTTCTCAAAACCACCAACTTAAGGTGTTAGCTATTAGATATGTTGCTATCGAATTAGCTTTATTCTAAAAAAGAAAGCATTGTTCCTTAGGGTAGACATAAATTGCAATTAGGTAGAGTCACATCTCTTTATCTGCCTGACTTCTTCACAATGAACTAGCATCAATAAATATAACATTAGATACCACATTTAATCCACCAAGCCATTTCAAGGTCATTAAACCACTAGTATCAACAAGAAAAGTAAAAGCTGGACATAGTCACAAATCAGGTTTACTTATAATAGCCGTACACAATATAAAAGCCCCCATCTAAAGGTCATTAAACCACAATACAAGTTTCCGTACTCTCTCTCCCGCCCCCCTCCTCCAGGCACAGTCATCTTCATTCTCCAAAAGGAACAAAATTAGAGGGCCATCAAAAAATTACATAAAAAGTTCCTAGCCCGAATCAATTAGGCTAGAAAACAGGCATGCGTTCACATGTCTAAAGGAAAATAAAATTACCTAAGCGAGCAACATTACAACTTCAACCACCTACTTTCTCTGGATAAGTAGTGCTAATAAAATAACAAATAATAAACAAACAAAAAGTAGCGAGGCATTTAGCTTGTTCAGCAAATGCTTAAAGTCTTTCATGTCATCTTCAAGTTTTGCAGGTGAAGCCTTCGTGATAAGGCACATCATTTGTAGGGTGACACCAAGCAAAGAATTCACTTTTTTATCCTCACAATTGTAGTAGAGCTTCTCTTTGTTGCTTGTAGGCTCCGAAATTCTCACAGCAGCACACTTGCCACAATCACACCTTTTATTTTGAGAGGCGAGTCTGCTCGAAGTACCCTTACCCTTATTCACATTGGATGACAACATGATATACCTGCAATATAACCATTTTATTTCTTGTCTGATTGTTAATATGAAATCATTCATATTGTGCTTCATCTATGTGAGCCTCACACAACACTAAAAGTCACTTAAACTACAAAGATCACTTCATGGAACTATAAATTTGAATAGCTCAATAGACAATGCAGGAGATAAGGTCACCTAGAAAAGGTGCAGCTTGATCATACCCAATTTTTTCTAATCAATCAAGCAAGGTAATGATATTCTTCTTCCTTTTTATGCTTAACTAACATCAACCTTTTAGAATTTACGATAAAAAGATTATTAACACATCATCCAAATCTTAGTAGGAAAAAGTAGGACCACACACGCACAAGGAGAGAGCGAAGTGTACCCAAGTAACGTACCTAAAATTTGTGAGGAAAGCAGCCCACTTAACTACTCTACCCAGAACGACTTAAACAATGTGTCTAATAAATCACTTCACATATCTTTTGTGCAGAAATCAATATAGGGTATTGACAAGTAAATTTCACATAGATTGATGGTGAAAAAGTATCCGAGATTGTCGAATTCCTGTATTTCAGATTAAGCAAATTGAGACAGGAAGCAAACCACCAAATTGACCTCAAACCCAATTTTCGGATGCAAAAATTCGCAGCTAAAAAATTCTGTGCAAGTTGAAATAAAATTAAACTCAGCAATATTCTTGTTGCAGGCAATGGGCAGAGGAAGCCTAGGTAGATGTAGACAATGGAGGAGATAAAGGTGAAGTTTCATCGGATTTTATTTATTCTTGATGATGATATTCTTCATCCTTTCAGAGCAAGGTTTTATAACATCGGTATTGGTATAAAGCAATAATGCTACGTATAGTGCACGACTCGATGAAACTTTGTAATGTACTTGTGCGTGACCCTCAGTATCTTAACGGGCAAATACGTGCATCATCATTACTGGCAAATACGAGCAACACCCTTTTATGGACATAATAAAGGAAGAAAGAAACACTTACATTCGAAAGAAAAGGATTTGGACAGGCTCGCCACCGAGCTCGAAATAGCCGAGACCTCGCTCACCACTGGCACCCGCCGAGCACAAAAGCTAGAGATTCAAGGCGGCATGTTCGTCAAATAATGGCCTCCCTTGTCCGTTGAAGGAAGAGCAAAGAGCAAAACAGCAATGGAGCGTACCGAGGATCTTGACGGGCTCATCACCGAGCTCGAAATAGCCGAGACCACCCTCACCACCCGCAACCGCCGAGCCAAAAAGCCAGAGATTCAAGGCGGCGTGGTTCGTTGGATAGTGGCCTCCCTTGTTCGTCAGAGGAACAGCAAAAAGCAAAGCGGCAATGAAGTGCACCGAGGATCTCAACGGGCTCACCATCGAGCTGGAAATAGCCGAGACCACCCTTACCACCCGCACCCGCCAAGCAAAAAAGCAAGATATTCAAGGCGGCATGTTTGTTGGACGGCGGCCTCCCTCGTCTGTTGAAGGAAGAGCAAAGAGCAAAGCGGCAATGAAGCGTACTAAGGATCTCGACGGGTTCACCACCGAGCTCGAAATAGCCGAGACCACCCTCACCACCTACACCCGCTGATCAAAAAAGCCAAACATTCAAGGTGGCGTGTTCGTTGGATGGCGGCCTCCCTCGTCCGTCGAAGGAAGAGCAAAGAGCAAAGCGGCAATGGAGCGCATCGAGGATCTTGACAGGCTCACCATCGAGCTCGAAATAGCCGAGACCACCCTAACCCGCCAAGCACAAAAGCTAGATATTCAACTCGGTGTGGTTCGTCGAACGGCGGCCTCCCTCGTTCATCAGAGGAAAAGCAAAGAACAGAGGAGTTCAGTTCAAGGGAGAGAGGGAGAGAGGGTTGCGTTCAAAATTTTCGTGGGAAGAGAAAATATTGACTGGTGAAGATGCAAAGGAAATATTTTGTGGGCTCCACCAAATATTTCCTTCCAGTGGAGTTTCGTTCCTTGTAGAGTAGAAAGACAGGACAAGACATGCAGGAGGAAGGAGAAATCAAGTTTTCATCAATTTTGCTGCGCTTCTTTTCGAAAATAAAAGGGACGAGCTCGGACTCTAGTGCGGCGGCCGGGCGACACATGTCGCCCGGTGAATGGACTTAGAGGAAGCCATGGTGGAGTCAGAGTTGCAGCCAATATTTTCTCTTTTACAACGCACTCCCATGTCTTCAAGTAACCATTAATTATAATAACTCCAATGTCATATTATCAATAGCTCAATATTTTGCTTTTGCATTAGAGCAAGTGCCATTGGTTTGTTTCTTGCCAAGCAAGGTGCCCAAAAAGGCATGGTTGCTCATAGTGGTGCAATGATTGTGAGGGTCACCTATGTAGCACGGACACTCTCCGGAAGCCTTCGTGTCGTGTCCGACACTCCGACATGTGTCCGACACGCTCCAACACGCAGTCAACGAGTGTCGAAAAATCCGACACGTGGTCAACTCTCTCCGACACGTGAGTCCAGAATTCCGACACACACGGGGTCAATTTTAAAAATTTCTAATACTTGTGGGGTCAAAATATAAATATACACAAAAGAAGTAATAAAAGAAGTAATAAAAATGCTATACATATACACGCACGGGTCAATTTTTTTTTTTTTTTCAGTTTTGTTTTTTTAGAATTGTTTTAGTTTTTAAAAAGTGTTTTACTATGAAAGAAGTAATAAAAAAAATGCTATATATGATAAATAAATAAATTTAAAAATATCATTTCAGCATTTTTCTTTAAACAATGTTTTTTTCCTCTAAGTTTTATGTATTATTGTAACAAATTAAAATAATGAATGATATTATTTAATATTTTTCGTGTAAATTAATTCTAGGCTATTTTTGTTATTATTTATTTATGTATTTATATATATAAATATATTTAATATATAACGTGTCGGAACGTGTCGAAATTCTCTATTTTTAAGAAATGACGTGTCGGCGTGTCGTGTCGTGTCGTGTCGTGTCGCGTGTCGCGTGTCCGTGTCGGTGCTACATAGAGGGTCACTAGCCTAGTTGGTATTGGAATAAGTTGTCAACTTCAATGTAGAATGAGCTTAAAAGTGAAGGCCAAGCATTGTTTTTACCTTTCACATAATGAAGAATCCAAAGGACTACAGCATAATGAGTAGCATGGAGCGTCGTCATATACTAATTGACAATGTGAATAGCTTAAGACTGCGAACCATATGTTGATAGAATGTGGGATTTGAAATAGGAGTTGCATCGTTGGTATCGAATTTGGCATTGGCCAAATAATAAGAGTTGTGGCGACCTTATGTTGACACTTAGAATTTTGGCAATTTCATTTGGTAATTTATTACATAGAAAATTAGGAATCAGATCGACTCCTAAAACAAAATATTGTTAAATTGCATCTGCATATATGAGCATTTTCATTTAATAGTATTATGGCCACATAAATTGCATTTCAATAATTTAGGAAAGTAAAGGATTTTACTCTTAATAGAAAACCCTAAATTTTAAATCTCTGTAAACTAGTTTTGAGGAGTTTGACCAAAAAAAAAAAAAAACCTAGTTTTGAAGAGGGACTTGGAGAACATACAAATTAAAGGTTGGCACTAGATTGAAAAAGAATCGCACGATATACACACTAGAGAAAGGAACAATCTTTTCCTTCTTGCCGCGGCCAATCCGACATTGCTGCTTCAAGTCTAGCTTGTCCCTGCGCTCCGGTTTGGTGACACCCTTCATGCAAAAACCACATCGACAAATCCATCATCGGATCACAGCCCCGCAAGGCTGCAGTCAGCGACGATCTTCTTCGTGGTGGGAACATCGAGCAAGCAGCTTTCAACCGTGTCCTGTGCGCGTCCAAGAGTCACCACAGCCAGCCTACCATGAAGTTCCTTGCCATCGCGCTTACGGCTCCCCATACCTCGCCACGAGCTCTTCCTCATTCTCCACTGCTCTTGCGCTTCACCGCTAATGATCGGTAGGGCTGTCCAATGGGTTGGTTGGGTAAAAAATGATCCGACCCATATTGATTTATTTAACCCGTTTTAACCCATTTTCATGTGAGGTAAATTTTTTTACTAAAACATTTCTATGTTTAACCAAATTTAGGAAAATTATTTTTGTGAATTTTTTAAAGATTATATTGCTAAAAAAGACTTCCAAATATATGAAAGCTTGTTTCTTATGATTTTTTTAAAATGATATATTGCTAAAAATATTTCATTAAATACAAATTTAATGGATAATTTTTATAATTTTATTAAAAAATTGAGGCTCTCTTGTTTCCTTAAAAATATTTTTAATGAAGTCATTTTATTGAAAAATAATAATATTTTTTGATATTTTCCGGAAATTTGTAAATAAATTGAAAAATTGACAAATCTAATTGCATTTTTAATAATTTTTATTTTTAAAATCAAATTTCTAATTATTTTTTATTTTAAAAATCGATTTTTTTATTTTTATTTTTCTTGTTTTTTTTTTTAATTATTCCTTTTCCTTTTTCAGTCGATAGCCACGGCAATGGTTGGCGGGTTGAACCTTATCGGCCTCAAGCGAGGCTCCACCTCGCTCAATCCGGTGAGGTCAAGCTCGCCAAAGGCCAACGAGCTCAAGTCTCGCCGAATTGGTGGGGCTCAAGCCTTGCTAGTCCTTGGCAAGGTCTCGGCCTTGCCAAATCGGCAAGTTCAAGCTCACCGAAGCTTGCTTGAGCCAAGTGAGCTTGAGTCTTGCCAGATCAACGAGGTCTCAGCGTTGGCTTGAGCCTAGCAAGTTCGATTCTCACCGGATCGATGAGGCTTAAGCCTGGCCAATCATCAGTGAAGTCTTAATGAGTTGAAAATGGGTCTAAAACCAATTTAAGACCCATTTATTTTAGCCTTTATGTTTATAACCCATTTAAAATGGGTCTAAAACCAATTTAAGACCCATTTATTTTAGCCTTTACATTGCATGGCTAGCGATCTCAAGAAAGCTTTGGCGATACCTGCCCCTGTCCTGACGCCATTGCTTGCTGCCTTGTTGCCATTGCCAGGCGTGGTTTCTCTTTCGCTGGTTGCCCAACTGTGATCCAGCGTTATAAAATCTACTTGCTGCTCCCTTCAGTGACCGTAAACTCGGCACCCCCAAAAATATTTTATTGTGTCGCTGTTTCCACATGGTCGCTGTAATAGTCCCAGTTTGCTTTTTCACTTGAATAACTAGTTACCCAATTCAGACTATTACAATTCTCACTTTTATATATTTTGAGATTTTAGGCGTATCCTAAATAAAAAAGTTTCCTTTTTTCAAGCCTTGCAGATAATTGGGATTTCCATGTTTAAGACCATAGATCAAATTCTCAATTACTTTTATTTCCTATTTTGGACGATGTATATATCTAATTATGTGGAGCTTACTTATCACATGTCATTAGATTAGGAAGTATTGTTATTATAAAAATGCTAAAAAAATTGCATCGCAATTAGAATAGATTGCATCCACTTAAGTTTCCTAATTTACGATTGCATGTTTTAGGCACAATGTAGTTATTAGAACATCACCCAATTTAACTTTCAAACAAAATTATAAATATATAACATGCATATCAAATGTAGGACTAGTTTCATAAATTCCATGTCATACACTATGTGTTAATTGGTTATCTCATACTTTAGGGTCATGTCATAATATCCGGGAACAAAAAAAGAACAGAAACGCGTTTGTTTGTGTTTTTGTTCAAAATATGCTTTTTTGTTCCGGGAACAAAATTAGAACAGAAATAAGAAATAAAAAAAAAAGTTGTTTTTTTTGTTCCAGAAGCACTTTTTGAAGAATTGAAAGAACAAAACACAAGAAACACTTTTCTTCTTTTGGCCGGCCACCGGCCTCGACCATGGCCAGCAACCAGCCGCCCAGCAAGCTTGAGCGTCTCCGGCCCCTGGCGAGCCCGAGCGTCGTCGTGGCTGGCCGAGGCCGCCGGCCCTCGTCGGCCGGTCGCCGGCCATGGCCGAGGCCGGCAACCCGCCAAAAGAAGAAAAAAAAAAAAAGAAAAAGAAAAAAGAAAAAAAGGAAAAATAAAAAAATTATTAAAAAATTAAAAGAAAGAAAAAAAAAAAGAATACAAATTTACCAAACGTGTTTTTATTCATTTTTTATTCTCGGAACAAGTTTACGAAACACGTCTTTCTGGTCAAAAATTGTTCCTCAGAACAGAAATAGTTTTTTCTATTTTTGTTTCCCTGAACAATTTTTGAACAAAAATACAAACAAACGCACCCATATATTTTGGTATAATAAAAGAAACACCAGCACAAGAAAAGAGATCATCAATCGTCAATGGGCGTGAGCAAATGAAGGAAAATAAAATAAAATTAAGGAGATTGTGTCTTGGTTGTGCGAGATGCGATTGGAAAGAGGAAGGAAATTTTGCTTCTTCCTTTGGGCGCTCTATTCCTTTGCCTACACGCATGAAGGAGGGGGGACACACGTTGAAAAATACACGGCACTTTTTGAGAGAGAGACGACTTGCTGCACTGATTTCTAGCCCGCTCTGACGAATTTGTTGTCGCTGGTCGTGAAGTTC
Organism: Eucalyptus microcorys; assembly: GCA_014182515.1. Lineage (NCBI taxonomy): Eukaryota > Viridiplantae > Streptophyta > Magnoliopsida > Myrtales > Myrtaceae > Eucalyptus > Eucalyptus microcorys. The sequence continues at coordinate 13,062,236 of CM024562.1, read as the reverse complement.
TCTACACCCACGAAGACGTAGCTCCCCCCTCAATTCTGGCCAGTGGCCGCGACTCCGTTGTCGCTCCCTTCAGTGATGGCAACGCCGACGCTGCTGCTCCAAGACCACACTTCGTTCTGTTATGCGTGATCTGTCATGCGTCATTGCCCCGTTGACGACGTCCCTACTTTGCCGATTTGGTTGTCAGAGATTTTCTAGCAAGACACCAAAGCTACCATCTTTGCTGGATTTTTCCGATGATCCCTTCTTAGTTGCCGATATTGTCTCCGTCGTCGAGAAACCGATTCATCCAAGTTGAGGATTGAAGGCCGTCAGTCATAAGAAGTGGCTTTTGTCTTTTTCCATCACATCTTGCTAAACCCAAGTCAACAATATATTATTAAAGAAAGCCAAGCCGTGAGTCCAAGAAATAAAAGACAACCAAAAGGGAAGTGGCAATTGAAAGACTTCGGCTGGGAAGCCACATGACAACCTCAGTCGAGAAGAAGTGCTTGCCAAGCTCAGCTAGTTCAGCTGCTCCTCATCACCAGAATTCTTGATGCTTGATGGGGATGACTGATTCCAGAACGGAAATTTTTTTCCTTTGGGATTTTTCTGGTTAAGTGTAGGGAGTAGTGTATACGGGGAATAAACGAAGGGTAAAAAGAAAAGATTGAACGATCTCATGCAAAGGTGTAAAGGCCACACCACCAACCGAGGATGAGGATCGAGATCTACGGAGTTCTTCACCAAGGCCTAAAATTTCCACTACCCAAGGATAAAGGACTTCGAGATTGGAAAAGCTCACCACGAAGGCCTAAAGATTCCAACAGCCAAGGATAAAGAGCTTCTTAGCCCACCACCAAGGAGTGATCTATGCTACAAAGATAAAGAGACCGAAAGAAGTTATCCACTCTCCAAAAATGTTCACTCAAGTAGAGTAAAATCTCACAATTTTCATTCATCAAATTCGGATGCCCTTACATTGGATAGTTTTCCTCTGTTTATAGGAGGATTTTAGACTTAGGAAAAATAAAAAGGAGACTTTAATGACCTAGGAACTTAGACCTTCAACTCTTGACAACTACATAACAATAAAGATACCTAGGAACTTAGGAAATGCATTTATTAGCACGGGAACTTGCATTCTTGAATCTTCATCCTTCCAAAATTCGTGCTCCCCCTTGACCAGAAAATAACCTTCTAAAACTTGAACAATTGGTCGTGCAAAACGTCTAAAATGACCTCCCATCATTATCGACATACCACAAAGTATCGATAAGTAATTGACATTATTCACTCAAAATGATCCATCGAAGCACATGATTCCCAATTTCTTTTGTGGCTTGGATAAGCATTGATGGTCCTGAGTTGGTCGATGGAGCTACGTTGGATGCTCTCGCATCATCCTCCTTGGGTTGAATGAGATTTATCCTCAAATCTAGAAAGTTTTCATCCTCCAAGTAAGGAGAAAGGTCTCCCACGATGAATGTTGCCAAAACTACAAATTCTCCAGGAAGATCAATCTTGTAAGCATTGTCACCAATTCGCTCAATAACTTTAAAGGGACCATTAGCTCTGGGCATGAGCTTGTTCTTTCGTTGAGATGGAAATGTCTCCTTCCTCAAGTGAAGCCATACAAGATCGCCCAGTTGAAATCGAGTCTTCTTGCAATGCTGATTAGCTTTCTTCTTGTAAGATTCGTTGGCCTTTTCGAGCTTCGATCGAATCTGCTCATGGAGCTTCTTCATTGATTTAGCTCTTTTTTTGCCATCAAAGCTTACTTGAGAGTTAGATGGAATTGGAATCAAATCAATGGGTGTGAGAGGATTAATTCCATACACAACTTCAAATGGGGATCAACCAGTAGTATAACTTGATGATCGATTGTAAGCAAATTAAGCATGCGAAGGCTTCAAATCCCAATAGTGGTTAGAGTACGATTTGTAACTTCCATTTGGCCATCGGTTTGTGGATGACAAGTTGTGCTGGATAAGAGTCTTGTACCAAGCATTCTCCATAGTGTCTTCCAAAAGTAGCTTAAGAACTTGGAATCATAATCCAACACAATGGTCTTTGGTACTCCATGAATACGGATGATCTCTTTAAAATATAATTTAGCAATATGAGATGCATCGTTGGTCTTGTGACATGGAACAAAATGAGCTATTTTAAAGAATTGATCGACGACCACCATGAAGGCATCTTTTCCTCTTTGAGTTCTTGGTAGAGCCACAATGAAATCCGTGTCTCACTCAAGAACAGATTTTTCCCTCCCCAGGTTGATTATTATGTATTAAAGAAGGATTCAAGGGTAAAAGAGTAATGCATTTTTGTTCCTTATGAAAAGAGTACGTGTTTTTCCAATCATCATGCATAGCATTTATATCAAATTGCCACGGTCTAACCAATAACGAGTGGCATGCATTCACAAGAATCACATCACATACAACCGGATCTCGTTAATTCTTTCCAATCGAAAGTGATATAAGACGTCATTTGGTTACCTTCAGATCATTCCCTTGATTGAGCCGTTGGAGCTTGTATGGTTGAGGATGTTTCGTTGTTGAAAGCTTCAGCTTGTCAACAAGAGTTGTCGAAGCAACACTGGTGCAACTCCCACCATCGATGATCACCGAATATACCTTTCTGCTGATAGTGCAACGGGTCTGAAATATATTCTCCCTTTGCTCATTATCGGGAGAAATTTCAAAATGCAATGCTCTTCGGATGATCAACATCTTGCCATCATCGGCTTTCTCCACAACTTCTTCTTCCCAATCAGATTCAGAAATATTTTGGTCTTGATTTCCCTCAGCCTCTTGAAGCGCCGAATTGATCTTCTCAATTTCTTGAAGAGTCATAACTCTCCAATTTGGACAATTTGCTTGCAAATGCCCAAAACCATGGCACTTAAAACATTTCCTTGCATCGCCTTCAAACTTCATTTGGACTTCTTTGGAAGGCTCTGCAATTTTTCCTTTGCCTTTGTCTTTTGTCGACGTAGTCTTGCCCTTTCTTGAGGAAGCACCCTCAAAATAGGATGTTGCCTTTGTTGAGGTTCTGGAGGACAACCTCTTGCTCTTCAATTGTTTTTCAATTTTATGGCGAACTTGCATACGTCTTCTAAGGTATAAGGTTGAAGTTTAACCATATCAGCAATTTCTCGATTCATGCCGCCAAGGAAACGAGCGATGGTTTCCTTAGGAACTTCAGCAACTTCACACCTCATTTTGAGTTGTTCAAACTCACGAATGTATTCTTCAATACTCATCCCACGTTGCCTTAGGGAATTTGGTTTGAGGAAGATCTTGCTTATAGGTGTCAAGCAAGAACCTCTTCTTCATCAACTCGTGTTTTTCCCAAGACTTGATTCTGCCTTTTCCTTCTCTTACTCGTTGATAATTTAGATTCTCCCACCATAGAGAAGCATATTTTGTTAGCTTTAAGATAGCAACCTTACATTTCTTCTCATCCGAATAGGACTTAAAGTCAAAGATTCGTTCGGTTGTCTGTAGCCAATCCACAAAGTCGTTGGGATTGAGATTACCATCAAAATCAGGAACCTCCACTTTAATGTCTCTTTCATCCTCCTTATGCCTCCCTCTTTGCCTTCAAATTTGATATTCATAATCACTGGAGTTGTCTCCAGGGCAATCAGAATCGCCATTAGAACTTTGACGAGATTTAGAATCATCACGTTGATGCCATTCATGTGGAGTAATGTATACGGGGAATAAATGAAAAAGGGTCATAAGAAAAGATTGAACAATCTCCTTCCAAGGAGTAAAGGCCCTGCCACCAACCGAGGATGCGGATCGAGATCTATGAAGTTCACCACCAAGGCCTAAAGCTTCCACCAGCCAAAGATAAAGGACTTCAGGATAGGAGAAGCTCACCACCAAGGCCTAAAGATTCCACTAGCCAATGATAAAGGGCTTCTTGGCTCACGACCAAGGAGTGATCTATGCTCCAAGGATAAAGAGACCGAACGGAGTTATTCCCTCTTCGAAGATGTTCGCTCAAGCAGAGGAAAATCTCACAATTTTCATTCATCAAATTCGTATGCCCTTACCTTGGATAGTTTTCCTCTGTTTGTAGGAGGATTTTAGACTTAGGAAAAATAAAAAGCAGACTTTAATGACCTAGGAACTTAGAACTTCGACTCTTGACAACTACAAAACAATAAAGTTACCTAGGAACTTAGGAAATGCATTTATTAGCATGAGAACTTGCATTCTTGAACCTTCATCCTTTCAAAATTCGTGCTCCTCCCTTGATCAGAAAATAACCTATTCAAACTTCAATAGTTGGTCATGCAAAACGTTTAAAATGGCCTCCCATTGATGATAAGTAATTGACATTATTCACTCAAAATGATCCATCGAAGCACATGATGCCCAATTTCTTTCTTGGCTTAGATAAGCATTGATGGTCCTAAGTTGGTCGATGGAGCTACGTTGGATGCTCCTGCATCACTATCCACTAAGGGTCGTTGGAACTCCAAATTTACAGTTTTTCGCAAACATGTTTAAACTGCAATTCAAGCAACTCTATGCATCTACAAACCTCATTTCAGAAATTCAAGGCAGATATCTCCAATCATGTTCTTAAATATTTAAACAATTTCCAGGAACCTTGCAACATAACCATTCCTCCAATCCTAAACATGCATAGGCCTAGACATAAATTAAGCATCACAACATACTTTATACTCACTACAAATCTCGATTTAAACATGATTTTGTTTGAGATTTTCTGAGTTTACCCTAAGTTGAGAGGTATTGTTGTAAGGCTTGAAGATTGAGGAATCATCGACAAACGCTTGGACTAGTAGCTGAACTAGTGGCGTAGATCACTAGAATGGAGCATGGTGATCACGGCTGAGAAGGAGTTTTAGAGAGAGAGAAAGAGAATTTTCTCTTAAAATGGCTGAAGCTCCCTTTCATATTTTGGAGGAAAAAGTTCAAATTCCCCCAACAATTTTGAATCTTCAACCATTGGATTAATCCAAAGGCCAATCCATTCCATAATGGTTAAGTTAACTTCCTATTGATTCATTCTAAGTCACATGGATTGGTAAAGTGTCACATTGGAAGGCCTTGATTGGTTATGTGATGAATGATGACCGGCTATAGCAGTATAATTTCCGGAAAATATTAAATAATTAAATAAATACCAAAATTATTTAAATAATTTCCCAACTTGTCTAGATAAATAGCACGACCTCTTTAGCTCCTAATCAATCTGTTCTAATCACCTAAGATGCACAATTGAATAATTACATCACTAATCTACACTAACTAACCACCTAATCCCTAATTAGCCTAATCTAATTATCCAGTAAAAGTCATTAACTCCCTAAGTAGAATTTTAGCAAGTAAACTGACTGGTTTAGAAGGGCGATGAGTCAACGGTGACGGCGACGCAGAGGCGAGTGTTAAACAAGCCTACAGCGACACCAATGGAGGTTCGGACGGGCCTAGAAACGGGCCACAAGCTCTTAGCTAGAGCTGAGCTTTGGCCACTGTTTGCGGGGCCAAGAGGGCTCGATGGGGTTATAACTAGGCTGAAACGACGAGGAGGTGGTGGCGGAAGCTTTTGCAGGCGATGGCGGCTATTGGACGGCTGCGGCGAGGCCTCGACTAGCTGGATGGAGGCTCGGGACATCGGCTGGGAGCGAGCAAGAGGTGGGAGAACAATGTCTTGGTGATGGTCCGAAGGCGAGTGGTTGGCATGCAACGGGCAAACAAGTGGCGAGGGGAGCTCCAACGGCGGTCAACGGGCTAATGGGGAGACTGGCCGGTTTCTTCTAGTTCCCTCAAGTTCTCAGCTTCAACAACAATGGATGAAGTAGCCCGAATGAAGAAGAAGCTGCTGAAGATAGAGGGGTCCTAGTTGCCTCAAATATCTGGCTAAATATCCCCTTAATGCTCATTGCTTGCCCCCACCACTCTTGGCTGTTATCCTCAGCCAATTTCCACACCTAAACTTCTCCTAGAAGCCTCCCTAAATGGTGTAAATGTTGCTGCCCCTTTGTCCTACGAATTTTGGACCAATTCGGTGCAATTTCAACTCCAATTGAGCATAAATTAGCCTCCATAAAATCAACCAAGGTGCCCTCATCAAATTCAACATTTTTCCTCATCAATTGAACCAACTTGATAGCCAAAAATGCGACCAAAAATGGCCCTCTAATTTTCCCAGTCAAAAAATGAATCGTGACATGACAGAACTTTTAATTTTTGAAATCGGATTTAAATTCACGGTTAATTTCAACTGAGCTCGATTTTAGCTTGACCTAGCTTACCGGGTAGCTTTTACAAATTTTTAATGCAATTGACCCGTTGTTGATTATTATCAAGCCACATTGTACATCTTTGACATATTGGCGACCCTCGGTTCTCGTGAAAATGTCAAGGTTTCTAATACGGACAGAAAATCGGTCTCGTGCTGTTCCATAGAAATTTTGCAATCAGGTGGAATCACCCACATACTAATCACATACCTCCGTTCAATCAACTTATCTTCGGTCTCTAATCGGTTTTGACAATGCCATAATGACCCTGGCTAATTAGCACGGTCGAGTAGAAAATTCTGAAGTCTATTGCGTTAAAATCCCTGAATGGCTTCGCCAGATAGACTAATTATCTCGTGAATGATCAGCTCAGAGAATGGAACTATAGGTGCGTCAATGAAAAGCCTGACTTATTCAATTGAATGTAGAATTAGAAATTCAGGATGTTACACATACCATAGATATTCATGAAGGTCTTTCATCTCCTGGTAAAAAGAAATCTTGAAACATCTAGGATGAGCCTTGAATGTTCATGAATGTTTCTCGCCTCTTGGTAGAAAGAAGTTTTGGAAGATCTAGGATATACCTTAGATATCCTATGAAGGTCTCTCACCTCCTAGTAGAAAGAAATATTAGAATATCTAGAACATACCTTAGATATCCATGAATGTTTTCACACTTCCTGGTAAAAAGAAGTTTTGGAACATCAAGGAATTCGCACCTTGAATGTTCGTGAAGGTTTCTCATCCTCTCGTATTTTGGATGTATTGGGAGGCTTCTAAAAGTAACCTGAATGTTAGGGGCTTTTGGGTCTTCAAGAAAACATTACTTGTTTGACAAGATTAGAGTGAAAATACATGTAGTAACAAAAGAAATAAGCAATTAAGGCTATTTTGGAATGTACACTCGAAAATTCAATCAAGGTTTATGCATAATGACTTTTGCATTACCCAAATTTCCACTAGAGAGAATTATCATTCAAGACAACTTTCACTCATGACATAGATTTGCTAAGAAAACTAAATGAGAGACTTTCACTTAGAAAGAACTTTCGCTCACTCTCATTTAGAATGGCTATTTTATCGACAAGAGTTTGAGTATTCTCGTAACCAACTTTACCAATATGAGAAATCTTTAGTAGGAACCATAATGTGGGCTTGGTGAATGACACTTCTTCGAGTGATGCTTCGTAGAAACTCCTACAAATTCCTACGTTGATTCAAGTGCCTTAATTTGAAAAGTCTTTGTGAGATAGGCTAGGTTCATAGGTAAAAGAAACGAAAGATATATCAGGCTCAAAGATGTGTATGGGGGTGAGAATTGATGATCATCTTGGTATTAACACCGGTCTTCTTCTTCATTGATTGTAAAAGCTTGACATTTGTGTTCTTTAAGACTGCTCCATTGGAGATACAATTTCTTAAGACTGATAGTAATTTGTTCAACACTTTTTAAATTTTTTCTATGGGCATTGGCCCACTTTTACTAGGCAAACTTCTTTTTTGAGCCCCCTAGTTTTATTTTCATTTTGATTTTTACTCACAATGCATACATTAAGCAATTACACTCGAACTTTCAAAGATCTTCATCTTCGATGGATGCTCTAGGTCATGCTTCTTGAGCAAATTGCCTTTTACCTTGCCCCGGTGTGGGGGATGATCACCAACTAGGTTTAAAAAAATGAAATTTGCAACCTCCACTAGGATACACAATGGATATAAGTGTATAGGATAGAGAAAGAATCGCTGTTCATCATCTTAAGACACTTAAATTACTGAATGAATTCAATGTAATAGTAATATTTGAAAATTGATGCAAGTGAAAGCAATAAAATTTCTACCCACTTTCCAAACCTCATGGTGCTGCCTTACCTCCATTTTTGCACAATGTGGGGTGATTCTTGACGGGGTAATTTAAAAGAAATCTCCACAGGTATATGGGGCTGAAAAGAGGTTAAGCAATAGATCATTTGTAGCGTTTGGGATAGAGAATTGAATTGCCCCTTATTATTTCAGTAGTCGTACTGTTTGCGAGAGAACTCCTTACCTTACGGATATGGAACTTCATGCACTTCATGTGTATGAGAAGGGGGTTGTGTATAGGATAGGGTTTGCATTTCATCATCCTGACATGTCTCACTTGGCATGCTTAATGCATTCCATGCCATTCATTAACTTGGTTTGTGCTGACAATCATCAGTGGAACTGGTGAATTAAACGGGTAAAATTGCTATGCAGAAATTTTCCTTTCAAAGATCAAGAGCATTTTATGAACTTTTCAAGAATTTTATCAATAGTATGAAAAACGTCTTTGAGCATTCAACATGAATAGTCATTTCAAGATGTGTCATAATCTCAAGTGTAGAGAGACATTTGTAAAAGAATGTGCATGGATAGGGTATGGACACATGAATTAATCAACTGATAGTGGAACTCCAATATTTGCTTTGAAGAACATTCCATTTATGCTTTTACTCCTGCATAAAAGAATGTGCATGGATAGGGTTCTATGCAATGAGAAATCAGACTCAATAAATTTGAATTATGCACCAAAGAATTGGCTTAGTTGGTCCGTGATGCGGGAGCATCCAATGTAGCTCCATCGACTAACTCAAAACCATCGATGCTTATCCAAGCCAAGAAAGAAATTGGGCATTATGTGCTTTGATGGATCATTTTGAATGAATAATGTCAATTATTTATCGGTACTTTGTGGTATATTGATAAGTATGAATGGGAGGTCATTTTAAATGTCTTGTATGACCAATTGATGAAGTTTTAGAAGGATTATTTTCTGGTCAAGGGAGGAGCACGAATTTTGGGAAGGCTAAAGGTTCACGAATGTGGTTCAAGAATATGGAAAGCGAAAGGTTCAAGAATGCGATTCAAGAAATCAGAAAGCAAAAGGTTCAAGAATGTGGAAGGCCGAAGATTAAAGGCATTTAGTTCCCGTGTCAATAAAGGCTTTTTCTTAAGTTTGTAGGTGTCTTTATTTTTATGTAACTCAAGAGTCGAAGGTTTAAGTTCCTAGGTCATTAAAGTCTGTTTTTTATATTTCCTCAGTCTAAAATCCTCTAATAAATGGGGGAAAACTATCCAATGTATGGGCTATACGAATTTGATCATTGAAAACGGTGAGATTTCCTCTGCTTGACTGAATTCCTTCGGAGAGTGGATAACTCCTTTCGGTCTCTTTATCCTTGGAGCGTAGATCACTCCTTGGTAGTGAGCCAAGAAGCCCTTTATTCTTGGCTGGTGCAATCTTTAGGCCTTGGTGGTGAGCTTCTATTATCCCGAACTCCTTTATCCTTGGCTGGTGGAAGCTTTAGGCCTTAGTGGTGAAGTTCTTAGATCTCGATCCTCTTCTTCGGTTGGTGGCGTTGACTTTTTACCTTCGGAGGAGATCATTCTATCTTTTCTTATTCCCTTTCGTTTCTTCCCCCTATACACTACTCCATACACTTAAGCACAAAATTCACCTTTGAAAAATTTCCGTGCTAGAATCACTCACCCCATCACGCATCGGTCCGCTATCACCATTAAAATTTGACATGCCCCTTAGCTTGTCATTTGCAAGGAAAAGAGGAGAGAATGTAATTTCAAGAATTGATTAAATCCAAGAACAAGATAAACCTTTTTCTTCAAAATTGGGTGATCCTCTCTTGACTCGCCCCTCATTTTCTCATGGAAATGAGAAATGTAGAATACTCCGTTTAGCTCTTCGAGATTGATATCTCACACAAGCAATAATAAGATGCTCTCCACATCACACTTTGGAAGCTAAATGATCTTATTCTGGTTTGCCCCAATTTCTTATTACCTCGCAAGGAAACAGCTCGGGACAAGTAAGGAGGTAGAAAATATTGAATGCCTTCTTCATTCTTTGGACATGTCATCACAATCGGCTAGGAAATGACCCCCACATCAATTTTTCCTTTTTTGATAATTTTTTGGGTAAGGAAGATGATGAACCTCAACCCTAAGAATTTCTCTATTGATGATATTTTCTTTTCATTTTTGGATATCATCATTGGGTTGGTTTGGTGTACCCCATTATGCCCTTAAAACAAAACTTGTACTTTTATTGATATTCATCAATCGAATTACATTTATAGGAATGAAAAATGCAATATTCAAACCCTAAAAAGAAAGTGAAAAAGAAGAAATCGAAAACAAACCCTAAAAACCAATAAAGATTCCCATGCGAGGAAAGGTGCAACTGAACATGCCCCAAATTCAATAGAGAAATCGAGCTACTTAGGACCATGGATTATGTGTGTTTGAGTTCTTCACCCTCCTTGGTCTTGTGAAGTGAGCCCTCTAGGTCAGATATCCTTCTTTCGAGATAAATCATGTCACGCCCCGATCCTCGAGTGCGCGGCATAGCTCGATCTCTTCGATCATGGAATTGAAACGTCCCAGGATGCGTTGCCAACCCATTCATTTTATCTTTTGATTATACGCAAGTGGAAGCAGAACAAACATCTCCCAATCATTAACAAACAATAGGGATAGTAAAAGGAATACATCATAACACAATTTCATATAGATGCATCTACCATCAAACATAATCTTTCCTTACAACAAAAGGTTAGCCATTTACGCATCCGCGTAGCGGATTCCTTAATACTTGTCCAAGAACCAGTATTGGGGTTGACCTAGCACCTCTATTCTATGCGGACGACCACACCAAGTGATATCCCCTACACATCTAGTACGCGTCCACCTCAAATTACTTTGGCTTGAGCTCGGATAGCCATGATTAGGGCCTGAAAAATGTTAAACAACGAGGAATTAGATAAACTCAGTGAGTAGACTTCCTAAACCTCGCGTAGGAGGGTTCTTCACCTTGGAGACGCCCTAAACATGCAATTTACTATCGATGCCAGATTAATAGCAAGGCCTTTCCTTTGCATTATCTATTAACAGGAATTCAGCAACTCAACATGCGACATTCTATCACGTGTCCAATTATAGTATAATAATCACTATGTGAGTACATCATTCCATTAAGCATACGGTGTTCACAATTTAATAATCCAAGCATGAATAACAATAATTCCGTGCACCATGCAGCAACTTAAATCTCTTGAGTCCTTATCAAAGGCATACAAATCTACAACCTTATCTGTGCCTTTCTGACTCGAATATCGACTTGCAAGACTTCCTCATGTCTCTCAATATATAACCAGGGTCAACCACCGCATGCATGTGCCACATAAGTCAATGAAATGACATGGACTTTTCTCATGTAGCTCATATATATCCATGCTACACGTGTAGAAAATGGCATCATTCTTATGCATTCAGCATTCATGCACTTTACACACATGGATGTCTCAAGAATATCATGGCATCCCACACTACCATGCGACGCAATATAATATAGTCATGCGCCCATGCCATGAAATAATCCAAGCCTACTCATATATCAGTCTCAGATCACACGTATGCCGACTATAGCATCACTTGTCACATCCCAATCCTCGAGCATGCAGCATCCCTCGATCTCTTTGGTCATGGAATTGTGATGTCCCAGGACACGTCGTTAACCCATTCAATTTATTTTTTGATTTTATATGCAAGTGGAAGCAGAACAAACATCTCCCAACCATTTACAAACAATAGGGATAGTAAAAGGTATACATCAGAACATCAAACCAAATAATTCCTTTTCAAATTTACTATTAAACCTAGGAAGTTTAGTAATTACAAGACTTTACATTGGCAACTTCCAACCAACCAACAAAACCAACAGTGGGCAGGGTTAACTTAAACTTCACTAACGCCAAGCCAAACTCTTGTCTCCAATGTAACCTCGAACCGAACATGACAATTCTCCATACTACGGGCCTGAAAAATATTAAACCACGCGTAGGAGGGTTCTTTGCCTCAGAGACGCCCTAACCATGCAACTTATCTATTGATGCCAGATTAATAAGAAGGCATTTGCTTTGCATTATCCATTAACGGTAATTAGACCACTCAACAAGCGACACTTTATCACGTGTCCAATTATAGTATAACAATCGCTACGTGAGTGCACCATTCCACTAAACATACGACGTTCACAATTTAATAATCCCATGCACAATGCAGCAACTTAAACCTTATGAATCCTAAGCAAAGGCGTACAAATCCACAACCTTATCCATGTCTTTCTGACCTGAATATCAACCTGAAGACTTCTTCATGTCTCTCAATTCACAAACAAGGTCGATCAAAGCATGCATGTGCCGCATAGTCACTGAAATGACATTTAATCCATGCACTTTTCTCATGTAACTCATATATCCATGCTATACACGTGTAGACTATGGCATCATTCTCATCATATGCATTCAGTACTCATGCACTTTACACACGTTGACTTCTCAAGAATATCATGGCATCCCATACTACCATGCTATGCTTGAGACGATGCGGCACAATATAATGTAGTCATGCGCTCATGCCATGCATTAATCCGAACCTACTCATATCAGTCTCAAATCACAAGTGTGCCGACTCTAGCATCAGTTCTCCAAATATGCATTCATGCACTCATGCACTTTTCACACAACCATTTCCAGATTATTACGGCCAGTCAGGACCCAAAGCCAACCCGAAGATTCGTAGTCATTCGGCATAACCGAGCATCGTCTCACCCCATCGAGCACAGCAACATTCTGCGTAAACGCATCAGGACGGCATTCCTATAAGGAGCATCATTCTAAAATCCATCCGCGAACTGCATCCTGTTGACTTGGGGGCATCCAAACTTAATCCGACATCGTTGCGCATAAACACATCAGGACGGGTTCACTACCCCGCGTAAACGCATCGGGGTCTTTTATGCGGTCACACGAGCATACCATCACTCAAGTCCATTGTTTTATTTCTCATTAGCCAATTATGAATGCCTCAATGGCGTGCCAAGTGGAGTGTGTCTCATGATCTATCGAAACTACATCAATAAAGTATGTCAAGCACGAAACGAGAGTCCGTGGTCTGACATGATATGTCGAGCACTGGCCTAAGTCCAATCCAAATTGGAAACGATATGCGTTGAAATCGCACCGAGACCAACAAAGAACCAATCTATCGTGACATGATCACCGGCATAATATCAAACTTAGCTCAAGAACGATACGTCTCAATATCACACCAAGGCCAAGAAGGACCGACCCATCGTGACATGATCACCGATTTGGTACTGAACTTGGTTCGGGAATGATAAACCTCAGTATCGTAGATCCAAGAGAGAGACTTGACTTGGCTTGCTTCTAGGCACATCCAAGAACCATCGTACATCCCATCTTGGACGCTCGGAGTGTTCTCACGCATCGACCATGGACAACGAGCATATGTGTAAAGACTATTTCCAATGAACACATAGAAAACATTGCCATCAATACCAAAGAACATCTCATAGAACAAGCACATCCAAATAACATCACAAGTTGCATCCAATGACAATATCATATCGAATAACCTTAGCATGTTACCTTTCAAAATAGTCTTTCATTACTTATAACTATAGAATACTACGAATGCTTGCCATTTTCAACTTTGGAATTGCATAAGCATATAACTTCTTAAAACACTTGCATTCAACAAGCATATACCTTTTAGAAATTCACAACATAAAGAACACTTATCATTTCTAAAATAAGGGATTGCATAAGCATCTACTATCTTTAAAATTAGGCTTTAGTAAACACATATCACATTAAAAGCCACAACATAATACGCACTTACCAAAATGAAGATAGGTTATCACTTTAATAGCCTATCACGATCACTTATCGCTTCTAACGATAGCCTATCATGATAACTTATCACATCTAATGATAGCCTATCATCATAGCTTATTACATCTAACCATCACTTATCACGATAACTTCTCGCATCCACTTATCACCACTACTTATCACTTGAATCCACTTATCACATAAACCATTAACCAATCCTAACTCTACTCGAAAGTGCAATTACCTCCCTAATCAAGGGTTAGGAAGCTACTCACTTCCAAAACTAGGCCACAGCAAGTGGTGGCAAGGCTCACGGCGTGGTGGCGGCTCTCGGTGAAGCTCCACATGGCACGGTGGTGGCTGATCGGTGGTTGGTAGCCCACGAGAAGGCTAGAACAGCAAAGGAACGGTAGCACACAACTTGAGGGAGGTCCAAAAATGGCTTTGGGACTCGCGGCCAACACGCGGGAACGACGGCACGAGGAGATCTCATTGCAAGGGTTGCTCAACAAGCTAAATGGGGGATGGTGGCTTACGGCCACACAACCAAGAGGAAAGAGAGAGAAATGGGTATGAGATGAGGGAGAGTGATGGAGGAAATTCGTCCAAATGAGGGGTAGAGAAGGAAAGTGAGAGAAATGATGGACAAAGAAGAAAACTTAGGGAAGAAGTTGGCCATTCAATGCCCCTTGACTTCTTGTCCTAACTTGGGCAGCAAGAACACATCTTGGCCCTCTATTCCAACTTGGGGAGCAAGAATAAATCCTTTCCATCCATCTTGCCACAAAAGTCAAAGCCTTCTAGAAGCTAGGTTACTATTCACGCGCACTATTCACGTAAGTTACTATTCACGTACATGCGCCAGGTCCAAGATGGCCCAATTGTCTTGTTGGGCTTGTCCTTGGGCTTGGGCTTCGTTAATCCAATTTGGTCCTAAACAAGCTTAATGGACCTGAATGGGCTAAACTGTAATTTCCAGCTACTTGGTCCCTTGTGGCCGAAATTTAAAAGGAACGTGACCTTTCCAAATTCTTGGGCACCTTTTGGGCTGCCAATTTTCGACCCAATTCCACTTATCCAAAATTCAGGGTTTACCGATAAATAAGGAATTTGATTAAGTAATGTCCAATGGTTGCCTCTTAATCCTCTATAAAACCAACGGGCGGCCTTTGGAGTTTCGTGAGTTCGACCCGTGGTTGATATGATATCAATCTACATTTAAGCCTTTTTCAATTCATGGATAACCTTCCGTTGTCATGTAATCTTGAGGGGTCAATTGCTCACTCCAAGGTACACTATCATTTGGAATTGGTTTAGGGTTGTTCGTAATTAATATTGTAATCGTACGGAATCACCCGCAATCCGATTTTATATTATTATTAAATCGATCTATAATTGTTCCTAGATCAATTTGAAACGGCTTAAGTTTGTCCCTCATCGATCCATATGATCGAATTGTCAATCCATGGTTAAGTTCTTTGATCGTGCGCATCGAAATCTTAAATTGCCTTTCCCAATAGGTTTAACACTCTTAAATGGCTCACAAACCAATTAAAAGTCTAATTCTACTAATTGTGCATTAATAGAAGTAAACTCCTGATCATATCTTGAATAGGGTTGAATTTTGAGAATGTCACATCACTTCTCAAAATATGCATCCATGCACTCATGCACTTTTCACACAACCATATCTAGATTATTACAGTCACTTATGACCCAAGGCCAACC
The DNA here is from genome assembly GCA_014182515.1 of Eucalyptus microcorys. Lineage (NCBI taxonomy): Eukaryota > Viridiplantae > Streptophyta > Magnoliopsida > Myrtales > Myrtaceae > Eucalyptus > Eucalyptus microcorys. The sequence goes on along the minus strand of CM024562.1, from coordinate 13,046,499 downwards.
CGAAGGTGCGCAATCATCCGACGTAACCGGGCATCGTCTCGTCCCATTGAGCACGGCAATGTCCTGCGTAAATGCATCAAGACGGCATTCCTATAAGGAGCATCGTTCTGAAATCCATCCGTGAACGGCATTTTGTTGATTTGGGGGCATCCGAACTTAATCCAGCATCGTTCCGTGTAAACGCATTAGGACAGGTTCACCACCCCACGTAAACACATCAGGGTCTTTTATGTGATCACACGAGTATACCATCACTCAAGTCCATTGTTTTCTTTCTCATTAGCCAAGTATTAATGCCTCAATGACGTGCCAGGTGAAGTGTGTCTCATGATCTTTCGAAACTACATCAATAAAATATGCCGAGCACGAAACGAGAGTCCCTGGTTTGAGACGATACGTTGAGCATCAGCCTAAGTCCAATTCGAATTAGAAACAATAGTTCTCAAAATCACACCGAGACCAAGAAAGAACCAATCCATCATGACATGATCAATCGGGCTAGTACCAAACTTAGCTTGGAACGATACATCTCAATATCGCACCGAGGCCAACAAGGACCGACCCATCGTGACATGATCACCGATTTAGTACCAAACTTGGTTTGGGAATTATATGCCTCAGTATCACCAATCCAAGAGAGAGACTTCACCTGGCTTGCTTCCACGCACATCCAAGAACCATCGTATATCCCATCTCAGAGGCTCGGAGTGTTCTCACGCATCAACCATGGACAATGAACATATGTGTAAAGACTACTTCTAATGAACACATATAAAACATTGCCATTAATACCAAAGAACATCATATCGAATAACCTTAGCACATTACCTTTCAAAATAATCTTTCATTACTTATAATTATAAAATGCTGTGAATGCTTACCCTTTTCAACTTTGGAATTGCATAGGCATATAACATCTTTAAAAACTAGCATTCAACAAGCATATACACTTTAGAATTCACAACAGAATGAACACTTATCATTTCCAAAATAAAGGATTGTATAAGCATCTACTATCTTTAAAATTAGGCTTTAGTAAACATATATCACATTAAAAGCCACAACATATAGCTTATCAAAATCAAGATAGGTTATCGCATCCAAGGATAACTTATAACTATAGCTTATCACATCTTATTATAATCTATTACAATAGCTTATCACTTCTAACAATAGTCTATCACAATAACTTATCACCTCTAACCATCACTTATAGCGCTAACTTATCGCATCCACTTATCACCTATCGTGATAGCTTATCACCACTACTTATCACTTTAATCCATTTATCACATAATCTAATCACCATTAACTATAGACCAATCCTAACTCTATTCCAAAGCGGAATTACCGCCCTAATCAAGGGTTAGGAAGCTACTCACTTCCAAAACTAGGCCACGGCAAGCGACGGCAAGCCTCACGACGTAGTGGCAGCTCTCGGTGAGGCTCCACAAGGTGCGACGGTGGCTAATCGGCGGTTGGTAGCTCACGACAAGGCTAGAACAGCCAAGGAACAATAAGTAGCACACAACTTGAGGGAGGTCCGGCAATGGCTTGGGACTCACAGACAACATGCGGGAACGATGGCATGACGAGATCTCGCCACAAGGGTAGCTCAGCGAGTTGAATGGTGAATGGTGGATGGTGGCTCACGGCCACACAACCAAGACGAAAAGGCGAGAGAAATGGGTATGAGATGAGGGAGAGTGATGGAGGAAATTCGTCCAAATGAGGGGTAGAGAGAGAAAGTGGGAGAAATGATGGACAAAGAGGAAAACTTGGGGAGCAAGAACACATCTTGGCCCTCCATTCCAACTTGGGAAGCAAGAATAGATCCTATCCCTCCATCTTGCCACAAAAATCAAAGCCTTCTAGAAACTAGGTTACTATTCACGCACACTATTCATGTAGGTTACTATTCATGCACATGGGCCAAGTCCAAAATGGCCTAATTGTCTTAATGGGCTTGTCCTTGGGCTTGACAAACTTGGGCTTGGGCTTCGTTAATCCAATTTGGGCCTAAACAAGCTTAACGGGCCTTAAAGGGAAAAACTATAATTTCCATCTATTTGGGCTCTTGTGGACGAACTTTAAAGGGAATGTGGCCCGTTGGGCCTTTCCAAATTCGTTGGCCCCCTTTTGGGCTTCCAATTTCCGGCCCAATTCCACTTATCCAAAATTCAGGATTTACCGATAAATAAGGAATTTGATTAAGTAATGTCCAATGATTGCCTCTTAATCCTCTATAAAACCAACGGGTGACCTTTAGGAGTTTCGTGAGTTCAACCCATGGTTGATTTGATATCAATCCACGTTTAAGGCCTTTTTAATTCATGGATGATCTTCGGTTGTTATATAATCGTGAGGATTGCTTGTTCCAAGGTACACGATCATATGGAATTGGTTTACGGTCGTTCGTAATTAATATAGTAATCGTACGGAATCACCTGCATTCCGATTATATACTATTATCGAATCGATTTATAACCATTCCTAGATCGAATTGAAACGGCTTAAGTTTATCCCTCATCGATCCTTATGATCGAATTGTCAATCAATGATTAAGTTTTTTGGTCGTGCACATTGAAATCCTAAATTGTCTTTCCCAATAAGTTTAACACTATTGAATGGCTCACAAATCAATTCAAAGTCTAATTCTACCAATCGTGCATTGATAGAAGTAAACTCCTTATCATATCCTGAAAATGGTCGAATTTTGAGGATGCACACATCACCAGTCTTTTCTTGGTGGCATCAAATTCGGCTACCTCACGAAAATGAGATGGTTCAACAATTGTCTTGAATGTCATCTCGGCACTTTTGCTTGACGAGATAAGCCATTGTAGCAGACAATTCGTCTACTTGACTTTGGAGGCTTGCAATTTGCTTATTCATGTCATTGTCAATATTAGCAACACGATTCAACACCTCGTTTTGATTTGTCATTTTAACCCTTGACAGTGTATAGATGGGTGAGCGAGATCACTCAATAATCACCTATTTCGAGGAAATGAGCGCACATATAAGCACAAGGTGGAAATAGGGAATCAATCCATGACAACAATCTAATTTCTTCTTCTTCTTTTTTTTTTAATCATGAAAAGTCTGTACATAAGGAACTTCGTAAAAACAGACTAGAAAAATAAAGACATAAGACACCCTAGCATTAACCGGAAAATAAGGGTATCAAATTCCTGAACATGAACTAGGAAATGAAAAAGTTTGAGACTCTCCCTAATGAGAACAACAAAGGCATGAATTAAAAACAAATTCTCCAAAGTTTTTTGCCATTTTTTTAAATGGAAAAACGACAAATTTCTTGGGAAAGAACGACTTATGACACGGCTATGAAAATAAAAGGCCTCATTAAAAGTAAATTTATTAATTTTTTTTAAAGGAATCAACAATCATTACTTCTAAATGAAATGTCCACATTATTAACTTCCTAGTTGACCTATCTCCATCATTGACCGACCAAATGTACAAGAAAGTAAATAAATTGCAAAGCAAAGATTTAGAAGACTTACTTCACTCAATAGGACGATGGAAACCGTATACACATGCACATGAGACATGAGGCCCGATTTCTACTCTAAACGGCTTGACAAGGTGAAGCCATAAGAATGATCAGACTAGCCCCGGGCTTGTGGACTAAGTCGGGTCCTTATGACTCCTTCTTGATCAAAGAGCCAACCCGGGTCGCGGGCATGTGAACTGAGGTGGGTACTCTTGACACCAAGAAAGAAATTTCGGGATTGAGATGGGCGACTTGTATCACAGGCATGTAGTTAAAGTGGTATCCATCTTAATACTATCCTAGATGATCCTATGCGGCCTGGGTTTGGCGGCAGTTTTTTTTTATTTTTATTTTTATGCATAGAAGTGTAGTGTAGATGCAAGGTATGCACAATAGTTTATATCAAACAACACTTCATATATGAAAATAAACCATATATTCCTACATCTCCTTATAAAAACAAATGTTATCAAACACTTTTCCTTATACTTCCCATTCTGTAAAAACATTTAACATCTTAAATATTAAGGACATACCTGGGATTCTCACCGCCAAATAAAAATATATTTTCAAGAAAGGAAAATGGCTTAAGTCCACTAAGAGTTTTAACTCAAGTTTCTAGTGGAGCCGCTAAACTGTCGTGACCTAACATCAGGTGAACCACTTAAAGTTTGGCTAATGGATTGCTAAGTCTAAATTTAGCTCGGGCTCTCCCAAGCCTACACCAATTCGCTACTTAGGTTCGAGTTCTTAACATACAAATGATTTTTCAATTAGGAGTCGTCACTAATTAGTTTAGGACAAGTCGATCAAACACCTAAGTAAAATAGCATAATAATTATTTTACTCCAACGAACTAGAGATTTTGAGTACGAAGACTTGATTACATTATATTTCTCTAATGCCCTTTTGGTATCGTTTTTTTCATGAAAAAAAATGTTTATTAGGCAGCTTGAATTCATTTTATTACTCCCTAACATGTGAGGTGATCATGCGGGGTGTTCAATTTACCAATTTGACACCCAATAAAATAATAAATAAATTGCAGGACTTATCTTATAGCAAAAAAAGCATCTGCAATGTTAGCTTATAATTCATTTCAATAGTCCTAGATATGATTTCTAATTAACACACAGTCATTCAATCTTTTTTTTTTTAGGATTTTCTCTTATTTAACGAAACTTTAGTCTACGTGTAATGCAATGCAATGACGTACAAAAATATGTCTAGACTAACATGACATGCGATATACAATTAAATAAACCTAATTTGTAAATTATATGTTACGCGACATTAATTAAAAGACCTAATCTAATGACGGGTAAATATTAAATGAAGCTATCCTAATATGCCACATATTCAAATTATCCTAATCATGCAAGGACTAGATGATGTGCGAGGAATGACCTAATTCTAGGTGACACACATGATATCTTTTATGTTTTCTTTTTCTTTTTAATAAAATTCGAAATTAAAATTGTCCAATAATTGAACGTGCAATTTAAGTTAATGAAAAGAGAATCTAAAATCCTAAATTAATTTGTTTGGTATTTTTTATTTTAAAAATTCGAAATAAATAAATTTCCTAATCGAAATGTGCAAACTATCCTAAAACATGCAATATTCTAACATGAACCTAATCCAACTCATATATATATATATATATATATATATATATTATTTTTTGCATTTTCTTTTATGGAAACAAAATCAATTCAAGTAAAGGCATAAAAAAGAAAACACGACAACAAATTAGGCAAGATATCATCGGTACCCATTTAATAAATTGATGAATTGTATCTCGTACATAAAATCGGATTGGCCAATTTTAATGAAATTGTGAATCATATCTTAGGCGTGAGATCGGATTAGTGATTTTTCTATGTAATTGTGAGTTATATTTCGGATATAAAATCATATTGTCAATCATATGCACCTTGTGAGATTATGGAATAATCCCTAATTTAAAAGGCTTTTTCAGAAACTTTGGATAAGATGTATCACTCAAAGACTTAAATTTAGTGGTGATATCAACAAATTAAGTAAGGAAATTACCAAATTAAATTCGGATTATATCTTTACTTATTTCATGGATATCGTTCCCGAATTTGGACTCGTTGGATGTTAGCCCCGGCGATGACTTACCATGACATACGACAATGGCTCGTGACGTTCAACGGTGGTAACTTGGATTGACGATCAAGAAGAGTGTAGCTTGGTGGTGGCGGTGTGGCACAGCAGCAGGTCGTTGCAAGTCGCGGACTGCGTGATGAGGAGCTCAAGAGTAGCTCGCGGTTCGCGGGCAAGTCGTCAAGGGACTTGAGTTTTCGGACAATGGAGCACGGCTTGCTCGTGGTGATATCTTCGCTGAACGTCGTCAGTGAGGGTCTCGGTTGCGAAGCAAGAAGATCTGGCTGCAATTGCAGCTCGTCGCGGCCGTAAGAGGACAACACTACAAAAGCGTGGACGACTAGTGTAGTGTTTCCTTCAATCTGGCGAGGTGTGAAGCGGCAGGTGGCTGCTACTCTTCCCCCAGTTCACGATTCTCTTGGACCCAAAGAAGCCCATTCACTGAAATTCCACACTTCAAGCAGTGGAAAGAAGACTTCAAATTCAAGACAGGCCTTCTCCCAACAATGCTTCAGTTTATTAGTATGAGCACGCGTGGGAGATTGCTTGATTGTCTCCTTTTTATGGCTGCCACGCTCACGATTTTCCTTTCTCTTTTGCTATCTCTGGATCGTCGCTGTATTGTATGTCCGTGAGATTGCTGGAGGCGCAGCTCGAGGCTCGATGTTGGATCAAGATGTACTGGACAATCACCAATGCCGTAGGGAGTACGATGGCTAGAAAAACCTTCAAGAAAGTGAAGCCTGCGTGTGCGATCAGACGTGTTTGAGCAAGACCGCGGTGCACGGTGGACAGTGGATCAAGATCACCTCCGGGAGAGGCTCAGCCACGTGATGCTTGGCTGAACACTCCTCTCTCGCACCTGTGATATCTCTCTATGTTGTGGCTCTCTATACTATGGCCGTTTATTTAATGTGTGGCCTCTCCCCTTTTTTGTCTGTTCTTTGTCCGCTTATATATATATGTAACAATTTAGCACTGAAAGGAAGGGACCAGATTTTATTTCCTCTTGAGAACGTCCCAGTATATTTGGCTTGACTTCATCCATGGCCAGCCCGTGATTCTTTCTCTCTTTATTGATTTTTCCAATCTAGCAAAGAAAATCTCTTGCAAATATTGTCCACATAGAATACTGGTCCCTTCTCATCTTTCAGAGAAGATTCTTTCCTATATCGAGACCATGACATCAATTCTCCATATATATGAGATTTTAATCGAATAATAGCCCTATTGCTTATGATCTTTCCAAGTTTAGAATAATCCACATGCAATTCTTGGTCAACATGAAGATTTACAAGCTTTACCAAATTTCCATCACGGGCTTAGTCCAATTAATTTTAGAGCCATTCACTCAATTTTCTCAATTGCTAGTTTAATGCAAATGAAATAATAAATGCTCCTAAAATTTTATGCTATGAAATTTAATTTTATTATTTTTGTTTAGGGGTTAAAAATTAATCCCTAATTTTGTATGAAATAAATGAATGATTAGGTTGCCAAAATTTAAGTGGCTACTCCTCTTTAAAGGTGAACTTGCAGAGGTTGTATTCAAATACAAATTGAGACCTAAATTTTGACTATGCAAATGCAATGAACGTTATTTTTGTGGGAGCAAGAGTCCCATGCAATCAATAAAGGAACATACTTGGAATGATTTACCTTCAAGGAGGGTAGAGCAATTCAAGATAGCTGGTGATACATATCTAGGACCCATACCTTTCTACAATCGCTTAGAATAATAACAGGGCTTTGTGAAAAAGTTGTTTTCCTAGGACAGTTGTTTTCCTAAGACCTGTACCTTTCTACAGTCGCCTAATATGACAATACTTGGTTGTCTATAATCTGAACCTTTCTTCAGTTGCCTTGACGGAAAAATTACCTCTTGAGAATCCATACTTTTTTACGGTCATCGGAATGGGAAATTGTTTTTTCAATTACAGTACCTTTCTATGGTCGCCCAAATAGGAGGATACTTTTCTAGAACCCGTACCTTTCTACAATTGCCTAAACAAGAATTTTTTTTTTTTTTTCAGGATATGTACCTTTCTACAATCGCCTAAATGAGAAATTTTTTTTCCAAACGAGGAATAGTTTTCCCAGATCAGTACCTTTCTACAATCGCTTGAACGGAAAATTGTTTTTGTAGGATCTGTATCTTTCTATGGTCACCTGTAAGAGCAACAAGTGCTATTTAAGACTTGTATCTATCTACGGTCACCTAAAATGAGATTTTGCTTGACTAGGAGCCCGAACCTTTTTTTAGTCACCTTAATCAATCTATGGAAAGTCTTAAGGGATGCTCGACCGAGTCGAGTGTCAATATACTTGAGAGGTCGTGTCAATATACTTGAGAGGGAATACCTATATAATGATAAGTATTTAAAGTATGGATAGATATATACTTACCTAGTGACATCTATGATTTTTGGGGATATGTCTCCTGGAACTTAGTCATTGGAGAGAAAGGAAGATTAATCCATGAGGGTCTCTCATCTCTTGGTTAAAAGTAATTGGAATATCGAGGACGTACCTCCGATATTCATGAAAGTTTTTCACCTCGTTGTAAAGATGCTTCTCCAATATTGTAAAGATGCTTCTCCGATATTCATAAAGGTTTCTCACCTCCTGGTAAAAATAAATTTTGGAATATATATGACGTACCATGAATATTTGTAAATGTTTCTCACCTCATGGTAAAAATAAGTTTTGGAATATCTAGGACATATTGTCACGCCCCGGAGTTCTGGGCGCACGCATATCCCTCGGTGGTGGATAAAATTGCGACGTCTCAGGACGCGTCACCAACCCATTCATTTTAAAGTACATGCGGAAGCGAATAAACAAATCCCTTGACAGCAAATAGCATGGGATAGAAAAGTAGGATAACAAATTCACAACTAAAACACGCATTTATATACAAACTAGATTATATACAATACTAGTCTATCTACCAAAAGATCAGCCCTAAAAGAGGAAACTGTCCTGCGACCCCCTAGTCGAACACGTTCACCGACCCTTCGAACTCCACAAGCTCTAAGGGCCCCGGGTCCACCACAGCGTCATCAGGATGGTTAGCTATACCTTTGCCAAAAGCGACGTCGACTACCACGGTGGGGACCTCAAAACCCTGGAGAGGACGAAATCTGTATCCATTGAGCCCGCGGCGAAACCACACTCTAAATCGCTGAACGTCATCAGTGAGGGTCTTGGTTGCGAAGCAAGAAGATCTGGCTGCAATTGCAGCTCGTCGCGGCCGTAAGAGGACAACACTACAAAAGCGTGGACGACTAGTGTAGTGTTTCCTTCAATCTGGCGAGGTGTGAAGCGGCAGGTGGCTGCTACTCTTCCCCCAGTTCACGATTCTCTTGGACCCAAAGAAGCCCATTCACTGAAATTCCACACTTCAAGCAGTGGAAAGAAGACTTCAAATTCCAAGACAGGCCTTCTCCCAACAATGCTTCAGTTTATTAGTATGAGCACGCGTGGGAGATTGCTTGATTGTCTCCTTTTTATGGCTGCCACGCTCACGATTTTCCTTTCTCTTTTGCTATCTCTGGATCGTCGCTGTATTGTATGTCCGTGAGATTGCTGGAGGCGCAGCTCGAGGCTCGATGTTGGATCAAGATGTACTGGACAATCACCGGTGCCGTAGGGAGCACGATGGCTAGAAAAACCTGCAAGAAAGTGAAGCCTGCGTGTGCGATCAGACGTGTTTGAGCAAGACCGCGGTGCACGGTGGACAGTGGATCAAGATCACCTCCGGGAGAGGCTCAGCCACGTGATGCTTGGCCGAACACTCCTCTCTCTTACGTGTGTTTTCTCTCTATGTTGTGGCTCTCTGTACTATGGCCGTGTGTTCAATATGTGGCCTCTCCCCTTTTTTGTTTGTTCTTTGTCTACTTATATAGACGTAACAATTTTAGCATTGAAGGGAAGGGACCAGATTTTATTTCCTCTTGAGAACGTCCCAGTATATTTGGCTTGATTTCGTCCATGGCCAAGCCATGATTCTTTCTCTCTCTATTGATTTTTCCAATCTAATAAAGAAAATCTCTTGCAAATATTGTCCACGTAGATTACGGGTCTTTCTCATCTTTCAGAGAAGATCCTTTCCTATATCGAGACCATGACACCAATTCTCCATATATATGAGATTTTAATGGAATAATAGCCCTATTGCTCATGATCTTTCCAAGTTCAGAACAATCCACATGCAATTCTCGGTCAACATGAAGATTTACAAGCTTTACCAAATTTCCATCACCACGGGCTTAGTCCAATTAATTTTAGAGCCATTCACTCAAATTTTTCAGTCGCTGGTTCAATGCAAATGCATTAATAAATACTCCTAAAATTATATGCTATGCAATTTAATTCAAATATTTTTATTTAGGAGTTAAAAATTAATCCCTAATTTTGTATGAGATAAATGAATGATCGGGTTGCCAAAATTTAGGTGTCAATACTTCCTTTCGAGGGTGGGCATCCATTTGGCGAATCTCAGGAGAAACAAATATGTAATGTGCTTGTCCATTGTCCTTTACTAATTTTTACAATGCATCTCAGTGCGCACTGGGCTGGCCTATATATAGTTTTTTTGGCTTGTATTGAATCCTCATAATAAGGACTTAACTCCATGTAACAGACCAAATTATATATAATACCAACATTAACAAACGCGGGAGGCCATGCAAAAGAACGTGCGTGGACTTTGAGAAGGCAACAGACTCGATTTTACAGCTGATTAGATCGAGATATGTTAGGGACTGCAATATGATTTCCACATGGTATATGGCCAAGTGATCTCGCCGCCAATTTCTTTTGATAGTCTAGGAATATGAGCACAAAGAGCCAACTATCTAAAGGCCAGCGAAATGTCATTAAGGCCGGTGAACATGCTTTTGTATGTGCATGTGGTCCTAATCCAAAGCAAAGTACACGCATGCAATTTGCGGCATTTGAATATATAACCTCAAGTTTCTGAGCTGAAATATCCTACATAAAGACCAACAACACCAACCTTGAGGGTTCTCGACACCAATTTTAACCTTTAATGACTTTCTTAATTTTTGTATGATGGGGTAGCAATAATTCTCAATTACTAGTGCATAATTGTCAAATAAGTTTTAAGCATATTGTGCGGCGGCCAATTCAATTCTAAATTATTCAATTTTGCAAATATAGTTCTAACCTTTTAATATTTTGTGATATTAGTCCTCAACATTTTGATGATTTACTAATGTAGTCATTCCAGCCATTCTTAGCTAAAAATCGCTAATGTAGGATGGCTGACATTTACATCAGCAACTTTCCAGGCAAAAATGGCCGGAAGAACTACATTAGCAAATCGTCGGAAATTTTATGACTAATTTGACAAAAAAATTGAAAAAGATTAAGATTGAATTGATTGCATGCAATACGTTGAGAACTTCTTAGATAATTTTCTCAATGAGTTTGTATGCTCATAGATTTTCTGATATGAGAAACCCGCTAATGAAGTGTCCATAAGATTTGAAATACAATCAACACATTCACTAAACTCAAGCTTTTAGACAAAACTTTAGGTGATCGTATGACTCATTTGCTCGATGGTTCTTTTCACTTTCCAATAGAAAAAGGGCACGCCATTTCAACTTACACTTGAATATCTTAAGGTTCCATTTGTTTCATAGAAGATAATTTTTGGAAAAATGCATTTTAGATTTTTTGGTGTTTGGTTCACAGAAAATGAACAAGTCAAGGAAAACATTTTTACATGAAAAGAAGAAATCATTTTCCCTTCTTGTTCTCCTTGATGAACTCCCTTCTAATAATTTTATATTTTCATTTTTTAAAAAAGTTGGAAATTTTAATCATTTTTTTATTTCTAAAAAATTGAATTTTTATTTTTCTTTTCCTTTTTTCTTTCGTTTTCTTTTATTTTCTTCTCTCTCTCTCTCTCTCTTTCTCTTTTCTCTCTCTCTCTCTCTCTCTCTCTCTCTCTCTCCCTTCTTGTTCTCCTTGATGAACTCCCTTCTAATAATTTTATATTTTCATTTTAAAAAAATTTGGAAATTTTAATCATTTTTTTATTTCTAAAAATTGAATTTTTCTTTTTCTTTTCCTTTTTTATTTTATTTTTCTTCTCTCTCTCTCTCTCTCTCTCTCTCTCTCTCTCTCTCTCTCTCTCTCTCTCTCTCTCTCCTCTTTTCTTTCTTTTCCTTCCTTTGCCAACCGCGTGCCACGACAATAGCTGGTAGCCTGGCAAACAGTGAAAACGCAGGCTGGCAGCTCACAGCTCGATCGATCCTTGCGAGCTCGGGCTACGCTGAGGCCGGCAAGCTCTAGGGTCACCCAATCCCGACGAGGTCAAGCTTGCCTGTGGCCGTCTTTACTAGTGGAAGGAGATGGGATGGTGGCAAGGAAGCAAAAGGAGCAATGGGGAGGAAGAAGGAAAAAAGAAAAAAGAAAGTAAAAGAAAGAAATAAAAGTAATTTAAAAATAAATAAATAAATAAATAATTGAATGTTTTAATAATTTTCTCTTGAAAAATCAAATCAGATTCCCCATACCAAACAACAAAAAATGACTTTCTACAAAACATTTTCCTAAGTATATTTTTTGCAAACAAATGGACCTTAAATATTACACAAACCTAATCCCTTCTCTTTCTCTTGCTATCCCATCCCTTGAATCTCTTATCGTCCACATCAAAACCACCATGGCCATTGGCCACTGTGCTATGGCGCAGCTATGTCACGCTGCGGCTTGTTGCCGTTGGTCCATCGAGTTCAGATCGAGCCCCCTCACAGCCACCTCTCTCTGTCTCTCTTTGATCTGTCCCTCTCCCTCTCGTAATCTCTCCCCTTTGGTTGGCATCAATTGTGTCCATATCGGAGGTTTTGGTGGACGGAGAGATGAGCATAGTGGCATCTCTAATTAATAGTGATGAGCATTCCAAATTTAAAACGAGGAGAGAGAGAGAGAGAGAGTAGTGGTGCAACTCGTCGCGCGTCGATGGAACTTGATTTCGACGTCAGAGAAAATAAAGCCGCCTAAGGTGGTTGGTGTGGACACGGCTGCTTATGAAAATTGAAAGGCAGTTTTGGATCAAGAATTCCCGCTGTGTTGGATAAACAATAACATGTCATGAGTTTTGATTTAGAAAAAGTTACGCAGCTCATGGTACTAACTTGGAAAGCTTGTCCAAACCTGGGGACTTGTGTTTGCCATCAATTCGGGCCTCAAAATCCGCTGTTTTCATAATTGTCGAGTCTCTTTTCTAATCTTTATGTTAATTTTTCACATTGGTCTAGCTCATTTCTTTGTCTTTCAAATATTGTTTGCAATTTGTGTTAAATTTGGATTACCTAAGATTTAGGTTTCATTTGTTTTGTGGAAAATGTGATATTTCTAGAGAATTTTTTTAGGAAACCATTTTAATCTTGTGTTTAGCTGAAATTTGAAAATGTCAACAAAAAAAAAAAAATTATCTACTGTTTGTTATAAAAATTTTGATTTGATTTTCCTAAGGGAAATTTCTCAAAAAAAAAAAAAAAAACAGAATTATTAATTTTTTTTTTTCCTTTTCCTTCTTCCTTGGGTGGTGGCTGGCCCCAACGGTAGTCGGTGATCGGCCACAAGTGGGGGACAACCTAATTGGATTATAGAGAGTTTGGTTGGAACCTCGCCGGCGTCGGGCGAGGCTCGAAACTCGCCAGATCCGGCAGGGGCGAGCTCGAGCTCGCCGACGCCGGCGAGCCTTGAGCTCGCCGGATCTCGGTGAGGTGGAGGACTCGCCGACATCCGGCGAGGCCGGAGCCTTGCCGATGTCCGATGAGGCTTGAGCCTCGCCGGATCCGGCGAGGGGCGAGCTCAAGCTCGCCCAACGTTGGCGAGCCTCGAGCTGTCGGATCTGGCGAGGCGGAGGCCTCGTTGACGTCTGGTGAGGCTTGAGCCTCGCCGATCTGGTGAGACTCAAGCTTGCCGGCGTCGGGCGAGCTTGAGCTCGCCGAATCTAGCAAGCCACGAGCTCGCTGGCGTCAGCGAGTTGGGTGAGCTCGAGGCTCGCTTGTGGCTTGCCGCTGGCCGTCGTTGTGGCCGAAGCCGGCCAAAGAAGAACAAAAAGAAAAAAGAAAAATTATATTTAAAAAGAAAAATAAAATAATTAAAATTTAATTTTAAAAAATAAAATAATTAAAATTCGATTTAAAAAATAAAACTAATTAAAATTCGATTTTAAAATAATTATTTTTAAAATTATAAAAATTGTCCAATGTATAAAACTATTTTAGTTTTTTTTAAATAAATAAATAAATAAATATATATATATATATATATATATATATCGAAATAATTTTTTTGAAAAATTGTTGATTGAATTTGTATTGCTTGGAAGTTTTTAGTAATATAATCTTTAAAAAAAAAAAAACATAAGAATAAGTTTTCCTAAATTTGGTTAAATATGAAAATATTTTATTAATATCGGGTCGGGTATGGGTCGGGTATGAGTTGGGTCGGGTATGGGTCAAAAAATTTACATTAGACATAAATGGGTTAATGGGTTAATTTGGGTTGACCCATTAATGACCCGATCCAAATCCAACCCGACCCAACCGTTTAACAGACTCTAAACATAAGTACTAGGAACTAAAGCTTGAGCATTAGTGACCTAAGCACTTCCTTTAAGGATTGGAGATCAAGTGCCAGGGCATTGGGCGGGGGGCACTAAGGCTGTGGGCCTAGTCTTGATGGACCTAGAAATAGGCATTAGAGGCTCGAGCTCGGCCTCGATGGACCTGAGCTTGGGTGCCATAGACCTTCTTGTGAATGTCACGGACTCGAGAATCATCGTTGAGCTTCTTGTTTTCAAGCATAAAGTTTCAAATCCAAGTGCCAAAATCTAGTTATATTTTGTAAAATGTTTTTTGATTTTTCAAAGAGGAAATCACTTTCCTAAATTTAAGCATAGGAATGACTCATTTTCCTAAGCGAATTAAATGCCGAAAAATGTGGAAAATGATTTCTTGGAAAATGTTTTCCGCAAAACGAACTGAACTTTAGAACGTGTTTATTTTATTTTGTTCCGTGAGTCATAAAGCTTTCACCATTAACTTTCATAATATGTTGGGAGAGTTTGCTTAAAAATGTTGTTGTAAGTGATTATGCGCCTTTGTGCGTGTTTGTGAACTAATCTAGTCGTTTCGTTAATCATTTATGAAGCATTAATCGTTGTGTAGCAGAAGTCGGTGATTGGAGAAGCGGTGGGCCCGAAGAGGTGATGGCGGATACGTTGATTTTTATGATTGAACATGGAGACGGATAGAAGGTGATGATTTTTTTTTTAAACTTATAATGTGTTTCCTCGTTAGGTAGATGTACATATGCCTGGTAAGATTTCAGTGGATGGCTCGTGCAAGGTTATTTCGTCCTAAATCCAATTTTCGTCTAGGATAGAGGGTTGCTAAACTTTTTCTCTTCTTTTGGGACAAAAAGAAAGATGCTTACACGTTAAGGAAGAAGGAATATTTGTCCCTTTAAACCCTAGAAAGTGTCTTAAGCTAGTGAGAAGTGGCAAGGACAAAATATATTCCATGTAAATACAGCACACATAAAAGTTCCCTCCTTTAATTTTTTGCCTCTTATTGAATTCTCTCCCTTCTGCAACTCTCTCTTTGTTGATGTGATTCTCCACTATTCCCTCAAGAAGCCCCCATTGCGACCTTTACTAAAAAGAAAGAGCATCCTCACACAGGCCATGGATTTTCCATCTCTCCCACCTTATCTTGATCCATCCAACTGGCAACAGGTGAGGATTTTCTTAAACGCTCCATGAATTATCTTTCTTTCATGCTTTCTCAGCCCAAAAAGCAAGAAAAAACTTCAAAAAGAAAAGATATTCTCTCCACTTTTGCTGGTCTTCTTTGCTGAATATACCAGACATTTGATCTTTGCTTTCTTCTTCTTCTTCTTCTTCAGCAACAGACAGATCATCACCAAACTGGAAACTCCAGCACAAATACTCAGCTCCTGCCGCCACCACCACAACCTCATGGAGGCGGTGGCGCCAGCTCGATCAGGCCCCGTTTGATGGCTGACGAGGCCCGCCTGGCCAACATACCGATGCCAGAGGGGCCGCTGAAATGCCCTCGATGTGAATCGACCAACACGAAGTTCTGCTACTTCAATAACTACAGCCTCTCCCAGCCGAGACACTTCTGCAAAACCTGCAGAAGGTACTGGACGCGAGGAGGAGCGTTAAGAAATGTCCCTGTTGGAGGCGGTTGCCGGAGAAACAACAAGAGGAGCAAATCGGGGAGCTCGAAATCAGTGGCAAGTAGCAGCCATCGGCAAATCACAACTCCGAGACCGGGCTCTACTTGCATACCGACCTCAAATGGAGGGGCCAATGTTGACACCACTGAAATATTAGGGGTCGGGACGCAGCTCCCACCGCTTGGCCACTTCATGGCTCCTTTGCACTATCTTCCTGATAACTTGACTTTATCAGCTGGCGCTGGACTTAATTATAATACTGGAGCGCCTCCACCACTAGGAGACTTGAATTTCCTGGCCGCGACCACCTGCGATGGTGGAGCTTTAGAGCGGTGGCGCTTGGGGCAAGCACAGCAGCTTTCCTCGTCGGGCAGGCTGGATCCAAACCTGGGATTGTACCCGTCTGAAGGCAGGTTTGAGTCATTTAGAGCTCTTAATGTGAGGCCTAATGCACCTCCTTCATCAGCTGGGCTAATTGCTCAGCTCTCCTCATCGGTGAAAATGGAAGACAACAATCAGCCTTTCTCGAGGCAGATTTACGGGATTAACCACGAAAATCATCCCTTCTTGAGCAGTGCCAGCGCATGGATGGATCTTTCTGGTTTCAGCTCTTCTTCCACTCGCAACCCCTTATAGAGATCTCTTGGTTAACTTGATCCTCTCTTTTTGAAGCTTTCATAGTTCTCCTCCTTTCTTTCAAATTTTTGGTCATCTCAACCGATCATTCAAAAGAAGAATGAAACCCTAGAAATATTTAGTGGAGATGGTTGCTGACTGCTCTGCTCTTAAAGATGAAACCCTAGAAATATCTCTCACTTTGGTGTTTTTCTTCTTATTTTTCCTTTCGGTGTTCATCTGTTAGGTTTGAACTTTGTCACCTGCTCACCATAGAGACTCTGTATGCCTTTGCCAAGTTGTGATCATCTTATGTTCCTGTCGAATGCATAATTCACTGGCTGATCTCTTTAATCAAAGGTTTCTTTCGTTCTTTAATTTTGTGACGATTGCTTGAGGCAATGTCTTCAGTTACCATTTGTTTACCGTGAGTAGATGTTCTTTGTGAGTTATAAATTATACGTTTTCTTATTTTGAGTAACACGAGAGTGCCAACGTTAGAATCTGCAGCTCAACAGTTGTGTGTAGCATACTTTCAGAAATCATTTTGACAAGTGAAGTAGAAGATTGCATCTCAAAGCAACGTGCATGAATTGACGGTCATATGCAAAAACACTTGTGGTTTTGAGTACGGACCAGCAATTCGAAAGTATATCGGAGCTAACTCAAGAATTTAAATCCTCATTGCCTATAAGGCTCCTTATAGTACAAGGACTCCATCTTTCTACTGATTTTAGCCTCTTACTTCTTCAATTGTGCCTTTGCTCCTCGAGCCTATGTGATTCGTAACATAACTCATTTATATCTTGCTTTTCACTAGTAAAATTTGAATAAGATTTAAGGGCGTGCTCATGTGTGTATGGACTTATTTTGTGAAGGGATCTAAACTTTTAGAACAAATTTCCATCTAACAATCCCAATCTGTTGAACTTTCGGCGTAATATTTCTGGGTCATAGCAACTTGTTAGCGTCTAACTCTTGCCGCCTCTTAAATTTATCGACAACCGACCAAGTTTCTATCCAATTACATATGTGATTACTAATAACTTAACTAATTTACTATCAGCTGGAGAAGCCACTTTTTGGGGAAACTTTGAGCACCAGACGCCGTGAATATTTTTGCTGGTCTTTCATGGATACCTTTTGTTTAGTGAAAATTTCTCACTGTAATCCCTTCGGCCGCAAAGGGAATATATTCTGGTTATATATGCTCGAGGCATCCGAGCATATCTTTTGATAGCCAAACCTCAAAATAGAAACCAAAATGGCGAGAGGGACATCAGTCGAAAGCTAAAACAATAAGTACCGTGAAGTTGTTGAGCCAGGGGCTAATTTAATCAACGGACATTTATATGCGTGGATTAGGCTTGTTCTGCGTCTTACTTGGGTCATGATGGTTAATATTACTACTTGAGGTGAACATTTTTGTTATTAAAATATATTAATAGGATCCCTAGCAATACACCTCCATCATCTTACGAGATTTGTAAATATTATATTTATGGTGCGAAAAGATACCAATGCCAAACTTAAGCCCCGGCTCGAGCTCGCGCTCGAGCCTGACTCAACTCGCATAGTGGTACTAGAAGCCCAACACACATACTTGGCGCTAAAAACTTGATTCTTGAGGTTGACTCAACTCATTTATAACGGGTTCACAAAAAAGTTTGAAGCTCAAGCTTGACTTTACTGCATCGTTTTTATAACTATTAAATTCTTTTGAAAAGCTAATAGAAGTTCAATTAGACTAGCGAGCCCAACAAGGCATTAACAAGTTGATCTCGACGGGACAAGATACCGGAATAATTCGACCTCGAGAACTCGAATAAATGTTGAAGTAGAGTCCAAATTACTCTCTCTCATGAGCTAAAGCAATTGGAGGTCTCATGAAAGTAGAAGAAGAAAGGGCAGATTACAGCTTTAGCTTCGTTGTGCCCACAAAGACTTTCTTTTTTTCCTCTCTTTATCCCATGAGGGACGGCTCTCATTCCGAGATTCCTCATTTTCTCTGCAAATTCAAAAAGGAGATCCGCCTAGACTTCAGTATCTTCACGTTGGTTCTGTACAATGGTGTGACAACTATATGTTAAGACGGAGAGTAAGATTCTTAGGACGTGGATTATGGAAAAGGGAATGATTCTGTAATAATTTGTGGGGACTTCAATTATGGTTGGTGGTGATGGGTTCGAGATGAATATTTTGGGACCGTGGGAGGGGGAGAGAGAGAGAGAGAGAGACCGAGAGGCTTTTGATTTCGCAAGACAAGCGCCTCAAAAGACGCCAAATTTGTCAGTTGCCCAATCATCTTTCTTTTCTTTTTATTTTTGTGGTTTTTGCCACTCAGTTATCCATTCTCACTTTGTTCGAAACTTACTATTAGTTATGTAGACTTCAAGCGACGCCATTTTTTGATCAAAAAAAAAAAAAAAAAAAAAGCGACGCCATTGTCCAGGTCAACGGGCGCGGGCACCCAAATGAGATGCGTATGATCATGGCTATTGATTATATTGGTCTATATAAATTGAGTTTAAACGAGATTTCTCCCTTTTTCTTTATCATTTTAACAACAGCCTTCGCATTTTATTTATTAAGCTTTTCCATCTTTTATTAAAAGATCATCGTATTTGTTATCTAAAAGAGGAATAGCATTACAAAAAGATATGCATGCCCAAGTAGGTCAATTTTTTGGCCAAAAACTGAAATCGACCTTTTTTGGACTATATATATCACAAAGAATGTAGAATCTGAACCTACCTGATTGATTTTGAAATCGGTTGATTTCAGAATCCGCAATCCAAATGGATAGTTATCCAATAGAATAAGAATTTTAGGAAAAAGACATTTCTGATGTGTATCTTTCAAATTGACTTAAACCAAGTCTGACACAAATGTAAGACGAGATTAAACATCAAAAAGAGAACCGCCAAAACAGATTTTAGGTCAAAATTCTAAAAACAAAGTTTCAAGGTTTTGTTCTTTTAAGGGAAAAAGACTAGTTTAGAGCTAGTTCTTAAGCTGGCTTAAATTTCATGTTCTTGGAATCCGGACTTGAATCGGCACATTCTAAAATTGATTTGATTGGCTAGTTAGACGTATCGGTCCTAGACATTGTGCGAAACACGTGTCTAATCAAATAGGAAATAAACTTATGATAGAAACTTCCAACGATAATCTAGTATCTCGGCACCCAGTTTGAATACGTTCCTTATTTTAACGTGTTGATACATGTATGCTTTATTTCTTTTAATTAGAGAGAAAGTTTTTCTTTCCTAACTCCTGGGAATACTTCCGAATTTTACGTCTTAAAGTTCAGACGAAACAATTTTAGGACATACTCAGGTCCAAATTGCTCACCATTTGACACACCTAATGTTTGACCTTCCTAATATAGATGAATACATCTTCGTTTATTACATGTAGGGCATGATATAGCCTTCATATCTAGAAGTGAGAAGACTATATCAACATATTCCGTGGACAGAAATTAATGAATGATGATAAATTTCTCTAAGCAACTTCATTACCAAACCTAATGTTCGTTTTAAAAATCAAGCCATCATCTAATATTCTAACATTTCCTAATGACCCCCTTAAATAAATAATCTGTGAAAAATCTACCGATAAGACTTTATCTCTTTTAATTCATCATGAAAAAGAAGTCTGCGTAGGCATGCTTATTTCACAAAAAAATGAATGATTTTGAAAATATTTTCTTATAAATGATCGTTCTACTTCTTAAAATAATTAGTCATTACAAATATTTTCATTATCGATAACAATTTATATCTAAATATTTTTGTAGATGATGAAAATATTTTTCGGTTTTTCATTTGTGTAATCAATGCAAGCAATTATTTTCAAACAATAGTTTCTATGTAGTTCATTTTTTGCAAACACAAACATAGCCAAAAGAGAGTAAATCTTGTGCACATGAAATACCGTTGCAATACGAATTGCATTCTCAGAGAGATTGAAAAGATATGAGCATGTGTATTAGCGACGAAAGCACATCGCTTTTCCATGAATATACAATGGTTCTTCCCGGGATTCAAAGACTGAGACACTTTATTCCTGAGTATACGTTATAATAACAATGATATTTTAGTGGGTAAGATGCAAAATACCACGAATTGTTGCTGGTAAGATGCGAAGAGTGACAAGGAAGCAAGGCATCGAATGCCCTCTGGATTTGCTTTACTCTCTTTTTTATTCATTTAGTTTCGCAAAGACAGGCTCAGACATTCTGCTAACGAATAAAGCGGATCCATTCAAAACCAAACAGTGAGATTGGCGGTGGGTCTTCGGTCTTAAAGTAATCGATTGGTCATACGTGGACCTACGGTGACTGCCTTTGCCTGTGTGTCCTCTTCCTCTTCTTCTTTTCGAAGAAAGACGATGGATAAAGCCTATTGTTTGAATTTTCTATTCGAGTAACTATTTAAGTAGTGTGAACTTACTATACCAAGGACAATTTCAAGAATATTAGGAGTCTCTCAATTTATATCTGGCTTCCGTGGAGATAGGTCGTAATCAGTCTTTTAAGGTTCTAGTCATCAATCGATTGAGTCTTTACTGTTTTATTTTGGTAAAAAAAAAAAAATCTTTGCTTTTTCGAAAAAAGTGTACTCAAATCCAGGACCCGCCGTCAATGGATTTTCGATAGCGGGAGTTCTGTGTGGCTCTCAAGCCCGTGGCCTTGTGGCATTAAAAGGAGCCCGTGTGAGAGAGACATAAGATTTTCGGCATCAGAATTTTCTCCAACGGTAAGCGGAGGAATTGCTTCACACTTTTAAAAACGTTGTGGCGATTCACGTATATTGATATATACAAGATTTCTTACGGGCGGGGATGGTGGCCTCCGCTTGTTCCCTCCCTCCGTCACTATTTATAAACAGACAATAATATAGTTGTATTATAACACATTGAAACTTTTTTAATACGTACACCTTGTTTTAAAAAGCATCATGGGGCATATATTAAATAATTTATTGTAACGCCAAACAAGCATAAAAATGTAATAGTTATTCCTTGATTTGAACCAAATAACATAATATCAATGTGGCTTTATTTGGTAATTTACCAAAAAAATCTTAACACTATTATATTTATGTCAATTCAGTCTTAAACCTTTCAATATGCCAATCCAGTCCTCAACCTTTTGATAAATTTACTAATATAATCCTTCTGACCAATCTTGACCAGACAACACTGACATGATAGTCCAATTAGCGCCAATCGTCTTGTGATGTACCTGTGTTGACATAGACAATTTTGTAAATTCTTTTGAATTTTTATTTTTGAATTTTTATTTTTTCATGGGTGACCAATCTCAAACAATAGCCAGCCACTGGCAATGCTTGAAGAGGGTTGGGCCAGGCTTGCGTTTACTCAATTTGGTGAGCACCACCCTGGCCCAACCATCTTCGAGCATTGCTGGTGGTTGCCCATGGCCTTTTGGCCACCAATAAAAAGGAAAGAAAAAACATAAAAAAGTTTTCAAAGTTTTAAAAAATTTGTCCAAGTCAATATTGATGCACCACATAGGACGGCTAATGTTGATTGGATTGCCACATTAGGATTATATTGACATAATTGAAAGATTTATGACTGAACTAACACAAGTGCAATAAGTTTATAATTTGTTTTAGTAATTTTCTCAGCTTTATTCTATTACTTTATAAGAGCTATCAAATTTTAGCTTTATTCATCATCGCAACCAAATGATATATATAGTTGTCTGCAATTTCATTCAAAACATGGTTTTCTTCTAGAATTTCCCTCGAAAGGACAACTTCTACTAGTCACATTAGATGCTCCCTTCTACATCAATGTGGTTTCCACACCTTAACTAGGGGTGAGCATTGGTTTAGGGTCAACCCTGAACCAACCTTGGACTGGCCCAACCCTGCCGGTTCTGGTCCAGTTCCCAGGGAGATCGGGTTGGTCCTTGGTCCTTGGATTCCTGGACCAGCATTGTGCGGGTTGGTCTTCGGTCCTGAAAGTTTAGGGTTGGTCCAACCTAGACCAACCCTGATTCTATATATATATCATATATCTAATATATTATTTATAATTTGTTTATATAGAGAAAACCCTAAAATAAATGACGTTAACAACATTAAATAACTTTTTAGTAATGAGTTCAAGTAATTTTACACTATTTTTTAATAATTTAGATCTTTTAATATCTTTTACGGCGTCAAAAGCCAAAATTTACAAATGATAAATATGTTTTTGTGAGGAGTCCTCACAACATTCAAAATGGCATAAATAGCTCCTCACGACATCCTCCTCTAATACTCGTTCTCTTCTATTTTATTTGTCCTATTAGTCTTTAATTTGCCAAAATCGAAAGAAATAAATCTCCGTTTGCCACTTGACACTCGTCTCACTCGCTTTGGGTCACTCGTGCCGCTAGCCGCTTGATACTCGCTTGGCTTGTTGCTCTATACTCGATGTTCACCCCACTCGACACTCGTCGCTCGCCTCTCTTAGCTGACCTCGCTTGTCACTAAATCCATAGGGTCAGTCCGGTCCTCACTCGCCTTTTCAGGGAGTATACAAAATGAAACCAAAAATTATCGATTGGTCTTGGGTTGACCTTACAATCGGACCAAACTCATTGGGTCGGTCTGGTCCTCAATTGCCTTTTTAGATAGTATAAAAAATGAAATAAATAAATTATCGGTTGATCCCGGATTAACCCTGGAACCGGACCGAACCCACTGGTCAGTTCGGTCCTCGGTCTCAAGCTCAATAGGGTCGGTTTCGGTTCCAAAAATTGAGAACTAGCACTGTGCGAGTTGGTCCTAGGGTTAGGGGGTGAGCTGGCCCAACCCGGACCATGCTCACCCTTAGCCTTAACCGATGGCGTTGTGCAAATGAGGATAACATGAATAATATTTTGCAAGTATTATTAGCATACTTGAACAATAAGAGAAAAATCTCAGTAAATTGCAAAATTTAAAGAGTAAACTTTTATAGGACAAATGAATAGATATAATATACTAGCAAGATGCGCCTCCGTTGCATGTTTTGAGTCTATATTTGATATATTATCTTGAGTGTGGGCATCGATATGAATTTTCATAAAAGTAACAATATGCAGGAAATAATAACACAATTACTATATACATCAATTAAATACTCCTCTAGAATTTAGTTTATATATATATGATGGATCTTAACCCATCATGTTGGTATATCCTCCAATTAAGAGAAAACAACAGACATAAATAAATACAAAATTTATTAAATCGTAAAGTAAGCATACGCAACATTTCAAGCACATAAAAAAGTATGAATCAATAAGAACATGAAAGTATAAAGTACGAATATAAATTCCCCTCTCGCTATCGTTTTCCTCCATTCGTCAAAATCTTCACCTTTGTCTTGTTGATTTGTTGTGGAAAAGACAAGCGAGCAAGTTCTCTCGATAGAATTTTCATGAAGGTAGAATGATTTCTTATCTCCTCTCCATTTTCTCCTCTCTATTTATAAAGAATTAAATTGCTTCAAGATCATCTTCTAATTGCATATTTTTTAGTATCTTTTTTATGGAAATTATCCCCAATAATTTTTTTTTTTGTATATGTATATTTTTTTTACAAGAGTTAATGAATTTCCTATTATCCATCACAATATATTACAAAGAGCATTGTTCAATAACTTGCAAAGGTATATAATATTCGATTTGTATTATGGAAGAATTTCACAATATCTTTATCCCCAAATGACACATACATAGAATTCCATTGATTTTGTTTAAAATGAGAATATTTATATATTCTCATTCCTTTACTAATGCAATTGTCAACAGTTTGTTAATGTACTTTGCAATTATTAATATTTAAATTGGTTATTTTTTTATTGTTTCTTATATTTTGCATGTTATTTAGACATTAATGTCAAATTAGGGAAATATTGACGGCATCATACTTTAACAATCATATCAGGCCAGCGGCGACTATGGCCCAACCATTGCAAGTGACTAGTGAGGGCCCCCTAAAACACTCACTATCAATTAATAATGCTTGTGACCCTCGCACAAGGGGTAAGGCCACCTTCGCCATTCAGAAGCGAGATCACGTCACCCTCACTGGTGGCCTCAAGGGGCAGCGATGTTCCTTCCTCCCCTCTCTAGCTCTCTCTCTCTCTCTCTCTCTCTCAATAATGATAAAAAAGATTTCATTGCGCAATTCGAAAAAATAAATTATATAATATATTAAAATTTTTAAAAGACTATAAATTGCACAAATAGTGAAAGTTAGAGAATTAAATCTACAACATCCTTATTTCATATAGGTTAATATTGGCAAAAATCTCAAACTAATAATCATGCAACATCTATCCCAAATCAATTCTCGTGTCACAAAAATTTCCAAAACAGTACTTTATGCCACATTTACCACAAAGTAATTTCGTGTTGTAAAAAAATCTAAAACCAGTACACCTTGACAAATCTACTCTCCATTAACTTTTGTCCAATATCTTGTTAAATTTTGGCATGGAAATGCACATGGCAAATAATTTGAATGATAAGCATTAACGTGGATTTGACATGAAAATTCAAAATAACTAATTCCCCTTAACGACATCGTTTAGAGGAAGTTGGATACGATGAAAATGAATTGAGATTGATCTGTTGATTTTTTTCCCTAAAAACTCCCTTACTTTTCAAAAATCTATTAAAAATTCTAGTTTTAGCCCAATTTTGCCCTGAGGTTTTGGTAGATTGTCATGGGAAAATTATTTTAGGGTAAGTATGACACGAGCATACTATATCGGGATTTTTTGATCCGCAAAAATTTGTTTGGTAAATATGTCATATGTGTATTAGTTTCATATTTCTTGTAGTATAACATATATTTAATATTAGGGGTAACTTATTCAGTAGATTCTCTAGTTTGTTAAAGTAGAGTAATGATGTTGGGCTAGGCCGGACAAATCCGATTGAGAACAACAAACAGCCCACTGCGTTCACCGAGACGTTGTAAAACTCGGTTTTATTCATATAATAACCTTTCCAAGCATGAAAAAATTTAGCTTCTCCTATTTAATTTCTGATAGAAGGAAAGGAGTTTACAGACAAGCCTGCTTGGTGCAGATTTCTTACAACAACTACAAATGTTTAAACGAAGTGCTGGAGCTTTAAAACTTACTACAGATTTTAGGAAGCTGCCCTGCCCAGCTTTAAGGCATTGCGGATCACCTGCACATATGTGACATTACTTCATAGCATAGCTACAATGCGATAAAGCTAAAGCGCAGTCATAGCTATGTTAAATAGATATAAGATGTATTGAATTTCTGAGGCAAACAATTTTTTTACCTCGAGAGAAATCGCAAAGAAGTCACTCAATCCTCCTAAAGAATCAAGAAAAAATTCATGGAAACTGCTATTCAAGGTGCACAAATTAAAGAAAGGAGAACAGAGAAGGGTAAATGGGACGTGACAACAATCTCTCATCAGTGCTTAGAGCTATAACAATCGGCATCAGGGGTGATAATTGGACATGGGAAAGAGATTACACTAGAAACATCTTGGAAATGAACCATCAAGTGCATATGTGAATATCTTAAACAATGAGTAACTACTTGAAAGTTTTCACTTATAAATTACCTTGCAAGTTAACAGAGCTTATTATGACCAAAAAAAAAAAAAAGAAAAGAAGTTAACAGAGCTTATGCTTCGTAAAAAGGAAAACAGCAAAACCTTCATTACGCACTTCTATGATTGTGCATAAATAGAAACATAATTTGCACATACTGGTTATTGATTATGAGAACTGAACAAATCCGAGCCGAGCTCTGGATTTGTGCTGTTTCGATAGGGACAAATACAGATGTTCCATAGAGAAACCAGAAATCGAAACTCAAAATCAGCCAGAGTTCAGCAGAAAATGTCTACGCAGCTTTCTTTCATGCAACTCCATCATTTAATCCATCTGATGCTGCTCCTTTGTTGTAGATGTTCTGCTATTCTTTTGCACTATGCTGAAATATAGTATGCATGAGAAGACGAGTAATTGAGCAGAAAAATCTGCAAAAACAAGGTTCTGCATAGCTTTCACGTCTCTAGTTTCGCTTGTCACAGTTTAAACTCTTTCTTTGGCATCCATTGTTACCTCGGTAAAAATCAATGTCCCATATCAGATGAGAAGCTTCATGTTTGAGCTTAGAACTAATGCTAATGCACCTTGTGATTAGGAAAGGTAAAGCATGTAAGGTCTTAGAAAAGATTCGCTTGACGACCAACTCTACGCGGCAAACCGAAATTCTGGTAAGCTCTTATCTCACCCCTTAAACCCCCAGTGACGATCACCATTCCCCAAGCTGTCGCTTGCATAGCATTAGCCCCATTGTTGTTGCTGCTGTCGAACCAAGACCAAGATGAAGACCACGAAGCCGATGACGAGTTTGCAGCCACCGAGATGGATGGTGATTCGCCATACCTGGCCGAGCTGGAATCGGAGTTGAAAGACTCCCCAATGCCGCCCCCAATCCCCGAGTCCAGGCAGGACAGCTGGGCAAGATCCTCCTCAGGAGGAATCGAGGCTCGCTCCATGGGGTTCGCCTTCTTAGGTAGAGGTGGCAACATCTGTCTCTTGCTGTTACCCATCAAAGGGCTATGATCCTCTTGAGTCGGCGAGCCATTAGAAACTGGTGGCTGTGTTGAGGTTGAGCGTTTGGAATTCCTCTTGGAATGGATTGGCACAGCCGGTGGGTCACCTCTTATGGTACCGGGCCAAGGAATCGCCACCGAGACATCTCGGCAAGGGAAGTGCTCATATGACTTGGTAGTAACCAGAGCTTTGGCCTTGGCTGTGTTGGAATTCCGTGGAGTCTCTCTCTTCCACACATATACTTGAGAATCTTCACTCGCCGATATGACATACTTCCCATCTTGGGTAAACGAAGCTGCTATTTGGCTGCTAGTATTTCGGAAACCTGTTGCGAAAAGCAATGAAACATTTACTTGGTGAGGGAGGCACTTGAGGAGAAAGGAAGGTACGTTCTCATTGCATTGCTGATCTACCTCTGAGCTTGTGCGTGATGTCTGAGCCCTCAACAATGCGAACACGGGAATCGGCCGAGGTAACAAGAACTTCGGATGAATTGCATGGCGAGAACTGATTGGAAATTCAAAGCAGAGAGTTATTTTGCTTTGCCTTCTTAGCACGTTTTTCCCTCAGGACCAGAACAGGTGATGACTGAAGATTAGCCAATAAAATGGACAGAAACCTGAGTAGAGTTTACCTGGAAACCTGTTATCTTTTTGGCTTGGGACTTTTTCTTGTTCTGAATCTCAAGCTGACTGATTTGGTTCAGTTTACTATCTGTTCAAACAAGTGAAAAAGAGACAATAAACCTTCTCTCTGATGTAACCTCAATAGCCAGCTAAATGATTATACTACAACTTGATGTAGGAGGGCCATTTAAAAAGACACAAATTCTTTCCAACTTGCGCCATTGTTTCTATGCTGTTGCTGATAAAATTACGCAGAAAAATGCTAGTAGAGAATCTCATACCCTTTATGCTGTACATCCTGCAACCTCCTTTGTGCGATCCTACGATAGCGCCCTTCAGTTGTATAATCCGTACAATTAGGAAGAGCAATTAGAGTGAACTTGGTGTAATAAACCCAATAAAATTGTTCTTTAATGTGGATTAAAATTGGCAAAACAATCTCATTTGAGCCAATTCAGCTGAAATATATGACGAATGATCGCTAAGGTTCTCAAGCAATGCATGAATCGATATAACCAAAAAAATATAGTACTAAGTTGTGCTATAGAAAAGCATTCCTTCTGAGAAACTATCATGACCGTCAACAATAGATTATAAGACCTGCTTAGTACCTCGCCATCTGGGGTGTAGCAAACCGCGGTGACCATCTCATGAAGATCGGTCCAGTCAATAACATGGCGATCTGGTATGCTCCATATCCGGATCTTTGCATCCAGCGAACCACTTATGAAATACGTGTCATCTATCGGGTTGAACTGTATGCAAGTCACTGCTCATCATGTGGGAGCATATTTTTCCAGTTAAGAAACAGAAATCTGAAGACGATATGTGTACTGAAAAGAAGAGACTCGGGTTGATGTTACCATAATCATTGTGCGCAAACAGCTTCAAACAGCTCTTCATTTCCACATCCCACAGCCTCACAGTTTTGTCCATTGAAGACGAAAGGAGTAGCTGCAGGTTTATTAAAATAAAACTTCAGCATTAAAAAGGAAAAACTAAGTCCGCTCTATATATCTTTCTCGAGGTTGAGACACTGAGGCATCCTGTTTGCATAAAGAAGCTAACCTCTGATTTTGACCAAGATAGATCCAGGACATCATCCAAGTGACCTGTGAAAGAGCACACGGGTCTCTCTGAGAGAGAGAAAACCGTTTCGGGCACGTGAACATAGTCGGGGATCAGATTCCCCTTCTTGCTACTCAGCGAACCCTTCCCCTTCTTCTTTTCCACCGGCTGAGGTGATGGCTCGGCATGGAACTGTCGATCTGGTGTACTACTTGCCAAAGAATGTATTGGGCTCCAATACCACTCGTCTAGCTGCCTCGGAGGCATCATGTCAAAATCTTGTACCTCCCACACATGAATCGTCTTGTCCTCTCCAGCGCTTGCAAGGTAACGCCCATCTGAGTTGAACTTCATGGTCCAAATTGAGCCCTCGTGAGCCTGTATCTCCTGACAGAAGCGCAACGCACTCAGCTCCTTGTACGACTTCCCGTGCTGCCTCACTTTTACCCACTCCGACGAGCTCTTGCCTGGCTTCGGTTCTTGGATTGGCTGGTTCTCCCTCTCCTTGTCTACAATCAATCCGCTCATCGAGTTCGCGACCCCCTTTATGTTCTTAAGCAAGGCGACTCCACTCCTCTTGCTCAGCCTCAAGCTTTTTGAGAGGTATGAATTTGGATTGAACTTCCTCTCCGCCAAGATGACGCTACCGTCAGTGATCTGGGATACGTTTTCCCTCCGCATGAGCTCTTTGACAACGGGGGAATACCCTACGCTTTTCTCGAACTCTTCCATGGTAAGCTGCTTCCCAGTCTGCAGATCGCTGAGCCGATTCCACATCCCCTCTTCGTCGTACTCATTCACAATGAACTCCTTCCCGGTATCCAAATTCTTTATAAGAAAGAAGGCGCCTAACCGACTGTTTGAGATCATGGTTGACAAGCGCCTCCGCTGGGCAAACGCTGACGTATTCCCACCTTGCGGTGATACTCTGATGGAATCGGGATACCGGCAAGCCGGCACACATGGCCCACACAATGTGGATGACGTCCTCGTAAGGCGCTGTTTGGATGTTGCACCAAAAAACTCTTCCTTTCTCTTGGCTATCGGGGGGAAATCTATGTCGCCATCCGATCTTGATCGGACAAGAATGACAGGAGCTAAATGAATACAAGACGCGTTTCCCTTTTTTTGCTCGTCGCTTGGATTATCATTGTTGACAATCAAAGACGAGGTTTTTTGGCTTCCAACCTTCTTAGAGGCAACCGTCTTGAACTCAGCACTTGCAAGTCGGAGAAGGTCCTTGTTAGAGAGCCCCATCCCCTGGAACAGCCGCTTACGCCTCTCGCTGATTGAGCCAGGCTGCGAGATCCAGATCTCGTAGTCCTGTGACATAGAGGTCGAAGCCCTGATGCCCGATAGGCTCCGAAATCTCTCTGCAGATGGTGCGGACACAGCAGAGGCGAAGGAGATACGGCTGTCTTCGAAGTCCTCATCGTCATCGTCATCAGAGTTCGAGGATGCCAAGTCCAGCGCAATGGCACAGGACAACCGGTCGCGGGATTCAAAGAAGCGATCATCGTCGTCCTCATCGCCCAAGGCATCCCAATTCATAGTAAAGGTTCTCTTGGGTCCATTCCCTTCCATTTCGCAGGAATGGCGTGGGATCATTGAATTGAATTGAGGTACATGTTTTCCTTTTCCATTTTCTTTTTTGGGTGTGCAGAGAGTGGGAATTGGAGCGTTTTGTTGTACTTGCGGGAGATTGAGGGAGGCAATGGAAGGGAGAGAAACAAGGTGGGTGGTGGTTATTTACCGTTATGGTTATGTGCTTTTTTGGTTTGACTTACGATAGGAAAGGAAACGGTCAACGAGGGAGTCGTGAGACATGACAATTCTTCACGACCCAAAATTCCCCATCATTATTTAGGGCATTCGATTGAGGATATGTGCTTTGCATGAATCCGGCATCTTCTTTGTTTCTTTATTGAGCTTTCATTAAGGAAAAAAAAACAAAAAAACAGACATATCTGCATTTTTAAGTTCATCTATCTCCCCCTTGCTTACCTACGTGAAATATTTGACTAGCACCCGTTTTGATGAACATGCTCCCACTGTGCAAAAGCAGAAAGTTCTTCATTAATTGGAATCATCGAAGCTCGATTTGGAATTTATGAAGCATGCCAGAGCTCTGATTGGAAAAATAATCTTTATATAGTCGAAGCTTGAGTTGGATTCACGAAACTAGCTATAGCTCTGACCAGAGAACTAATCTGCACCATAGAAAATGGGTTAAGACATCCAATTTCGTGCCTAAATTGACCCTTCGACACCTAAGTTAGAAATTGGGGAAATAGTAAAACGTGTCTAGTTCATATAACGGTCGTTAATGGAGTCACCCTCGCTTGTCACTTGTCAGGTTAATGTTGACAGATATGGTCATCAAATGAAGGACAAGTATTGGCTCGTTATGACAAATTGAAATACATAATGATGTGGGGTGCGAATATGGTGGCAGTCAAGCCGCTCACAAGGTCAACGGGTGTTCCGTCTTTCAAGTAGCGGCCTCACCTAACTCCCTCGATAGAATCGCTTGTGAGTGGACGTTTTGTCAACATGTTCTCCGGCGGGTTTTCCTGGTTGGACGACGAAATGGGAAGTTTGCTTCTTCATTCATCCGTCGGGTTGAAGTACGCTTCATCTGGCGCGGTTGATATGCACGCATGTCTAGCATTTAATGTTTTCTCCAAACCCGTTACTATCACTTGCCTTGCACATCCCTTCCAATATCAATGAAAAACGTGTAGGGGAAGGTCCCGGCGGCCCTTGCCCTCGCATAGGCAAGGCTCGGGTAGGCCAACCCTTGCCTATGGTGGCAAGGCCAATGTTTGCCCGCCTCACCTAGCATCCCTTGTACAAAGGTGATGCCTAGGCAAGGGTCAGCCTCGCCAGATCTAGCAAGGCTAGCTCTCGCCGGCCATTGCCCATGGTCGATGGCCATTCTTTAGCCATTGGAATTTTTTTTTTTTAAAATTTTTTTTGAAAAAGATATTAGAAAAAAATTATTTACGTCAGCAATTTCTTACTAATAGGTTATGCACCAAAAGGATTGAGTTTTAGTGTTCAATAGGTTATAACAATGCAGGTGGAAGTCAAAAGTCATCGCAATTGAACCCTTGAACTAAGGCCCCGTGCCTGCATGGTTCATTTTATGGTTTTGATTAGAAAAAAGATTTTAAAATCAAATTATAATTTTGTTTCTATACTTTGATATGTCATGCTGCATGTGATATAATAAAGATTATTGAGACACCAATGGTCGCTTATGTCGTACTTATCACAAACTTCATAGCAAACATGAACACCGTAGCCATCGCGACCACAGTAGGCCCTCACAGACTACGTACTTGGCGTAATGGCCATGAAAATTTCTCCTACCATTCTCCTGCCATTCCTCATATGAATAGTATTCCTTTTGGGTATGTTGGACTTCGATTACTCCACCATTGCCGAAGTACGTCTATGGGACAATTGGCCATCGGCTCAATTCCCGACCGGTGCCACTTCGGCCATTGGAACTGGTTTGTCTTCAGGCCAAGATCTTGAAACCAAGAAGTCATTGCATTTGGCCTTCCAAACAAACAGTCATCACTTTCGGTTGTCATTCTGTAGCTCGTTTGAGATGCCCTACGACAGTCCTGAAAGAGGCCACACCTTTCAATCTTCGTTGGCAGGATGGTTATCCCCAAAGCTGTTATTACTAAATGTCATGTTCCCGCAATCTCCGGTTGATACCGACGCAATGGAGACGAGGTTATAAACATGAGTCACCTTTTGCAAGCATACAGAGCGCAACACACGCGAGGCTTACAGAGTTTGTCATTAGTCCATATTTAAGCCGAATTATACGAAAGATAAAGCATATATCTATATGCTAGATAAACCAGAAAGTTGGAAACTAAGTCTAATAATCTTTAAAAATCAGAGGAGTCCTAAACTTATTACACTTATGTCAATTTAGTCTTAAATTTGTCAATTTAATCAATTTTGTCCTAAACTTTTTTATGATTGTTGATACTTAAATTATGGTGACATGTTTAGTTAATAATAAATCTCAACATCACGCTTACATTTTGCATTTAGAATTAACGTTTTGCGTAGAGCATATTTGCATGATCTTCGGTCAAGTTGATCGAGTCCGAAAAAGTGAAGCAAGAGGATTAGCATAGTGATGATATCTTCCGTGATCGCCCTTGGTTACTGATCTTCTCTCAGGTTCATCTCGCGGCCACTCGAAGCAATTGCTTCCTCCTGCCAATCAGCCATATAATTGGCACATGATTCCCGGCCGAAAGATAAACCACTGGTAGATAGATCTCAGCAAAATTGACGAGACAACTTGATGAACAGACTCACGACGATTGTGGTGGAATCTTTGAAAAGTGTGGAAATTTTTCGTCTTGATAGGTGTGACTCCTTTGGCTACGAAAGAAGCACCAATCAGCATCCTAAAAGAAAGGCACATGAACAAAAAGCAAATCATGGCCAGCAAGGAATAAATCGTAGAAGATTGTGGAAAATTAGAAGGAACCATTGCTGCATGGGGATATTTTCTTGCCTTTCAAGCTAGAGAATTTAGAGTTCCTGTGTTAGAAAAGTCTGGTAAGTATCTTGGCATACCTTTTGATTGGGGGAAATCGAAACGAGAGATGTTCGCTTGGCTACTGGGTCGCGTAAACTCCAAGCTGGAAGGATGGAAAGAGTAGTTTATCTCAAAAGAGGGTAAAGAAGTTTTAATTAAAACAGTTGTACAAGCAATCCCGCAATATGCAATGTCGACTTTCAAAATCCTTGTGTCTATTTGCAAATCAATAGAACTGAAAATATCCAGATTCTGGATGGCAATCTAAAGGTAGCAAACATGGAATCCACTGGAGGAATTGGGACTTACTAAAGGCTTGGAAAGATGATGGGGGTCTGGGTTTTCGTGATCTTATAGCCTTTAATAAGGCTTTGCTAGGTAAATAGGCTTGGCGGCTTCTACAACATCCTTCCTCCTTGTGGAGTAGACTTTTCAAGGGTTTGTATTTTCATTCTCAAGATTTCAGGCACGCTGTAAAAGGAGCAAGGCCCTCTTGGGGTTGGTAGAGTCTACTAGTAGGGTGGGACTCACTCGAAGATAAGCTTCAATGGTCTGTTGGTGATGGGCAACAGATAAAAGTTCGAGAGGACAGATGGCTTGCTATGGGCACTATTAGGGGGCCTGCACCTAGAGGCGAATCGGAGAAAGTTGTTGGTTTTATTGACCCAAACCTAAATGCATGGAATGTTCCTCTCCTTCGCCAGAGTTTTGATAATCGCAATGTGCAAGAAATGCTATCTATCCCAATTCGACCACTCTATAATGCAGATAGGCTAATATGGAGGCGAAAATTGAATGCCATGTTCACAGTTAAGAGTTGCTACCATTCTATCCGATCACAACATAGCAGAGACAGTCATACCCAACCTTCCTCATCTTTCCAAACCCCTCGTAAACTGTGGACTAGGATCTGGTCTATGAAGACTACCCTTAAACTATGTACATTCATGTGGTTAGTATGTAACAATGCGTTGGCTACAAAAGAAAATCTTTACAACATGCATATTATATCAGAACCAGAATGCTGCTTGTGCGATGATAAGCTCCTGGAGTCTATAGAACACCTTTTTCTGTTATGCCCTTGGACTCAGGCTATCTGGTCTCATACGCTAGTCCAATCCAAGATACATTTTCGAGGAGTG
This sequence comes from Eucalyptus microcorys, assembly GCA_014182515.1. Lineage (NCBI taxonomy): Eukaryota > Viridiplantae > Streptophyta > Magnoliopsida > Myrtales > Myrtaceae > Eucalyptus > Eucalyptus microcorys. The sequence continues at coordinate 13,011,943 of CM024562.1, read as the reverse complement.
CACAGAATAAAAGCCTGGCTGGTAGATTTGATGAGAAAAGGGACGACTTACCTGAGCTGGAGACCATCGCTTCCTTAATATGGCAGATATGAAAGGCCCGTAATAATTTTGTCTTTCGCCAATAGCGGCCAAACTCAGAGCAGGTGGTGCAGGTGGGCCTCGCAAGCGCCAAATCTGGTTGGAGCAGAAATGGGATGAAGCTGAAACAGGGTATGCAACAAGCAGAATCAAATCAGCGATGGAGACTACTGGATCCGGGAGTGATAAAGATTAACATTGATGGTGCTTACCCATAAGCCTTTAACGAGGGATCGGTAGCATGTGTGTGCAAGGACTCCTCTGGCCTCCTCATCGATGGTTTCTCTAGATCTGTCACGGCCTCTTTAGCTTTGCAAACAGAGGTGCTTGCACTCAATCTCACTCTCAAATTTCTGCAGCGGACGAGGACTTCCACGGATAGCATGGTGCTGGAATCCGACTGTTTGATTCTGGTGGACGCCCTCTGAAACCCTGCCTCAGTACCATGGGAGAGCAGAGCCTTGTTTACTGAATGCATGGTGCTATTGCAGCATTTCCCTAATCTGTAGGTACGACACTGCAAAAGAGAAGCCAACACTGTTACGGACTGGGCCGCGAAAGCCCATGGAGCCTCTTTACTTCGACTGAACTGGGCTGTATCTCCTCCTTTTCCTCTTTTTGATCTCCTTTGCTCGAACATTTTGTTGAACGATTGCTGTTTTGTACGTTATTAATATAATTTCTGTTTTACGACCAAAAAAAAAAAAAAAAAGCTAAAGGCCGACGCCTATTGTTGGAAAAATAGAGATTATGAATTGGAGGAAAAATACGCAACATTATTTGTTTGTAGTCAGAAAAATAATAATTTCGAAAAAACGAAATAAATTTAATAGTGACCAAGCCAATGTATAATCTTTACATGTAAAGACGCTGAATGACAATGCAAACATAGACTTACTTGATTGTAATAAAATTCCAATTACTAGGTAGTCGATCGGAGTCTTGAAGATGATAATAAACTTCTATATTGATATCTCAGTAGTTAATTGACAACTATGATTTGACAACTTGCCTTTGAATTGATAACTTCTTCATATAATCGGCAACTTCATACCAATGGGATAGGATCACTAGCTCATAAGATGACCTTTTGATCACGAAGATTGGTCACGAGATGGTTTTGGATTGGCGGATGATCATGGGTCAATCCAATTAGTCGTAGTGCCTGGCTACAAGTGATTTCGCTCGGCTATGCACCGATACACGGATGATCTGACTTGACCAGATGTGATCATCTTCTGACTGAAAATGCATCATTCCCTATTTAATTCTTTAGTGATTAGAAAAGAATTTTGAATTGGTGATGTCCGATCGTGGATCAGTAATGCACTGACCATGAACCATAGGAATGGATCGAGTGTTGACCGGAATGAGCTTAGGGATAGACCTGGCTATTCCGTCACTAATCTAAGGTCCATGAGTGCCTTGGCTTAGTGCTAAGCCATGGGTAGCCTTAGGATTAGCTTTGAACCAATTGAAGGAGAACCGACCCTTTAAGCAGACCAACCATCCAAAGGAACGGTTCGGGCAAGCATGGGGCATGATGGCCGAACCTCGGGTGTACGTGATTCGATTTTTTGAGGTGTACCTAATGATCCCTTTTTCGGTTGTGGAACCAACCTAGATGATGGATTTCTCTAGACCGTTTTCTTGAGGAAGAAAATGACAAAATGGAATTCTCTAGAACACCCTAGCTTCTTCATGAAGGATGTTGACTTATCATTCCACCTAGATTTTTCTAGATGTGGTCATGATTATCAAGGATTTACCTTAGGAATTAAGCAAAGTATCCAAGCCAAGTGTCCCAATAAAAATAGGACACATTGGAGTTAATTATGGCTATCCTATAGCCTTGATGCCACATTGAGTTTTATAGGTTTTGACTTTCCAGTTTTTCGAAACTGTTAGATCTTTCCTACTTTCAAATTTTATAGAGCTCTTTGTACTTTGAATTTGGAAAAACTTCATTCATGAAAATTGTTCAACATATCTTAATCTATAACATACTTAAATTTCATATTTTTCTGAGGTGAAATGGCTGGGACGAAGACTCAATCAATTACCATATAGAACTTGCCCAGTATAGTGAAATGATAACCAAGTTGCTTTATCGAATTTCTATAGAATCTTCACTTTTGAATTTGGATATGCTTCCTCACAAAATTTTTAAATGACATCCATATCTACAATATATTAAAATTTCAAAGAGTTTTGTGAAGATTTGGATTTCGAAATGAGTCACTCTCTCTGACCGTTGAATTTGGTCGACGGATAAATTTTTAGGTTGTGTTCAATGATTTGTTGCTCTTTCCACAAAATGAATTTGGCTTGGATTCCTCATGAAAAATGTTATGTAAGGTTTTTTCTACAACATATTAAAATTTTATAATTTTTCAAGCCCGTTTGATGAGGTAATGATACTGATTTCGAAAGTTGCTCAAAATTATTTTTACCTTAGAATGGGAAAACCACATGCCCAACTTGGAGGGGAAAGGGGTTGCACACCCAACTTGAGGAGCAAGCTAATCTAGAGACTTCTTGGCTTGGAGATAAGAATGTATTAAATACTTTTGGACCTTAATGTGTTAAAGAGAAGAAACTTTGAGAGCACGTTGGCTAATGTGAACACATCTAAGCCTAATGATTGCATGAAATCTTGGCAATTAATGAGAGAGGTGAGTCACCTACTTAGGTGTCCCCTAGAATCTTAGGTAAATCTTAGGTTATGATGGCCTTAGATTATAGTCTTGGTGAACAAGGTAAGGACCAACCAATTAGAAGAAAACATTAAGCATTAAAGGGGCTTATGTGTCCCTTAGGCACCATCGGCAATAATGAGTCTAGATTGAGCCTTAGAGAGCAACCAAATAGGTGGACCAATCACAAGCCAACACTAAAGGACTTAGGCGCCAACTCGAGAAGATAGGTAGACCAACTCGTCATTTAGGCGTAATCATGAGTTTGCATAAAAATCTAAGAGGAAAAGGCCTATAAATAGGATAAGCCATTTGTGACATCCCGAATTTCTGTTTCTGTTTTCAATTGAATGAGTCAGGCTTTTCATCGACGTGCCTATAATTCTTTTTCCTGAGCTTATCACTCATGGGATAATTACTCTATTAGGTGAAGTCGTTAAGGGATTTTAACGCAATAGACTTGAGAATTCGACTAGAAATCGACTGCTCAACCGTGCTAATTTGCAAATGTTAATACGACATTGTAAAAATCGATAAGAGATCAGAGATATGTTGATTCGACTGAGGTATGTGATTGAAGTGTGGGTGATTCCATCTAATTGCAAAATTCTCGTCGAACGGCATTAAACTGATTTGTCTATCATTTCTATACCCTATGCCTGTATTTGAAATCTTGAGATTTTCACGACAACCGAGAGCCATCAATGAATTGAAGATGCACAATGTGGCTCGAAAATAATCGACCATGGGTCAATTGCACTAAAAATTCCTAAAAACTATATGGTAGGTTAGGCCACGCTAAAATCGCGCCAAATTGAAATTAACCACGAATTTAAACCCGATTTCAAAAATTGAAAGGCCAATAACAAAAGGTATGTTGACTTTTGAAATCAATATATAGCCTTAAACAATCATCGAGATAATGGTATATATGTTTTTATAATGCCATAACGGCATATGATTTTGTAATGATTAATAAGGATCATTGCATATATATCAAAAGATCCAAAAATCAATGTGTGATCATGTCATTATATGTTGATGATATATTAATTAGCGTAAGCAGTTTGAAGTTTGTTAATACTATTAAGAGTTGGTTATTTTCCAACTTTGAGATGAAAGACATGGGTGAGGCTACATATATTCTTGAAATGAAGATTTTGAGGGATTGTTCGAAGAGATCATTGTCTCTTTTGCAAGAGACCTATATAAATAAGGTTCTTGAACGATTTCGTATGCAAGACTGCAAATTCATAGATACTTCTATTACAAAAGGTGAAAGATTGAACTATAGACTATGTCTAAAGACTCCATAAGAAAATGAACAAATGCAACATATTCCTTATGTTAGTGCTATTGGAAGCTTAATGTACGCTATGATATGTATAAGACTTGACATATGTTTTGCAGTTTGAATAGTAAGTAGGTATCAATTCAATTCAGATCAAGCACATTAGTCAGCCCTCAAAAGAATACTAAGGTATCTGAAGAAAACTGCTGATTATTCACTGAGTTATCAAGGAAATGATCTACAACTTGAAGTCTACTCAAATGCTAATGGGGGAGGAAATTTAGATAAAATGAAATCTACCTCTAGATTTTTTTTTCTTATTAAATAATAACGCCATATTTTAGAATAGTAAGAAATAAACATGTATAGCCTTGTCCATGATGAAAGCCATGTTCATGGCATTATTAGCAGTTGTACAAGGGTGTTTGACTTAAAAAATTTCAGGATCATTTAGGAATTGCTAATAATGCTGCAAACTCATTTATTAGTTAACTATGATAGCCAAGCAGCAGCGATAATGTACACCAAAAATCCAAAATATCATGGTAATACCAAACATATGAATACCAAGTATAACTTTGTCAATGATATGATTGTACGAAAAGATGTGAACGTGCAGTATATATCTACCATAGAATGATAACAGATCCTATGACGAAACCAATACATAGAGATGTCTTCTATGGTCATGTAAAATCTCTAAGACTGCATAAAAACTGATATACTGAATATTATAATTTTCCTAATGTTCATATTTAATGAAGTTGTCTTTCATTATTAATACATATGAGTTTTTTGTTTGACGTATATTCATCTTAATGTTTAGTGTATTATAAAATTGAGAAAATATATCAGACAAATAAGAGATTAGCCAACTCATACAATTAATCGCCTTTATTTACTGTGGGATAGATAGAGATGAGACAATTTTTTAAGCTTGTTATTTAGGTGATAATCGAAAACTCAAGCTTAAAATATAGATTACGTCTTAACTGAGTGTTAAGATAACGTGGCACCCCTTGACGGCCCCCGATCCGTTAGGGTCGCCACCGTTCAATTACCATTCTCTTGCTTGACCTGAAGGTCTGTCAATCCTGGGGGTTTACATCTTTTAGATCGGTCCCTGCGCAATTTATATGGCGGAAGCACATCCATCAACTCCCTTCCCTATATTTAGAAAAACGATGCACACAAACTAAACATTTATAGGTAAAAGCCGTACACTTTTATTTACTTAAACCAGATGGACATCATCGGTACATCAAATGCCGTAGTCTTTTATACTCGGCTATACTTCAAAAGATGACCGACTCGGGGGTCTAAGAGTTTTATAAAACGTTCTCCTCCAACAGTCGTATACTTAAAGTCCATCGATCAGTGTCGGCGTCCAAAAGTTCCTTCCTTTGCTATCCTCCTCCTCGCGGTCATATCCAACCACTTGATCCATTTACCGGTGGCAGTGGCAGCAGAGGTATCTTATCTGGTTTGAAATGTTAGTCCCCAAACGGGGTGAGTACAACCACTCAGCAGTAAAGATCCACCAAACTACACAATGCGTCAAACAGAACAATCAAGGTATCATGAATAAAACACATATCATTCATGCATTCGAGCATACCTCACCTTACAACCATGCATATATCACCATACAACATGCATATACCACCATGCAATGTGCATATACCACCATGCACTCGTATCATCCATGCTATCAAGCATACATCACCATGAGATCCATTCACGCCTTCATGATTGCATTGTCAATATCAAATAGCATCAATTTACTTTCATAAGCAGATCATGAATCATGCCATATGCATACACCCCTGCACATGATTCAATTTTAGTTCTTATCTTTCACAAGGATCTCATTATTTTTCATCCAAGGACCCATGTTTGCATCTCACAATTTATTGCTCGCATCCAACCTGGCATTGCGAGGAGCCTCTGGCACACATCTCCGGGCATCCGGCACACATACTCCGAGCATCTCGCATCCCACCTAGCGTCACGAGGAATCTCCGGGGCTCGCCATGAAAATGATTACCCCTACCCTCCGGGCATGCATCATAAAACAACCCCTCACCCTCCGGGCATGTATCATAATACAACCGGGCATCCTGACACTCCCGGGGAAAACCTCTGGGCATGTATTCATAATACAACCAGGCATCCAAATGGCATCGACTCATTCGAACCTCTGGGCATCCCAACTCCTAGGGCATTGTCGGCTCACACCTCCGACAGTCTCGTTATTTTCTCAAGTTATATCCACACGTGTATCTCAATTTCAACATGGCATTTAATGCAATAATATCAAGGGTCTCAACCAACTTTTCCTGACAAGAAGATTTGGCTAAAAGGCATGAAGCACCATAATGAACATGGTGATGAGTATGATTAGTAAGACTAATTTATCCGGTTTTCTATGGGCTGATATTATGAAAGAAACTTTTTCACATACATAAGGTGTTTCTTATCAAAGTTGTTTCATAAACTTCTTTTGAGTTATAGACTGCGTATAGATTACTTGAATCATATTAAATTTAGAGGTGTCATACAGAAGTGAGATTATCTAATCCCATTTTAAGTGTGTTGCAATTTAGATCCACTTGGAATTATTTTGTATCTTATCTAGATTGTTAAAGGGGTATTGATTTTATGACCCTAAAGAAAGTATAAGAATTATGGAATAACATACTCTAAAATTTCTTAAGATCGACGTAATTTTAGAGGATAGCTGCTCTCAGACTATTAAAGATAATAGTATGATGGAGGTTACTGTGTTTTTGTCTTTACCTATACAGATAATTATGGAATCTCCTGTACTATAGACTAAACTTGTTGAGGTTTAAGGTACTATTCTTGATATAGTTTATAATGAAATTTCTTAAACCTCTCAAGTGTAGAATGAAGTGGTTGCAGCTTTATTAAGGAGATTTGTTAGGGAAAGACGATCAATTATACCATCAGACTATATAATCTATTTGTGAGAGCATGATTACAATATTCATTACATGGTTGTTTAAGCAACTCATATAAATGTCATTTCTTGTTCTTAATTAAGTATGTGATTAGATGCCATAAAAAGATAATAATGTTTTCATTCTGACAGAGGGGTGGATAGTTTATAGTGAAGAAATAAATATTTCTTTCTAGTATTTTAAAGATTCTTTCAGAGTGAACGTGGCATTAATAATTTATATTGATATGGAGTTACGCCAAAAAGATACAAAATCTATATTGTGCAATTGGAGGATTTTGCAGCAGATGATTCAAGTAAACTTGTGTATATACTGAAAAGTCTTATGAATGGTTTTAAGCAAGTTTCCAGATAATATTATTAAAGTTTTATAGTGTTGTTATTTTGTTCAATTGGGAACAAAGTAATTTAATAAATACTACAAGGTCAGTGGGAGAAAATTTATTTTTCTCATACTCTGTGAACATGATATTTTTCTTACAAGTAGTAACCTTGAGGTATCTTTTATTCTTTGCACTGAGGTCTGTAAGGATTGTTTTTGCCATATTATATTAGATTTTCTAGGAGGGCATTTGCTGATCGTATTTTGGAATTATTCAATATACATCATTGCAAGCTAGGAATTGCTCCTGTTGTTAAGGGTAATGATCTGAATCTATCACATTGTCCTTATTTAGATATTGAGAAAATCTAATTAAAGTGTGTACCTTGTGTCAGTGCACTTAAAAGTATAATGTATGCTCGAATTTGCACTAGACTAAATATCGTCTTTGTGACGGGACTTCTAGGCAGATATTGGTCAAATCCAAGACGTGATTACTAGGTTGCTGCCAAGAAGGTTTTAAGGTACTTAAAGAGGACAATAGATTATATGCTAATTTACAGATATGTTCAATTATTGCAGTTAGTAGGGTATTTAGATGTAAACTTTGCTGGCTGTTATGATGGCATGAGATCAATAACAAAATACATATTTATGTTAATAGGAAGTGCAGTAAATAAAGTTCTATGTCATCTTCTACTATGTAAGCAGTGTTAGTAACATTCTTTTAGGTTGTTACTTGGGCTATTAGGCTCCAGAACCTCATGAAAGAGTTGACCGTTTTTAACTTTATGGATAGACCCATACGATTGTATTGAGACAATAAATTTGTAGTATTTTTATTAACTACAGAGGTCTCAAGGGGTCTAAATATATGGTGGTCAAAATTTTTGACCAAAAGGAAATGATACATAAATGTGACGTAATAATATAACATATTTCCACATATGATATAGTTGCAGATCCACTAATTAACGGCCTACGCCCATGTGTATTTGAGCGACATGTCATTAGCATGTGCCTCGGAGCATCATGAGATGCTATTGTTTAGTGGGAGCTATTTTGGCTTTACTCTGATAAAGGTTTCATCTGTGATTCGTTACGCTTTGTAACGGTTTGATATGTATCAACTTTTGCATTCAATAAAATATTTTGAATGTGTTGTTATTATGTTGAATACATATTGATAAAGTCTCAAGGTACTATATAAACCTTGAGTGAAGGCTAGGGGCATCCAGTTATTAGCCTTGTCCATATGTATTGTTATACATAAAGAAAGGTTAACCGTAAGGACAAGACATATGTGGGTTCATGGAACCATAAAGACATTCTCTAGTGGCACAAGTTTTTTGTGACACCTAAGGTAAGAGAATGGTGATTGACAAATGGGATCTCTCTATGAGAGATGTTATCCATTTGCCACACTACCATATTGAATCTATATCAATAAAGTTGATAGCATTCGTGACCATGGAAGGCTCTGTGTGTATACATGCAGTTACCGCCATGATTCGGTGTTTAAGACTTTATGGGATATAATTGACTATTAAGAATTATCTTTGGACCAATGTGCGCACATACAGTACGATTTCAATTAATATAGTCCAAGTAGGAGAATGTAAGAGTTTTCCTAATGTGGACTAAATTAATTTATATTGTAATTTACTGTTTTTATGGTTACCGGAAAACAGGGTTGGTCTAAGGTGAGATAGAAGGTTTCTTAATTAGTCTAATATGGGACTGGCTAGTGTGGGCCGAGTTGAGCCTGGCCTGTAATGAGGGAGCCTAGTTGGAAATTCTATAAATAGTGCTCAAGTCTCTCCTCTAACCCGAATTTTCACACGTATCCTCATTTAAGGGGAGTTAACCTAACGCTAAACGTGAAGGGGCCGTCTCATTGAGCCAGTGATACTGAGGGCAATAGAGGAGAAGGACTTGATGCGTGGATCCCCTTGATATATGGGTAATCCCTTTTTCCTGCTTCCGCTTTATGTTCGATGGATCCCAAAACAGGTACGTTAATCTTTCTACTCAATTATGCATGTTCTTGTTCTGGTTATGGAGATATTGGGTTGCGCAATTTGCGTCCAACACTAAAACATTTACTGGAGCTCTTTCACTCTCATCAGGCATTGTTCTGTTGATCCTTCGGTGGTCCCAAGGTGTTTTTTTTATTTTCTTCCAAATGCCGGCAACTGTCTGTCTCTACCTATGTGCCGTCAATGTCTGTTTGTGCCGAGTTGGTGTCCTAACCATGTCCTTTAATTTCCTAGCATTCTTCAACAAGTTCAATGCCTTCCAGCGATTCCTTCATGCCTTAGCCATTGTCCGATGACGGTCTAGCTCATCCAGCCTCATACCAATCATTCCAGGGACCCATCCGCAAAAATCCTTGGCGAAAACCAGCAAGCTGTTCATTCTCTGCAGGTCTTCCTAGCGCCAAACGGATGCAAAGAGGCCATCTCGTGCAGAGGGAGCTCTTTGGGGATATTTGAAAGGAAGCAAGAAGAACAGGGAAGACAAGGAGAAATCAAGACTGAAGATTTTTGGGGGAAAATTTTTGTATTTCTCTTCAATGATTCCTAATGTACAAGGTTCTATAAATATAGTACAAGATGCACATAATAAATGGAAAGAATACAAATCAATCCCAATCTCAATCAATATCCTAATTGATTTAGTGCATATTCACAATCCGAATGGATTCTCGAGCATATTTTCCAACACTCTCCCTCAAGCTGGTGGTTTGTAGATGTCCAAAATGGATAGCTTCCTCAACAAATATGTGTGTTGTCTTTGGCATAGAGGTTTGGTAAAGATGTCTGCAGGTTGTTCTGTGGTTCCAATTTCTCTTGTCTCGATTATTCCTTCTTGAATATTTTCTTGAGTGAAATGACAATCTACTTTTATATGCTTAGTTCTTTCATGTACTATGGGATTCATTGCAAGTTTGAGGGCCGCCACAAAGTAGCTTTGTTGGTCCTTTCAATTGTACTCCGAGGTCCTGAAATAAGCCTCATATCCATACAATCTCATAAGTAGTTCTCGCCATGGCTCAATATTTTTCTTTAGCTGAAGATAGTGACATGGTCAGCTACATTTTGGTCTTCCAAGAAAGAAGAGATTCTCCCAATTTAATGCAAAAACCAGTTGATAGACCTTCGGCTCATGGGACAAGTTGCGTAGTTCACATCACATTATGCTGTCATTTCCATGTTGCAGTTCCTAGATAGGAGTATCCTGAGTCCTAAGTACTTTTTCAAATATTTCACAACCTTCAAAGCAACATTCATATGGGATTGCTATGGATTGCTTTGAATTGTGCATTAAATTGACTGAGTATATCAGGCTTGGTCATAGTTAAATATATAAGCTTTCTAATGAGCTCCTGAGAACTTGACGGATCTTTGAGGATGGGATCATCATTCTGAGATATTTCGGCATCATTATCTGTTGTGGTTAATTTGGTGTTTTGCTTGATTATAATAATCGTCGGTTTGCATTATGGTAGACCGACCTTTGACATAATCTTATGTATAAACTTCTGTTAACTAAGAGAAATTTCTCCATCAGATCAAGCAATTTCAATCCCAAGAAAATGTTTAGGTGCCATAGGTCTTTTATATGGAAAATGGACTACAAATGTTCCTCAAAGTTTTCTAGAACAGTTTTATCATTTCCCATGATGAGAATATCATCAACATAAATTATCAAGTAAAAGATGGCATACCTTTAGTCCATGTGAATAGGGTGTAATCATATCTAGATTGTTTGAAACCTGCAGTTCTGAGAACGTTGGCAAACTTGGCATACCATTACTTGGAAGTTTGTTTCAAACCACAAAGGGATTTGTGAAAATGATATACTCTACTCTTCCCTATCTCTGTAAACCTTGAGGCATGTCCATATAAATCCATCCATCCAAATCGCCTTAAAGAAAGGCATTGTGCATGTCCATTTGGTGTAACGGCCAATCATGAATGGCTGCAACTAATAAGAAGGAACGAACTGTGACATCTTTAGCTACTGGAGAGAAACTCTCGTGATAATTGCCACTTTATCGCTGAGTAAAGCCTTTATCCACCAAGTAAGCCTTGTAGCATTCAATGGAGCCATTGGCGCAATTACACCCCCTAGAGAGCTAACTTGCAAGAAGCGTGACCAGATGGTTCCCTTTCTACTAATATACGACTAATGCAACATCTATGTTCTAACAAAAGCTTATGGAAAGAAACATAGGATGAGATTGGACAGTGAATACCTGGTGAATTGAGTGTGACATTGACATAGTCCTTTATCCATGTTGGTGGTCACATAGTACGACCATAACGTTGTGGAGGATTTGTTGGCAGTGGATGAAAAGATGCTTCCTTAATAGTGGGTTCTAGTAAGGTACTAGGAACTTCCTCCACAATGGGCATATTCTCAAGCATATGTTCCATATCGTTCTCCAAAGTTAGATTCTCATGGGAAATAGGAGTTGTTGTTGGGGGAATAATATTCTCTGGAGGTGCTGTTAGGATATACTAAGGTTTTAAAGACAATTCTTCCTCAGATATGGTGAGGATTGGTCATAATGCTAGAGCTTTCATTTGAGGATGCCCTTTCACGAAATGGAAAAACATTTTCATGGAAAATAACGTCCCTACTTACGAAGAATTCCCTTGTGGATGGCTCAAGGACACAGTGTCCCTTTTGTAAGCTAGGATAGCCCATGAATACACATTATCGAGCATAGGGACCCTTTGTCCCAAGGGTCCACTATAGTGGCGTAACATAAGCAGCTGAAAACCCTTAAATGATCCAGCTCCGATTTCTTCCTAAAAAGTAGTTTGAAGGGAGTTCATCCATTTAGTATCTGAGTGGGCATATGACTGATTAGATAAGTTGTAGTAACAACACAATCTCCCTAATAATTCTCTAGGATAGATGCTTGAAATTTTAGCACATGCACAACTACTAGAAGATGGCGATGTTTATGCTCCACCACCCCCATTTTGTTGTGGGGTGTAAATGCAGGAACTTTCATGTACTATGCAAATCCTTTCTTTTTCCCATTTTCTTTGGGCTTGCCATACAATTTCTAATAATTATCAATTGTATGGTGCAGGTGTTTGCAATACTCGCAAAATAATTTACCTTTTCCCTTCGAATTTTGTCCATAATGATTCGATGACGTCACAAAAATATGGCTGTTGAATGCATTGATCACAAACTTATGTCCGCCATCTTATTCAATTAAAGCTCGGCCCTTCGCAAGCCGTTCAATCGATGCGAGCGATCTGGACCGTTTGCTCCTTTCCTTTTAAAGGAACAAGCATCTACGCCTCTCCCGAACCCTAGCCCCTCTCAAAAATCTATTTCTTGGTTTAGGGTTTTGATGCCCGATTCTCGTAGTTTGCCTCAAGCCACAAGCCACAAGGGAAATTGTGACATCATGATTTTCCAATTCTATTTTCAATTGAATAAGTTGGCTTTTCATCGACGTGTCTATAGTTCTTTTATCTAAACTAATCACTCATGAGATAACTAGTCTATTAGGTGAAGCCGTTAAGGAATTTAAACGCAATAGACTTGAGAATTCGACCATAAATCGATTGCTCGACCATGCTAATCTGCAAAGGTCAATACGAGACTATTAAAGTCGGTCAGAGATGGGAGATAGGTTGATTCGACAGAGACATGTAATTAAAGAGTGGGTGATTCCACCTAATTGCAAAATTCTCGTTGAACGGCACTAGACCTACTTTTTTGTCATTTCTGTACCCAATGTCCGTATTTGAAACATCGGGATTTTCACGACAATCGAGAGTCATCAATGAGTCAAAAATGCACAATGTGGCTCGAAAATAATTGACCACGGGTCGATTGCACTAAAAATTCTTAAAAACTATCCGGCAGGTTAGGTCACGCTAAAATTGTGCCCAGTTGAAGTTAATCGCAAATTTGAACCCGATTTCAGAAATTGAAAGTTTTGTCATGTCATGATTCAGTTTAGGAACATCGACTCATCCTCCAAAGATTTTTTTACAAATCCGAGATTTTGGCGAAAAATCAAATTTAGGCGTTTTTGGATCGTGAAAATTAGAGGGCCGTTTTTTGTTGCATTTTTGGCGTTCATGTTGGATTAATTGGCAAGGAAAAATGTGGTCTTGAGTGTGAGCACTTACCTTGGCTTTGTGGCACTTCAATTAGATTAAATTAGAGGAGAATTGATGTGGAATTGGATGGCAAATGTTCAAAATTCGTAGGCCTTGTGGGGTGCAACCTTTAGGCAGCCATCTTGGCTTGTTAAGGAAGCTTGGATGAAGGAAATGGCTGAGGATGACAGCCAAGGCTGGTGGGGCAATCTCCTGAGTGCTTTCGATATTTTGGTGGCCCTTTTCAAGCTTCAGCTGGCTTCTTCTTCTTCCTTGGCTTCACTTTAACCATTGTTGTTCCATTTGAGAGCTTAAAAATCCAGAGAAACAGTTAGCCAAGCCAGCTAGCCCGTCGATCGCTCGCCTGAAGCCGCTGGACCCGTCGCGCGCTAACCACACGCCTGTGAGCCCGAGCCGTGTGTCCACGCTGTCCCGCGTCGCTCATGTGCCAGCTTGATGTATCGAAGCTCCTAGTCGCCATTGAAGCCCCGCCGGAGCTCCACCGTTGCCGTCCAGCCGTTCGAAGACCCGCCGTTGGTCCCCTACTCACGCCGTCGTCCCACCTGGCCCTTTTCCATGCAAAGCTAAGCCCCGACTAGCCTCTTTCGACTCAAGGACAGAGCCAAACTCTCAGCCTCTAGCTGAGACTTTAAGGCCCGTTTTAAGGCCCGTCCGGACCTCCATTGGTGTTGCTCCAAGCTTGTTTATCGCTCGCCTCCGCGTTGCCATCGCCGTGAACTCACCGACCCGCTAAACCAGTGAGTTTACTCACTGAACCTTGCTTAGGAGGTTAATTATGCTTAAGGGTTGATTATCTTAGCCTAAGATGAGATTAGGTGATTACTTAGTTTGGATTAGTGATTCAATTGTTCAATTATGCATGTTAGGTAGTTAGAATAGATTGATTATAGGCTAAATAGATTGTACTATTTATCTAGATAGGTGCATTAATTTTCTAGGCCCGTTTAGGTGGTTAGATTAACATTTCCAGCCTAGGTTAGTATTTATTGGATTTAATTTGCATTTTTTAATTATTTTTGTAATTTATTTAATTATTTAATATTTTTCGAAAATTATATCGGGATAGCTGGTGACCGGAATTTCGTGTTAATTGCAGTGGTATGCTTAGTGGTGATTGTGATTTTGAGTATTTAATTTAAAATTTGAAAATTTTGGTATTTAATTAGAAAATATCGGATGTCGGGTTTTGACATAAAAAATAGTTTTAAATACTATAGCAAATAGTGGGATTTTAAAAGGAAGGGTATCAATTTTTAAAGTTCGATTTGACCGTGTACTCACACATGATGATTTTTACCGTGTGTTTTTAATACGAAGAAAATGGGCTAAGTACATTATTTTAAGTGAGACATTTAAGTGGAAAGCACGATGTCTTAGCGGGGATTGGATGGGTGCATGAATGGTTATGAGAATCCGTCCCCGATGTGCGTCAGGTGGACGTTGCCCCTATATAGGATGCCCTTGTCAATGGATGCCGGTCGTAGTAGATTCTAAATTGATGCTCATTCGGGATTGTCGTGCTTAATGGGGTGAGACGTTGCTATGCTCAATGGGGTGAGACGATGCCTGGTTATGCCAGAAGATCGCCGAACATCGAGTTGGCCTTGCCCGATGGGCCGTGATAAAATTGGAACGCATGATTGAGTGCCTTAACCGAGCCTGATTATGGGACAAAATCATGTGTCACGATATGGGACATGTCATAACGATTTGGTCTTATAATCGGGACCCCTATGGTTGTTTGAGAATTGAGATGTGGCATTCTAATTGATTGAGTTTTATTACTGCTTATGGTTGAGTATGTGAATTATACTAAAATGCAAGGAGGATCTGAGATGAGGTGAGTCTCTATTGTTGTGTGGTTGTGTGGTTAGGCCGCCTCTAAGCGTATTTCCTTCCTAGTTGGGGTTTAGGGGGTGAACTTGCTGAGACGTTGTCTCACCCCGTCGTGGGCTCATTCTTTTAAGGTCTTTCGATGGCAGTCCCACCAGAACGTTTTGGTCAGCCTCGAGCTATTACCAAGTAGAGCATAGACGTCTCTGTCCTGGGAGTCATTAGGTCTTTGAGCTGGTTGTGACCACTGTCTTGGTCGATGAGAGCCTACCTCAAAGGTACCTCATCGATTCATGGTGTGGTTTTGCCATGGATTCAATGGGTATAGGGTAGGTCCCTTTCAGGGATTTGATATCACCGCCATTGCGGTGAACGCCATTCTTGGTGAGGGTGTAGTTGACCCTCCTGATGGGGTTATGGAGGACCTGATGCCTCCAGAGCCTGTGGAGGTGGAGTCCGAAGGATCAATGAATGTGTCCGACTATTAGGTCGTAGGACAACTTCTTTTTTAAAGCTGATCTTTTGTAGACCTTTGTATATAAACCTAGTTTGTGTATAAAAGTGTGTTTTATTTGTGAAATTTGTATCCTGCTTTTCTATCCCATGCTATTTGCTATTAGGTTTTTTTTATTCGCTTCCACGTGTGCATTAAAATGAATGGGTTAGCGATGCGTCTTGGGACGTTGCAATTTTATTGATCAACGAGGGATGTGCACGCGCTCGAGGTTCGAGGCATGACAAAGATGCTCTCACCTTCTCTCACATATTCCAATGACACAAGTTGTTGGCTTTCCTCTTGAATAGCAAATTGATAGATTTGGCCGAGTGGTAGCATTGGATCCATGGTTAGAATTTGCGATCAAAAGGTTAGGTACGATTCATTCAATATCAAGAGGAATTGAGTGGCTTTCTCCATTTCTTTCATAGATATGTACTGTTCTAGAGTTGAATCTAGCCCCTCGAGTTTTCCCTCAGCCGTTTCAAGATTGTTCCAAAGGGAGAAGAGCTTGTTGAAACAAGTTGTGACCATCATATTTCCTTACTTGAGCTTACTAAGGTCCTATATGAGAGAAAATATTTTTGCTTTATTGGTGGAACTTTGGCCACAACTTCTGGAAATATGCAATTGCCAATCCATGTCCGAGCAAGTTGTTTGCATATTTTTTGGTGTCAGGCCAAGCACTCGTTGCAGGGAATTGAGATGGCTTGAGGAAGCCATCTTTGTCCTTTGACACAAGGGCTCGCTAGAAGTCTTGTGACCACTTGGAATAATTCTCCGACCTGGATAGTTGTAGGCTGATAAGTCGCAATTATGGTCCCTTGGCGATTGACACATACAGGGGGTCATTGAGCTCTAAACAATCGGTGACAACTACGACTGGAAATGGTAGAAACCCAAGGAGGGATTTGTTCCCGTACCTGAATTACTTGACCTGGTTCCTACCCTACATTGAAAAATCCTAGGTACGGATTTGTTCCCATATCCGGGTCATTCGACCCGGTTGCTTGCCTTGCATTAACTGGATCCAACTCGATGGCTATGCTTGCCCCATTTACAGTTAGTGGGCTACCATTGTGTTGGAGTTGCTTTGGTAGCCCTGGTGTCCTAACATTGATGGATTTGAACTCAGCCTAAGTTATCATGGATTGCAATAATGTACCCACTAGTAAGGATGGCCCATGACAGGCTAGACCTCAATAGGCTGCCCCAAAGTAGACTAAGCCTAAATGGGCTGCCACTGCATACACTAGGCCTGAATGAGCTGCTCTTGAGTCACAAGAAACACCACATATGGATCTAGGATTGGATCCTAAGTTTCTAAGGTTTGTGGCGTGACTTCTTCTGAGGGATGCTTATTAAAGGTAGATGGCAGGTTCTGAGTCATGGTGGCAGGTTCTGAGTCATGGTGGTATTAAAGAAAAACCTTTCTTTACTTGCTTCTTTTTCCTTTTCAAAAACCAATTCCTATGCCGGAGGATTAACTTTGTTTTGTAAATTAGAGTTCCTTAGTAGGCGATCGTAGCAGAAGCTAAATTAGGAGCTTGGTCGGCTCTAATACCATGAAAGGAAGCAAGAAGAACAAGACAAGGAGAAATTGTGATTGAAGAGATAGTTTTATGCAAAATTTTTGTATTTTTCTTCAATGATCCCTAATGTACACGGTTTTGTAAATATAGTACAAGATGTACATAATAAATGGAAAGAATATATCCTACTACAAATAAATGCCAATCTCAATCTAATCCTCCCTAATTGATTTAGTGCACAATCAGGATCCAAATGGATTCTTAAGCATATCTTCCAACAATATTGACACCTCCCATCATCGTCACCATCCTTCCACTATCATCTCCTCAAAGTTCATTACGCCACCATTAACATAGAAGAAAGGACAGATCTTTCGTCAAACAAAGAAAGTCCAAGCGGTGGGTGGCTAGCTTTGAGAAACTGGAAAGCACAAATTGGATGGTCGGCAGAACAGAGAAAGTGGTGATTTTTGTTCTGAAGGGAACCAAATGGAAAAGATCATGAGATATTGTTCTCACAATCAGAAGAGAAAGCCTTGAGCTTCACCGGTGGTCTTACCTCCTTACAGCATTCTTGCTAATTCCTGCTCCACAAGTCGGATGCCCAGGTTGCACTTGGGGGTTTTCCTTGAAGTTTGAGCGACGCCTGACAGACAACTTCCGTAGCACCACCGCAAGATCCTGTGCCCATCATCTGGCCGTGACTCCCACCGCTTCCCCCGAAGAAGCTCCAGCACCTCACCGCTACACCTGGAACAACGTTGAGCTTCTGGCCAAGTCGAGCATCTTGTTTCTCTCTTCGCAGGTCCTTCTAGTTCACTCCTAGGCGATCCTTGTCCCTATACACGGTGGATTCAACCATTCTCACCAACGTCTTTGCCTCCTTGTTGAGTTCTCGTAGTGTCCTTACTAGGTAAGCATATTTTGTTTAAGTAATGAGTTAGTCTTTTATAATATAGTCTCAATACACGTGGCACGATTTAGAAATCTTAGATAGCTTTAGTCCTCTTGTTTATTCCTTGCATTAGTCAGGACTCGGACCTTCAGGCACTAAGGTCGAATCCTAATATTATCTTACATGGCTTACTATGATTGATTTGATTAAGGCTCTGTTTATTTCATAGAAAATGAATGATTTGGGAAAAAAAAATTCTAAATATAATCAATTTTGTCGCTTACAAAATGAAAAATATTTTCATCATTCGTGAAAATATTTCAACAAATATTGTTATCGATAATTGGCAATTTTTTCATTAACTAATTATTTCAAATGATACAAGCAATCATTTTTAACAAAGTGTGCTTTCATTTTTTGTAAAATAAACAGATCGATTGCTTTAAAATAACATGGGTCAATGAAATGATGGATTCTAAACATAATGTATGTTTCCCTGCATCCCAATATTATCAATCGTGATTTGACATCGCCTACACTGCATGGTTTTCATATTTAGGGCCTGCATGACTAGTCTCATAATGTATATGGATTTAGAACAAGCTAAATTTTAGAAAGCATATAGATTTGGGATAATTAATGATTTTCATTGAATACAAATATCAAATTAAAATGTTATTTAGGTTTTATTTAAACTGCATGTAGACTTAGGCTTAATTAGTCTCATATCATAAAAATGCATGTCATTTAGAATTAATTATTAATTTTATGGCATATAGATATGATAATTATTAATGGCATTACATGCGTCATCCATTGTGTATAGTTCCATCATCACGGTAAGTTCATTAGGCTGCATAGAATCCTAGAATTTTTATTAAAACAATGGCATTTCATATAACTTGCACCATAAGACTAGTCTATGAATAATTCTATCTAATGTCATAGCATTCACGACATATAATGTCATTACATTTCGGAATTAACCCCATAACAATGCACATAGTTGATTCATTATAGCATAGCATGCATGACATTTAGGACTTATATTAGCTCAACAATGCATGTTAGATTAGGCGCATATAATTATAGCATTAATTGAGTCATGTCCATCTTGCAATTAGGGAATTCATGTTATAAACAAGAAAATCCAAAAAGAATCGATTGACATTGCATCTTAGTTATCTCACATAGTTTAGGTCGTGCATTTGTTCATCAAAATTTTTATGAATGCATTCATCATTGCATGTTTGCTTACTAAGTCTAAGCTTCTAGGACTCCTGTCTTGATGAGTGATGAATAAAGATCTATTTCTATTTGCTCATAAATTCCAAGTTCTTTAATCTTTTTAGTAATATTTATTTACTATTTCAATTATTGAATATTTCATTATTTATTGTGCATCCGCATGATCACCATTCACATGTTAGTGGCATAGGATAAAAAATTGATAAAACTGCATACAAAACATTTTCAAAGCAAAAAAAAAATTAAAAAAAGTATCGAAAGGGCATTAAACTAATCTAGCTTTGTCTCTAAACTCATTGAATCTTTAATTCACAAAAGTAAAATGCACTCTCACATTTTACTATGGTGTCTAACCAACCCATAACCTATTAGTGATTACTCCAAAAGGTAACTTTAATTACATGTTGGATTCAGTATCAAGTTGTGATTGGTAGGGCTTGGAGGATCTGTGCTAAGCACTATGCTTAGTAATCTATTTGCCAACTCACCCCAAGGAAGATCACAATAATGATTTGTCAATTCAGTTTTAAATATCTGAATTATGTCAATTTAATCATAAATTTTTTGACAAGATGTTAATTTACTCATTTAGGCTAATTTGGCTAGAAATTACTAATGTGGCAGTATAATTAATGTCAACCATCTTATGTGGCAGATCCGATGCTAACATGGACTAACTTTATTTTATTTTTTAAAAAAAATGCTGATTTGTTTATTGTTTTTTTCTTTTTTTCGCCTCTTCTTCTTTTCTTTCATTTTTTGTTCCAAAAGATGACTATTGCCTTTTAGGCATGGAATCCATCTTTCTAAGGATATGTGTCCAAAATCTTAGGAAAGACAGCGGATAACAACAGTATCTTATGCATCCACTATTTGTAGCATAATGTATGTTATGTTATGTATGATAACTGATATTACGCATGCTATAGGCATTACTAACAAATATCAGTTTGATCCAAGCGAAGAGCACTGGATAGCAATTAAGAATATCATTAAGTACTTGAAAAGGACTGAAGATCTACTCTTGATATATGGAGAATGAGAGTTTAAAGTTGAAGCATATACCAATTATGATTTTCAATAAGATCCTAATGATTATAAGTATACTTTTGAGTTTGTCTTTACGCTCAATGGTGGTGTAGTTAATTGGAAAAACTCCAAATAGAGCATAACTGTTGATTCCACCGTTAAGGCAGAGTATGTAGTTGCTCCTAAAGTAGCGAAAGAAGAAACTAGTATGAATAAATTCATTTAGTAACTTGGAGTGGTTCCTTCTATTGGACAACCGATTACATTGTTTTATGACAACAATGGGGCTAGCTCAGGCTAAGAAACTAAGGTTTCACTAGAAGTCCAAGCACATTGAGAGACACTTCCATCTCATCAGAGAAATCGTTTGGAGAGATGATGTCACCCTACAAAAAATAGCCTTGGTAGAAAACATGGCAAATCCTTTCATTAAAGCATTACCTCAGTCTTCTTTAGAAAGACACCTTAACAAGATGAGTTAGAGGCACCACACAGGTTGACTTTAATGTAAGTGAGAGATTGATGGCTATATGCCCTAAAATAACCATGTATTAGTTAAATGATAGGGATTTTAGTTGTATTATTTATATAGTGGCAATAATGTATTCATTCATTGTCCCAATTATATAAATGATTCCATAAGATTAGTTGCGATGGAACCTATTCTTAAGGTGTTGAGAATATGTGTGATAAGTTTATAATCAAATTGAGCCTTTAAACAATTCTTGGTCGATGGATCATTGAGAGAATAATAATGATCTTGTTGAGACTAGTGTGTTCTCAAGCTTCACCATTGAGTATTGGATACCTATAGGGATGATGAGTCACAAGTCAGTGGGTATTGTGATACACGAATTAGAACATAGGTGCTTGTCTTGAACAAGTTCACTGAACATGACATTCTCACAAAAATTAGCAACATGGAAGCTTTAAATGGGGTCAATGATTAATCGTTCAAGCATTGATCTTGTGTAAAATTCTTAAACTTGAGAAACAATGTTGGCTTGTACATTGGATAACTATTGTGACATCCTGATTTTCAGGTTCTGTTTTCGATTTAATAAGTTGGACTTTTTATTGACGCGCCTATAGTTCTTTTCTCTAAGTTAGCCACTCATGGGATAACTAGTCTATCGGGTGAAGCCGTTAAGGAATCTAAACGCAATAGACTTGAGAATTCGACTAGGAATCGACTGCTCGACCATGCTAATCTACAAGGGTCACTACGGCACTGTCAAAATCGATAAGAGACCGGAGATAGGTCGATTCGACAGAGGTATGTGATTAGAGTGTGGGTGATTCCACCTGATTGCAAAATTTCTGTCGAACGACACTAAATCAAATTTTCTGTCATTTATGTACCTTGTGCCCGTATTTGAAAACCTCGAGATTTTCATGACAACCGAGAGTCGTCAATATGTCGAAGAAGTACAATGTGGCTCGAAAATAATCGACCACGTGTCAATTGCACTAAAAATACCTAAAAGCTACCTAGTAGGTTAGGTCACGCTAAAATCGTGCCGAATTGAAATTAACTGCAAATTTGAACTCGAATTCAGAAATTGAAAGTTCTGTAATGTCATGATTCATTTTAGGAATGTTGACTCACCTTCTGAAAATTCTTCTGCAAACCGGGATTTTTGGCGAAAATTCAAAGTACGGCCGTTTTGGACCAAAAAATTCAAGGGACCGTTTTTGGTCGCATTTTTGGGATTCAAGTTGGTTCAATTGACTAGAAAAAATCCTAAGAGGAACGATGGCTTCTTGGCTGAATTTATAGGGACCGGATTGAGTTCAATTGGAGGAGAATTGAAGGGAAATTGGATGAAATTAGTGGGGAATGGTCACAAATTTGTAGCTAAGGGGGGAGCAACATTTAGACCACATTGGAGGCTTGCTAAGGAAGTTTGATGGCTACAAATTGGCCAAGGAAGACAGCTAAGCATGGTGGGGTAGCCACTTGAGGGCTTTGGGATATTTTGTTGCCCTCTCCATCCTCAACAGCCTTCTTCTTCTTCCCTCAGCTGCTTTCTCCATTAGAGAGTGTTTTGAGAGCTTAAAATTGCAGAGAGAAACCAGAGAGGACCCCTTTGCCGTTGCCAGCTGCCCGAAGCCGCTAGTTCATCGCTTGCCAGCCGTTCGCCCGCCCAAAGTTGCTCAATCCCATCTGCCTATCCCGCTCGTTTCGTGCCCAGCTGTCATCCCTCGAGCCACCTGGTCATCGTCGAAGCTCAGCTGAAGCTCCACTATCGCCATCAAGCAGCTGCCGTCACCCATCATTGCCCGCAGCAGCCTCGTCGTCCGTCCTCACCGTTTCAGCCTGAACCAGTTGTGACATCCTGATTTTTTCATTTCTATTTTTAATTGAATGTATCGGGCCTTTCATCGATGCGCCTATAGTGCTATTTTCTGAGCTGATCTCTCATGAGATAACTAGACTATCTAGGGAAGCCATTAAGGAATCTAAACGCAATAGACTTGAAAATTCGACTAGGAATCGACTGCTCGACTGTGTTGATTTGTAAGGGTCATTACGGTACTGTCAAAATCGATCAGAGATCAGAGATAGATCGATGTTTCAAATACGGGCACATGGTACCATGTCCCCTTCACCATAGTTTTAGGAATGTTTAGTGCAATTTCATGACAACCGAGAGTCGCCAATAAGTCGAAGATGTACAGTGTGATTCGAGATAAATCGATCACGGGTCAATTGCACTAAACATTCCTAAAATGTACCCGGTAAGTTAGGTCATCCTAAAATCGCGTCAGATTAAAATTAACTGCGAATTTAAACCCGATTTCAGAAATTGAAAGTTCTGTCATGTCACGATTTATTTTAGGAACGTCAACTCATCCTCTGAAGAATTTTCAGAGAGTTTGAGATTTTTACGGAAAAACGTTTTAGATGGTTCGGAAAATAACGGAAATTTGGATGGACTTGTTTGAAGGGAATTTTGGCTTCTATACCAAGCTATATGATGAAGGGGACTTGCAGAAATTGTACAAGCTTTTTCCTTGGCAAAATCGGACGTCGAATTGGAGAGAATTGCGAAGAAATTGAAGTTATATTAGGTAAATTCGGAGGCCGGTTGGTTGGTTGGAATTTTGGCATCAATTTGAGTTATTTATGGATTATAATTCAAGAAAGAATTAGGGGGGACAAGCAATCAATAGAAGAGATAATTTGGTTGACTTTGCCCTTGTTCCAATCTTTTGATCAAGCAAAACAGCTGGCCCTCCCGTCATTGTCTCCCTCCGTCGCCACCTCTGTCTCTCTCTCACTTTCTTCGAATAAGCATGCAGCTCCTTCGGTTCTATTTCGCTTTCATTTTCCTTCACATATCTCTCCCTTTCTTCTACATCACCGCCAACACCCGTCCACGCCTGCATCTCCCTCCACCACCTGCTGCTCCACTGATCCCTGCTCCCTACAAAATCAACGCCAACGAAGCCCCCCACATCGGGTCAACCTTCCTTCGTTGAAGCCCATGTGTTGACCGCCCACTTCTTGCATTCCAATAGCCCTCACAAAGTGGCATCTTCGCTTCGTCTTCCCTCCATCGATCCCATCTCTCTTGCTACCCTTTTCGTCCATCTCCTCTAGCTGGCGTTGATCTAGTAGCTCGTTCGAACCAGCTTCTGCTTTGCCACTGCCAACGTCCACGATCTCCACTCACTAAAGCTGCTTCCTTTCTCTCTCCGCTCAGTTCACTCCATGAAGCCAGCTCCAAGCTAGCGAATTTCACGGCCCATCTCCTCCAAGCCCACACGAGTTTCAGCCGCTCCATTCAACCTTTTGTCTTTTGAGCCAAGCAGCCCATGAAGTTGCCAATCCATCCTCGCTTGTAATTGCTCCAATTGAAGCCCACATCTTTAGCCCAAAACAGCTGCAGCAAGCCTGCAAGCTCCAGCCCATTTAAAGCCCGCTTCAGCCCAACTTCGGCCCAGCCCAACTCAATATCAAATCTCAGTTTGGGCTGAGATTTGTTGGGCCGTTTTCTGGCCCGGTCCGAGCCCCGTTGACGCTACCGCAATCTCAAGTTTCGGCCGCCGTCACGGTGAACCGATTTTCGTGCTAAACCGGTGAGTTTATACACTAAACTCTACTTAGTAGGATAATGACGCTTAAGGGGTGATTAGATTAAATTAAGTGTAATTAGTTTAATTATTAGTTTGTTTAGTTAAGTTAGGTTAGTTAGATTAGTTAATTAGGTGGTTAGAAATTATAGTTAGTTAGGTTAATATGTTGTCATATAGCTAGGATGCTTAGAATAATTTAATTAGTTCAATAGGTGGTTAGATTAGAATTATTTAGCCTAAGTTAGTATTTTTAGCATTTAATGTATTTATTTAATTAATTTTAGAAATTATTTAATTATTAAATATTTTCCGGAAATTAGACCGGAATAGCTGGTGTCTGGAATTTCGTGCTGATTGCAATGGTGTGGTTAAATTCTGCAAGTGAGTGTTAATTTGTGCAAATTTAGTGTTAATTGGAATTTTGAGTATTTAATTCCAAAAATTTGTGAATTTCGATATTTATTCAGAAAGTCTCGGGTGTCGGATTTTAACACCAAAAATAGTTTTATATACTATATAAAATAGTGGGATTTTAAATTGGAGGATATCAATTTTTCTAGTGTGAATTAATCGTGTACCCGCACATGACTATTTTATCGTGT
Organism: Eucalyptus microcorys; assembly: GCA_014182515.1. Classification (NCBI taxonomy): domain Eukaryota; kingdom Viridiplantae; phylum Streptophyta; class Magnoliopsida; order Myrtales; family Myrtaceae; genus Eucalyptus; species Eucalyptus microcorys. The sequence continues at coordinate 12,986,694 of CM024562.1, read as the reverse complement.
ATTTCTAATACGAAGAAAATAGGCTAGGTTCACCATTTTAATTGAGGCATTTGAGTGCAATGTACGGTGTCCTAGGCTGAGATTGATTGGTCATGTGTTGGCGAAGAGAACCCGTCCCGGGCTGTTAAGCCGGACATTACCCATTCATTAGGACTTGGGTCACAGTAGGTTCTTGACCTACGCTCATTCGGGAAAGCCGTCTTTGAGAGACGTAGCCGTGCTCAAAGGAGGTGAGATGACGCCTGGCAATGCCAGAAGACCGCCAAATTTAGAGTTGGTCGTACCCTTGAGGGGTGTAATTAACAATTGGAATGCATGGTTGATTGAGTTAGCTGAGCCTGATTATGAGACAAAACTGTGTGGCATGGTATGGGACGTGTCATAATGGTTTGGCTTTATAATTGGGACCCTTGTGATTTATTGAGTTGAGTGAGGCGTTTCAATTGTTGTGTGCATCGATTTTATGCATGGTGTATATGAACTGTGCTGACCTGCTGGGTAGATTTGAGATGAGATAAGTCTCTGTGATTGTATGATTGTGTGGTTAGGACGCTTTTAGGCATATTACCCTCCCAATCGGGGTTTAGAATGTGAACTTGCTAAAATTTATATCTCACCCCATCGTGGTCTCATTTCTTTTCAAGGCCGTAGAGTGGAGGACCCGGAGCCGAACTAAGGGGATCTGAAGTATGGGTCAGTTAGGATAGTTTCTTTTTTAAAATTAGTCTTTTGAAATCTTTTGGGTATAGGCTTTTGTATATGACTCAGTGTATATAAAAGCATGTTTTCTTTGTGATTATGTTTTCTACTTTTCTATCCCAAGCTGTTGATGTCAGGGGATTAAGTAATTCGCTTCCACATGTGTGTTCAAATGAAAGGGTTGACGACTCGTCCTGGGAAGTCATAAAATTTTTATCGACCACCAAGGAATAGGCACACGCTCGGGGTTCGGGGCGTGACACCAGCCGTCCATTCCATCTCTTTCAACCCAAGGACAAAGCCGAAATTCTAGCAAGGGCTGAGGTCTTTGTGGCTCGTTTTAGGTCTCTTCCGAACCTCTGTTGGTGTCATCGGGGCTTAGTTGTCACCCGCCTTCGTGTCGTCGTCGCTGTGAACTCATCGGAATGCTAAACCGATGAGTTTACTTGCTAAACTCTGCTTAGGGAGTTAATGATGCTTAAGGATGATTAGTTTAGGCTAATTAAGGTTTAGATGGTTAATTAGATTAGATTAGTGATTTAATTATTCAATTGTGCATGTTTAGGTGATTAGAATAGCCAAATTAAGGACTAGATAGATTGTACTATTTATCTAGATAGGTTCGGAAATTTTCTAGGCCCGGTTAGGTGGTTAGATTAGCATTTTTGGCCTAAGTGAGCAATTATGGTATTTAATTTGCATTATTTAATTAATTTTGGTATGTATTTAATTATTTAATATTTTCTGGAAATTATACCGGGATAACCGGTGATCAGAATTTCATGTTGATTGTAATGGTGTGGTTAATTTCTGCAATTGAGTGTTAAATTATGCAAATTAAGTGGTGATTGTAATTTTGAGTATTTAATTCAAAATTTGAAAATTTTGTTAATTATTTAGAAATTACTGGGTGTCGGGTTTTGACACCGAAAATGATTTTAAATACTATATCAAATAGTGGGATTTGAAAAGGAAGGGTATTAGTTTTTCCAATTCAAATTGATCATATATCTATACACGATTATTTTCACCGTGTGTTTTTAATACGAAGAAAATGGGCTAAGTACATTATTTTAATTGGGACGTTTGAGTGCAAAGCACAATTTCTTGGCCGAGAATTGAATGGGTGCATGAATGGTTATGAGAACTCGTCCCGAGCTATTGAGCTGGATGTGCCCCTATATGGGATGCCCTACTAATTGATACTGATCGCAGTAGAGGCTAGACTAATGCTCCTTTATGGAATGCCGTCGATGTAGTGACGTTGCCATGCTTTATGGGGCGAGACGACGCCTAGCTACGCCATAAGACCGCCGAACTTTGAGTAGGCTGTGCCCATGTATAGCCGTGATTAACAATTGAAACGCATGCTGAGTGAAATTGATGCGCTAAATTATGGGACAAAATTGTGTGGCACGGAATGAGACGTGTCATAACGATTTGGCCCTATAATCGAAACCCTTTGTATTTATTGAGATGAAAGTAATGGTGTTCCAATTGTTTGAGTTTGATTATCGCATACGGTTGGGTATATAAACTGTGCTGACATGCAGGAAGAATTTGAGACAAGGTAAGTCTCTGTGATTGTGTGGTTGCGTGGTTAGGACGCCCTAGGCGTATTTCCTTCCTAGTCGGAGTTTAAGGAGTGAACTTGCTGAGACATTGTCTCACCCCGTCGTAGACTCAATATTTTCAGGTCCTTAGATGGCAGTTCCTTCGGAACGTTTTGGACATCCGTGGGCTATTACTGAACGAGGGATAGATGTTCAGATCCTTGGTAGTCATTGGGTCTATGAGTTGATTGTGACCACCGTTTGGGTCAACGAAGGCCTACTCAAGAGGGTACCTCATCAATTCAGGGTGTGGTTCCGCCATGGACTCAATGGATATAGGGTGGGTCCCTTTCGGGGTTTTCAAATTCCTACGGTGGTTATCGATGCCGCTTTTGGCGAGGGTGCAGCTAACCCTTTTGATGGAGCTATAGAGGACCTGGTGACCCTGCAGCCGGTGGAGTCTGAAGGATCAGTGAACGTGTCCGACTAGTAGGTCGTGGGACAGTTCTTTTTTGAAAGCCGACCTTTTGTAAACCTTTGTATATAAACTCGATTTGTTTATACAGGTGTTTGGTTTGATTTGATTGTCTTACTTTCTTATCCCATGCTATGTGTTGTCAAGGGTTTTTAATTTGCTTCCGCATGTACAATAAAATGATTGGGTCAGCTAGGACGTCGCAATTTTATCGACCATCGAGGGATGTGCGCGCTCGAGGATCAGGGCGTGACAACTATGGTTTATAAGTGTGCATATTTATGCTTCATTAAATGGTCTCTATACTTGACGTCCATAATCCATTTGTATACGAAGACGCATGCGTGTTCAATATAGAATCTTATCTTCTTGTTATATACAAGATACAATAATGACACCTTATGCAATTTAATCGTGACTTTGTATTAAAACCCTCACTTGGGGTTGTAACTGAAAATGAATAATTTATGTCTCGTAAAAATACATGTTAATATGTCTGTGCATATGATCAAATTGGTGGCTTGATAAACAATTTCATAGCATTTGTTCAATTATGATATAGTAAGATGGAATGATTGAATTAAATGGTAGCCGAAGCCGACATGTTCATTATGTCTTTAAAACATTCACTTTGTCTAGGTAATCATGACAAATTGCTAAATGTCACTCATGATTTGTATGAACTAGAAATTGATCAGGACATTTAGTTCTCTTGATGGTATTAATGTGTTAGTACTAGTCCTATTGCCAGCTTAGTGATGAACCTAGAGATACACACACCATAACCAATTCAAAATGACGTTTGAACATGAGAGATGATATTGCAAATGTGTTCACAATTGTGGCAATTAGATTGAGTCACATAGAAGATTGATGTTCTAAAACGGGTTCAAAATCAAAGACCAAATTGACTGAAACTGGTTCTAAATCGAATGCTAAATCAAAGATATGAAATTGGTTCATAATCAATGGCCACATTAATGATTTGAAATTAGTTCATAATCAATGGCCACATTAGTAATCTGAAATGGATTCAGAATCAATGGTTAGTTTAATGATCTAAAATGGTTTCAGGATCAATAGACAATTTAAAGATTTGAAATATTATTAGATACAATGGCCAGTTTAGGATTTGTTCGGTAACGCTTCTATTCCGGGAAATAATTTTTTTTTTTTTCAGAAATAGTCTTATTCTATTTCTATTTTCCTGAACAATTTTTAAATAAAAGAATGTGTTTGGTAATTATACAAATTTTTTATTCTTAGAATGAAAAATGAATATGAATGCTTTTGGTACGATTCATAAAAAAAAATTGTAATTTAAAATTTCTTTTAATTTTTTTTTCTTATTCTTCCTTACTGCCACTGACCATCACCAACTGCTGGTCGACCGCGGTCGATGGTGCCGAGTGGTGGGTGACATCGTCAGTGGTCATCGGTGGTGGTCATTAATGGCGGCTGGTCGGGATCAGTTGGCGACGGTGGTGGTCGACCATCTAGTGGACAGTGATGTCAACAATCATCGATGGTGGGTAGCGGTGGTGATCGGCGATAGTCAGCCAACGGCAGCGGGTGGCGGCAGGCAGCGGTTGGCAGCAGTAGGGGGTGGTGGCCAGTAAAGAAAAAAAAAGAAGGAAAAAAAAACTTATTTCTAAAAATTATTCTCGGAATTAAGAAGCTACTTTTTTCTACTTCTTGTTTCTATTCTGAATCTATTCTCTGGCTACTTTTCTATTCCGGAAAATAAAAAACATTAATTGACATTACCAAATAGATTTCTATTATTTTTTTGTTGAAACAAAAGAATAGAAATTGGGAGAAACAATAACATTGCCAAACATAGCCTTAATGATTTGAAATTGTTTCATAATTAATGGCCAGATTAATGTTTTGAAATAGTTTTAGAATCAAACAACCAAATTAATATTTTGAAATGGTTTCAAACTTAACCGTGGAATTAAAGCTTTGTAACGGTTATGAAATTAATGCCCATAATAATGTTTTATAACAATTACAAAATTAATATCTTAATTGATGATCTACAATAGTTTCAGAATCAATGTCTAGATTCATACCCTAAAGCAAGTTTAGACTCAATGGTTGAATCAATACTCTAAAAATAGTTTTAGAGTTAATAGACTGAATTGATTTATATTAATTGGATCTGAGATGATAAAGAGAGATTACCGTGAGACAATTGAGATCAATCATATGTGAAACACGAAAGAACAATTATTAGCACAACTGAAGTGGTGAAATCTCAAATTTTACTCTACCATTTGAGGGGTAATTGGTGGTGTGTCTAAACTAGAGATCCAACATTTGTGAAACTAGAACTGAAGAATATCAGAACCAGAATACTTTGGGTACGCTATGAAGAGATCAGATGTTTATTGTCTGGATCTGAAGAGCATCATAACTAAATTGCTTTGGGCACAAAACAAGGTTAGTGCAATTAACCCTCCTTTTCATTTCTATGTGCTTATTAAAATGCACGAACAATGTTTAGGAGATACGTGCATGAGTGTTTTCTTTTTGCTGCAAATCGTTTTTTGATTTAATTTTACCTTTGTGTGTTTTGAGTAAAATTTCCCAAAGCATGATATTGTTCGCACATATCGCAATTCATCCGCCCATGCACGGTTTTAAAATGCATCATGCTATTTTAAGTTTTGTTTGAAACTTATCTAAGGGTACAAGAATTCTTATCTAGTTGGTGTGGGATCAAAGACCCAAACAGAGTTTTTATTTATTTATTTATTTGGTCCAAACCAAACAATTGAAACCCAAACACCCCCCCGAAAAAAAAATTGTAATCGAGAATATTAGGGGTTTAATTTTTAAAGAAAAAAATCAAAAGCTTTGTTCTTCGTTTTGCATTTGTACATCCTACAATAAGAGTTAAAAGTTACTCGCTGATGACAGACGTTCTTGGAGATAATCACATTGTGAACGGATGTCTATGCATAACTATGGTAAAAGAGGAAAAACTAGAGTGAACTTTTTCACAGCGATCATTCAGCAAGACCCAGATCAGGTCATTAACCTGAACCCGTACTAGCAGATCACATGAAGCAGACAAAGATCATGTACGTCGTACTAAAAGAGATACTACACGTGTATATGTACACAAAATCCTCCGTACGTCTAATGGTTCTGTCTGTATTGAGGACTCTGAAAGTTGAGGAGGATATCTGGTTCTCTGCTTCTCTTGGGAAGAAAAGCAACCTCATTTACCAGGTAATAAAGGAAAAAGAAAAAGAACATATAATATTCTCAGATACCGAAGAACAAAATTTCATCGGGAACTCCTAAGTTTCATCAGAGAGTCTGGAATTAAATTAGCAGATGGTATAGAACTTTTGGCAGAAAACGTTTTCTCAAAGGGAGCCCGGTAACACCTGGAGAAAAAAAGCACCAAGCTGGATTTCCAAGTTATGCTTCTTTCAATCTGGTCCCCATTTTGCTTTCACTACTTTTTCATTTTACAGCATATTCAAGTGTTTCAGATCATTCAGCAATTAATGAGAGAGAGAGAGAGAGAGAGAGAGAGAGAGAGAGAGAGAGAGAGAGAGAGATTATTTCCTTTTTTCATTTTTGCTCTATAGCAAGATAATGCATTACTACGGAAGCCTTATCTACATGTCACTCCTTACCTCATCAAATGGACATATAATCAATTATCAATTATTATTTCCATCTCTTCTAGCTTTCTTGACTTCATTGCGATGAATTGGCTGGAGCAGCGATTCCACTTCCTCAGATAAATCGAGATCAATCACTTCTCTGTGGCGATCATCGGATAAAATCGACGACGACGAAGATGACAATTTCCGCTTTTTTGTCGGCTTCGGCTTCATCGGCGCAGGTGGGCATTGTGTCATCACGGGGATTTTGTGGTCTGAAGACGTTGGAGTCCTGAATCCGTCATTATTCTCCCCATCTTCTTCAACGAGCTCGTGCTCTTCTCGGAACGACGTCTTTCCACCCTCATTCTCCTCCTCCTCCTCCTCCTCCTCCTTTTCTTCTCTGACTGTTCTGATGGCTTTCCTCGGGCTCAGGTGATCGGTCTCAATGCCAACGTGGTCCAAGGGGGAAATTTGGGCAATCTCGTAGTCAAACGCCAACTGAGGACTCTTCAAAGTGTCGCTTCGGATTGTTTCTTGCTCATCTTCGGCGAGAAGCTGCTCAGAACCATCGGACATTGTAGTGATGATTGGAGAGGAAATGTTTCGCATGAAGTAGTGCATGAAGAACGAATCAAGAAAATGTAGCTGGTGATGAGCATGAGGTATGAGAGAAGTAACGGAGAGATCTCTAACGTGCTGAATGAATCACGTACACGATCATGAAATCAGCATCTGAAACTGTTTGTTTAGTTAGAGAATTTTGTCAGGCTTTTGACACTTTCTCCAATGGGGGGGTGAGGGGTGAGAGAGAGAGAGAGAGAGAGAGAGAGAGAGAGGCGCTGTTGGCGAAGGATCCGATGCCCCCATGTGAACTCCTTTGCCTGTTTCTCTCTCGGTTAAAACTGTCTAGGATCACTTCATAAGTAAAATAATTTCAAGTAATCGATAGTCGTTTGAAAGCCCAAAAAGTCAAAACCATATGGTTGAAAAAAATGAGTAATATTCGAGCAATTCAATAAAATAAATTAAGAATATATACCCACTAAAAATGTTCATGAGATTATCTGCACGAGGAGTGAGAAGTGGGGAACGATGGTACATCTGAATTTTTTGCACTTAGCTTTCTGTTTTCTGTTGAGTGCTAACTTTGATGCATCAATGCACGTGGTCCTTGCTCCGTGAGGACCACCTGTTTGTTTCCATCCGAAAGGTCAATCTACGTTCTCTTATCGCAATAATACGAAATCTACTCCCTATTTGATACACGAAAAATTAATAATTTAAAAATGATCATTATATCACTTAAAAAAGTAAATGAATGAAAAAACTTTCATTGTCCACAAAATATTAATGTATAAACTGTTGTCGATATTGAACAATATTTTTCAAAAAATGATCATCATATTACTTTAAAAAGTGAATAAACGAAAAATATTTCATTACCCACAAAAAATTAACGCATAAACTATTGTAGATATTGAAAATATTTCTCATTAATAATTATCTCAAGCGAATGGAATTTAATGTCATTTGGCGTGAATTGACTTTAAATAAAGAGGAAAGATTTGGAGGAGCATGGAATGGAGATAGCTACATCTTATACTTAGTTAATCAGTACTATTGTGCACGAGATTCTACATCGTCAATTGATTGGAGGAAGAATGGCTTTTTTTTAAAATGAATTGACGCCCTCAGTAGATACAGGTTTCGAATAGAAAAGAGTACCTATAACTTGCTGTGGATTTTATTAAAAACTGCTTTTGAAGCACTTAAAAATCATACAATTATCGGACACTCAAGAAACCAATTGCACACGTCAACAAGAAAAGCCAGTATATTAAGGCTCACATTATCGATAATAATTTATGTTTAAATATTTTTATGGTCAATGAAAATGTTTTTCGTTCGTTCATTTTTGTAAGTTATAAGAGTTCATTTTTAAAAAAATAATTTTCAAATCATTCATTTTCCGTGAAATAAACGAACTCTAAAGTTTTCTTTCTATACTCCTTCTATTTATATACATTATAGAGTTAACTAATAAGTCCATGTTTGGTAACCACCCAATTCTTGACTATATATGTTCTTTTGTTCTCTAGAATAAAAAAAAAAACATAAATCTATTTGGTAACGTCAATTACTTTTTCTATTCCTAAAAACAAATCAGTGACCAGGGAATAGATTTGAAATAAATAAAAAAAACGAAAGAAAAAAAGTTACTTCTTTGTTCCCAAAAGCATTTCTAAAATCCAATCATTTTCTTCTTTATCTTCTTGTTCTTTTCTTCTTCTTCCTCTTCTAGTCGATCCCCAAGCTCGGCAATGGCCCTCGCTGGAGCCTTGCCGGCCCTCGGCAAGCCGCAAGATTCTGAGCAAGTAAAAATACGGACTTCTTAACTTTCTAGAAGCTTTTTGGCTTTGGATTCCTCCGGGTGAGGTGGAGATGATTAGGTACATTCCTTATGCTTCCACCCGAAGCCAAAGACTTCGTACTAACAAGAACCTCCCACCAAATCCGTTGGCCCGTCGTTTTCCAACTTTACAATCCCTTCAAAAATCTCGCAGTATTATTGACTCCTCTCACGTCAAGACAGATCGGCAGATCACCTTCCAGCATGGGATGGAGGAAAGGCCAAGTGGGGAATAATTTATAAAAAAAAAAAAAGATTGATAAATGTTATAATATGAAGAATCTAGCTGATAGGAATTAGAATTGCATTGTTCATCATATTATTGAAGTAATTCAATACTCATTAAAATATTAACCACGAACCAGTCATATAACGAGACGCGCTGCGCTTCATATCTTGTATCTCAAGATGAGTATCATGTTTCAGTCCCAATTTACTTATTTGACAAGCTAGATGGCAATATTGTATTTACTACTAGCACGAATTGCGAACATGACTTTAAAAATGTTAACGTGAATTGTCAATCCTACTATTATGTTCGAACCGGAAATACACCCATGCTAGCTTGATCTATTATTTAACATGGCAATTCATAATGATGTCAAGTGAAGCATTGCGAGCGTTTGGCTAATTCTCTCATAGTAAATTTCAGCCGTAAAAAATCGCGTTGCACAGTTGATAAGGTATTTGACTAACAACTCATAGTTACAGTAGCTCGTCATCCAATTTGAAGGCCTTGCCACTCGAAACATGTGTTACTAAATACACAAGCTATAGCACCACAATGATGGAGTTGTAGAGTCTAATAGAGAAAAATAATGTTCGAGCGCATAAACAATTTATTTTAGACAGTTACTTATCATGTAATGTTAAAGCAAGCAAGAAGGCTTTTATTGCTACTAATGGCATACATGTAATTTCCATATTGATTATGTATACCCTAGACTCCTGCTATATATATAGGACAATATTTTTTATAGTTGTAATGCTGAAGTTTGTAACCCTAGAGCTTATAATACTGATACTGATAGTAGAAGATTGCCTAGTGTGGTGTTGTGGTTCTTTCCTCTGTCTTGATTTTGGGAAGGGTTTTTCCACACAAAAATTCTCGCTTGTTTTCTTCTTTGTTTTTTTCTCTTCATATATTCATGTTCCTAACAACTGGTATCAAAGCCTGGTTTGGCGAAATAGTGGGAGCGAATATGGATGAAGGGAAGGTTTTTACCAAAAAAAAAATATGGATGAAGGGAAGGTGAAGATTGATCGATTCGATGGCAAGACTTTGGTTCTAGAAGATGCAGATCGAGGATATGTTGTACCTAAAGAACTAGCATCAACCTCTGTCTAGAGAGAAACCATACTCTATGAATCAAGAGTGGGAATTATTAGATTGATGAGCTCTGGGTTTGATTCATCTCACATTGGCGCGAAATGTTGCTTTCAACGTTGCTAATGAGGCAACAACATTGGATTTGATGGTGGCGTTGCCCAATTTGTATGAGAAGCCTTCTACATCAAACAAGGTATGTTTGATGCGTTGTCTTTTCAATCTGAAGATTGATGACAGTGCTTCTATGATAGATCACATCAACGAATTCAACGTGTCATGACTTAGCTGAGTTCAATGGATATCAAATTTGATGACGAGGTAAAGGCTTTAATTTATTATCTTCTCTAGTTGAAAGTTGGAGTGCAATTGTGATTGCAGTCAGTTCGTTCAGAAAGAAAAATTTGAAGCTTCAAGCAATTAGAGATTTAATTCTTAGCAAGAACATTCGCAGAAGAGAATTAGGTGAATTTTCGGGTGCTACCTTAAATATTGAAGGTAGAGGAAGAAGCAATCAATGAGGGCGAAACCAATACCGTGGCAAACCGAAGTCTAGAGGAAGAAGTAAATCAAGATCTCATGGAGAAATAATTTGCTGGAATTGCCCAAAAAAAAAAAAAAGGCCATCTGTAATGAGATTGTAGAGTCCCAAGGAAGAAAATTCAATATCAAGATTGAAAGCAAGAGGAAGAAAAATATGTGAATGCAGCTCTTGAAGAGACGCATGATAGTGATGCTTTAATTTTGAGCATTAATAGACCAATTAAGTCTTGGATTCTTGACTCAGGTGTGTCATTTCACTCTACTTCGTGCAAAGAATTAATGCACAATTTTATTGCTAGAAAATTTGGAAAGGTTTATCTTGCTGATGATGAACCTTTGCATATTATGGGAAATGGTGATGTTTTCATAAAATCTACTAATGGATATCAATGGAAGTTGCTTGATGTCAAATATGTTCCAAGGCTTAAGAGAAATCTAATATCTATAAGTCAATTAGACAGCACGGGATACAAAACTATTTTTGGGGATGGCTTTTGGAAAATAGTTAAAGGTGCTTTTGTTGTAGCATGGGGAACAAAGTCAAGAATGCTCTACGTAACTTAAAATAGTAGAGAAACCGCAACAGTTGTTGAGTCCGAAGCTGATTCTAAATTATGGCATTACAAGCTTGGATACTAAGTGGAAAGGGGATGAAATTATCAGCATCTAAGGGAAAATTGCATAATCTGAAGTCCATAGATATTGATCTATGTGAAGATTGTATTATGGGCAAGCAGAAACGTGTTAGTTTTTCAAAGATTGGTAGAGGACCAAAGAAAGAAAAATTAGAGTTGTTGCATATAGATGTATGGGGATCAGCTCCTGTGAAATTCCCTTGGAGGCTTGCGCTATTATGTCATGTTCATTGACAACTCCACTAGAAAAGGTATGGGTTTATTTTTTGAAAAATAAATCTAACATACTTGCTACTTTTAAGAGATGAAAAGTTGAAGTAGAGAATGAAATTGGCATGAAGATTAAATGTCTAAGGTCCAATAATGGTGATAAGTATGATAGCAAGGAGTTAAAGCAATTTTGTGCAGAGAACAAAATCAGAATGACAAGAACTATTCCCAACATACTACAACAAAACGGAGTCGCTAAAAGGATTAATAGAACTTTGAATGAGCGTGCAAGAAGTATGAGGTTACATGCAAGATTACCCAAGACATTTTGGGTGAATGCAATTAACACATCAACATATCTAACTAATAGAGTACCTTCAGTTCCACTTGATATTAAGTATGGGAGTGGTACAAGAAATTTGACACTTTTTATGTATGGTAACGGGTTCACTAGAAGTGACATGGATCATTGCCATTACTTTAAGAAATTTGATGACCGCTATATTATTTTGCTATTGTATGTGGATGATATGCTCATCACAAGATCTAGTATGAGGGAGATCAACATACTAAAGCAGCAATTGTCAAAAGAGTTTGAGATGAAGAACTTGGGCACATCGAATCAAATTGTTGGGATGAGGATCACACGAGATAGATCCAAAGAAATTCTAAAATTATCTCAGGAAAAGTACATTAAAAAAGTGCTAGATAGATTTGGAGTTTAGAATGGAAAGTCCAGAAGTACTCTTTCAAGAAGTCACTTTGAGTTCTCAAAGAAGCAATCACCGCAGATAGACAAAGAGCAAGAGTATATGGCAAAGGTGCCTTATATAATAGCTATTGGCAGTTTAATATATGCTATATTATGTACTTGACCAAATATAGCTCATGCAATGGGATTTGTGAGCAAATACATGGCAAATCTAGGATTAAAGCATTGGGAAGCTGTAAAGTGATTATTAAGATACATGAGAGACACTTCAAGTATGTCATTATGTTTTATGAAAAATGGTGTAACTTTACAAGGTTTTGTTGATGCAGATCTTAGTAGTGAGTTGGATAATAGGAAGAGTACATCGGGTTATGTTTTTAGCTTAGCTGGCACTGCAATCAATTTGATATCTAAACTTCAAACATGTGTGTCTTTCTCAACCAAAGCAAAGTACGTTGTTATATCTGAAGCTGGTAAGGAGATGATTTGATTGAAATTTTTTTTGAAGGAGATAAGTAAGGAGTAGGATAACAATGTTATTTTCAGTGGTGGTGCTATTTGTCTTGCAAAAAATCCAATATTTCATTCAAGGACAAAACACATTGAGTTAAAGTGAGTTGATAGATGATAGAACTTTGTCATTGAAGAAGATTCTTGGTACAGAAAATCCAGCAGATATGTTAACAAAGGTTATCACCACTGAGAAACTGAGGCTGTGCATTGCCTCGGTTTGCCTTCATGGCAAGTGATGAGGGAGGCCGCCGCACTAGGACAATTTGGGCTATAAAGATAAAGACAATGAAAGATTATTGCCATTTTTTTTAAGATCAGCCTCCAAGTGAGAGATTGATGGAGTTATGAAGTATGATAGAGGAAAATAATGCTAAACGCATAAACAATTTATTTTAAGCAATTACCCATTCTGTAATGTTAATGTAAGCGATAAGGCTTTTATTGCTGCTAATGGCATACATGTATTTTCCATATTAATTATGTATGCCCTAAACTCCTATTATATATATAGGATAATATCTTTTATAGTTATAATGTTGAAACTTGTAACCCTAAGGCTTGTAATACTAATACTAAAGGTGGAAGATTGTTTAGTGCAGCATCATGATTTTTTCCCTTTTCCTGATTTTGGGAAGGAATTTTCCACGTAAAAAATTTTACTGCTCGTTTTCTTCTCTATTGTTTCTCTTCATATTTTCGCATTCCTAACACAGAGTACATAAGAGCTGTAGTTCGGTCACGGTTCCCATCACAATCCATCCCTTTAATCCTTTACCAACTTTGATGCACGGAGTAGGGGCCACATGACTGAGAGTTGCACCAAACTTCTCATGTCATCTGGAACGTTAATCATGTAATGTACTCTGTTCTCTGATGATTTTGATGCCTTCTCTGTATGAAGTGTTGGTGTGCGTATAGGTTTGGTTGACCAGAAAGTCTAATCCTAAACGTATCCCAAGTACACAGGTTTCAAACCAAGCTTTTCCTCAATTGACACGTGACGCTTTCTCCCGTGACTACTTTGTAATGAACGTAAAACATATGCTTATAATGACGGTCGGGTCGAGTTAACATGACTCGTACTTATTGTTTTCAGTGCGTCAATTATCACGCTGCTTCGATCGAACTAGCTTGCACCTAATAATGCAACGCGAAATTAGCTATCGTTGCACCTTCAATAATTTGCCATCGTTCATTACTTGGGACCCACAGACGAATTGTGATCAATTTGTCCTGCTGTTACATAGATAGTATTCTTTGCAATTAGTTTGACCCAGGAAAAAAAAGGCCTTCTTCAGTGTTCTAAGTTTCCACTTCTACCACAATGAAAAAGAAAATATGGCAATCACTCAGCTTATAGCCACGAAAATTTGGCCATTAAATGAAATTAGGGGCTAAATGTCAGACATATAGCCACAAAACGTGTCTTTTCATGTCGATTCAGTCCTTTAGCCACAAATCGATTTTCATTGCTAAAGAACTTACCTACGGCCATAAACATTTGGCCATGAGATAAATTGTTGTTGCAAAATATATGATACAAGGTACATTTGATAACAATTCTGTTCCGGGAAACAATTTCTTTCCAGAAATAGTTTTTTTTCTGTTTTTATTTTTTTGAACAATTTCTAAATAAAAAAACATATTTGATAATTATGCAAAATTTCAATTTTTGGAATAGAAAAATAATAAGAATGCGTTGAGTACGACACATAATTTCTTTTTGTAACAGAGAATTTATTTTTATTTTTATTTTTTTAGATTTTTTCTTTTTTTCCTTTTTTTTCTTCTTGCTCCACCAGACACCGACTAGCATCTGGTATCCCACGGCCAATGAGGTGCGGTGGGCAATGGGGAGCAACAAGGAAGAAGAAGAAAAGAAAAAAATGACTAATTTTCTACAAATTGTTCTTGGGAACAATAAGATATTTTTTTTCTACTTCTTATTTATAATCAAAATCTATTCCCAACTACTTTTCTATTCCACAGAATAAAAAAATTAATTGATATTACCAAACGGATTTCTATTCTTTTTTTGTTCCAAGAAGCAAAAAAACAAAAGAACATAGAAATTGGCAAGTTACCATGCACACCCTCATTGTCGAAAAAGTGATTTTTTTAACGCAATAGATTTCATTTTTAGCTAAAAAATTATTTTTAGGGTAGAATATGGGATAGAGAGTCATGACAAGTTTACCATGAACATTTTGTTGTGGCCAGAAACGCTTTCTATCACCACGAAAAGCGTTTTGTGGTTAAAGATCTACCCTATTGCCACAAACATGTGGCCATAATAAAGTTTTTCGTGTCGCCATGAAAGTTTGTCGCCAAAGGTGGTGTTATTTTTAGCCACCAAAACTATTGGAAAACATCTTGGGATAAGTACACTATAAGTGCCAAAAATTATGTACAATACTCACTTTAGTGTCAAAATTTTTTGTCAGCTCACTCAAATACTAAATCGAAGGAAAAACGATCACTTCAGTAGTAATGGCAAGAAATTCCAACCAAATTGATTACGTGTTATTTATAATTAAAATTAAAATATGACTTGGCAAAATTTTTAAAAAATCCAATCCACTTGGCATTTCACGTGGCATGCTTGGCACCAAAGTGATTAGTTTTTAACAACAACCAGCACTGAAGTAATCACTTTAAATAAAATTTGGCACTCAAATGATTACTTTTAATCAAATTTGGCACTTAAATGATTATTATTTACAACTTTTGGACGACGTCGTTTAGAGGTTATATGCTAACTAAGCACGACGGCGAGCCACGTAAAACTGAGAAATTAATAAAATATAGCCACATTGAATTTCTGGCAATCTGGACCGGAGTTAGCACTTAAATGAACTTTAAAAAAGAAGAAGTAGTACTTAAGTTATCTGAAAGAAACTTTTGACACTAAAATAAGCATTGTACATAACTTTTGACACTTCTAGTGTACTTACCCCAAAACATCCTTATAATATTTTGATGATTACCAAACTATCTCTATGGTCTAACATTTATTGTGACAAATGGAAATAGTAAAATTGATTCTACTGCATCAGCAAACTTGCTTAATAGTAAAGACAAGAAACTAATTCTTAATAGTTTGAATTCAAGGACCAGTCATGATTTTGTTCTTGAAAGTCTTTATTACTGATAAGAATTGAAGAATCATTGATCTTAAACATCTCATGTCATTTAGTTGGTATTATCATAGTCAATTAGGTCACTCACAATCAACATTGGTGATGGTGTGCATATGATAGTGATGATGATGCATTAGGTCTGATGATAGTGAGATACACGCTAGAAAGATGAATGTTAATGGTTCAGAATGTAGCCGTTATAAGAGTGGACTCTATGGGTTAAAAACCGAGAAAGCAATCAAAAAAGCGACTGATGGTTTACGGATCTAACAGTTGTAGCAGGCCTATTTCAAAGGAAGTGATTGCAAGAGCAATGTCGATTTCGTCAATGGTCTCCTCCAACAACTCTCAAACGGCTAGTTGATGATCCTTGAAGATCTCCAATAGATACATTGAAGACCTCAGTATATAAGGAGTAGTGATGCTATGAGGAGGGTTGGCTAGATTAAATATCGCAATCATTGTCACAAACAGCAACTATATCTTTGAATATGCTACTAACCCTCAAAGCCAATTTGATTTACAAAATCCTAATCATGTGTCTTCGACCCAAGTCAAGTTCGACCAATGACGTCTCACACTACAAGGCTAGAGTTCTCTAGGCTTTCATGAATGGTGTAAATTTCTCACTAGCTCATACGATCATTATGCACATGACCGAGAAGCTTGGAATTGTGGTCATAGGCAAGGAAACCTTGAAGAAGATAGTATTAAGGATATCCCCACAGGAATGGGTTAATCAGCGCAATGAAGTCCGACATCACATGGTGATGATCAAGCTGCAATCAGAATTTTGCAGGAAAGGCTGTAACAAGGTGTGGAAAGGTCGATGTGAAGAAAATATATAGCATCTCAAGCCCAGGCTAAACCTCCTGCGCCTCGCACCGTCAAAGGAGATCATCAATTCAGGGGGAGTCTGGATCTGAATGCCAAAAGGAAGACATCTCCAATGTTGCTCTCTACGAGGCCACTCAGAACTTACAAAATACTGTGAACCAAATGGGAAAATTCACTGAGCAATTTTCTATTTGATAAATGGTTGTAATTGTGAGTTTGATGTGATTGATTATATATTTATATCATTAAGGGGATAATTCTCCAAAAAAAATCCTCAACACATTGTATAATAGCCAATTCAATCCTAAACCTATTGACGATTTGTCAATTCTAGCTAGAAATCGCTAACATGGATGCTAACCAGCTTAAATGGCATGTCTGACACTAACGTGGATATTTTTTTTTAAAATTTTTAAATTTTCTTTCTTTCTTTTCCTTTCCCTTTTCTTTTCACCGTTAATCGGTTAGCGACTGTTGGGATTTTTCTCAAAAAACACATTGGTAAAATTAAATCAAAAAACGATTTGCAATAGAAGCAAAACACCCATGCACGAATTTCCAAAGCATTGTTCATGCACTTAATAAGAAGCATGCAGATATCAAAAGGAAGGCTAATTGCATTACCCTTGTATCATGCCCAAAGCAAATTGGTTCTAATGCTCTTCAGACACAAACGATAAATGCCTGCTCTCCTAGTAGCATGCCTAAAGTATTCTAGTTCTGATGTTCTTCAGTTTCATCCACACAAATGTCAAACCTCTACTTCAAACACACCACCAATTATGCATTGAGTGATAGAGAAAAATTTGAGAGAGATCACAACTTCAATTGTGCTGGCAATTATTCTTGTGTGCAACAAAAATGATTGATCTCTATCATCACATAATTATTTCTCAATCACCATATTGTCAATTTCATGTCCCATTTATTTAAATCAAATTGGCTCGTTAACTCTAAATCTATTTCAGAGCATTAATTTGATTGTTGAGTTTGAATTAAACTCTAAATCTAGACATTGATTCTAAAACCATTTCAAAGTATTAATTTAGGCATTAATTTTGTAACAATTATAGAACATTATTCTAGGCATTAATTCTGTAGCTGTTTCAAAGCTTTAACCGTTTCACAATATTAATTTGGTCATTTGACTCTGAAACTATTTCAGAATATTAATGTGCACATTAATTCTATAATTGTCACAAAACATTATTATGGGCATTAATTTTGTAATCGTTACAAGGCTTTAAGTCAACCGTTAAATCTGAAACCGTTTCAAAATTTGAAAATTAATCTTGCCATCGATTCCGTAATCATTTCAAATCATTAAATTGTTCATTAATTTGAAATCATTTCGCATCATTAATTTGGATGTTGATTCTAAACCCATTTTAGATCATAGATTTGGCCATTGATTCTGAACCCATTTCATATCACTAATCTAGCCATTGATTCTAAAATAATTTCAGATTTTTAGTTATGCTGTTGGTTTTGAAACCGTATCAAAACATCAATTTTCAGCCCAACTCAATCTGATTGCCATAATTGCAAACACATTTGAAATATTATCTCTCCCGTTCAAACATCATTCTAAATTACTTGTAGTGTATAATATCCCTAGGTTCATCATTCAGCTAGCAATATGACTTGTATAAACATAGTAGTGCAACCAAGAGAACTAATTGTCCTGATCAATTTCCAATTCTTACAAACTATGAAAGACACCTAGCAATATGTTTTGACTACCTATACAATGTGAGTGTTTTAAGGACTTAATGAACATATTAGCTTTGGCTACCATGTGATTCAATCATTTTGTTTTACTATGCCCTGATCAAATAAAGGTAATGAAATTGTTTGTTGAGCCACCAATTTGATCATATGCACAAACCTAATTGACATGTATTTCTACTAGACATTAATCATTCATTCTTGGTTACAACTCCGGCCGAGAATTTCAATACAATGTCACTTAGATCGCATATGACATCAATCTTCTATCTTGTATATATAATAATAATAATAATAAGGATTCCATATTGCGCATAGATGTGCTTAAGTATGTGAACATATTATGACCATCAAGTAAAAAAATTGTTTCAACAAACCGTTAATACACGCATTTATGAACCATAGCCATCCAACATACAAGTTAGTATCGTGTCTCAGGTCTAAGAATTTTACAAAAGACCAAAGCCTAAACAATTAGTTATTGACCCCCCGCCCTTAACGCTTACATGTTGCTAATTATTATGTTTATGTCATGTTCAGTAAACTTTCCGAGACAAGCATCTATGTTCTAGCTCGAATATCATAAAACCTAATGACTTGTGGTTCATCATTCCTAGTTTTGAGAACACACCGATCTCAATATGATCATCCTCCATCAATATCTTCTCAATGATCCATCAACTAGAAACTATTTAAAGACTTAGTCTAAATGTAGCATGTCATATATATTCTTAATATCTTAAGAATAGGTTCAGTCGCAACTGATCTTATGGACTTATTCATATAAATGGGACAATGATTGAATACGTCTTTGCCATTAAATAAATAATACAACCGAAATCCTTAGCATGTAACTATTATATTGTTGCTTCAAGGCATATAACCAACAACCACCAACCACAAGCGATAGGCGACAAGGGTCGGCCTCGGTGGGCCTCATCTAAGCGTTGGGAGGGCCATCCTCACCAAATTTGGCGATGTTGACTCTCGTCGGGCTTCACCTATGAGAGGTCAAAGGCTGACCTCGCTAGGTTTCGTGGCTAAAGGTCAGTGGCCAACCATAAGCAAAAATAAAAAAATAGATATCATAAAAATTTTGAAAAAATTCCAAAAATCATCTACATCAGCACTGGTCATACAAGCGAGCCGAAGATTACACGTCTATGTTAGTAATTTCTTATAAAAATTGATCAGAACGACTAAATTAGCAAATCGTCAAAATGTTTATAATTAAATTAGTATAATTAAAAGGTTTATGACTAAAATAGCCATCACACAATTTATTTAGGTCTTTTTGGACAATTCCCCCCATCATCAAGGGAAAATTGGGGCTCTTGGTCTTACCTTTTATTCTAATAATGCTCTTGAAATAAATATGAGCTCTTGGAGTTTGTCGACCATCCCGAATTGCCCATGCATTACTAATAGTTACCCATAAGTAGCTGTCCAATACATTCCTTCAGTAACCACTCATTAGTTTCATGCATACTTGTCGCGACCTTTGGACACTATCTTAGGGTAATGAAATTTCTTTTTAAAAGGGTATTCGGCTGGTGGTGGAGATTATTTTTATGAGGCAAGTTCAAGAGTTATATCGGCATGGATCTGGAACAGTGGCAGCCGTCTCAAATCAATCCCACTTCCATTCTTGGTTATACTCGAGAATTAGCCGGATTCTTCCTAAAGCCTGCTTGCAACTGAATTTTAAAAGAAGAATCCCGGATCTGACGGACCCCATTACACACCCTTCAAAGAGGGATTCGATTGGTGAACCGGGCCAAATTCAGTCATCTAATCACTCCTTCACCACCCCCCCCCCTTTTTCTTTTTTTTGCAAATTTTGGAAATTATCCAAGCGACATGGTCCACGTTTTGATTAGACACAAAATACCATCATTTTGCCCCCTGTCCACATCATTAATAATAACCTAACCATCACAATCATCTCCAAGCCCTCAGACTTCGAGGGCATCTTGGCCAACCCCCATTTTGTCGCTGTTCCGTCATTTCGTACACTCTTGCGAGAGGCACAATTGTAAATAAGCAATTCTAGACATATTACAATTGATTTTGTGAGTTTAATATACCGAGTGACTTTACATATTGTAAGATGAAAATTATCTAAACGGGCCGCACTCACAAATCAATAAGTGTATATCACATCCATTGGTATACCGATTTCATATAGACAATAGTAATAGATTTAATATTCTCACATGACAAAAGGCAAAATCAAAAATGTGACGCTACTCTATTGTATATGAGCTCAACTAGCATTTGTTCACCCTTCTGGATTTTACCCAGGACTAGTCACAATATATTAATTAGGACTGTGATTGCCTTTTTTTTCCTTTTTAAATCAGTAATTGAATTTATTAATCTAGTGATGGTAATCTTATGCTAGTAGTACTGATGTACAATCAACGTGAAAAACATGGCAAATATTTAGTGCGTTGTACATGAAGAAAAATCGCATAAGTGAAAAATTTCATAATACTAGCCCATGAATATGCACGGAGATCCCGCGACCTTGGTGATGCGTCACCTCGGTTCGTGTTCCCGTTTTCCATGCAGTTATGGTCGCAGCCCAACACCACCTATACCAATGAGTTGCTCACATCTCAACGTTCATTTTTGTCAAGGTAAAGTTTCAAAACCAAAGTATTCACAATAAACTTTGGAAACGAGTGTCGAATGGAATTTTATACAAAAAAAAATTTGAAATTTCGATAATAAAGCGGAGCAGATCACCAATATGTGGGATCGATCTAGCGGAACATATATTCTTGTGACATGGGTCGATGCTTTTCTCTGGGAAGATGCTCATAGAGGCAATGATGATAAGATGGTGCCGGCCACTAAGCCCTGTTTTGGATGACTGGTCCACGAGGCCACATGCAAGACTTTGATTATTGCACATCAAAGGAGGTATCATAATCCTCTCATCTGAAAGTCAACACCTTCGATTCCCCATAAATCGTGTGGGTCAACTTGAAAAGCCGGTGTTGACTAATCTGTCCATCTCCGATCTAGTAGGCCGTCGTAGATCTTCTTGGAAATCAGTGCGAAGAACCCGGGAAAAGTCCCATCGGACTGTGACTTAGAGTGGATGAATCTCATTAATGGAGATACAACAAGAAAGCTAGAAAGGGACATGGAATACATCAGTTCTGAACTGAAATTTATATGCTCAAGTTATCTGCATAGGCCAAAGACCTAAACTTAATTGGGTCATAAGACTTTAGGTACTTCATAAACTTCTAAGAGACCGAGTTTTTATGCTCATGCCATTAAAATAAAATCATGCATACGAAAAATGTGGGATAAAGAGCATGTATATATTTGTTTTGAAACCCAATTCAGCATGATACATATAGAATACTTTGATCATGCATTGTTATGCCCCGTTTGAAAATTCGGACAACACCATGATAAAATATAGTTAAATTTTATTTTGTCTTTGGTAACCCAAATTGAATGCGACATACCCAGATTAGGCTCGGTAAAATCTTGGATAATCTATCCCAGACCTAGGGATGGGACAGATCTTATTGCAACGGGATTGGACAGAACATTGAGGGAAAAAAAAATAGAAAAACTAATTAACAGGCGAATGTTCTCTGTCCTTAAGTGGTGCCACCATCAACGTCGCCAGTGGCGCCACTCACGATCATCGTACAATGTTCAGAGATCTGACGTTATCACTCGGTGGTCGCATTAGATCCTTGTTTCTCTCTGTCTGGATCTCAGGCTGCGCAACTACTGCAGAATTCCCCATTCGAGGCAAACTAGCAGCGGTGGTTCCACTGTCTAGCCAGCCACCCACTGCCCATTCTGATTCCCAAGAAACCACCACCATGGTGGTGGCTCTTCGCAGTCTCCCTCGTCTACCAATGTTCTCTCTGACTTTGATTGTAGTGGTGGACCACCACAGTGTCGCCGTATCTAATTGTCATCATAGCCACGCTGGCTGCATCCCTAGATCTAGGAACTTTTTCTTTTCTCAGCAATTTATTTAACTTTTTATTCTTTTTCCTATCCTAAGAAAGATGAACCAAATACCATCGATCAGACCAAATATGACAGATCTAATTCCACCTAGAAATCAAGAATCAAATCAGCAAGACCAATTCCCTATTTCTAGAGCCAAAAATTGGACCAACTAGTCACAGGACCTAGAACCACAATCCAGTCTGGTTCCAATTCCCAAGAAGCTAAAAAAAAACATCTACTTTTTACCCATGAAAAGATCAAAATGCTACAAAAGTTGTGTGAAATTCACACACTTAACAAATATCATACTTAATCTTAGCCAAAAGGCTAAGAAAGGCATGCTTTGGTTAGAGCATGACTTAGCTTTTATGCACAACTTCTCTTACGGTTTTTGTGTGTTTATTTGATGTGGCACTCTTGGTGTATGACTTGTCTCTCTAGTCTTTTGTGGTATCTAGCCTTCTTTGCAAACGCTTTCAATGTAGGACTCTTAACTTGTCTCTATTGTTGTGTTTACTAAATGCCAAGAGTCGCACATTAAATGGGCATACAAAGAATGTGAGAGGAGTTGTGCATAAAACCCACCAAGCCTTACTCTAACTAAATTATGCCTCTCTTGGCTTTTTATCTAAATGTTTGCATCTCAACAACATTTAGAAAACTCTAGATAATTAAGAGTTAAAATTATTCCTTTAATAATTTTAAAGAATTAAAATTAAAATTTTTAAAAATAATCGGTCCAATCCGGTCTGAACAATTCCATTCTTGGAATCGAAAACCTGACTGATTTCACCAATTCCAATTTTAGGGAATCAGGAATTGGACCAGCGCCCCTTAGGACCGGACCAAACCAACTGGCTTGATTCGGTCCGAGCGATTCCTTTTGCTCTCTCGTTTGTGTGATATTTTCACAGACATGAAAATAGGATGTAAGCATGCGAGGGACTTTGAATCTCTTTTCGTTTTTCCATATCCGAATTCTTATCGTAATGACAAGATGCAGTTTGAAAATGTAGCTGTACAGGATTGGTTTTTTTTCCTCTATTCTTTTACCCTGGACATCAGGTGGATTGGAAGGGTTGTTTTACTTGTTTCACAATTTATTTGTTATTGCACGTGGACGTTTGATAAATCGACATTTATCATGTCTGTTTCTAAAAAAAAAAAAAAAAAGGACTCTTAAAAGTGTGGATTCCCACGGTGGCAACTGTATCACTCGCGGTGGTTTAATATTCTCTTTGACGTACCAGACTTACTAAAAGCAGAAGTAAAATTTTTAAAGTTCATTAGGAAATATTGGTAACCCCATATTCAAATGCCCAGGTTTACACATGAATTTTGGCTATTCTATTTAATCATATATCACATAGATATTAGGGGTTGACCCAGACCCCCTAAACAAAATGCCATCGACATGGTTCGCATTTGCATTGCAGGCGTTAGGAACATTTTTCATTAGTAGGAGATTTATTCTTCTTAAGGGAATAAATACAAAATTTTGCCATATTAAGGGAAATATAATACAAAATTCCGGCCATACGGGAGTAAGAGCAAGAAATATCCCCATTTTAATCGTGTATTTACCTGATCCAAAATAGGAAAATAGGAGATTTATTCTTTTTACAAGAGAGCCCTAGACCAAGGGTTATATAAGCACACTATTCAGTCAAAAAGAGGGATACATAGAAACAATACACACTCTGCGAACACACTCAGAGAGTTCTCAAAAACTCAAAAACTCTCCTTCTCCATCTCGGCAATCTCAAAGCTCTCTCTGTGGGTAGCAGAAAAATTCGATTACGTAGTTTCACAGTGAGTACACATTCGTTAAACGTTGGATTGTGGTCAATTTCGCAGAGAGTACGACAGGTCACTATTCTTGAGTTTGTCCAGTGGAGATGGTAAGAAATTATCAAGAAGTACGTCTTTGACGGAAAAAAGCGAACTGGTCAAACTGTTGGGCCAAGACAAGAGAGCACAACGTGCGGTCCTGTCATTGTAGTTTATAATGCATTTAATATCGAGGACATGTCTACGACACTAGTTATTCAACTATTCAAGCCCACCAAAAGAATCGAGCATCAAAGATGCAGAAATCCTGAGACTCGGCTAAGAGCTATTAACTCTCATTGAGTCCAATCCTTGGCCGTGATTCGCACCAACTCCAATGGTAAAACCCGCAATCGACAACTCCAATGCTTCCAGCCCATCACGACTAGCACTACCTACGTAGTGCTCATGACTGCTTCACATTGCTGCCCGGCTGCCATGAGCCGCTGTCCACGCCTAGAGCACCACTGGCCTTCAAATCTCTCAGCGGCCCTTTTTGTGCAAATGGGTAGTCATTGAGCTGTTAGGAACTAGCACTATCACCTATAAAGGGGTGAATAGATAATTATAAACAATTAAAATGAAATATAAAATGACCAAGTCCAATATCATAAAAGAACAAAGTCTAATGAAAAACTATGCAGTGATCAAACTTTCTTCAACGTCAAATGAAGAACTTGGCAGTGATTAGATCTTCTTCAACGTATGATGAAGAACTATGCAATGATCAAACTTTGTTGTGTGCAATAAACAAAACAAATAAGAGATTAAAGGATAGAGAAAATTACACACGACATGGTTCGGCTTATGATAAATTTACATCCACTCTCCCGTGTTGACAGTCTATTCATTGGATTTTACTAAAGATTTAATAAGAGGTTACAGTTTTGTTTCTTTTTTTTTTTATCGGTAATAAAAGGTTACAATTCAGTTGTGTTGTTTATATCTAAGCGCTTCTATCCAAAGTTGGTGTTGTTTATACCTAAGCCAATAGGACTCGCTATCTAACACCTAAGCACACACTTATGACACTATTCACACCTCTCAAATGATTACAATTTCAACTTACAAATATAAGTGTGTCGTGACATCCTATATTTTCAATCCTGTTTTTCTATTGAATAAATCGGGCATTTCATCGACGCGCCTATAGGGCTGTTCTAAGAGCTGATCACTCTCGAGATAACTAGACTATCTAGAAAAGCCATTAAGAAATTTTAAGGCAATAGACTTGAGAATTCAACCAGGAATCGGCTTCTTGACCGTACTTATCTTTAAAGGCCATTACGGCACAGTAAAAAATCGATTTGAGATCAGAGATAGGTCAGTTCGATAGAGATGTGTGGCTAAATGTGGGTGACTCCACTAAATTGGAAAATTCTCGTCGCTCGGCACTAGACTGATTTTTCTATCGTTTTGGTACCCTGTGTCTATATTTGAATTCTCGAGATTGTCACGACAATCGAGAGTTGCTAATGTGTCAAGTAGGTTCATTGTGGCTCGAAGAAAATCGACCACGGGTCATTTGCAATAAAAGTTTCTAAAAACTATCCGGTAGCCTAGGTCACGCTAAAAACCCGCCAGATTGAAATTAACCGCAAATTTGAGTCCGATTTCAGAAATTGAAAGTTCTGTCGTATCACAATTAATTATACGAGCGTCAACTCAGTCTCAGAAGATTTTTCTGCAAACCGAGACTTTTGGGGAAAAAGTTGTCCTATGACCGTTTTTGTCCAGAAAATGCTAAGGATCGTTTTTTATTGCAAAATTGGGAAGCAAGTGGGATCAATTGGTGAGGAAAAATACCAATTGGGTCAATGAGGTGTCGATTGAATTTATTGAGGCCGGTTTGTGTTGAATTAAGAGAGATTTGGTGGCCAATTAAGGGAGAAGACTTGTGAATTTGTATGCCCTTCAATTCCTATAGCTTTTGGGCCATTTCAAGTGTCCTAAGATGAGCCTTGGTGGCTGTTTTGAGGCCAAGGAAGGTAGCTATGGATGAGGATTAGTCAAGCGGACATTGGAAGAGAAAATGTGACCATGTGGCCCCCTCTTGCCCCCTCTCTCTCCCTCAAGCTGGCCAGCCATCACCCTTGCCCTCCTCCTCGCCATTTTCGACCAACAGCAGCTGAAGAAGGGCCATCAAAGCTAGCCAGCAGCCCCCGGAGCCACACGACGCCATCGCCTCCGCCGTTCGCCGTCCTCGCGCGCCGCAGCTACCTCGCGCCAGCCTGCATGACCCCGACCCCTCATCCGCATCTCTCACCGTCCCAGCTGCGTCCCAAGGCTGTCCCGAGTAGCTTAGGCCACTATGAGCCACCTCCGACCGCCGTGAACCATTGTTCGAGCCGTTGAAGCCTCCGCCAGTCCTTGCCACACCATCCAGCCTTGTTCCCTCTCTTTTGCAGCCAAGAACAGAAGCAAGTGCAGTGGGTTTCCAACACTGTGTCGGGCCCGTTTGAGGTTGTTCCCGGCCTCGAAAGCTAGGCTCGCCTTGTAGAGAATCGAGCCCCGTTGCGTGCCCGTCGATTTGAATCGACCGAATCACCAAACAAGTGAGTTTAACTCACTAATCCTCGCTTAGTAGGTTAATCACGCTTAGGGGTTGATTAATTTAGGCTAAGATGGATTAGGTGGTTAGATTAGATTAGATTAGTGAATTTAATTAATTGTCGATGCATGTTAGGTGGTTAGTTAGTGCAATTAGCGAGTAAATAGCTTATAATATTTATTTAACGAATCTTGGAATTTTTCTGAGTCTGTTTCGGCGTCCAATTAGGCATTACGGGCCTAAGTTGGATTTATTAGCATTTATTTAATATTTTCCATAATTATTTAATTAATTAATTATTTTTCGGAAATTAGACTGGGATAGTCAACAACTGGAATTTTATGCTGGTTATTGTGGTGCAATCCATTTATTTATTTAAGCTCTAATTTGTGCTGAATTAATTTAATTGTGATTTTGTAATTTTATTCCTAAATTAATTAATTTTGGTAATTAATTGGAAAATTACCGGGCGTCTGTCTACAGCGCCAAAAATCTATTTTTGGACTGTTGAAAGAAGTAGGAGAATAAAAGTGAGAATAAAAGTAAAATTATTATATTTTGGCTAAAGTCGACTGTGTACTTACACACAATTATTTTATCGGGAATGATAAAAAATGTTGAATTGGTTGTATGATTGGGATGGTATACTATATCAGCCTATGTGCGATATGTCAAATTAGCAGAGAGCAGTATACCGATATACTATATCAGCCTACGAGCGATATGTTAGCTTAACAAAGAGCAGTATACCTTATCAGTTTAGATTGAGCATTGTCGGTATATTATATCAGCCTACGGGCGATATGGCAGCTTAGCAAAGAGCAGTATACCCGATCATCTTAGAAACGAGCTATACTATTTATCTATCAGTGTAGCAGTAAGTAGTCCTGATATAGCGGACTATATAGATAGTATGAGATTAGTCGACCAGGGGAAGATCATTGTGACATGTCATCGACCGAGTCGATTGATCGATAGTTTGCTGATTGGGTGAATTGATGTGTTTGTGTACATTTGAAATATACTGACTTGGCCAAGAAGGAACAGAGGCAAAGGTAAGTCCTTTGACCTATGTTTGTGCTTAGGCAGCCCTCATGGTGTATTTGCTTCATAATCGAGTCTTAGAAAGGTAGAACTCGTTGAGACGTAGTCTCACCCCGTTGTGGGACAACATTTCAGGTCCATAAATAGCAGCACCTTCAGCTCCTCCTGAGCATTTTGGTATACCGGAGGAAATCATTGAGATAGGTTATCATATTATGATACACCATCACCTTGAAGGCTTTGAATACGTACTGGTGAAATCCACAGTCTAGGTTGATGTGGGTGAACCCCAAAAGGTGCCCCCACAAATACCGGTAATGGTATCGCCATTACAATGATGCACGAAGGGTGGGCCCTATACCGGAATCTGATGTGCCTCTTACGTTTTAAAGGTAGCGTTCAGGAAGGAGACATCAGATCCTAAGAGTGGATCAGTGGTGGATGCGAAGGATCCCAAGCTTAATGATGATCCTGACTCTCTGGAGTGTCCAGTAGTGGGCTCCAGCTGGAGCATGGAAGAATGAGAGATCATCAAGGAAGAAGAGGACCCGGAGAAGGACCTAAAGGAGGATCCAGGAGAGGATTGAAACCCCACCCCTGTCTTCAGACCTTATTTTCTGAGCTTGTTTGATTAGAACCTGACTTAGTAGTTCGCCTTGTGTATATATGCATTATGGTTTGTATTGTATATAAATGTGGTTGTTTTTAAAGTTCGAGATTTGGTCCTACTTTCCTATCTCATTGTTTTCTTGTCTAGGGATTTTATTATGCTTCCGCACGCGTATCAAAATGAAAAGGGTCGGCGATGCATCCTAGGACGTCGCTATTTAATCGACTAGTGAGGGATGGGCGCGCGCTCGAGGATCGCGTCGTGACATCCCCGTTTAAGTGGTATCAGAGCATGGTTAGGAATTGAAGTGATAAGGTGCGATGGTTCATGAGATAATGGTAGGAAAGACCTTTAAATTTATGCTGGTGCATGTCTATGATAGTTGATTGGTAGACTTGCTTGTTGGTTAGATCACTCTGTTTCTAATTTGGTATGGAATTAGAAGTAGGTTTCAGTAGTTAAAGTTGAGTCGTGAGTGATCGGGAGCAGCGAACTCCTACCAAGAGGACCCTTTAGGGCCGTGACTCGAGGTGGAACGTCGACCAAGGTCGGTACCCGAGGAGGCCGAGGTCGAGCGCCAGCTCTAGCTAGCACGAGTGGAATGGCACCACCTCCCCTTGGTGCCTAGGTAGCAGCCCCTGGTGATCTCAAAATCGAAGGAATCATGTAGGCGCTAAAGTCCATGAGAGATGTGATGGCATAACAGGCATAGAATCAAGCTGCCGTTTTTGCTACTGTAGCTGCTGCACCTATCGCCATACCTGCTGCCGCACCTACCAAGGTTCAACCTGAGAATGTGATGGTGCAGAGAGAAAGGCCAATTCATAAGCTGGCGGAGCAGTTTTTAAAGCTGAGTCCACCGAGGTTTACAGGTACTAGAGACCCCGAGGACGCTTCACTTTGGCTCCAAGATTTGGAGAAAGCCTTTGCACCTCTGATATGCACTAAGGCAGAAAAGGTAACCCTGGTAGTCTATCAGTTGCAAGGTAATGCCAACACTTAGTGGAGAGCCGCCAAAGAAACAGTGTTTCCAGAATGAGTGGTCCCGCTGTGGGATTCATTCCTCCAGGCGTTCAATGAACAGTACTTTTTGAGGAACACAAGAGAGCAGAAGATAGAAGAATTTCTGCGACTCCGTTAGGGGTCAATGACTTTTGACCAATATGGGGTCAAATTCGCGGAGCTATCTCAGTAAGCTCCAAGACTAATTGAAGATCTTGAGGAGAAGGCTCGAAGGTTCAAGAATGGCCTTTGACAAGAATTGAAACAGCCACTGGTGCCGTTCGATTTGGTCGATTACTAAGAAATCTATCTTCGAGCACAGTTGCTTGAAAGGAGCTTGAATGAGCAAGTCACCTCATCTGAATCAAGGTTTGTTTCACATCGAGAAGGAATTCGCCAGGGGAAAAGGCCCATGCCTGGAGGTAGATTCCAGATCCCACATAACAGGAAAGGTGGAGTTGGAAAATCTAGACCAAGCCAGATTGAGATGTGTCGCCTTTGTGGAAGACGACACGGTGTGAATCAGTGCCCCCAAAGGACGGGTGCCTGTTTTGAATGTGGCCAGCAGGGTCACAGGGTCAGAGATTGTCCTAGCAGACCAAGAGGACAACCGCAGTTGCCGCTACCGCCACCTATGGGACAGATTAGAGGGTATACACCTCATAATGTGCCATAGGAAGGATAGCTGAGACCACCAGTTTAGGGCATGGTGTATGCCATCACACAAGGTCAGGCAGAGGCTGCGCTTGACGTGATCACAAGTATGGTTTCGCTGAACGACCATCTCGTTTATGCTTTATTCGACTCAGGAGCAACTCATTCCTTTATTGCCGAGCAATATGTTAAGTTGTTAGGATTAAGTCCTATATTGTTGGAGTCGGTAGTTTGCATATCTACATCATTGAAGGATAAAGTGATAGCTGCTTTGGGTTGTTCTGGTTGCAAGTTAGTGATTGGTGAGCGAGTAGGGAAAATAGACTTATTAGTCCTAGTCATGTATGATTGGCTCACCAAGCAACGAGCTAAAAAAACTGCTATCGCAAGCCGATTCAATTTGACCTGTTAAAGGGTAAGAGCTTTGAGTTTGTTGGAAATTGAGGATGACCCTCGATTATCTTAATCTCGTCGCCAGAGGCAACTCGTTTGTTAGACAAAGGTTGCCAAGGATACCTGGCAACTGTCGTAGATACAAATAGTTGAGGAGCTGAAGATGGAAGACATTGCTGTGGTACAAGAATTCCCAAATGTCTTTCCAAAAGAATTGCCAGGATTGCCACCAGAGAGATAAATTGAGTTCGTGATCGAGCTAGCACCCGGGACAAAGCCAATCTCTAAGGCTCCTTACCAGATAGCGTTATCTGAGTTGAAGGAACTGAAGGTAAAGATGTAAGAGTTACTAAATATGGGATTCATTCGTCCTAGTGCATCACCTTGGGGAGCACCGGTTTTGTTTGTGAAGAAGAAAGATGATTTGTTACGTTTGTGCATCGACTATCGGCAACTTAATCAGGTAACGATCAAGAACAAGTATCCACTCCCGATGATCGATGATTTGCTTGATCAATTACAAGGAGTGTTGGTATTCTCAAAGATCAACTTGAGAATAAGATCTCATTAGTTGAGAATTAGGAAGGAGGACGTTCCTAAGTCAACATTTCGTACCCGGTATGGTCATTATGAGTTCACAGTGATGCCATTCGGGTTGACGAATGCTCCAGCTGCCTTCATGGATTTGATGAACCAAATATTCAAGGAATATTTAGATCAATTTGTGATCGTGTTCATCAATGATATTTTAGTATATTCGAGAAGTGATGAAAAACATGGGAGTCATTTGAGACTAGTGCTGCAGACACTGAGAGTCCATCAGTTGTATGCCAAGTTCAGCAAGCATGAGTTTTGGTTGACTCATATTGCTTTCTTAGGTCACGTGATTTCAAGCGAAGGAATTTCTGCGGACCCAAACAAGATTGAAGTAGTGATCAACTGGCCAAGAATGACTACAGTGACGGAGATCATAAGTTTTCTAGGTTTGCAGGTTATTACAGACGGTTTGTGGAAGGGTTCTCATCATTAGCGTCGCCACTGACAAGACTCTTGAAGAAAGATGATAAATTTGTTTGGTCAGACAAGTGTGAGAGTAGTTTCCAAGAGCTTAAGCAAAAACTGACTACCGCACCTGTGCTGACGATTCCATCTGGACCTAAAGGATACGAGATCTATAGTGATGCGTCTTTCAGAGGACTGGGTTGTGTGCTGATGCAACATGACAGGGTTGTTGCATACGCCTCCCATCAGTTGAGGCCTCATGATCAGAACTATCTGACACATGACTTAGAGCTCGCGGCAATTATTTTTGCCCTGAAGATTTGGAGACACTATTTATGTGGAGAAAAATTCCAAATCTTCACGGACTATCAAAGTCTCAAGTACCTGTTCTCTTAGAAGGAGTTGAACATGAGACAACGCCGATGGATGGAATTACTGAAGGACAACGACTGTGATATCTTATATCACCTGGGAAAGGTGAACA
Source organism: Eucalyptus microcorys (assembly GCA_014182515.1). Classification (NCBI taxonomy): domain Eukaryota; kingdom Viridiplantae; phylum Streptophyta; class Magnoliopsida; order Myrtales; family Myrtaceae; genus Eucalyptus; species Eucalyptus microcorys. Next base: position 12,954,720 of record CM024562.1, on the reverse strand, counting down.
AGGTCGTTGATGCTTTGAGTCATAAGTCTTCAATTGCTCATATATTGATTAAGGAGTGAAACCTAATCGAGAGAGCCCGAGATTCGGTATTCAAGTTTGAGATAGGCCACCTTTCAAGTCTTATGGACTCCCTTTGAATTGAGCCGGATGTCTAGATCAAAATCAAGCTACTCCAACCAACAGATCCAGATGTGCAGAAGATTCTACAAGAAGACACTAAGAAAATGAAGGCTAACTTTCATATTTCTAATGAAGGAACACTAAGGTTCCGAGGACATTTGGTTATACCTGACGATGTGGAGCTTAGAGAGGATATTCTATTAGAAACGCATCGTAGTAGTTACAGCATTCATCCTAGTAGTACCAAAATGTATCATAATCTACGTCAACACTATTGATGGTCAGGTATGAAGGCGGACATCGCCAAGCATTTCGCTAAGTGTTTGACATGTCAATAGGTGAAAGCTCAGTATTGTAAGCTGGGAGGATGTCTGTAACCTCTCGAGATCCCAAAGTGGAAATGGGAGCATATCACGATGGATTTCGTGACTGGACTACCGAGGAGTCAAAGAGGAAATGATTCGATTTGGGTAGTAGTCGACAAACTGACATAGTCGACTCACTTCATTGTAGTTTAAAAAGACCTCAGTTTGGATAGACACACAGATCTGTACGTGCGTCAAGTAGTTCGTCTACATGGAGTGCCGGTTACGATAACTTCATATCGAGACCTGAGGTTTACCGCCGCTTTTTGGAAGAGTTTGAAAAGTGCTTTAGGTACCAAGCTGCAATACAGTACAGCATATCATCTTTAGACGGATGGCCAGTCCGAGAGAATGATTCAGACCCTCGAGGACATGCTGAGAGCTTGTGTACTAGACTTCAAAGGAAGTTGGGAAGATCAACTACACTTGGTGGAATTTTCTGACAATAACAGTTACCAGTAGAGCATCCGGATGGCTCCTTTTGAAGTGTTGTATGGTAGAGTGTGCAGGACATTAGTGTGTTGGGATGAAGTTGGGGAAAGGAAGATCACAGGCCCAGAGTTCGTCCAGCAGTCAGTGGATGCCGTGGTAGTGATCAGAGGCAGATTAAAGACCGCTCAGAGCAAACAGAAAAGTTACGCAAACAAGAGCCAAAGATTATTGGAATTCCAAGTTGGTGATCACGTTTTTCTAAAAGTGTCACCGATAAGGGGAACTTCGCGCTTTGGCTAGAAAGGGAAACTGAGTCTGAGGTACGTAGGTCCATTTGAAATTCTTGAGAGAATTAGGACCCTAGCGTATCGTCTTGCGTTGCTGCAGAGATTGGCGCAAGTGCATGACATCTTTCACGTGTCGATGTTGAGGAAGTACGAGCTTGACCCGACCCACGTGCTTAATTTTGAAGAATTAGACATGGATGACCGAGTGTCATACGTTGAAAGCCTAGTTTAGATCGTAGATAGAAAAGAACAAGTTCTGCGCACAAAAACCATCCCGTTGGTCAAAGTGGTCTGGCAACACCACGGTGCTTAACTATTGTAATGGTTTAAATTTCGAGAACGAAATTTTTATAAGAGAGGAAGAGTTGTGACATCCCAGATTTTCAATCCTGTTTTTCTATTGAATAAATCGGGCATTTCATCGACGCGCCTATAGGGCTGTTCTAAGAGCTGATCACTCTCGAAATAATTAGACTATCTGGGAAAGCTATTAAGGAATTTTAAGGCAATATACTTGAGAATTCAACCAGAAATCGGCTTCTTGACCGTGCTTATCTTTAAAGGCCATTACGGCACAGTAAAAAATCAATTTGAGATCAGAGATAGGTCAGTTCGAGAGAGATGTGTGGCTAAACGTGGGTGATTCTACTAAATTGGAAAATTCTCGTCGCCCTACACTAGACTGATTTTTCTATCGTTTTGGTACCATGTGTTCGTATTTGAATCCTTGAGATTGTCATGACAATCGAGAGTTGCTAATGTATCGAGTGGCTCGAAGAAAATCGACCACGGGCCATTTGCACTAAAAATTTCTAAAAACTACTCGGTAGCCTAGATCACGCTAAAAACGCATCAGATTGAAATTAACTACAAATTTGAGTTCGATTTCATAAATTGAAAGTTATGTCAAGTCACAATTAATTCTAGGAGCGTCGACTCAGTCTCAGAAGATTTTTCTGCAAATCGACTTTTTGGCAAAAAGTCGTCTTATGACTCGATCGTTTTTTATCGCAAAATTGGGAAGCAAGTGTGATCAATTGATGAGGAAAAATACCAAGTGGGTCAATGAGGTGTCGATAGAATTTATTAAGGCCGGTTTGTGTTGAATCAAGAGAGATTTGGTGGCCAATTGAGGGAGAAGACTTGTGAATTCGTATGCCCCCCTTTCCTATAGCTTTTAGACCATTTCAAGTGTCTTAAGATGAGCCTTGGTGGCTGTTTTGAGGCCAAGGAAGGTAACTATGGCTGAGGATTAGTCAAGGGGACATTGGAAGAGAAAATGTGACCATGTGGCCCCCTTTTGCCCTCTCTCTCTCCCTCAAGCTGGCCAGCCATCATCCTTGCCCTCCTCCTCGCCATTTTCGACCAACAGCAGCTGAAGAAGAGCCGCTGAAGCCAGCCAGCAACCCTCGGAGCCGCACGACACCATCGCCTTCGTCGTTCGCCATCCTTGCGCGCAGTAGCTGCCCCACGCCAGCCCACATGACGCCGACCCCTCATCTACATCCCTCGCCGTCCCAAGGCTGTCCCGAGCAGCTTAGGTCGCCGTGAGCCGCCTTCAACCGCTGTGAACCACCATCCGAGCCACTGAAGCCTCCGCCGGTCCTTGCCGCACCATCCAGCCTTGTTTCCTCTCTTTTATAGCCAAGAACATAAGCCAGTGCAGTGGGTTTCTAGCACTGTGTCGGGCCCATTTTGAGGTTGTTCCCGGCCCTGAAAGCTAGGCCCGTCTTGTAGAGAATCGAGCCTCGTTGCGTCCCCGTCGATTTGGACCGACTGGATCGCCAAACAAGTGCATTTAACTCACTAATTCTCGTCTAATAGGTTAATCATGCTTAGGGGTTGATTAATTTAGGCTAAGATGGATTAGGTGATTAGTGTTGGGATATTACACGGAAACGATAGAATCTTGCAATTTACGTCAACGCGAAATCACCAGAGAAATAAACGAGAAATAATAAGAACACCAGAAATTTATGTAGTTCGGTCCGAGTATCGGTACCTACATCCACGGGGAGAGCCAGTAGCAAATAATCTACTATAATCGGAGAATCGGAGTTTACAATCGCTCAATCGCTCAAGTGTTTCCCACATCTAGATTTAACCCTAAACCCAAAGTGTTTATAAATAAACAACTCACTTGGTATAAACTCACGACACAAAATTACTGCGCGTTCAAGCTAAAAACCAAATGCCGAAAACAAGAACTCCTTTTCTTGATCGTGTGGGTGGCTTCACTTGACGTTGTGCAGCAGCGGCTCTTCGAAGGGTTTCAGCAGCAACTCTTTTACGTAGGGTTTCTTTTCCCTTTTATATGCGTGTGCCCAAAGAAGAAACCTTTATTTTATCTTTATTTCCTCTTTTATAAATCTTCAAGAGTCCAGTAAAACTTTTCTGTTACTTGGGAAATCTTTATCAATAAATTCGGTTTAACAAATCGTTATTCGAATTCAAACTCGAGACATTAATTTAACAATTCTCCACCTTGGCTCGATGTTTAAAGCCAAGTTATAGTGCTCATCATCAATGCTGCTCTCCCAACGCCCCAACGGGCGCTCACTCTCCACAGACGCCAATAGAGCTCAAGTAGAGCTTGAGCTTCGCCAAAGGAACAGACTTAGTCATCATGTCTGCTGGGTTATTTGCTGTAGCAATCTTTTTAACAGTAACAATACCCTTAGTTAAGACATCTCAGATGAAGTGGTACCTGATGTTGATATGCTTCGTTCACTCGTGATAAACTGGATTATACGCCAAATATATTGCACCTTGGTTATCACAGTGTATATCCACACTTTTCTGTTCTAACCCAAAATCCGAGAGCAAACTTTGTAACCATATCGCCTCTTCCGCTACAAAGGTTAGTGCCATGTACTCAACCTCAGTTGAAGACAAGGCAATGTGATCCTGTAAGGATGCTTTCCAACTAACTGCATCACCCGCTAACGTAAATACGTACCCTGCTAAAGACTTACAATCATCCAAGTCACCGGCGTGATCCAAATCCACAAAACCAGTGGTCTCACTGCCATTGCTGTCCCTCCGGTATACTATACCCACGTCTATTATCCCCTTCAAATATCTAAGGATCCACTTCACAGCTTCCCAATGAGCTTTACCAGGATGCTTCATATAGCGACTAACCACGCACACAGCTTGTGAAATATCAGGTCTAGTGTACACCATAGCATACATAATACTACCCACGGCACTAAAATAAGGAACACGGGACATAAGCTCATCCTCCTCCTCAGTCTGCGGTAATAATTTATCTGAAAGTTTAAAGTGCTTCGCTAAAGGTATACTTACAGATTTCGCCGACTGCATGTTAAAACATGCCACTATCTTCTCAATATATTTCTTTTGAAATAGATGTAAAACTCCTGCAGTCCTGTCACGCAAAACCTCCATACCCAAAATTTTCTTTGCAGCACCTAAATCTTTCATCTCAAATTCAACATTTAACTGCATCTTCAGCACATCAATATCAGACATATTCTTAGCTGCTATCAGCATATCATCAACATATAAGAGTAGATAAATCAAAGAACCATCATCCAATCTCCTATAGTAAACGTAGCTATCCATCTAACTTTTTGAATAGTCTTGACTAGCCATGAAATTATCAAAACATTTATACCACTACCTAGGAGACTGTTTCAGCCCATACAAAGATTTCTTTAACAAGCAAACATGATCTTCTTTACCTGGAATAGCAAATCCCTTTGGTTGTCTCATGTAAATCTACTCCTCCAACTCACCGTGAAGAAACGTAGTTTTCACATCTAGCTGCTCTAACTCGAGATCCTGCGAAGCAACTAAGGCAAGTAAAACACGAATAGAAGTATGTCTTACCATAGGAGAGAACACCTCATTGTAGTCAATGCCCTCGCACTGTGTATACCCCTTCGCCACAAGTCTCGCCTTATACCTTGCTACCTCGATACTAGGAATGCCCTATTTCCGTTTAAAGACCTATTTACTTCCGACAATCTTTTGGCTCTTGGATACTTTGACTAGCTCCCATGTCTGATTTCGATGGAGTGATTCCATCTCTTCACTCATAGCCTTTAACCACTGCGATGACTCCGAACTAGTCATTGTCTCAAAGTAAGACGAAGGCTCATCTGTCTCCACCTCATCACCTATAGTCAATGCATAAGCAATATCTGTATAACCATAACGTACCGGTGATTTAATTTGCCTTCTCTGTCTATCTGCGGCTATAGTCTGCTGTGGCTTTGCTGGTTGTTCACTATTACCGACTTTAGGAATTGCGGCTTCATCTGCAGTCTCAACTTCTGTTACCTTCGAGGTCTTTGGAGTCTCCACTTGAAGCTCCACCTCACTTATGACACCATGATTTGTCTTCTCTGCTGGTTGTGTCTCGGAACTCCTCTGTTGAAGCATTACAGTCTCGTCGAAGATCATATCTCTGCTAATTAGAAAATCGGGTGATCTGGGATCAGTGCACCACAGCCGGTAGCCTTTCACCCCATGTGCATAACCTAGAAATATGCACTTCTTCGCCCTCGGCTCAAGCTTACCATCACTCGCATGAGCATACGCAGGACATCCGAATATACGTAATTCAGAGTAATCAACAAGTTTCCCCGACCGTACTTCATCAGGAGTCTTCTACTCGATAGCAGATGATGGAGATCGATTAACCAGATAACATGACATGTTCACTACTTCGGCCCAAAATTCCTTGCCAAGTCCTACATGCGAAAGCATGCATCGAGCTCGCTCAAGCAAAGTTCTGTTCTTCCGTTCTACCACACCATTTTGCTGTGGTGTCCTAGGTACTATGCGGTGTCTTACAATACATTCTTTCTCGCAGAACTTGGTAAAATCTTTACCACAGAACTCCATGCCATTATCGGTTCTCAGGCACTTAATCTGTTTATTTGACTGCTTCTCAATCAATGCCTTAAATTTCTTGAACTGATCAAACACATCATATTTGTGCTTCAAAAAGTAAACCCATACCTTCTTTGAATAATCGTCGATAAATGTCAGCATATATCGAGCACCTCCTTTCGAAGGGACCGAAAACGAGCCCCAGACGTCTGAGTGAATATATTCAACAGGTCGCTTGGTCGAATGAATACTTGTAGTAAACTTAACTTGGTGCTGCTTGCCAAAGATGCAGTGCTCACATAAGTCCAGCTTTCCTATCTTTTGATCCTTTAACAACCCCCTTTCACTCAGCATCGTCATACCTGCTTCACTCATGTGCCCTAAACGCATATGTCATAACTGAGTCAAGTTAGAATCTGACTCACCTGATGAAATTGCAGCGGTTCCGGTCACGGTCTCTCCCAGTAGATGATAGAGAGTATTCACTTTCTTCCCCTTCATCACTGTCATGGCACCTCGAGAGATCTTCAATACTCCACCTTCAGCGGTGTACCTACACCCGATATCATCGAGTGTCCCTAGAGAAATAAGGTTCTTCTTGAGCTCCGGTACATGCCTCACATCTGTCAATGTGCGAACTACCCCATCGTGCATCCGGATCCGAATTGTCCCTATCCCCACAGTCTTACAGACTCCATTATTCCCCAAAAGAACCCTACCACCATCTGCAGTCTGGTAAGTAGTAAACCAGTTCTTATAAGACGTCATATGATAAGAACACCTCGAATCCAGCACCCATTCGTCTCCTGACGAAGTAGAAGTCACACATAAGACAGCTTATGCATCATTATTGCTCCTTTCGGTAACATTTGCCACATTGCTTGTGGTATTCTACCTATCAACTTTATTCCTCCACTTAGGACAGTCTTTCCTGATGTGCTCCTTCTTGTGACACTCAAAGCACTTCACGCATCCCTTGGACTTTCTATGGCGTGATTTTGATCTGCTTTTACCTCTACTGCTACTAGGCCCTCAATGTTGTTCTCTACCCCGAACCGTCAGTGCTTGCGCTGCTCCTTACGCCGGACTGTCATCTCACAACTTTCTCTGCCATTCCTTAGAGAATAAGGCGGACTTTACCTCTTCTGAGGTAATCGTAGTACGTCCCTGCAACAGTGAATCAATAAAGTGCTCCAATGACTCTAGTAAAAAGGCTAACAACATCATGCCTTGTTCTTCATCATCAAGAATCTTACCGACGTTCTTCAAATCCGACATGAGTTTATTAAATTCATCTAGGTGGGTTCTGATAGACGTACTTTCAGTATATCTAAATTGAAACATCTTCTTCAGCATATACAAGCGATTGTTCAAACCTTTCTTCACATAGAGTGCTTGAAGTTTTGACCATAACGCTGCGGCATCCTTCTCCTCAGCAACCTCTATTAAGACCTCATCCGTCAAATTTAACAGGATTATACTCTTTGCTTTTTCCATTAGCTTTACCCTCTTAGAGGCTTTCATTATGATAGGCAACTCATCTTCGCCATCCAGTGCCTTAGCCAAATCTTGTGTTGTCAATAGAGCCCGCATCTTGATGCTCCATAACACAAAGTTGTTGCTCCCGTCAAACTTCTCAATTTCAGATTTCCTCTCAGACATAATTGCAGTAATAGAATTTCCAGATAATAATCAGACAAGCAAAAGCTCCAAATCACAATCAAGAAATCCAACCCAAGCTCTGACACCAATTGTTGGGATATTACGCGGAAACGACAGAATTTTGCAATTTAAGTCAACGTGAAATCACCAGAGGAATAAACGAGAAATAATAAGAACACCATAAATTTACGTGGTTCGGTCCGAGTATCGGTACCTACATATACAAGGAGAGACAGCAGCAAATAATCCACTATAATCGGAGAATCATAGCTTACAATCGCTCAATCGTTCAAGTGTTTCCCACACTTAGATTTAACCCCAAACCCAAAGTATTTATAAATAAACAACTCACTTGGTATAAACTCATGACACAAAATTACTGCGCGTTCAAGCTCAAAACCAAATGCCAAAAACAAGAACTCCTTTTCTTGATCGCGTGGGTGGCTTCACTTGACGTTGTGCAGCAGCGGTTCTTCGTAGGGTTTCAGCAACAACTCTTTTATGTAGGATTTCTTTTCCCTTTTATATGCGTGTGCCCAAAGAGGAAACCTTTATTTTATCTTTATTTTCTCTCTTATAAATCTTCAAGAGTCCAGCAAAACTTTTCTGTTACTTGAGAAATCTTTATCAATAAATTCGGTTTAACAAATCGTTATCCGAATTCAAACTCAAGACATTAATTTAACAATTAGATTAGATTAGATTAGTGAATTTAATTAATTGCCGATGCATGTTAGGTGGTTAGTTAGTGCAATTAACGAGTAAATAGCCTATAGTATTTATTTAACGAACCTCAGAATTTTTCTAAATCCATTTCGGCGTCCAATTAGGCATTACGAGCTTAAGTTGGATTTTTTTGGCATTTATTAATATTTTCCGTAATTATTTAATTATTTATTTATTTTCCGAAAATTAGACTGGGATAACCAGTGACTGGAATTTTATGCCGGTATTGTGGTCCAATCTATTTATTTATTTAAGCTCTAATTTGTGATGAATTAATTTAATTGTGATTTTATGATTTTATTCTTAAATTAATTAATTTTGGTAATTAATTGGAAAATTACTGGGTGTCGGTCTATAGCGCCAAAAATCTATTTTTTGATTGTTGAAAGAAGTGAGAGAATAAAAGTGAAATTATTATATTTTGGCTAAAGCCGATTGTGTACCACACACAGCTATTTTAATGGGAATGATAAAAGAGGTTGAATTGGTTGTGTGATTGGGATGATATACTATATCAGTCTATGGGCGATATGTCAGCTTAACAGAGAGCAGTATACCTTATCAGCTTAGATTAAGCATTGTCAGTATACTATATTAGCCTGCGGGCGATATGGAAGCTTAGCAGAGAGTAGTATACCCGATCATCTCAGAAGCGAGCTATACTATCTTTTTATCAACTTAGCAGTGAGCAGTCCTAATATGAGCGGACTATATAGATAGTATGTGATTAGCCGAGTAGGGGAAGGTCGTGGTAACATGTAATCGACCGAGTCGATTAATCGATAGTTCGATTTGATTGGGTGAATTGATGTGTTTGTGTATATTTGAAATATACTGACTTGTAGGAAGGAACAGCGGCAAAGGTATGTCCTCCAACCTATGTTTGTGCTTAGGCAGCTCTCAGGGCGTATTTGCTTCCTAATCGAGTCTTAGGAGAGTAGAAGTCGATGAGACATAGTCTCAGCCCGTTTTGGGACAACATTTCAGGTCCATAAATGACAGCACCTCCAGCTCCTCTCGAGCATTTTGGTATATCGGAGGAAATCACTGAGATAGGTTATCATATTCCGATATACCATCACCCTGAAAGCTTGGAATACATACTGGTGAAATCCACCGTTTGGGTTGATGTGGGTGAACCCCAAAAGGTGCCCCACAAATACCGATCGTGGTATCACCATTACAATGATGGATGAAGGGTGGGCCCTGTACTAGAATCTGATGTGCCTCTATACATTTTAGAGGTAGCGTTCGGGAAGGGGACAACAGATCCTAAGGGAGGATCGGTGGTGGATGCGAAGGATCCCAAGCTTGGTGATGATCCTGACTCTCCAGAGTGTTCGGCAGTGGGCTCTAGCTAGAGCATGGAAGAAAGAGAGATCGTCGAGGAAGAAAAGGACCCAGAGAAAGACCTAGAGGAGGATCTAGGAGAGGATTGAAACCCCACCCCTGTCTTCAGACCTTATTTTCTGAGCTTGTTTGATTAGAACTTGACTTAGTAGTTCGCCTTGTATATGTATGCATTATGGTTTGCATTGTATATAAGTGTGGTTGTTTTTAAAGTTCGAGATTTGGTCATACTCTCCTATCCCATTGTTTACTTGTCTGGGGATTTTATTATGCTTCCACATGCGTATCAAAATGAAAAGGGTCAAAGATGCGTCTTGGGACGTCGCTATTTAATCGACTTGTGAGGGATGGGCGCGCGCTCGAGGATCAGGGCGTAACATGTGTAATGTCGATGCTCTCTTTGAACTTTGAAATTTTAGATTTCAAATCTTATTGTTCTTTCAACATCACAATCTCCTTTTATACTCCTCGATGTCCAAGTTGACCGTTAGATAAAATTTCCAAGGGTCATTCATCCAATCAACCCATTGGACTTGAATGATATAAGAAGATCTTATTACTTTGGGATTGAAAGATTAGTGTCTCCCTTTAATTATGCTGCCCATACAACAGATATTGGGTTTCCATAAGTAGAGTTCCTCCTTAGGAAAGAATATCTTTTCTTCGAATGATTGTCAATCGGATCACGAATCCTTAGGAGAGGAGTATTATATTGATACTCATTCTTCTCGAATAAATAAACAATCGATATATTCATAGAAAGATATCCGAGTCAAATTACTAACTGTTGCACTTCATATAATCCATACCAATTATGAAGATCTCAATCATTAGAGAATACTTTGCATAACGTCTAAAAGGTGTAAGTCAACTTGACAACACTCATGCAAGCTTTACTTTTGTCCTTATATAATTTAAATATCATCAATGTCTTTGATGTAGACAACTAGAATGTCTTGATAAGTCTCTGAGTTTAATGATATTCGAAACTTCTTAATCAAGCAAACAAGTCTCTGAATCTGATGATGTTCATAACAAAGTTTGAACCTCGTTTCTTCAAGAATATCATCTAAAATTATGTTCGTCAAATTCAATAGACACTTATTGAAGGTTTGTCAATCTTCAAAACATATTAGGAAGTTTTCTCAACATGAGCCTCCACCGTTGTCTTGTCATCCCTCAATGTCCCTAGTTTGTCCTAATTAAGGTTAGTAGTAGTTGCATAGAATATGAGTTAGATTTGATTTTATGCGCCTTGATTCAGTGCATAGCGCATAGTTGTCAAACTTAAGAGTAAGTTAATTTTCCTTGCATTATCCCTTGCATCAAACACATAATATATTGGAGCATTGGACCTTTAAGTCAAAAGGTTGAGCCTCAAATTATGTATTTCATGTATTGTGTATAGTAGTTCGCATCTAAAATTAATCAAGAATATTACCTCTGTATCATAGTATAATTATTGCATAACTTTGATAGATATTAATGGTTCCTGAATGATTTCCATGAACATTGATGTATAATATTAATAATTCTTCAGGTGATTCTCTGATTCCGCGATTCGAACAAATAGGCTGCACTTTCATCAGATTTTTTTCTTTTATTAAATATTCATGCATGTTGCATATTTCAGGTTATATTCATCTATATATGTTTCCTAATTTAGGATTTCATACATTTGATGCATTACAAATCATTAATATTGTGGATTCTAATTAGTGCATAACTAAGATTTGATACACGTCATTTCCTAGTTAATTTAGGTCATCATATAGATTTAGGGTAATTTCCAATTTCAAATCATAAAAAAATTCCAAAAAGATTTCATTAATGTCTCGCTAAGATTGCGTTCAATTATAGAAGCAATTAATGATTATCTCTTCTATAATATTCATGTTGCATATTGCATGTCATTTATTGAGCCACATGTCTTTAAGATTAATTTTGATTGGCATCTCATAGAGATTGCATTTAGGATTGATGCATTGTACATAATTTGATATATATTATGCATGTTATTAGCATTGAAGGGATGCATGATAATTTAGATTATGTCCATCACGTGATTTAAAAATTTAAGTCATGTCATATCATATTGCATTCCATCTTGTCATTAGTATGCACAACATTTGTCATTAGGGGTTCATATTAAGTCATTTGAATATGCCTTAATTAATCCATTCATTTTAGACTTCTTAGTCTAATTAGGATTTTCATGTCATTGCATCATAATGCATGCACATTTCGGCCATTAGTGTTTTAGTGTATAATTGCATATTTTGTAATATCTTGAAATTCGACCCCTTCTCAAGATATAAAAAATGGTTATTTCATCAATGTACGAATAGTTAAATTACTTTAAACTAATCACTCATGAGTTAACTAACTTATTAGGAGAGGTCATAAAGGATTAAAACACGAAAGACTAGTACGATACCCGTGAGCCTTGATGGATAATTGAGGTGATAACCTCAAGTCCGCCAAGCTACTGCCATGGTACCACCATGCGAACCATGAACCTCGTGTTCTCGTCGCCATCGCCATGAGCTTGCCATCGCCAAAAACCATGAGTTAAGCTTCTAATCCTTCATTAGGGAGTTAATTGCGTTTGGGGATAGGATTAGATTATGGTTAATGATGGTTAGTGTTAGTTAATGACGATTTAGCGTTAATCGACTTTAAGGATGGATGAGATTAAGGCTAATTGTAGTTAGCCTTAATTAAGGACGACTAGCGCTAATTAACGAAAGATTAAGGATGGTTTTTATTAAGGTTAATTACAGTTAGATTAATTAATCACGATTAGTTTAATTAATTGCGATTAGTCTTAATTAATCGTAGTTAGTTTAGTTAATTGCAGTTAGTCTTAATTAATGACGGTTGATGCTAATTAATGACTATTAGTGCTAATTAACGATGGATTAGTCTATAACTAGAATTTATGCTTGAATTATTGAATGAAGTTATGCATAAATCATGTTGTTTGAAGCTTGTTATGTCATGAAAATGATGCCCAATTCATGAACCTTAAGTACTATTTTATTGGCATATAAATGGAAAATTATGAAGTGTCGTATTTGGATGCCGTATTTTACGTGTTAAATGGGACAATGAGGCTTTAAAATGAAAGTGTGCAAAGTTTGATGGGTTAATTTTGCGTACATAACCACATGTGATTATTTTATCACAATTTTACATGTAGAAAATTGCCATAGTTTCTTGTTTGAGCATGAACCCTATTTGCATTGGGCTAATTAATGGAAAATAAAATTGGCATGAGTATTGATATACTTGAGTGGTCACTTAAAGGAACCCATCACCCAACGGGTGTTTGGGGATGATGCCCGATGTTTATCGGATACCCAGCGGAGGTCTGGATGTCAAGTCACAATAGAGGTCAGATCGATGCTCCTTAAGAAATGCCATCTATGACGGGAGTTCTAGGCGATGACATGCCTGATGGGGCGGGCAATGCCCAATCATGCCGGAAAACCACCAACTCATATGTTGGCCATGGCTTGAGGATCGTAATAATTGAAACATATGTGAATGCTTTGTGCATATAATATTCTGAGATGTGTTGTGATTATTTGTTAAGCTTGCTGCTTTACTATTGGCATTTGGATTACTAACATGTAGGGTTATGCCAAGACAAGATAAGGATGTGTAATGCTACATGTTTATGCTACCTCTAAGGTGAATAAACATCCTAATCGAGGTTTAGGATGTTAACTATTTGAGATTTTATTTCACTCTGTTGTTGTTAAATGTTTTTCAGGCCTATAGTTATGGATGCGCACCATGTTCATTTTAGGGTCCCCCCACGTATGTTTTGGGATATCCACCTATGGACCAAGACACCAATGTGACTTCCTATCCGGTTGAGGGGACTAACATAAGATACAAGAAGTATATGATCAACATTTGGGTGGATGAATCTAGTGCCTCATAGGTTCATGACTTGGTATGTATGGGTCAAGGAGGAGCTATTCGGCCCTCTCTGGGGTTTTGACAGGCCACCAGGCAATATGGATGTCCCTAATGGTGCCATCACTCACCCGGAGACGAATCAGGACTAGGAAGGAATTCGCTTCATGGATGTGTATATGCTAAGCTTTTGGTGTATTAAAGTTAGCGTGTAAATGTTAATATATATGAAAATGTGTTTTAATATGTGTTCTATGCTATCCCCATTAAAGGGCACAAGGGGATCTCATACTAAATGGGATTCTGCAAGCTCTAAAGGCTATTGGAAATATGATGGGATAGTAGGCTGCTGATACTGCCGTTGCCATTACTCCCAATGATGCCTCATTAGTTGGAGACGAGAATGGCAACCGACAAATACACAAGCTGGTGGAGTAGTTCATAAAGCTTAATTCACCACAATTTGCCAGGAATGGTGATCCTAAGGCTACTGTCTCATTGGTTAAGGAGCTGGATAAGACCTTTGTGCTATTAAGGTGCACTAAGAAGGATAATGTGACCTTAACAATATACCAACCGCAAGGTAATGCCAATGACTGGTGGGAAGCCACTCGAAGAAGGGTCTTTCTTGAAAGTACAGTCCCAACTTAAGGTGCTTTCGTTGAAGCATTCAATGAAAAATACTTTTTCGAGTGCACGCGAGAGTAGAAAATGGTGAAATTTATGTGACTCCGCCATAATCATCTGTTCGTCGAACAATATGAAGCCAAGTTTGGCGAGTTGTTGAAGTACATGCTGAGGATCCAGTAGACAAAATGAGAAGATTTCAAGATGGCCTAAACTAGAAATCCACAGCTGGCCGGTGCCCCTAAACTAGAAGGACTACAACGAGCTAAACAAAAGGGCCCAACTAATTGAAAGGGACACATTTGAACGAATAGCTGCATCTGGATCGCAGTTTGTCTCTAACAGGGACAACCATCGACTTAGGAAGAAGATGATGATAGGAGGAAAGCATTCCATCCCTCCTAATAGAAAGAATGGCGTTGGGAAGTAGGTGCACAATCTAAATATCGAATGTCGATTATGTGGTAAGTATCACGGGACGGCACCGTGCCCCACCAAGACCGGAGCATGTTTTGGGTGTACCTAGCATGGTCATTAGGAGCAAAACTGTCCACGTCGACCAGCCAAGATGCAACCCCAACAGCTGCACGTGGGACAGTGGAGCTACATTGCAGAACAACCTCGATTGACCCTTAGTTCAAGGAAGAGTTTATGTGCTAACCAAAGAAGAAACGAAGGATTCTCAAGCCATAATCACATGTACAGTCTCCTTACATCAACATGCTGCTTACATGATGTTTGATACGGGAGATACGCATTCGTTCATAGCTGAGTAGCTCATTAAATTAGCTAGATTAGAAGTGAAGCTGTTAGAAATGATTCTTAACATCTCCACTCCTATGAAAGATAAGGTGTTATCCATCTTAAGCTATCAAGGGTACAAGATAGTTGTTAGTGGTCAGAAAGAACTAATAGACTTAGTTATTTTGACTATGTATGACTTTGATGTCATAATTGGAATGGACTGGCTTAAGAAGCAGCGAGCTGCAGTGGATTGCTATAGTAAGATAATACAAATTGATAACTCTCGTTACAAATTCTTAGGGAACGAAGGAGGACCCTTTATACCCTTGATTATATCGCTCGACATAGAACGATTGCTAAAGGAAAGTTGCTAGAGCTATCTCGTAACAATGGTTGTTATGACGATGGAAGAACCGAAGTTGAAAGATATTGCCGTGGTGCGAGACTTTGCAAATGTCTTCCTGAAGGAATTACCGGGATTGCCTTTGGAAAGGGAGATAGAATTCATCATTGAGTTGGCCCTTAGAACAACACCCATCTCTAAGGCACCATACCGAATGTCATCATCAAAACTAAAGGAATTGAAGGTGCAAATGCAAGAGTTGCTCGATAAGGGATTCATTCACCTTAGTACATCACCATGGAGACCACCGATCCTATTCATGAAGAAGAAGGATGGATCATTACGTCTATACATCGACTACCTACAACTTGATCAAATGACAATGAAGAACAAGAATTCATTGCCAAGGATCGACGACTTGTTTAATCAACTATAAGGAGTTTCGATATTCTCTAAGATAAACTTGAGGACGGGCTATCATCAACTTAGAATCAAGAAAGAGGATAATCCAAAGACAACGTTTTGAATGCGACACGGCCACTATAAACTTATGGTGATGCTGTGTGGATTAACCAATGCCCCAACTACTTTCATGGACTAAATGAATCGAGTGTTCAAGGCGTCCTTGGACCAGTTCGTCATAGTCTTCATAGACGACATACTACTGTGCTCAAAAAGCCTAGAGAAGCATGAATAATATTTAAGGATGGTACCGATGACCTTCCAAGAACATGCACTTTACACTAAGTTTAGTAAGTGCGAGTTCTGGCTCAATCGAGTAGCTTTCCTAAGTCATGCAATATCTGGCAAAGGAAACAAAGATCAAGGCGGTCATGAATTGGCCAAGACCAATGACGATGACTGAAGTTCAAAGCTTTCTGAGATTGGCTGACTATTACCAGCGATTCATGGAAAGATTATCTAGAATAGCTATGCCCCTGACGCAGCTGCTAAGGAAGGAAATAACAGTTCGAGCGGATGGATAAGTGTGAGAAGAGTTTTCAAGAGCTCAAGCACTAGCTGACTACTACCCTAGTATTGACAATACCATCTAGTCCTGGATATTACGAGATCTACAGTGACACTTCGTATAAAGGACTAGGTTACGTCCCAATGCATCATGAACCCGTGGTAGCCTATGCGTCTAAACAACTAAGGCCTCATGAGCAAAACTATCCGATGCACAACTTCGAATTGGCAACAATCATCTTCGCTTTAAGGATCTAGAGGCACTACTTGTGTGGAGTTGTTTACGATCTACACCAACAATCAAAGCCTAAAGTACCTATTTTAACAGAAGGAGCTGAACATGAGATAGTGATGCAAGATGGAACTTCTCAAGGACTATGACTGCGACATCCTGTATCATCTTGGAAAGGCCAACAAAGTAGCAGACACACTCAGTCGAAACTCAACGATTGCACAAATGATGTTTCGAGAGTGGATCATTCTCGAAGGTGTACGAGATTTAAATTTCAAATTCGATGTAAGCCATATTTCTAGTCTTATGGCTACCCTTCAAATCGAACCCGAAATGCAAACCAAGATTAAGACACTATAGTCAACGGATCTATCAATCCAAAAAATTCTACAAGAAAGTACGGAAAAGCGGAAACCAGATTTTCTAGTAACAAAGGATGGAATATTGAAATTTCGAGGACGTTATGTGTACCTAATAATGCAAAACTCAAGGAAGAGATTCTGGCATAAGCTTACCAAAACAACTACGGCATACATCCAGGTAGCACGAAGATGTATAGGAATCTTCGACAATATTATTGGTGGAATGGCATGAAGACTGATGTCGCTAAGCATGTGGCCAAGTGCTTGGCATGCCAACAAGTGAAAGTGCAACACTACAAACATGGTGGACTACTGCGACCCCTAGAAATCCCAGAGTAGAAATAGGAGCACATGATTATGAATTTTGTGATGGGACTACCAAGGAACCAGAGAGGAAACAATTCTATTCAGGTTGTAGTAAACAAACTGACCAAGTCAACACACTTTATTGTAGCATAAAAAGATTTTGCCATGGACAGATAAGTTGAGCTTTATGTGAGCAAATAATTTGTCTCCATGGAGTGCCCATGACGATCACTCTAGATTGGAACCCTAAGTTCATAGCAACAATTTGAAAAAGCTTGCAGACTGCCATAGGAACAAAACTGCAGTTTATCATTCATAAATAGATGGTCAATTTGAGAGGACCATTTAGACACTTGAGGATATATTGCGAGCTTGCGTTGTGGATTTCAAAGGAGGATAGGAAGATCAACTGCACATCGTCGAGTTCATGTATGACAATAGCTACCAATAAAGCATCGAAATGGCACCATTCAAGGCACTATATGGTCGTGCCTGCAGAATATCTGTCTATTGGGATGAAGTTGGAAAAAGGAAGATTACTGGCCTTAAGCTAGTTCAACAATCCGCAAATGCTGTTAAGATTATTAGGGATAAGCTAAAGATAGCCCAAAGCCACCGGAAAAGCTATGCGGATAAACGACGAAGGCTTTTCGAATTCTAAGTAGGTGATCACGTATTCCTTAAGGTGTCACTAATAAGAGGAATGTCACGTTTTGGCAAGGAAGGAAAGCTCAACCTCAAGTTCATTGGACCCTTCGAAATTCTGAAATGAATAAGAACCTTGGCCTATCGATTAGCGTTGCCGCCTAGACTTGCTCAGGTTCATAATGTGTTTCACGTGTCTATGCTAAGGAAATATGAACCAGACCTAACACACATGCTCAATTATAAGGAAATTGAAATCGACGACAGAGTATCGTATTTAGAGCAGCTAGTGCCGGTTGTTGACAGAAAGGAGCAGGTACTGTGCAACAAGGTCATTCCCTTAGTCTAGGTTATATGGAAACACCATGGTACCTAGGGAGTGACCTAGGAAAGTTAAGATGTGATGAGAAATCAGTATGCTCGTCTATTTGAAGAAACGAGTAATTCTGCAAATTTCAAGGATGAAATTTCTTTAAGGGGAGAGGAGTTGTGACATCCTCAATCCGACCCCTATCTACATAATAGAATTATGACATAAATTGACATACTATAAAAAAAGCTATAAATGGCTACCTTGGGATGAAAAATCAATTTTTCATCAGCCAATCGTGAAATTTCATAAAAGTGAAAACAAACGGCGAATGAGAAGCCATGAGGCCGAGCCATGGACGGGCCCATTGGGCCTCACGCCCATATTGGTCGGCCCAAGAAGGCCCACTAAGGCCATCCAAGCCCATTCTTGAATTTTGGGAGAATGCACATTAAATTGGCCCGTGTGGATGAGTAGTAAATTGGACTATTGTTAGTGTAATTCCCATTTTACCCCTTTTGGAAGCTAGTAGGCTAATGGGACAAATTTTGGGCATGCAAGAAGGAAAGGGCATCCAATTGGAAAAAGAAGGAGAGAGAAGACTACCTACCTAGCATTTCCTAGTCTATTTCCTATTCTAGCTCAAGCATGATATCTTGCATTAAATGCCTTGGATAGGATGATCTTCTAGAGGTATTATTGGCCATAAGCAAATTAAGGAGAAAAGTATATTGAATCATTAATGCTCTCTCATTCTCTCTTATTTCTCCCATTCTCTCATCTCTTTCATTCTCTCTCTCACCTATCTCTCGGCACTCTCACTCTTTCTCAATCTCACCACCAAACCGCCTCCCTCTCACACTTTCCATCTCTCAACTCACCCTCTTGTCACCACCATCCACCGCCGTCACTCGATCCACCGCCGTCCATCATGCTGTACTGCCGGTTGCCCTTGCCGAGCCGCCTCACCATTGGCACTTCAAGGTTGTGAGTCCCATGCCCTTCCACCACCCTCACACCCTTCCTTAGCTATGAACCTCTACCGCCGCTCGCCATTGTTGTTGCCGTTTGTGGTCGCATTGTGAGCCGCCGTTGTTGAGCCGTTGATGAACCGCCATTCGCCGTCCCTTGTCGATCATCGCCGAGCCTTACCTCATGTCGTCG
Source organism: Eucalyptus microcorys (assembly GCA_014182515.1). Lineage (NCBI taxonomy): Eukaryota > Viridiplantae > Streptophyta > Magnoliopsida > Myrtales > Myrtaceae > Eucalyptus > Eucalyptus microcorys. Next base: position 12,935,286 of record CM024562.1, on the reverse strand, counting down.
CCCTCATCAAGCCGATGCCATGCCAAGCCACCGCCCGCCATGAGCCTTACCGCCAGTGCTTCCCATCAAGCTCAAGGATCCAAACCGTGGGTAATTTTCTTAATTCTTGTTTAGGGTGCTAGTTATGCTTAAGATTAGGATTAGATTAAGGTTAATGATAATTAAATTAGATGATTAGTGGATTAAGATGATAAGTTATCATTGATAAGTGATAAGTCAAGTGATAAGTTATCATGTAAAGTGATAAGTGAATGTGACAAGCTATCATAAAAAGTGATAAGTGGAGGTGATAACCTATCATGAGTAGTGATAAGTGCTAGTACTAGGCTATCATGAATAGTGATAAGTGTTAGTGATAAACTATCATGAATAGTGAAAAGTAAATGTGATAGCTTATCAAAAAGGTGACAAGTGATTATTATACTTTAATTTTAAATGTGATAAGTGCATATTATATTGCAATTTTAAATGTGATAAGTACTTATTAAATTCCAATTTTTGAAGTGATAAGTACTTATTAAATTCTAATTTTTTTAAGGTGATAAGTACTTATTATATTCCAATTTTAAAGGTGATAAGTGCTTATCAAATCCTAATTTTAAAGATGATAAGTCCTTATGAAATCCTCATTTTAAAAATGGCAAGTGTTCATGGTGTCCTATTTTCATTAATGATAAGTACTTGTGAAATGTTATTTTGAAAGGTGGTATGCTGCATTGATAAATGAACTCATGGTGTGGTGTCCTATTATATGCTATAAGGTTGATGCATGATTATTCTTGTGGATGAATAATCAACGGGTGATCACGTGGAATTATTTCATGGAATTTGTGTGTGTGAATATTGCTAATGTATAATGTGTGAGCACTAAACACTCTTGCATTGGGTAATGAGAAAGATAAAAATTCGCTTGAGTGGTGATGTCTGTGCTCGTGTGATCACATAATGATTTTGTACTGGTATGATTATGAGAGACAATACCTGATGGATTTCGGATGCCCCTATGTCAATGATATGTCGTTCACAAATAGAGTTTGGAACGAAGCTTCTTAAATGGAATGCCCTCTTTGAGTGAGATCAAGATGATGCCGTGGCCAATGGAGCGTGATGATACCCAGTTATGCCGAAAGACCATTGATGCAAGTGTTGGTCGTGTCCGAGAACGGATGTAATAATCTGAAATTATGGTCTCAAGAATAACATGGTAGTATGGGATGCCATGTGATTCTTAAGACGCTCACATGATGTTATGGCCTACGCATGTGAGGCATGGATTTATATGAGTTGCAAGAGACGCGTGCATGAATTACATGTCGTTTTAGTGGCTTATGTAGCATATGCATGCTCTATTAATCCTGCCTATAAATTGAGAAGTATGTGGATTTGTATGGTTGTGTTCGGACTCAAAGAATTCAGGTTAAGGTTAGATCTCTTCATGTTATAATTAAGGCAAAGTTTAGGCTTTGCTATTGATCTACCATCGACAATTAAGCCACGTGTTTAGGGTGCCTCCAAGGCGAAGTGCTTTCCTACACGAGGTTTAAGGAGTTTATTTACTAAGTATATCTCATCCATTATTATTAAATGTTTCAAGCCCTAAGCATGACTAGCCCATTTCGCCGCATACGTTTTGGGGTGCCTATGGACTAGGACATTGAGGTGACCTCCTATCTGATTGAGGGGACTGACACTAGTTACAAGAAGTATGTGACCAATGATTTAGGTGGATGAGGGGTTGATGAATCCGGTGCCCCACTAGTTCATGGCTTAGTATGTATGAGTTGGGAAGGAGCTATTCGGCCCTCTCCGAGATTTTAATGGGCCACCAGGCAGGGGACCCGAGGGCACCAATTAGGACCCCATGGATGCGGATGTCCCTAATACGAACCCGAACCAGGACCCCAACCTCGAGCCTAAGCTGTGGTACTTTGAGACAAATGCATACTAGGTGCATAAGGGATACTACTTTTTGAGATTGCCCTCATTGTATAGAAGTGCTAGGCTAACCCCAACCCCATTTTGATGAACTGGAAGGAATCTACTTCGCGGATATGTATATGCTAAGCTTGTGGTGTATTGAAGTTAGTGTGTAAATGTTAACATATATGAAAGTTGTGTTGATATGTGTTCTATGTTATCCCCATTGAAAAGAATGATTTGGTGGTGTTAATTTTGCTTCCACTTGCGCATAATTGAAAGATAAAATGAATGGGTTGGCAATGCCTCATGGGACTTCCCGATTAAATGACCAAAGAGAAGGAAGGGATGCTGCACGTTCGAGGGTCGAGGCGTGACATGTAAACTATACTACCTAAAATACTAAAATTCCTAAATATGTAATAAGTATAAATAAATATTTATATTTATATATTGAATTTATATTATAAAATAGAATTAAATTCAAATATATAAATAAAAATAAGGTTAAATTAAAATAACTAAATTGTTATTTTTCATTATTTTGAATTTATTATATTATAATTCAAATATTATTTATATTGCATTTTAATTTTAATTTTGTTAAATTAAGAAGATTGTCATTCTAGAAAAATAACTTTCCTATTATGGATATCAAAATCCTAGCCACCTTATCTAACCTCCTTCATGGAATACTTTTATCCGATCTATATCCCCCTTATATCTGACTTTATCTTATCTTGACTAGGCACTAAACGTGGGATAGGATAAATGTTATCCTACCATGAATTTTATCCCAACTGTCAAATGCAACCTAACTATGTAGAATCCTTGTTTCAATGGGCGATAAAGAGGGATTCACTTCTACTTGTTCATGCATATCAAGTTATTTAATCTTTTCAGTAATGAATTTACTGTTTTTATTATTAGGTATTAGATTATTGTTTAAACATCCGCATGATCATCTCTCACACATTAGTGTTTTAGGAATTAAACCAATAAAAATTGCAAGAAAAAGCTTTGTGATATAAAAAGAAAAAGTATCGAAAAGGCGTTAAATTAATCTAACTTAATTAAATCCCTATATTTATGATTTCTAGTTCACAAAAGTAAAATGTACTCCCGTAATTTATTTGAGGGTCTAATCGACCCATAACTAATTAGCAGTGGCTCGAAAATTTATGATATATTATGTGTTTAAATGGAGACCCCAACTTACAATTGATATAAAATTGGGAGAGTTGGCATTGGCAACGATACCATCTCTTTAACGAGTAACCATTTGTGCCTGCCTAGTAATACATTGGCTTTCCCTCGGTCGTTCACATTAAGAAAGGTTGCAACCACCTATAACCATACTTTGAGATCTCAAAATTAAACAAAACTTTCTAGATACACTGAATAATCAATTTTGATGATCCAAGCTTTGACAATTTGATATATAATTTGCAAAACCAAGTAAACCGCCTCAGTTTAAGCAAAAACGTGCTTTTTTCCCGAATTACCCTAGCGATATTGGGCAGAAACTATCTTGTCATAAGCCTTCCAAAAATGTAAAGATCACACTAATAGGACATCAAGCGAGCGGATTCAAGCTCGGGAAGATGAATTTAAGGTACTGAGTTCTCACAAGGCAAGCCAATTCTAATTTGTGTTACTCTCTCATTTTTTCTAATTTGAGGAAGTTCTAACATCTTCGTGGTTTCTCTCTTTGTTTATCGGTGTCATACCAAGGCCATCATAGTCGAGAATTGAATTTCAAGTGACTATGCATGAACTCAAACTATATTACATTCCAAATGACTCTACATTACTTTTGAATATAGCAATCATGGGCAAAAGAACACCCCAAATATCAAAACTTGGCACAATAGGGCACTTAAATGCCAAAAGTTAGGAAAGTGACACTTAAGTGCCACTATTTTTTAAAAGTCAAACACTTGAGTGCCACCTCTAGTGAACCCTGCCAGAAATCCCACGTGGCAATTTTTTTTATTAATTTTGCTCGCCTACATGACTCTTCAAAAAGATTATTCAACAAAGAAATGCAAAAATGACATTGTTTTGGCGCAAATTTGAATTTTAATTTAAAAATTAATTAAAGTAAATCGAAAACCAAAATTATTTTTAAAAAGGGGGAGAAGATGAACAGTAGCTAAGGGCTCAACCCTTGCTGTCACCGCCTCCCCGCCTCCCCGCCGTTGTCGGGAACGGCTGGCGACGATGGGGGGAGGGTCGGCCTAGGTCGCTAGGCCCTGCCCCATCGTCGCCGGCCTTTCCTAGTGACAGTGGGGAGGCAACGGCAATAAGGGCTGAACCTTCAACCGTTGTTCATCTTCTTCTTTTTTAAAAATAATTTAATTTAATAAATTTTCATATTACTTATTTAGCCACGTCAGCAACAAGAAGATGTCATTTTTGGACTTGTCTAGTCACATCAACGTGCAAAATAACGTCGTTTTGCACTTGCTTCGCCGGAAAATCACCACGTCAGCATTTTGGCTGGATTTTCTCACCGTTGGCACTTAACCGATCTATTTTACTCCGATTTTGGCACTTAAGTGTCACTTTCCTAACTTTTGACGCTTAAGTGTCCCTCCGTACCAAGTTTTGGCACTCCAAGTGTCCCGATGTCAGCATTCATGTATCATTATGTGCCACATCACCATCATCTTTGCCATGTCATAAGTCACACGACACTCAACAGAACATTCACATCATTCACATAGCCAGTGAGTCGCCCCGTCACATGTCATGTCATTCCATTTTCAATTGCCACTTCATTTTACCTTATCATCAGCACGTCTTTTTACACTTCACATGTCTTTATAATTGGATTCATACAATCATGCACATAAATGAGGTCATTCCGTCTTGCGAGATGACGTAGCTTATTTATTTGGTTGCAAACTAGCAAAAGTTACATTCTTTCTAAAAATTATTTTTGTCAATTTGGGAAAAGGTGCTATAGATGCGATTGAGGACTTAATCAAATACTCGTAAAACCGAAAAAGGCGTTTTGGGGTTGCTAAAACTTTCCCGGGTATGAACAAATTTTAGACCTAAGACTAAGTGGTCTTCATAGATAGATTGGTCACCTTGTACATGTCAGCTAGATTCCGTGAAATCTATTAAGGATGCTCGGTGTTCAAACAATGCACGACTCTTCTAGTTTCGAATTTCAAATAATCAACATAGTAGCAATAGGAATCTAGATTAGGAAAATCTAGGAATTGAAGGCACTCCATGTTTTGCAAAATTTCAAGGTGCTACAAAAATTGTAGGTAGAAAGTCGACGGAAGAAACAACTAACCTCTTCAATGTGCAATGAACAATTTACCCTAGAACAAATGTTGAATCACGAGTGAACGACGAATAAGACTTCACGATGGTCCAAATGCAATCATGAGGAAAACATTCAATTTTCACAGTGTTAATGCCAATTGTCTTCTCAAAGCAATAATGGAATGTCTTTTTTTCTTTGATGGAGAGAGGAGAAGAAGAGAGAAAACTTTTTTCAGAATGTGCTTTCTGCCAACCACCCCAATGGTTATCTCCAAAAATTATTTATATGACTTCTTTCATACCCTTTCAAAATGGTATCTCTCCATCATAACATATCAAGACGAACCGATGCGTTTTAATTGCACTCCATCATGGACATACTAATAAAGTATAACATCTCCCACTTGGACATGATGGACTTGATAGCGCTCTATCAAAAATATAAGGCATTCAACATTCATCTACTTTAGAAACAATTCATACTGGGAAAAAAGTCGTGCAACCAGTGAGTACATTTGCACTTGGGAGTTCAAACTATGCACCTGTTAGGGATGACATAATGTCTACAACCCTAAAAAGAAATAAATAATTAATGTCTCACAGTGCCCCAGACATATTTTGCTATATCAGACCAAGCATACCTATCCCTTAAAGGTTATACTTGACTATTCTCATAACACCATGTATTTACAATTATATCTAAAACTATAGAAAGCGATATAATTGGTTGACTGGTAAATACATGTGACAGATATAAAACAACAATAGTCTTCATTTGCACTCATATCTCTCTCCATTTCAGAACAACTACTTTTCTAGACACATCATATAAAACCATATATATTCATGACCGCTAGTAACATGCTAAAATAGCAACATTGATCGTTCACTTTGAGAACATAGTCAAAAGTAACATATAACACAAAATAAGGTAAATTATAAATTACCACAAGGGCTCACACGATGAGTAGATAAGGATAATTTCACATACCTTCTCTTGTCGATCGTATAATACACATGTAGTATGAATTACATGCTATGGTGGATTTCTCTTTCCACATAAGCGTATATCATTTATTAAACACATCAACTATACGGATCTTAGCCTAAACATAGTCACATGCTTCTCACGTATTCATGTTTGGGTCAAGTGCTATATTAGCTCACTTTCTACAACGCTCAATTAAGTACTTGCATCCAGTATCCTACAGGCATATATGATTGTAGGACTATCATGTTTGGTCTTTTCACATACAAATCGCATACCTCATTTTGACTTCAATCGAGGTGACGTGTTATTTTGTGTACTAAACTTGCTCTTTTAGTATTTATAGGTATATAACGTCTCATCTCAACATACTAATTATAGCACTTGAGATGATTGCTCGTGTAAGTGAGCCAGTCATTACCTATTAACATACTTTTTAACAATATATGTGTGTCTATGCTAGTCTCATAATAGATTTGTACATATTAATAAAACATCAAGTCACTAAAGACTTCACATATACACATAGATTTCACATATACATATACCAATGATCCTCTACAATATTACATATCACATTCTACGTAACCCTAGAGACATCCTGTGGGTCAAAAACACATCTCTAGAAACAGCTTTCGTAAACGGATCAGCAACCATTCTATTAGTTGAAATGTACTAATGGATTACTTCTTTATGTGCTTTATTTCAATGTGCTTCATCCTACCATTATACTTGGGATCTTTCACATAGGTAATGGCTGCTTGACTATCGCAATAAACTGTAACTTGTCTTGGAACCTCAGTGACAATGGCTAAATTTTCCAATAAACGTTTTAGCCATACTACTTCTTGTACTGCGGCAGAGCACGTAATAAATTATGCCTCCATCATAGATAAAGACATGCATGTCTATTTCTTGCTATTTCAATAAATTGCACCTTGATTAACCAAGAACACATATACAGAAATTGATTTACACTCATCCGGATCTCCTCCCCAATTAGCATCTTAATAGCATAATAAAAGTAAATCATTCCCTTTATAACAAAGTCGATGGTCCATAGTGCCTTTCAAGTATCTCGAGATCCTCTTACTGCTTTCCAGTGTGCTTAATCAAGATTTGATTGATATCGACTCACCAACCCCACGGCACAACATATGTCGAGTCAAGTACACATCATAGCATATATCAAACTTCCAACCGCACTATTATAAGGAACAGTTTCCATTTCTTTCTTTTCTTCTAGAGTCTTAGGACATATCTTAGTACTCAGGAATTCACCTTGCATGACAAGAGTATCAATGGGATTATAATATTGCATATTGAAATGCTCAAGAATCTTGATTATATAAGATTATTATGATAGAGTAAAGAGTTTTCTTTATTGATCTCTTTCGATCTTAACTCCCAATATATAAGGGGGTGCATGACAAACCAGAATTTCTATTCCAGAAACAATTTTTCTATTCCACACCTGTTTCTAGAATAGAAATTCGTTTGATAAATCTATTCTATTTTTCTATTTCTGAAATAGATTTATGTTCTAGAAATAGATTTGGAATAGAAATCAAAAGTAGAAATTTTCTACTTCTCTATTTCTGGAACAGAAATCAGAAATAATTTCTCCAGAAATAATTTATCTATGAAATTTTCTACTGAGATGAATATGCTTAGAAAAAATATTGCCAATAAGATAGCAATGGATCATAATATGCCGGAGATTCCATGAAATCGTGTTTTCAACTTTTGTAATGTATTTCTATTATTTTGTATTTGGGGATTTCCAATCTTTGTTTTTGTAATGTGATACTGTATTTAATGATTCCTATCTCAATTCTTGTAATGTGATGTTCTACTTAAGGATTTCCCTTATTTGTAATGGTCATTTATGACAAGCTCTATTACACTTCGTAAAATTCGCCGATTTTGTAAAATTTGCCGCAAATTACCCAATACACTTCTTTGTGTTTCTTTCTAAAACGATTGCTCGATATCGTAAACCGTGGTGGCGATCGACGTGACACACTAACATGAAGGGGATTAGAATATGATTGCCCACCTTCATTCTACTAGAGTTTTGGGAACCTTCTATCATGCTCAAGAGTAATGCATATTGACTCTTTTTTCTATTGTATGGAGACTATTGACAAGTATATTGTTTGACTGTAATTGTCTATCTAGGTGGATGCTAAAGAATTTTGTGTGAAAATTTAGAAAATTTGATATAACAACTCTTACTTTGGATTTTTTTTTTTTTCAAAAAAGGGAGACTTTACTAAAAAAAAGAAAAAACTCTTACTTTGTATTTGGGTCAATGGGTTCATAAGCATATGAAATTTGTAAGAATGGACATCTCATTTGCTCCAAAAAAAGAAAATTTTGTTTTAAGAAATAGAAATTTTATACTGTTATCAAACGAATTTCTATTTCTGAAACATAAATTTTGTATCGTTATCAAACAAATTTTTTTCTCAGAAACTCATCCAGAAATAGAAATAGAAAAATCTATTTCTATTCCAGAAACTATTTTTGGAACATAATGGTTGTCATGCGCGCCCAGTTTCTCCCATGTCCTTCATTTCAATTTTTTTTTTGACAGCCTTCATTTCAAAATTGAAGGACAATTATTCTTTTATAGTTATAACTAAACCCTTGTCATTCCCAACCAATAGAATATCATCCAAATAAAGTGATAAAAACACAAATTTATCTTCGGACCATTTAACATATACACAGTGATCTTCTTTAATCATCATGAATCTGAAAGATGTTTTGGCTAGATAAAAACGAAGATATCACTATCTAGATGATTGTTTAAAGCCATATATTAAGCGATGAAGATTGTAAACTTTATGCTCCTAACCTTCAACTATGAAACCTATTCATCTAGTTCTCCATTAAGAAATGTTGTATTTACATCCATTTGATGCAATTCTAGGTCCAAATATGCAACAATGGCTAGGATAAGACATATAGAAGCAAACCTTACAACTGATGATAAGGTTTCATCATAGTCTATGCCTTCTTGTTTAGTATAGCATTTCGCTACAAGACGAGCCTTAAATTTTTCAATGGATTCATATGTTCTTCGCTTAATCTTATAAATTCATTTATTTTAAATAGCATTGCGATTGCGTAGTAGATCAACCAAATCCCAAACGTGATATGCTATCATTGACTCCATCTCATCTTCCAAAACTTTTCTCCATTCTTCTTTATCAAAGGATGAGAGAGCCTCTTGAATAATCTTAGGCTCAACATCATCTTGCAGAGCAATCATAAATGCTTCCCCTTTAATCTTAAAATGATGACTGAGAATACTTTTACAATTATTTTTACGTAATTGAACTTCTCTTGAATTCAATTCGCTAGGCAATACAACACTCCCACTAGGCCTTATATGTTGAGGTAAATCTTCACTTCCCTCGACAACATTAATGGGTGTGTTATCATGGTCTTCCATCTCATATAATTGAAAGTCCTTATCAATCTCACCTCTACTAGGAAAATCGTTCTCCAAGAACAAGACATCTCATGACTCTATTTCGATTACACTTCCATCAGCTTGTTCACCTTTGAACACGTACCCTTTGAAGTGTTCAAAATATCTTATAAAAATATATTTCTTCCCTCTAGGCCCTAATTTGCTGTATTTATGGAAAGAATCATGAACATAAGTTGCACACCTCCAAGGACATAGATTACTTAAGTCTGGTTTCTACCAGTCCATAATTCTTAAGAGGTGGAAATGACTGACTTTGAAGACATACGATTAAGTATATAGGCAGCAGTCAATAACGCATCTCCTCAATACGAGATAGGTAAATTTGTTTGCACCATCATAAACCTTACAATTTCCAATAGGGTTCTATTTCTTCTCTTCGCAATCCCATTTTGTTGCAAAGTATTAGGAATAGTCACTTATTGTACAATTCCCTTTTCATCACAAAAAGCCTTAAATTACTCAGATAGATACTCACATCCGCGATCGATTCTCAATGCCTTTATTATTTTGTTCAACTGATTCTCTACCAATGCTATATATCGTCTAAAGCAATCTAGTGCTTTTGACTTATGAGATATCAAAAAGACATGATTGAAACACGTGAAGTCATCTATAAAAGTGATGAAATATGAGACTTAATGCCTCGCCCTCACGTTCAATGGACCACAAATGTCAGAATGTATGAGTTGCAAAGGAAGTTCGGCTCTAGTTCCTTTACCGAATGGCTTTCTCGTTGCTTTTCCCGCTAGACAATGTTTACATACATGTAGATTAACATTAGCGAGTGACCCGAAAGTGCCTTTTCTAGCTAACATTTACATTCTTTGTAACCCAATGTAACCTAGTCTATCATGCTAAATACTTACATCAATCTCAACGTTACTAGAAAATGCAATTAAAGAAAAACATTCACCATCATTAACATGATACACATCATAGTCAATGTCTAACACCATCAAACCATTCAATACATGACCAGAACCATAATAAACTATTATAAACAAAATGTCAACACAATCACCATGGAAATTCAATACATAAATTAGGTGAAGAAGAACAACTATAGAGATCAAATTCCGTCGAATTTTTGAAGCTTAGAGGACATCATATAGTAATAGGTTTCAACCACCACGTAAAATTAATTTGCATGTGTTGATACCCTTCACTTCATGTAGTATATCCATCTTCTTCCAGGTTGTATCTGACGATACTCTACAAATGTTCCTTGGTCTCTAGCTACGTGGTCTATTACTTCTAAGTCTACAGTCCATATTGGATGATATTAAGCAAGCATTACAGTACTAGAAATAAAAGCATTACTTAAAGTAATTGAGTAATAGGGTACCTCTTTCAACTTAGTGCATTCACGAGCAAAGTGACCCATCTTACCATAATTGTAGCACTTCATTTTGGCCTTATTATTCTTCCCACCACGCTTCTTGCGTCGAAAGATCTTAGCCATCTTAAGTGCCAATCAGTCTCATTCCCTTTTATTGTTGAATTTATGGTTACTTTTGCGCTAGAAGCCAAAACTTTGCGCGAACTCGATTCGGCAACATAAGCATGAGTAAAGGATCTCGCAACCTTTAGACGCTCATCCTCTAATTTCAAAAGACGCGCTATATTGTCAAAAGTGACAATATTCTTATTGTGCGTCATGTTAATCTTCTCATATGCTCCTAACTATCAAGAAAAAACCTTGTAATGGGCTGAACTTGCTGTTCATCAGTAAGGAAATTACTTACCAACTTCACTCCTGAAAATACTGCCTCATCGTTACATATGGGCGCTTTTGATATATGTCAAACTTGATGGTAAGTCTCCTTAATTTAGTGGTAGACGTACCTCTAAACTTATCTTTCAAGGCAACCTACATTGTTTGAGCTTTATCATAACTTTCCAACTCACACATGAGATCATCTTGCATGCAACTTAGCAAAATGATGCGAGCAATGGTATTTTTTTTTTTAAGCTTGATAAGTTTCTTGATCTCTCCTATGCTAAGTTGAAATTTCATGCTTAGGCTCATCTATGGTTAGGTTGAGAATTTCCAAAACCTCTTACTCCACGAAGATGTATTGAATCTTTCGATGTCAGATATCATCATTGTCACCGTTCAGTTTCTCACCCTTATTGAGGTCAACCACAATGGTATTGCATACCGAAGCCATAATCAATTGATACAACACTTTGACATAATAAACACGGGATTGATACTAGCACATTTTCATAATATCACACATATTTAATTTGCAGCAAAAATAAATTAAATTAATGATAATTCAACAAAAGACAGAGAAACGAAAATGCACTATGTTCTCAATCAGCTTATATGTACAATATTAACTAGTTTAATTTGCACAAATTTTAAGTTCTAGGTGAGAACTCCTTTGAATTCTACCAACCTACGAACTACCACTAGAAAAGAATAATTACATGACCCCATGTAATTTCCACATTTTTCTACTAATATCAAAAGGCATAGCATGATATGAACCAACAAAAAAAAAAAAACAATCATGCATCAGTTATAATCGAAGGCAGAATTCAACGCATAATGAAAAAATCAAGGATCTTCAACCATTGTTCGAGTTTGCTTGGAATCAAGAAGTGGTAAGCACATTAAACCATGTACATGCTATCATCGAACCAAGCTCTACATAATATATATGCGGTCATTCATGTAGGCTAGCTTTTATATTTCCAAAAACATAAGAAATACAAGTTAAAAAGAATAAACAATGCACTTATACCCCAAAAATACGCATACTTAAGATACCATACACAATGTAGAGCACATCCATACGAACGAAATGCCACCAACCACACACCAATCAAATCTCCCATGCGCCGACATGCGCCGCCTAAGTACGCAGCATGTGTGGCACACGCACCAACGAGCTAACAAGGCTTTTGGCCGATCTGACTAACGACCAATCCAATCGGTCTAACTACCAAACCAATTAACCAGTCAAACCGATTGACCAGTCAACCAGTTCGGTTCTTCAGTCGGGTCAAGTCACCGGTCGGTCACCGACCGGCCAACTGTTGCCGATTGGGTGACGTCAGCATGTCAGTTTCCGACAGTTGGCTGACATCAGTGCGCGCCAGTTCGCCAACGCCTTCGTGGGGCACGTTCAACGTCTTCCGGCAGCACTCAACCCACCATTCAACTCGTCTCAATGAGTACTTCTACCCTATATATTCGAAAATTGATTTTGACTAAGAAGATATTCCGAAAAATGGCCAAAATCGTATGGGTGTATGCAACCTCCAAACCCGTTCTTCACTTTGGTTCATTTTTTACGATTCATGTTGCAATTTATGAGCAATAAACATCCGGACAATGTGAAGTTCATCCTCTTGATCCCCATATCAAATAGCAAACAAGAAAATTCGATGGGAAAACAAGGCAGGAATCATAACACAGGCTCCGATACCAATGTAGGAGGAAAGTAGGCGAAAGAAACAACTAACCCCTTCGATGCACAATGAACAATTTACCTTGGAATGAAACTTGAATCACGAGTGAACGACGGAAAATAAGACTTCACGATGATCTGAATGCAATCACAAGGAAAATATTCAATTTTCACAAGTGTTAATACCGATTGTCTTCTCAAAGCAGTAATAGAATGTCTTTTATTCTTTGATGGAGAGAGAAGGAGAAGAGAGAAAACTTTCTTTCAGAAGTTTTTTATATGACTTCCTTCATACCCTTTCAAAAGGGTGTCTCTCCATTATAATATATCAAGATGAACCGATGTGTTTTAATCCCACCCCATCATAGACGTACTAATAAAGTATAACAAAAATGTTGAAAAAAAAGTGCACATCTTTGTCTCAATCTAAGCCTGTCAATTCGGCTTTGAGGAAAGCCCAGATAGTTTCCAAGCAGGTCCAATTTGGGTCCGCCAATCTAAACTAGTTCTGTGATGATGACGAATGAATATGCAATTTCTTCAATTAAAGACTCGATTTTTAGTACATGGGGTGCTCATATGTCTTCAATCATGATACGATCCGACAAAATCTCAGTTCTCACTAAAGGCATTACAATATTAGTTTTTATTAGTTTTTATTAGTTTTTATTGGTTTTGAAAATGAGTTAATTAAAAATATTTCCATTTTCAATACAAAATATTTTGGGCATTAAACTAACATTAATTATGAAAGCATTTTAATATGCTAAATTTAAAAGGGACGAAAATGACTAAATTTAAGAAAATATTTTTCAAATTTTTAATTTTTCACAAAATAAATGTATCCTTGAAGCTAAAAGAATGAATGGACAAACTGCAGGACTTGATGGTATTTTTACTGTTGAGGAGTGCTAAATTTAGGCTAAACAATGAAGGCCCATGATGAGCTCATGACTTGATCTTTTAGCTAATCGGGGGCTGTTGAACTGCCTCTGATCTAGATCTTAGCCCAAATATCTATGTAAAGGATATTTAGTGCTAAAATAACCATGAAGAGGGAGATAATGAGATGGAACAAAATAACTTGGAGTTAGTAAAATTCAAGGTATCGCCCAACGTGGATGAGATGAGATGCTATCACATTAAATGAGAATTAGCTTGGATAAGCCAAGTGTTACAAAATTTACGGCCCTTGATTATTAGAAAAAAGAACGATAAGAAAGTGATAGATAAAATGCGAGCAAGTAATTGACTATCGCAAAGGAAAGGACTAGAGTATTGGGCATGGATTTAGCATTAAGTCGCCACCAAAACTTTCATCATTTCGATTCCCATTCGAAGGGTGCATCCGTGGACAAGTTCATATTAAATGTCAATTTGAAAATGCAATTTGGGATTTTCCCTATTTTCCCATAGTTTGTTTTGAAGAATAACATACATGTAGGCATTGAGAGCAACCCAACATATTCGGGAGTCGATTTGAAATATCCCAAAGATTGCTCATCAAGATTACATAATTGGAAGGGAGTCTTATTATGGTAGGACATTGAAAAGGAATAGATTTAAATAAGAATTAGTATTATTTAGGAAGAATACCAAGATATAATTTTGATGACTACCTAAATTAGAGGAATTTGTAAATCAGGAAAGTTTCTAATTGAGAGGTGATTACCAATTAAGCAGGATTCCTAATTTGGGTGGAGGTCTATCGCTATAAATAGAATAATTGGATGGAGATTTATTAAGCACCAGAAAATACTCTAGAGAGATCACAAGAATCTTCAATAATATAAGTAAACACGAGAGTTCTTAAGAGTTTTTCAAGAGAGGATGTGTTTTGTGACAGTTGTAAGGATTTATTATTAGAGAAACACCATTAGAGTGTTAATTGTAATCCTTTGATTATAGTGGAAAGTTCTTGGATTAGCGTCCTGTGGTCTTTCCCATCTTGGGTTTTCCACGTAAAAAATTTCTGGTGTCATTCTTCTTTTCTCTCATCTACTATTTTATTTACATTCCGCACAATACGCAATTCTAACAACTAGAATTCCACCGCAATCGATTGCGATCCGACTTAATTTACAACAAGTGGTATCAAAGTCATGTTGTAAAAAATGTCAAAAGACAAGGTCAACATGATTATGCTCATGGTTACAAATTATGCAATATGGACGTGCAAGATGAAGGATCATCTCTACATCAAAGGCTTGCAAAGGCCAATCAAGACAAGAATTCCCTCAAAGGGCATGGTAAAGACTCTGGCATCAGCTTCTAAATCAGCAAAAGATGAAGAGGAAGAAGATGACTTCTCAAAAGTCCCGATAATAGCAGTAGAAGAAGAAGAGGTGGAGGAGGATGAGTGGACTATCCTCAACAAAAGATGTGTTGGCACTATTAGAAGGTGGTTCGATCAAAGCATCTTTGAAAAATTCACTCAAGAAAACAATGCTTATGACTTATGGAGAAATTTGGAGCGGACATACATGAGGAATACATCTCAAAACATAGCACGCCTGATAAAGAAGGTGTCGCGTATAGAGTACAAAGATGGAACGAGTGTCTATAAACACATAGTCAATATAAAAGGTCTAGTGAATCAAATCAATGCAATGGAGAGGATGACCACTTTGAAATTGCATGCGCACTTCCTAACAAGTTCTATGCCAAAAAGTTGGGACACCTTAGTTGTGTCTATTCACAATTCCACACCCGATGGAGCATTGACCGTGGAGTTAGTGAAAGACAGCTTGCTGAGTGAAAAGCAAAGGTGCAAGGATAAGGGGTACTATAACCATGGTGAAAGAACTCTTGTTATCAATGAACAAGATAAGAAAGTAGATCGTGGGAGGAGCAAAAGCCGTGGACCTAAAGGTCGTTCAACCTCAAGGCCAAGGGTTGAGAAGAAAGCTTGTTTTCATTATGGAAAAATCGAACATCTCATTAGAGATTGTCAATTGAAGGCAGAAGAATAGCCCAAATGCCAAAACTTGGCACGGAATGACACTTAAGCGCCATAACTTCGGAAAGGTACACTTAAGTGCCAGCTTCGGAGTAAAATGGAACACTTAAGTGTCACTCCGGCCAAAATCTGGCCAAATGGCTGACGAGACAATTTTCCGGTGAGATAGGTGCAAAATGGCATCATTTTGCACACTAACGTGGCGAGAAAATGCAAAAACAACGTTGTTTTATGTCCGATGTGTAAATAATTAATTTAAAAATAAATTAAATTTAAACTTAATTTTATTTAAAATATTCTAAAAAATAAAAAACTTAAAATTAAAAAAAAAATTAAAATTTAAAAACTTAAAATTAAAAAAAAATTAAAATTTAAAAAATTAAAATTTAAAAAAAAAATTAAAAAAAAAAAACTTAAAATTTAAAAAAACTTAAAACTTAAAAAACTTAAAATTAAAAAAAAAATTTAAAATTTAAAACACTTAAAATTAAAAAAATTAAAAACTTAAAAAACTTATAATTTAAAAACTTAAAACTTAAAAAACTTAAAATTTAAAAAAAAAAAAAAAAGGGGGGGGCAAAAGGGGCGACTGAGGTGGCAAGTTTAAGTTTTTTAAATTTTAATTTTTTTTAATTTTAAGTTTTTTTAATTTTAATTTTTTTAAATTTTAAGTTTTTTTTTTATTTTTTAGAATATTTTAAATAAAATTAAGTTTAAATTTAATTTAGTTAATTTTTATATTAATTATTTACACATCGACACAAAACAATGTCGTTTTTGCATTTTCTCGCCACGTTAGCGTGCAAAACGACGCCATTTTGCACCCAACTCGCCGGAAAATTGCCACATCAGTCATTTGGCCGGATTTTGGCCGAAGTAGCACTTAAGTGTTCCACTTTACTTCGAAACTGGCACTTAAGTGTACATTTCCGAAGTTATGGTACTTAAGTGTCCCTCCGTGCCAAGTTTTGGCACTCCAGATGTCCCAAACTCGTCAATTGAAGGCAACCAACAAGCAAGTTGAAGCATTAGCTACAAATGTCACCACAATTTATGAAGACATGATGATTTTCCACACTAATGAAAGCATCAACTTAGCATGCCAAGACACCACTTGGCTAGTTAATTTTGGAGCCTTCTTCACATAGTGCCCAAGAGAAAAATTTTCTCTTCATATATAGCTGGAGACTTCAAGCTCGTGAAAATGGGAAATGCTTGCTCATTGAAGATTGTTGGCATAGGAAACGTTGAGATCGAGACGAACAGTAGATGCAAGCTGATCTTGAAAGAGGTAAGACATGTCGCAAATATTTGCCTCAACCTTATCTACGTAGCAAAGCTAGATGATGATAGTTATATAAGTCTCTTCGATGAAGGGAAGTGAAAGTTAACCAAAGGCAGCTTGGTGGTAGCAAGAGGAATGAAAAACATATCACTCTACACTTTACAAGTGAAACTATGCAACATAGATGTTAATGCAGTGAGGGAGATATCTACTGAGCTTTGGCACAAAAGAATTGGACATATGGGTGAGAATGGAATGAAGGTTCTCGCATCAAAGAATAATTGACTTTTGGAGAAATTTGTTAGGACTTCCAAAAATAAAAGGTACCTCTAAGACTGCATTGTAGGAAAAAATAATTGGGTTGCCTTTGAATCTATTCTACCATTGAAAAAGGCTAATCGACTTGATTTTTTACATACTGATGTTTGTGCTATGACTTCGAAAACCAATGATGGTACTTCCTATTATGTTGTCTATATAGATGATTTCTCAAGGAAGGTTTGGGCTACCCCGGAGACCTTCAAGGATTTTCATGTGAAACTAGAAGGGGAGACTGGCAAAAAATTGAAGTGCGTGAGGGCTGACAATGGCAGGGAATACTGAGGTCCATTTGAGGATTAGTGCAAAGTTCATGGCATAAGGCTCGAGCAAACAGTGCCTAAGACACCAAAACACAATGGCATTGCCGAGAAGATGAATCGAACAATATGTAAGAGGATAAGGTGTATGCTCTCCAATGCGAAGTTGCCAAACTCCTTTGGAGGGGAGGCAATGAGGACAGCGATGGACTTGATAAATCTATCACCATCGATTCCACTCAAGGGCGAAACACTACAAAGTGTATGGACTAGTAAGAATTCATCTTATAGTCACTTGAGAGTGTTTGGTCACAAGCATTCGCACACATATCAAGAAATGAACGAGCCAAGCTTGATAGAAAAGCCAAGGAGTGCATATTCTTGGGATATGCTCACGAGGATTTTGGTTATAGATTGTAGGATCCCGAAAGCAAGAAGGTATTCAGAAGTCGAGATGTGGTGTTCCTTGAGGATCAAACTATCAAAGACCACTAGAAGCATGAAGAACCTCAAAGTATGGAGGAAGAATTAGTAGACTTGGAGCCCTTAGGCTTATTAGTAAATTTTATTGGTGGGGAAGCACAAGAAGATGCCGAGAATGAGTAGGGTGTACAAGCACAAACTGAGACTACAGCTAATGATGAGGCCGCCGAAGGAGTTGAGGTCGAGACTGATAATAGTGGAGATGCAGTCATTGGTGATAGGTTGAGGAGGAAAGAATTGATGTTGATGATGTTCCTTAAGAGCAGCCAAGGGGATTAACAAGAAAAATGCAACCTAACGGAAGATACTCTCCAAACAAGTATGTGCTTCTCACTGATGAGGGAGAACCCAAGAATTTATGAGAAGTGGAAATTAATACCCACATGAATGAATGGATGAAAGTAATACAAAATGATATGCAATCCTTGCATGATAATCACACCTACGATTTGGTAAAACTACCAAAGAACCCAAAAGCACTCAAGAATTAATGTGTATTCAGGTTGAAGACCCCAAACGTTACAAAGTAAAATAGGTGGTGAAAGGTTTCGGCCAATAAAAGGGAGTTGATTATAAGGAGATTTTCTCTCATGTTATAAAGATGTCATCAATTCAAGTAGTTTTTGGTTTGGACTTGGAAGTCAAGCAACTCGACATTAAAATGGACAAAAATGGTGCTGATATGTTGATAAAGTATCTACCTACGGAGAAACTAAAATTCCGTAGGAAGGAGACTGGCTTATCGAAGTGATAAGAATGTTTAAGACCTTCATGATGGGCTGGAGGGAGATTTATTGGGAGTAGCCAAGCATATTCGGGAGTCGATTTGGAATATCTCAAAGATTGCTCATCAAGATTATAGAATAGGAAGGTAGTCTTATATGGTAAGATGCTAAAAAGGAAGAAATCTAAATAAGAATTAGTCTTATTTAGGAAGAATACCATGATATAATTCTGGTGACCACCTAAATTAAAGGAATTCAATAAATCAAGAAAGTCTCTAATTAAGAGGTGGTTATCAATGAGGTAGGATTCCTAATTTGGGTGGAGGCCTACCACTATAAATAGAAAGATTTGATGGAGATTTATATAATATTAGAAAATACTCCAAAGAGATCACAAGAGTCTTCAATAGTGTGAGTAAACATGAAAGTTCTTGAGAGTTTTTAAAAAAAGGGTGTATTTCGTGACAGTTGTAAGGATTTATTATGAAAAGCTAAAGTTGAATTGTTATTTTTTAACAAAGAGTAAAAAATAACTATTAAATTTCATGCACCTTGTAGGTTTTTTACTGGTTATTAGAAAGAAAAGAGGGACATCATCCAATCAGTCATAAACCTTTTGTATAAATATCAATTCAATCCTAAATTTTTTGATTTTGTAAATTTAGTCATAAACTTTTGGAAGAAATTCCAATTTAGTCATTCCAATGAATTTTCGTCAAAAATCGATAACATGGCAATTTAGTCATTATCTATCGTCCCATGCGGGCACACCATTCGGTTAGCAATTTCTAGTGAAAATTTGTCAAAAGAAATAAATTAGAACTTCGCATAAAGATTTAAAACTAAATTGACAAAATTGAAAAGTTTATGAATGAATTGATATCCGTACAATAGATTTAAGACTATTGGGTACTTTTTCCAAAAAAAATAAAAAAATTGATAAAGCTATGGATGATAGATGAATACAAGAAAGCATTCCCCTTTTCAAAAAATACAATAGTAATTACAATACTAATAATATTTAATCTTTCATCATCTAAAGAAAAGAACCATAAATTAAAGTCTTGATTTTTTTTTGTAAGTTAAATAATGGAGAGGGATGACTGACATGAGTGATATATTTTAGGTGTTATCATAAGCATCTCGCACCTGTGAAATGTTTGTTGAATCATGACTATCACACACCACCCATGACATAAAAGTCCGAGATTTGTGAGTACAGCACCACCAAAATATTATCAATCGGGAAGTCCAAACAAGGTATGTTATAGCTAAGCAATGTAAGACAAGCAATGCCATCTAGAAATTTGCTCATAATATAAATTTTACTCATGACCTCATAAAAAGATACGTGATTCCTTTGTCATAAGATGAACCACCTTGGCGAAGCTATACATTGTTAAGAACGGGTAAAATAGAGTTTTGTAGTTGAATCACATTGTTACAAAGCTCCATTCCCTGTCACTTCCCCTTGACATCTAAATATAAAATTATAAAATTGTATCATGTCATTAAATGAGTCTATTTATTACTAACACTAATTGATTTTCGAACAATAAAAGTTCTAATTTATGATTTTCTTAATTGAGTTCATTAATTATAATTTTTTTTTTGGTCGGTATTAATTATAATAGTTAGCATTACGGAAAATATGAAATTTAACTCAAAAAGTCAAAGGGCTTGAGGATAAAGGTGAAATTGTATTTCATAAGTTATATAGAGAATTGAGTATATTCCATAGTTCATTTCATAATTGATGGTGTACGAAGATGAAAAAAAAACACACACACACATTTCACTTCTAGTAGAAGCACGATATAATCTCTTAAAATATCTATGTTATTAGTAAATAAATAAAAAGAAGTTAATTCTTAATGTTAATCTAAAAAAGAATTTAAATTATCAACCAAGGCACAAAAAAATGAAATCCCATTCATATGAAAGTTGCCCATCTTCCTTTTCATATTCATGGCTTTCGTAATTAGTTTCAATTAATTTATTTTCATAATTAGCTTTAGAAAATATTATGTCCTGATTAAATGTTGGGTAAGTGCCAAAAACATGCATCTTTTATCTCATGACTACTCGCCTACCTCTACTTTTGGAAATGAATTTTCCATGCCTGTCAACAACAGCCCATCGATACTATTAATAGCCCATCATTCAAAGAATGAATGACCCCTTTGAAAAATCCCCAAAATTTCAAATCCTTAAAAAATCCTAATCTCTTCTTCACCACCCACCCCCATTAGCTGTGCCATCCTCCACCGGCAGCAACCAACAACTACCGTCCCAACCCGATGCACCATCCACCACCTTTGTCACCTAGGTGTGGGTGGGAATCGAAATTTTGTATTTTAGTAGGGGTATTTTGGGAATGAAAATGACATTTTCGTAAATAAAGAGACACTACTATGACATCTTGATTTTCCAATTTTGTTTTCAATTGAATGAGTTGGGCTTTTCATCGACGTACCTATAGTTCTTTTCTCTGAGCTGATCACTCACGAGATAATTAGTCTATCTGGTGAAGCCATTAATGGATTTTAGCGCAATAGACTTAAAAATTCAACCAGAAATCGATTGCTCGACCGTGCTAATCTGCAAGGGTCAATATGGCACTATCAAAATCAATCAGAGACCGGAGATAGGTCATTTCGACGAAGGTATGTGATTATAGTGTAGGTGATTCCACCTAATTGCAAAATTCTCGTCGAACGGCCCTAGACCGATTTTTCTGTCATTTCTATACCCTGTGCCCGTATTTGAAACCTCGAGATTTTCACAACAACCGAGAGACACTAATGAGTCGAAGATGCACAATGTGGCTCGAAAATAATTGATCACGGGTCAATTGCACTAAAAATTCCTAAAAGCTACCCAATAGGTTAGGTCACGCTAAAATCACGCCCAGTTGAAATTAATCACGAATTTAAACACGATTTCAGAAAATTGAAAGTTCTGTCATGTCACGATTCATTTTAGGAACGTCGACTCGTCCTTTAAAGATTTTTCTACAAACCCGAGATTTTGGCGAAAATTCAAAGTAAGGCTATTTTGGACCGGGAAAATTAGAAGGGCCGTTTTTTGTCGCATTTTTGGCACTCAAGTTGGACTATTTGGTGAGGGAATTGCAAGAATTTAATGTAGGCGCCTTGGCTAGAATTATTGGACATCAATTGGATTGAATTGAGTTGCAATTGAATTGAATTTGGAGAGAATTGTCCAAAATTCGTAGGTCCAAGGGGCAGCCACTTTTGGACCATTTCAATAGCTTGTTGGGGAAGTTTGGGTGTGCAAATGGCTGAGGACTGAAGGTTGAAGGTGGTGGGGGCAAGCAATGAGCATTTTGGGATATTTAGCTTGACTTTGGAGGCATTTTGGGGCCCCTTCTTCAGCAGCTGGCTTATTCTTCTTCCTTGGGCTGCCTTTCTCCATTTGTGTGCCTTTTGTGAGCTCAAAAGTCTAGAGAATAGCCAGCACTTCCCCCCTGACCGTCGACCACCCGCCGAAGCTGCCCGAGCGCCATCGCTGCCGTCGCGAGCCCGCGCGCACGTCCGCCCGTCCGCGATCATCCTACGGTCTTATGCCATCGTCTGCGTGCCCTGGTCACCGTCGAGACCTCCTAGCCACCGTCGCAGCTCACCTAGTCGTCATTCCAACCGCCGTCCGCCTCCGTCGAGCTCGCTAGGAGCTGCTACAGCCGCCGCCGTCCCACCATGGCCATTTCAGCCAAAGCCAAGCCCCGACCAGCCTTCTCGACCCAAGTAGCAGAGGCCAAACCTCAACTGTGGGCTGAGGACTTCTAGCCCCATTTTAAGGCCCGTCTGGACCTCCATTGGTGTTGCCGTAAGCTTGAGTGTTGCTCACCCCCGCGTCGCTGTCACTGTGGACTTACCGGCCTGCTAAAAGGGTGAGTTTACTTGCTAAACTCTACTTATGGAGTTAATGACGTTTAGTAAATAATTAGTTTAGCTTAAGATGTGATTAGGTGGTTAGTTAGTTTAGATTAGTGATTTAATGGCTTAATTATGCATGTTAGGTGGTTAGAATAGACTAATTAGGGGCTAATTAGATTGTACTATTTATCTAGATAAGTGCATAAATTTTCTAGGCCCGTTTAGGTGGTTAGATTAGCGTTTCCAGCCTAGGTTTGCATTTATTGGTATCTATTTAATTAATTTTGCTATTTATATAATTATTTAATATTTTCCGGAAATTATACCGGGATAGCCGATAACTGGAATTTCGTACTGATTGCAATGGTGTGCTTAGTTTATGCAATTAAGTGTCAATTTGTGCAAATTGTGTGGTGATTGTGATTTTGAGTATTTATTTCAAAATTACAAAATTTTGGTAATTAATTAGAAATTACCGACTGTTAGGTTTTGACACCGAAAGTGGTTTTAAGTACTATATCAAACAATTGGATTTTAAAAGGAATGATATCAATTTTTCTAGTTCAAATTGACCGTGTACCCACACACTATTATTTTCACCGGGTGTTTTTAATATGAAGAAAATAGGTCAAGCACATTATCTTAATTGAGACATTTGAGTGCAATACACGGTGTCCTTGGCCGAGATTGAATGATTGTGTGTTGGTTAAGAGAACCCGTCCTCGATGTGCATCGGGTCGACGTTGCCCCTATATGGGATGCCCTAATAATGGATGCCGGATCGCGGTAAAGGCCGGACCAAAGCTCCTTCGGGAATGCCGTCCTTGATGTGTGTCGGATGGACGTTGCCATGCTCAAGGGATGAGGCAAAGCCTGGCTACGCCAGAGGACCGATGTGCATCGGGTAAAACTACCTGTGCGGGTAGTAGTCAATTGGAATGTGTGATTGATTGAGATAGATGTGACGGATTATAGGACGAAATTGTGTGGCACGGAATGGGACATGTCATGACGATTTGGCCCTATAATCGGAACTCCTGTGATTGATTAAGAGGTGATTGATTGAGACGTTCCAATTGATGTGTGAAATTGCTATATGCATCTGTGATTTGAATTGTACTAACGTGCAAGTAGGAACTGAGGCAATGCGAGTTTTCTGTGATGTGTGGTTAGACCACCTCTAGGCGTATTTCCTTCATAATCGGGGCTTAGGGGGTGAACTTACTGAAACGTTGTCTCACCCCGTTGTGGGCTTAATTCTTTTCAGGTCCATAAATGGTAGTCCCACCAATGCATTTTAGGCAGCCGAGGGGGTTTAGTGAGCAGAGTACCTTTTTCCCTATCCCTGGGACTTCCTGGCTCCATGAGCTCGTGGTGTCTACGATCTTGGTCGATGAGGGCCTACCTGAGTTTGTACCTCATTAATTTAGAGCGTGGTATCGTCATGGGCCTAACGGAGAATAGGAAGGTCCCCTAGATGGTTTTGACGCACTCGCTGTTGAGGGTGAGGAGATGGTTGGCGCCCTCGACACCGACATCCCTGATGGTGTCATGGAAGACCCAGATCCCCCAGAGGTCTCAAAGGTCTCAGCTGAGGAGTCCTGTGCCTAGTTAGCTGAGTGGCTCTTCTTTTTGGAGTAGACCTTTGTTTATAGACTAATGTTATATATAAACTTAGCTTGTTTATGAAAAGTGTTTTGTGAAAATGGTACCATGCTTTCCTATCACATATTTGTGTTGTCTTGGGATTTGTTTATTCGCTTCCGCATGTGTATAAAATGAATGGGTCGGCGACGCATCCTAGGACGTCGCAATTTTATTGACCACCAAGGGATGTGCGTGCGCTCGATGTTTGGGGCGTGACAACTACTAAGTAATGTAAGGATGTAAAGTTGTAAATGTAGAGTTAAAACTTAGGGCGGCATTACTTCCTCCCTTTATATGGCTAAATCCATTCAATTTTTATCAAAAAGACAAAATTTCACTCAATCATTGAAATGCAATTTAAAATGGTGGCCCAAACTTGTTTTACTTTCCCTGTTTTTTCAATTTTTCTACTTCTATGTAAGATTTAGTTGTCATAATTAAGATTTTACATGTTTTGTATTTGTTTATGGGTATCACATGAATACTTCTATAGAAATTAGTTTTGTTGAAAAGAGAAATTTCTAAGAAACCTAATTCTTTTTAAAGTTGTCTAACCAATTTATGAATTAATTAACAAGTAGAATCTACAAAAATATCAACACACACCTCCTTAACATTCACTTGTTTATAAACTTTCTCATATGTTGCGCCTATCACCATCAAACCATTTATTATCAGTTGTCTTCTATATACATATACATATAATGGGATAATTGATTAAACAAAAGAAAGATCTCTATAAAGAATTTTCAAAATAAAATCATGTTACATTCTTCAATATAAAATTTCAAAGAGGAACGGTAATTAAATCACAACGTTCATAAAATAAGAAATGTCATCTTAAAATGGCCAATGAAATCTCATCATTTTGGATTAAAAAAAATCAACATCATTTATGAAGTGTTTTCGAAAAAAAAAATCAAGAAAAGAAAGGTTTTGATGGTAATATGCACAACACAAATAAATTTTGTGAAGATAAGATTGTTTTAAAAAATCTTCTATGTTAATCTCTAGATTCTACCTGACAATTAGCCCATATAATTTGCTCGCCAACGTAAAAAAGAATTAGGGTTTTTGGAAAAAATTTCTTTTGGGAAAAAGCCACAACGAAGTCCCAAATTATATCTTTTGTGACACATTTACACTAAATTTTTTTTGTGACATCAAAGATCCCAAACCACTATGTCACATCTACCATAAACTTTTTTTTGCATGACATAAAAAACCTTAAACTTCATTTACTCTACATCAAGGTTTCATCATATGAATTTTTGGCTGTAAAAATTTCATTTTTATTTCACTTAAACCATGTAAGCATCATTTCAATACTATTTGCTTTCTAGCATCCATATAGGCAGAATTTTAACAGTTCTGGTTGAAAGAATTTTGATGAATAGTAAATATGTCACATGTATTACGCCACGACTCTCGGACGTGTGACAACCCTTTCTATCCTTTGGTCATTTAATTGCGACGTCCTGGGAGGCGTCGCCGACCCATTCATTTTATTTTTCGATTATACGCAAGCAAAATTAACACCACCCAATCATTCATAAAAAGAGGGATAGATAGAACATACATCAAACACACTTTCATATTATATTTACATTACACTTCGGATTAAGTGTCAGAAGTTTCCATTTACAGTGGATTCCTTCCAGCTTGTCAAAAGAGGATTGGATTGGTCTAGCACCTCTACACTATGAGGGTAACCTCAAAAAGTATTGTACCCCACATGCCTAGTATCAATCGGCTCAAGGTACCATGGCTCAAGCTTGGGGTCGGGGTCCTAATCTGGGTTAGTCTCCAGGTTGGTGATGGCACCATTAGGGAATCCACGTCCATGGGGGGTCCCAACTGGCACTCCCGAGTCCCCCACCTAGAGGCTTGTTAAAGCCCCGAAGAAGGCCAAATAGATCCTCCCCAACCCATACATACCAAGCCATGAACCTGTGAGGCAGGTTCATCAACCCCTCACCCACCCATATGATGGTCACATACTTCTCATATCCCGTGTCGGTCCCCTCAATCGGAGAAGAGGTCACATCGGTGTCCAAGTCCACTAGCATCCCAAAATGTATGTGGCGGAACAGGTTAGGCATGCTTAGGGCCTGAAACATTTAAACAATAACAAGAATGAGATATACTCAGTAAGTAAACTCCTTAATCCCCGCGTAAGAAGGCACTTCACCTCAGAGACGCCCTAAACATGCAACTTATTTATCGATGGCAAATTAATAACAAAGTCTTTACTTTACATTATCTATAAGCAGGAAATAGGCAACTCAACGTACGACACCGTACCGACGTGTCCAATTATTACATAATTAATCACAACATGAGTGCACCATTCCGACAACCATACGACAATCATAATTAATAATCCGAACATGAACATCAATACTTCTATGCAAAATACATTGCATAGGTCAGATTATTATGACCACTCTCGGCCACGATCAACACTCGCTTCAGTGTTCTTATGGCATAATCGGGTATCATCCCATTCCATCGAGCATGGCAATGTCTCGACCTTAGGAGCTTCATTCCGAAATCCATCCACGAACAGCATCTCGTTGCCATAAAGGTATCCGAAATCCATCGAGATCATCCTTCGTAATCATACGAGTACGGAACCATTATGTGATCACACGAGCACATCAATCACTTAAGCCAATTTTTATCTTTCTCATTAGCCAACGCAAGAGTGTTTAGTACTCACACGCTATATATACTAGCAACTTTAGCACACATAAAAATGCCATGAAATAATTCCATGTGATCACCCATTGATTATGTATCCCTTAAAACAATCATACATTAACCTCATAGTACACAACCTCATACCATGAATTCATTTATCAATTTAGCATTTCATCATTCAAAACAACATCTTGAAAGCACTCATCATTTATGAAATAAAAAACCATGAACACTTATCATCTTTAAAAGGAGGATTTCTTAAGCACATATCACCTCCAAAAATAGAATATATTAAGCACTTATCATTCTAAAAATTGGGATTTATTAAGTACTTATCACTTTAAAAATAAGAATTTAATAGGTATTAATCACAATTAAAAGTTGCAATGTAACATGCACTTATCACATTTTTGATAAGTTATCACAAATACTATTCACTATCCATGATAACTTATCACTTTTCACTTATCACTATCCATGATAGCTTATCACTAGTACTTATCACTTATCATAGAGCTTTTCATCCTAATCCACTTATCACCTAATCTAACTATTATTAGCCTTAATCTAACCCTAATCTTAAGCGTAACTACCACCCTAAACAAGGGTTAGGAAGTTACTTACGGTCCGAATCTAGGTTTAACAACGAGCGACAATGATGATAGCATCTCACAGCTCACATCTTGGACGGTGGGGACGGCGGCGTGAGGCAACAACGGTGTATGGAAAGGCGACTACAAGGCAACAGCTTGGTGAGGTGAGGCGCGAGGATGGGTGTGAAGACAACGATGGTTGGCAGCTTGGCATAATGACTCACGACACGGCTATGAATGGTAACGGCAATAGCACCACGGTTGTGAGAATCATGGCAAGGGTGGCGCGAGGGTGGCTTGGTGAGGGGGGCGCGAGCAGCAGCACGGCATGGGAAACGGCAGCACTGGCATGTAGTGGTGGACGACAGCACGGCAAAAGCAACAATAGCACGGCCCATGGTGGTGGATGGTGGTGAGGGACAAACAGAGAGAGAGAGAGAGAGAGAGAGAGAGAGAGAGCTAAGCCAAGTGAGAGGGTGAGGGGAAAGGGGTGTTCGGGAGAGAATGAGGGAGAGAAAGTGACCAAGAGATAGGTTGGGAGAGAGAATTAGAGAAATGAGAGATGGAATGGACAAACATTAATGAAGCAAGTATAAATTTCCCTAATTCTCTCATGACCAAGCCCTTTGCATGGCCAAGAAGACTTCATGAAGATCTCCACATCCAAGTTCATTAATGCTAGGATTTCTCACATGCTAGAATTAGGAAATAGAGTAGGTAGGCTTCTTCTTCTCTCTCCTCCTTCCTTGGGCGCCACTCTCACTTTGCATGCCCATAATTTTTGTCTTATTAAGCCAATCATCTTCTAGAAGTAGCAAAATAGGAATTAACTCAAACTACAGTCCAATTCACTATTCATGGACATGGGCATATTAATGCGGAAGCTCCCAAAAGACTAAGTTGAGCTTGAATTACTTAATAGGCCTTCTTGGGCCGCCCATAGTGGGCTTGAGCCCATTGGTCCCGCTCGTAGCTTGAGCCCTCGTGGTTTCTCGTTCGCAGCCTGTTTCCACTTCTTTGAAATTTCGCGATCTACTAATGAAAAATTGAGTTTTCATTCTAAGGTTGCCATCTTTTGTTTTCCCATAGTTTGTTGATTACCGTCATAATTCTACTCTATAAATAGGGATCGGATTGAGGATGTCACAACATAAGTATAAGTTTGGGGATTTTTGTGTCAAAGAAAAAAGTTTAGGATAAACGTGTCACAATGGACATAAATTAAGTTTTTTGTGGCTTTTGCCCTTTTCTTTTTTACTAAACTTAATACAAAAGTAAAATCTAAAAATTAAAAAAAAAAACATAATGCCTTTAATATACACGAGATAGCCACTTTAAACAAACATAAAACATGTGAAATATATAATTATGGCAACTAGATTCAAAATTAAAATAAAGAAAGGATAATAAGAAGGAAAATAGATATATTTGGGGCTACCATTTTAAATTGCAATTGATTGATTGAGGGCTATTTTGTCATTTTAGTGAAACATGCGGTGGCTATAGTCATTTAAGGGTAGAAATAGCGCTACCCTAAAGCTTAATGTGCAAAGACATATTTTTAAAAGTCGATGCATGTTTTTTGGCTAATGGGTAGAATTTCAAACATATTTTTAGGATTTGCCTTTAATGGTTATTGACCTTGATCAAGCGTTGACTAACTGTGGTAGTCCATCCTACATGGCGAGGCAAGTTTGTGATCTTAAGGATGGCCGCTACAATGTGTAAGAAACTCATATGTAAGGATGAATCTAATCGTTAATAATGTAGGTTATCGGGAAAACATTTTTCTAAAAGTAACGATTGTATCACTTACAAAAATAAATGAAGAAATTTTTTTCATTGTCCAGAAATATGTTTAGACATGAATCATTATCACTAATGAAAATACTCATTGAAAAAAAAAAATCAATCACATAATGATCATTTTTAAAATAAAAAATAAATCTTTCTTTTTTTGCGAAGTAGATGGAGTTTAAGAGCAGTAGTGAAATCTGAGGACGACAATCAACTGAGCACATGTTTCTGTTGCCAAATTCGTTATAAATTCTATCCATCGACCTAAAAGTATGTTGACCCACCCCTCCACTATCGCATCTTGGACATTGGCCATTGGTGAGGTCACAACAAGGTCCCAGCGTTCCGCAAGTTGGCTTCCTTTTCCTTTCCTTGAAAGCTAGAGAGCAAAGCTGCGCCAAGACTAAAGGGCTCGTCCAAAGGGTAAAAGGCAGAGATAATATCACAATGCAATTCTCAAGAGTAATTCTTTTTCCTTATATCAATGGGTGTTCAGAGACCTCTTTGGGTATCCAGCTAGTCTTTACCGGATGTGACATTCCCCATTTACCACATACCGAGACAGGTCTATGCTCCTAGGGAAAAAACCAAAAGAATACCATAAGTAAGTGATTCGAACTTAGGTATTACGCGAGTAAACAAACAAGCTTACCATTTAAGTAATTCTTTGGATGCACGAGTAATTCTTGATAGATTAAACAGATATACAAAAGTCATATATCAAACAATGTGAGTTTTACTTAAAACATATATTTGAAGGAGTCTCGAACATTAATTTGTTCAAATATATAGTATGATTATTCATGTCATTTCATATACCCAGATTTAAAAAAAAAAAATCCCTACTATATCTTCTGTATGTTAAATAAAAAACCACCCTTTTGTCACACATTGCCATTTATTTCAATATCGCCTCAACAACAAATGAAAAAATATGGCTCTATTCCCAAATTACAAATGTATTAAGTAATACAAAACCAAACATGATATAATTTCCGTATGCCTTATGATTTTATTTTATTTTTAAGAACCAAAAGTATAAGAAGATGGGAGGTTACCCCATGCCAAGGTCAAGGCATATCACAGGCCTAGAAGGTCTTTATAGTGGATTTACATATCGCCTAGTAAAGGGACTACTGATGGCAAGATTCGAATCTGAGCATGGTGTGAAGAAAATTCAAACCTTACCAGCTAAGCCAACCCACTTAAGCATCGCTTATCATTTTTCATTTCATCTACTTGGTCATGTATGCAATCACTCGGTTTTCTTTCAATTAGACAATGAGCAAACTTCCCGCAAGTGCCACAATGTAACATTATTCATTCATAAAAAAATAACATAAATAACCCATGAACTTTGACCCAACATGCAATGCCATCTGTGCACTTTTAATTTATTAATATGATGCTTGAATTATTAGTAAATATTCAATTTAGTTCCTAAATTACATGAAAATATTCAATATTGTATTTGCATAAATTCCAATCAACGAAATTTGTTGATATGGCTTTCAATCCAACATTCATCTCAACTTACGGTGTAATTATACAATTCATCAAATAACATGGATATGTTAAAGCCTTAATTTTTTTTCCTTTTCTAAAGTAGATAGATTCAAAAATAGACATGTTAAACTCAACAGTCAATATATAATAATTCAAGACATTAAATAACATTTGATTTGTCATTTGAACAAATAAAAAGGCTATTTTAGAGATTATATTCAATTAATAAAAATAAAAAAAGGTATGTTACTGCACGTCGCGCCAAAAGTCAAGGTCCATTTATTTTTCCCATCATTCATTCATCCCTACAAAGGCGAACGCGCCGAACGGAAAAATGACTGATTCCCACATCCACCGTAGACGGCCCAAGTTCCTTGTGGCCCCACCACGAAAACCAGCACAGTATGATTGAGGGGGGGGGGGGCACGGCATGTCACCTCGAAAGGAGGGGCTCGAACCGTGCGTGGGACCCACGGAGCGCAGGGCACCCATGTGGGGAGACCGTGGAGAGTGGGGGGAGAGGACGTGTCAGTGGCTCCTTTTCGTACTTAGGTACTTCGCTTTTATGGAAGGCAGATGCAATATGTCCGAACCAGATTTATCGTTCGGGAAGAGGTGAGCCATCCTTTTTTCGCGAATGCGCCTGGGCGTCACGTCCCTGGGGGAATCTTGTGCGGTGTCCCTTCAAATGACGTTACCTTTCAAGCTATCCAATGGGTCTCTGATCTTTGCTCTAGAGCCTTCCCCGGTTGCATTCGTCCTCGTCGGTTTAGGGGACAACGAATGATGATGTTACGAAATCCAATTGGCATAAGACTTTTACTTTTTCCTTTGGATCGAGATAAAGTGATGCCCGAAGTCTAAGTCTTAATTAGGGTAATCTTCCCATAGATTTTCGAACTTTTTCTTATAGTTCAATATAGATTCCATAATTGAACAGTCCGTACCACCAATAAAAATTCATAAGAAATATAAATTTCTTCATTGTTTTAATAACAATGAATAATTGACTTGTGTGTGTGTGTGTGTGTGTGTAAAATTTAGAACTTTCCTCTAAAACTACTTGCTTGCCTCAACAAAAGGAGAAGACAGGTTTTGTGTTCTAAAAAGCTTCAATAGCTCAAAATTTTCGTTGCTCAACTAATAGGGGACAAGGCTTTGGGAGATTATGCGCAACTGTGAAAGTCAAATACAGGTCTCGGTTTTATAGGATGCAAGTTTCGAAATTTCTTAAATACGCAATGTGAGACCATTGTCTTCCATTGTTTTTTAAACTCACCTATGTGACCCTTCTCTCTAGTAAAAAGAAAAGTTGATCTTGGAAGTGATTTTGAGTTCTCTTTTAAAGCAAAAAAGGAGCTTTCTCATTTAGGGTGGTGCCTCACGTGGCACCGTTGCTTCTTGAGGCGATAACCGCTCAATTCTGAAAGTGCTCTCACTTGGCATTGGCATTCCAATTTAGTGCTAGAATTGTTTTCTCTTTTTTTTTTTTAAAAAAAAAAATCTATGAATCCAGTCTAATCTTGAGTTAGAGCTTTCTTCTTCTTTATTCTTTCTTTCAAGTTTATCAATGAACCCAATCGTGTTTTTCCATCAAAGGCAAGGATAATTGTACTAAAAGGAGTGTACTGCTATCTAACTAGAAAAGAAGGGAGAATGTACTACTGTAATTTGTGTACGATAAAATATCTATATATCCATCCCTCCACTCCCAAAAAGGAAAAAAAAACGCTATCTAACTAGATATTTACATGAGTTTTATCTTTTTTTAGTATTGAATAAAATCAAAATTCAAATTTTAAAACTAATGATATGAGTGATAAAGTCAAAAACAAAAATCGTGTAAGTGTAGGAGAATGACACTTGAAGTGCCAAAAATTAATACTCACATTAGTGCTAAAACTTTTGGCTAGCTCACTTAATGTCAAGTCGAAAAGAAAAAATGATCACTTAAGTGTCAATAATAAGAAATTTTGGTCAAATTAATTACGTAGCATTTGCCAAAAAAAATAATAATTTAAATGACATGTCATAATTTTTTAAAAACCCAGTCCACATGGACATAAAAAACAATGTCGCTTAGTCCAATGTGGCTAGGTAATGAAAAAAAAAACGATTCCGCACGCTATCCATGGCAAAAGCGACATTGTTTGAACTTGAGTTAAAGAGGCTAACCACGTTGCATCTCTCCCCATTGCTCACTCATCGTTGCTCGCTCATCGTTGCATGCCCACACCCACTCGCCATCGCTTGCTCATTATCCATGGTAAAAAGGTACATTTCTCTCTCCGTGTTGCTTAATTAGAGGGAAAATTTAGGGTTTCTAAGAGAAAATTACAGCTCGTGAGGGGAAAATTTAGGGTTGTCAGCCTCTGCTGATGCTTCTGCCTTCCCTTTGTAGGATAGTAGTTAATTTTGAGGGTAAATCGAAATAGTGTGTGAATTTTGCTTCAATGGGCAATTAGGGTTTGAAATTGGGGTTTCTATCAATTTGGCAATTTAGGGTTCTTATAATGCCATTTATGGCTTTAGATGCCAACTAGACCATGCCGCAAGCCACGCCAGCTTAAGAAATTAATATATAAAAAAAGGCCATGTTGGATTTATTGTCAAACAAATCGGGGTTAACACTGAAATAGTTGTTTTTCAAAAAATTTGGCACTTAAGAATACGAATGATAACCATTCTAGTCGAAATTGATTTTTGGAACATAAATAAATTTTTTTATTAATAACGACACAAAATTTTTATTCTCGAAATATAAATTTGTTTGATAACGACACAAAATTTCTCCCTCATCAGCAGCAGCGGACGGCAATAGGGGGTGGTGGGGTGATGGCAATGGCTGGTGGGCGGCAATGAATGACCGACAGTGACAAATGGCGATCCACAGCAATGGGGGGCAATGGGGTAGCGAGGGGTGGCGGGGACTAGTGGCAAAGCGACTAGCTAATAACGAAAATGAGCAATGAGAAGAGTTTTTTTTTCTTATTTCTATTATAAAAATAAAGAAGTAGAAAATTTTTACTTCTCATTTATGTTCCAAACTTATTTCTAGACTAAAAAATTATTCTAGAAATAGAAAAATGAAATTGTGTTACCAAACGAATTTATGTTCTAGAAATAAATCCGAAATATAAAAATAGTTTTGGAACGAAAATAGAATAATTATCATGTGCGCCCAAAAGAAACTCTTGGCATTTAAGTGAGCACCATGCACAATACGATGAAAGTTGTAAACTATGTTTGGGGGAGAGTATTGTCTATCGTTGGCCTCTATGGTAGAATCAGCCAAGGGGCTGAAGAGGCGATGGTTTACCCTATGGGGAGTTCAACAGTCCGAGTCTGCTTATCTCCAACTCATGAACTTAGCCGACATAAAGCTATATGATAGGACACAACTTTTCCGATTCGGCAATTCAATTTATGATTTCTCATTCATAGACGTTGATAATATTTTTTTTATTTAGCAGCACCTTATGTGTCCTTCTCTCCTTTTATTTTTGTTGCATCTATAAACAATGAAATCATTTGACTCATTTTTAGTATATTTAAACAATTTCTTAATCAAAAGCAATATTTGGTTACGTCTAATTATAAATTTTTTATTACCAGCATAGCTTTTTCACGGGAAAGATTGGAAATACTTTTACTTTATAGGGACGGTTCATTGACACCGTAAATTTGAGTTCCACTCAAATGATTGGTTTTGTCCCAAAAACTTGTAGTCTATACAGTTTATATTTTAAAAAGAAAGCTTGTCTTTTTTAAAGTACAGATAAGTGGAATGTCCCAATTGCCTTTTGTGTCTTGTAATGTAATAATTAGCATCGAAAGTACCCCTCTATGAATTTCCTAATTAATAAATTTAATGTGTATTCTCACGAGGGTGTCTTTACCAGTAGCATATATATTCTTATAATTATGCCATACGAACACAATTACAATATCTCATAATGCGGAATGCTAATTTATATCACCGATAGTGTTGTAAAAAGACCCGATCAATGAGTACGGCACAAACGGGCCCGCCCATTGGCCAAACTCTTTTGCCTCCGGGAACTTTTCCAAGCTTGGTCAGTAGGCCGGGCCAGGGTTGGGCAAGTGCCTTGACATCTGACCTGTCTGACTCGCCCGTATATTTATTAATAGAGATTATCAAATATTACGAATAATATTACTTTGATACTTCATATCTATAAAAACTAATAAGATAAAATAAGCCCCAAAATTCTACTATAGTAGAGAAAAATAGAACAAAACTCATAGGTAAAATAATAAAAGAAAATAAGACAAACTCTTACAATTATTTTCATTTGTTTTCAGATTTGTAATTTTTCAGCTGAAATATTCTTTTTTTTCAGAAGAAAGAAAGGTGGCCCGATGGACGGGATTGTGCAAACCTCAGGAGGTTCGGGCCCGAGCCCTTTGAATAAGCAGGTCTAATTGTAAATAACATTTATAGGCGTAAAACTTTAAAGAAAACAATATTCTTTCATGTCAAATTTGATTGCAGGGACGGTTCAAGGCATCAACGGTAGGGTCAACTGGCCCCGCTGACTTTTACATTCATTTTTTATCAGATTTTCATGAGAAATACTGACTTTCTTGGTAATTCTCTTTTATGTTGACCCCACTAATAATTTCACCCTAGTGACATTAACCTACAATAACTCATATTATGCTTCGTGGTTGTGTCGAGTTTTTGGATTTTGCTAGAAGGATTTCTAAAGTATGATGCATTTTCTAGAGATGCATATAGTGAAATGAGCTTAATTAGTATAAAATTTAATTTCTTCGTTATGTTAATGCATCTGTTGCCAAGATGTTCTAGCTCCGTCCATGATCAAAGGCTCATACTACTAAAGTGCAAAAGTGAGTTGGCACACGCAGTTCCCATATACGGCAATCAGATTACATCGTTATTTATGACTTATGATTTTGCTATGTTTGTAATGCTAAATAAAACGCTCACTTTTGATCTTCATGATTTTAAAGATGCAACTCTTTTTGAAGACTGATCCCTTTGCTACCGTTGTGAGTTTTAACTAAAAGGCCATATTTTATAGTTTCTGTTATTTGAGATGTCAAAAATTAACAAAAGCTACCTAAATGTTTAGACAACATGAAGTGTTGTCACCATAATATGTTGGAAAATAGGACATTGTAAGACTATTTTTTTTTTTTTAAAAGTTGACAATCCTGATCTATCATTTACAAACAAACGTGCATAATTCAGGATCGATTTGCAAAAACGTAAAAAATCGACTCCCCTCCAACCATTGATGAAAATCTGCAAATGCAGAAGATCCCAAAATCTTGAACTTATGTGCAAAGCGTGATCGATTTGTGAATATGGAATCATCGGATCTATATATCCTGTTCCACTAGCCAATACATCTTAAAACGCGATAGTGTGTCTGTCTGTAGTGATGAAGTTTAAATTAGATGACCTGACGTTTTATTTCATTTCTTATGTTACTGACGTCTTCCATCAAGACCATTATGATAACACATTAACGGGCAAATATTATGTAATAAACGCGGGTAATAAATTGGGCAATAAATCAGAATTAATTGAGAAATACATAATTGGGATCACATTTAAAATAATAAAATATTATAACATTCTTCTACTTAATCCCAATATTCCATCAAATGAAATATTAACCCAAACCCACATAAACTTCATGCTAAAATAAAACACATGAATTACGGCGATGAAACCTCTTAGAACAAGTATTATCTTCCGTGTATCATGATGCATTACATCAACCCATATATGATAACATAACTTAATGAATAAACTTTATGTTTACTCCAAATCAAACGTGATTGATTTTCTTAGAATAACTAAATGTATACAACTGTATTAATAAAAACATCACAAATGAATAAAAGTATCACAAATTCTTTCATATATAGAAAAAACTACATGGTTAGACCAATGTCCATTCTAAATACATGATCCCTATATCTTATTGGTGGCATGCCTTTAGTTAAAGAATCAGCTATCATCAACCAATGTTTACATGTTCTATGACCACTTTCATCTCTTTAACACGTTCCCTGATGGTTAAATACTTAATGTCAATGTGCTAGCTTCAACTACTACTTTCTTTATTCTTAGCCATGAAAACTGCAGCTGAATTGTCGCAAAACATTCTTAATGGCCTAGCAATGGAATCCACAACTCTAAGCCCCAATATGAAACTTTTCAATCACACACCATGTTAGGTGGCCTCAAAACAAGAAATGAACTTTACCTCCATAGTAGAAGTGACAGCCAAGGTCTGTTTCACACTCTTCCAATATATAGGTCGGCCAGCAAGCATAAAAATATATCTAGATGTTGATTTACAGGATTCAACGCAACTAGCGAAGTCTAAGTCCAAGTAATCGACTACCTCCAAATTGTTCGTCCGTCCATACATAAACATGTGTCCCTTTGTATCTTGAAGGTACCTCATCACCTTCTTTGTAACTCTCTAATGGTCCATACCTAGATTACTCTAATATCTTCCCAACATTCCCATAGCAAAAGCAATGTCAGGTCGAGTGCAACCTGAGTATACATTAAGCTTTTGACAGCAGAAGCATATAGGATGTTCTTCATTTGTTCCCTTTCAAAATCGTTCTTTAGGCACTAGTTCAAATTAAACCTATCACCCTTCACAATGGGTACTATACTTGATGAACAATTTTTCATCAAAAATTTCTTTAAGACCTTATTGATATAGGTTTCTTGAGATAATCCTAATATACCTCAAGGTCTATCCCCATGGATCTTAATGCTAATGATATAAAATGCCTCACTCATATCTTTCATGTCAAAACTCTCAAAGGGAAATTATTTTGCCTCATATAATAACCCTTATCATTGATTGCAAGTAAAACGTCATCCACATAAAGGATAAGAAAACAAATCTTGCTTCCACTAATTTATATATATAGATATATGACATTCTCTATAAAACCAAATGAAGAGATGACATCATAGAACCTCAAATACTATTGGCGAGATGCTTGTTTCAAGTCATACAGAGACTTCTTAAGCTTGCACACCAAATACTCACAAGCACTAGAGAAGAATCATTTTGGTTGTTTCATATAGACCACTTCTTCTAGTTTACAATTGAGAAACGTCGTTTTCACATCCATTTGATGTAAGTCCATATCAAAATGAGTAACTAATGTCTAAATAATACGAAGATAATTTTTCTTAGATACATGAGAAAATGCCTCCATATAATCGATTCATTCCTTTTGAGTGAATCCATTGGCAACAAGTCTGGTTTTGTATCTCTCAATGTTGCCTAATGAATCCTTCTTAGTTTTGAAGACCCATTTATAATCAATGGCTTTTGCACCATCATGCAACTCAACCAAATCCCATACCTCGTTAGATGCCATAAAATTCATTTCTTCCTTCATGGCATTGTATCACAAATCAAATTTATCACAACTCATGGCTTGTGAAAACTTTTCGAAATCATTTTCAGCTCCAACATTATAGCTAATTCTTG
This sequence comes from Eucalyptus microcorys, assembly GCA_014182515.1. Classification (NCBI taxonomy): domain Eukaryota; kingdom Viridiplantae; phylum Streptophyta; class Magnoliopsida; order Myrtales; family Myrtaceae; genus Eucalyptus; species Eucalyptus microcorys. The sequence continues at coordinate 12,896,468 of CM024562.1, read as the reverse complement.
TAGATATACAATATAATCACTAGGGATTATTGATTTTTTCATTCTAGTAGACCTTCTTAATGTTACATCAACATTCTCTTGAGAAGTTTATTGTTCAAAGGGATGCTCAACAGTATCTAGTAATTGCCGAACAATTGGGTCTACCTGATGAATATCATCAGGTTGTGGATCTTCAATGATTGGTTATTCAATGACCAGTTGAACTAAAGGGGCATTGTAAACAACAACCAATCCAGTACCTAAAGTGAAAGGTTGAGTATATGAATAATCTTCTTCGGGAACAAGGTCTCTAAATTAATCGCTCTCACTGATCATGTAACACCCTCGATTCCGACCCTATAAGGATCGGCCATAAGGTCCTAAATGGATTGACCATGGGCCATTAGCCATGGATCAATCAATTCAATCCGTAAGGAATCAAGGATCGGTCATGGTCTAACTGACGGATCGACCGATCGATCGACCGACTAATCATGAACTAGTCGAGGTGTCAGCCGTGAATTATCTACCAACCATACCAATGGGATAGGATCACCAGCTCATAAGATGACTTTTTGATCACAAGAATTAGTCACAAGATGATTTTGAATCAGCGATTAATCATGGGTCGATCCGACCGATCATAGTGCCCGGCCGCGAGTGATTCCGCCCGGCTATGCACCGATGCATGGACGATCCGACTTGATTAAATGCGATTGTCTTCCGACCAAAAATACATCATTCCCTATTTAATTCTTAGTGATTGAAAACGAATCTTGAATTGGTGATGCCCAATCATGGATCGGTAATGCACCAACCATGAACCATATGGATGGATCAGGTGCCAATCAAAATGAGCCTCAGGATAAACCCGGCTATTCTGTTACTAATCCTAAGGTCCATAAGTGTCTTGGCTTAGTGCTAGCCCATGGGCAGTCTTAGGATTAGCCTTGAACCGACCGAAGGACAATGGACCCTTTAGGCTAACCGACCATCCAAATGAATGGTTTGGGCGAGTATAAGGCGTGATGACCAAACCTCGGGTATATGTGATTTGATTTTTCGAGGTGTACCTAATGATCCATTTTCCGGCCCCAAAACCAACCTGGATGATGGATTTCTCCGGACCGCTTTCTTGAGGAAGAAAAAGACAAAATGAAATTCTCTAGAATACCCTAACTTCTTCATGAATGAGGTTGACTTATCATCCCACCTAGATTTTTCTAGATATGGTCATGATTACCAAGGATTTACCTTGGGGATTAAGCAAAGTATCCAAGCCAAGTATCCCAATAAAAATATGACACATTGGAGTTAATTATGGCTATCCTATAGCCGTGATGCCACCCTATCTTTTAGAATGCCACTTTTACATAATGACTTGTTCCTTTAATAATGAGCAAAGTGCTCTTGTGGCCCAATGAAATAGAGACAAATAAGGCTTCAATTAATGATATTAGGTCATTAGATCTCCACCTCATAAGCCTAGGTGTCTATCCGAAGATTTGATAATGATGGCTTGAGATTTGCCTTAAAGAAGAAGTTGGTAATTCATGCTTAGGTGTCCTCTAGAATCTTAGGCTATAATGACCCTAAATTATAGCCTTAGTGAACAAGGCAAGAGCCAACCAATTAAAATGGGACATGAGGCATCAAAGGGGCTTATGTGTCCTTTAGGACCATAGGCACATCATGAGCCTAAATTGAGTCTTGGAGAGCAAGCCAATAGATGGTCCAATAAGAAAATGACAAGTGTACTCTTAGGACCCTAGGCATGCCACCTTGCAAAATAGGCTTACCATCTTGATGACATAGCCATGCCATTTAAAGAAATGTGATTAAGTCGCTTTGATGAGTAATGATGAGGTTTGAGCCTATAAATAGGGGAACCACCACATTCATTTTCACCTTGAGACCTCTTCTCCCCTCTTGCTCTTTACACGCCATTCTTTTATTTCTCTTGACCTTACACCATCACCCCTCATCAAGTCATTCAAGCTAGTGCTCGAGGTTCATCCAGGTAAATAAGATCCCTAAGTCTCCTCTAGGGCGGTAGTCTCCATTGTCGAGTCTAGTTATGTGCTCACTCGTCAAGCCATGGGTAGGATATTGGATCTTTTGTATGGTTTTACTCGTGTCTATGCTTAAACATGTGCTTGAGTTGTTCACGCCCGAAATGAGGCCGAGGTTCGTTCGAGTTGAGTTCATCGCAAGGCAAGGTCGCCGCAAGCCATAAAGCCTTGGTTTCAGCATAAATAGGATGTCGGGTCCAATCCTCACTTGGTACGGGAATCGCCTAAGGCCACAAGGTCCTAAGTCGACATTAAGGTGTGTCAATCTTATGCCTTTGATTGGTACGGAGATCGCCCAAATCCATGAGGTCATGGTAAGACACCAAGCACACCGATTTCTATAGCTCAAGTGGACGTGGGGACTTTGTGATTGGCGTTGGATCAAACCGCGAGCCGAGGGTCATTCTCGATACATGTGCATTCACATCGGATTGGAGCCAAGGTCCGTCAAGTTTGGGATCGTCACTAAAGCAAGGTGTACCCAAGCCTTAAGGTCTTGGTTCAGCATTGAGGCATGCCATTCCAAGTCTTGTCCGGTACAAGGATTGGCACTAAGTGACTGATTCAAGTTATGGATCAAAGATCATCCCAACATATGTATTAGTGAAGTATAAGAATTCATGACACACACAAACAAATGAGCACGCCTTCGGGCCATACATGTGTCGGCTAAGAGAGAAGATAAGAACCGATTTGTGTGATGCATTTATGCATGCAAGAGGAAAAAGCGTCTGTCGCCACACAGCATTGGTGGCAATGCCTCGTTCTTTGAACGAGATGCCTCGGTTGAGCTAGGATGCCTTGATTGAACCAGGATGTCTAGGTCTTGAACCCGAAAGCCTCAAAAAGCTAGCCTCGAGGAGCCTCGATTGAGCCGAGATGCCCTAGTCGAGCCAAGAAGCCTAGCAAGAAGCTGGAACCCCTGGTCGAGTCGAGAGGGACTGGTCGAGCTAGGACGACGCGAAATGAATTTGCATGAGTGCCGCTATATGCGTAAGTATGATATGTTGATATATTTATTGATAAGCCAAAGGTAACTATGCATTGAAGCATGTCGCGATGGACATTTGCATGTAGTCAAGGGTAGCAACAAGTTTGCTATTGATTTGCCATCGACCCTATTTGCAAGTGTTGTACTTGCTAGGTTTCGATGATGAGATACTTTCCTAGTAGAAAACTAGGAATTTTAGTTACTAAATTTTTCCCAAAACTCACCCCATTATCTTTCAGTCTTGTAGGAATGGAAGTCTCATGTCAATGTTGAGAGCTGCGATCACATTAGAGGAGATAAGAATTCCCTTGGCCCATATAGAAAAAAATTTATAGTGTGATGCAAAAAGAAAAGAGGACCCGTAGAGAAAGGGCTTGTAAAAGTATTATTATAATATAAATTTGTGTATTCTATGTGATGTATATCCCAATCTTCCAACTGTTGTTTGTCTGGGGAGTTATTTGTTCACGTTTCCACATGTGCATGATAACAAGATAAAAAGAATCAGGACGGCGACAAGCTTGGGATGTCGCAAAAATAACTATTATCACTCGTGACCCTGGAGATGGGGTTAGGGTTTTGACAGATCAGGTCATTATCAAGAAACTTAGTGTTTCTTGATTCTACAAACCTAGTGGTATGAGATGGACAATAAAACCTACATCTCTTGGACTTTTCGATATATCCAACAAAATTCTCACTTATAGTCCTGGGTCTAACTTTTTTTCTTGTGAATTGTAGACTCTTACTTCAAACGAACATCCCCAAACGCGTACATGTCGCAAACTGGGTTTCCAACCTTTGAATAACTCAAAAGGCGTCTTTGGGACGGCCTTGGTCAAAACTCGGTTTAATATGTACACTACCGTTTTAAGAGCCTCAATTCACAAGAACTTAGGAAGTTTGGAACTCCTAAGCATATTCCGCAATATGTCCAATAATGTTCGGTTTCTTCTTTCTGCTATGTCATTTTGGTCCAAAGAACCAAGCATAGTTAGGCAATAATCACATGCTCTTTAAGAAACTTCGCAAATGGACCACGTGTTTGTCCATTTTCAGTATATCTACCATAGTATTATCCACCTCTATTTGATCTCACAATCTTAATTTGCTTACTGCATTATTTCTCTACTTTGATTTTAAATACCTTAAAGGCATCCAGCGCTTCGTGATTATTTCGAAGCAAGTAAAGATACATTAAACGTGAATAATTGTCTATGAAAGAAATAAAGTATCTCTGACCATTTGAGTCCATATATGTACTATAAATATCTGTATGTATGATTTCTAATATTTGCGTACTCCTTTTACCACATTTCTTTGACTTGTTGGTCTGCTTTCCCTTTATGCAATCCATACAAGTGTCATAATTAGTAAAATCTCGAGTACTAAATACTTCATCATTTACTAATCACTTGATTCTATCAATGGAAATATGTCACAATGTACAGTGCCACAATATAGAAGAACCTCATTCACAACACATCATTTTAGACTAGTATTATCATGAACGTGCATCACATTATAAATAGCATTGTCTTGTAAATTAATTCAAAAGAGACCGTCAAACAAAATACAACTCCCAACAATTTCATATTTATACGATAAACTGAATGTTGAACCTAAAAATTCAAAGAAGTATCCTAAAGGTACAAGTCTTGAAACTGAAATTAAATTCCTGAAGAAACTAGGAATATAAAAGGTCATTTCTAAATTTAAAACAAAATCACTATTAAGAACTAATATGCATGTCCCAATAACTTCCACATGCAAGCGCATCTTATTCCCAAATAGATGCTTTGTTCACTTCCCTCCGGTTTTCGCTTACTCTGAAAACCCTGTAAGAAATTCAAAATGTGGATTGTAGAACCAAATCAATCCACCAAGTGTTGTAACTTACATCAATCATATTAAATTCATAACAAACACATGAGAGTAGATTGCCTTCCTTCTTGAGCCATGCCTTAAATCTGGCATAATCCTTCTTCACATGCCCCTTCTTTTTACAGAAGAAGCACTTGGATTCCTTCTTAATGCCAACCTGGGGAGGTTGAAGCATTTTACCTTTTTCCTTCTGCTTACCTCGCCCTTTATATTTATCATGTGTTGTCATTGAGCACTTTCTCCTTTTTCAATTAGCAGCATCTCTTCCTCTTGAACACACATGGTCATGAGTTCATTGATTGACCATTTAGTATTTTGTGTGTTGTAAGATATCTTAAAAGGGGCATCCTCTTGTAGGAGAGTGTTCAAGATATAGTACACAAGAAAGGATTCTAATATCCCAACCTCAAGATTTTTCAGTTGAACTGCAATGTCCCTCATCTTCATAATGTACTCATGCACACTTCTTACGCTAGTGAGCTTCAATGATAGAAACTTCATAATCAAGGTCATGGCATGCGCCTTCTCTAAAGACTTAAATTGTGCATCAATAGCCTCCAGCAATTGCTTGGCATTGTTATGAATGATCGAACCACAAATACTAGCAAAAAGTTTTGTCTTTATGTACATCACACTAAGGTGATTAGATCACTCCCATTGTGCATAAAGAGTATATTCAGCTTGAGTGTTATCCTTAGTAGGAACAAGTGGTTCATCTAACCACATATAGTATAATCAATATCCATACACCCCAATTGAAAATGAATTAATTTCCTCCATTCTTTATAATTATTACCATTAAGGTCGGGAATAGTTATACCAGAACTAATAGTAGGTGGTAAGACTGCATCATAATCAACTAGAAAACTTATGTATGAATATATTCAAGGCAAATAAACTTAAATCATATTTTACCAATGTAAAACATGATATAAAATATTAATCACATAATATCAAAAATTGTCAAATTATATTCCCTTCCTCAATCCCTGTGGATAAATTAAGAAAGATAAAATAATATTTCATCTAGATAAATCACATTAATATATTGAAAAAATTTTGTAGGATAAAATTCATAATATTAATGTAACTAATCACAATTAATGCCTTTAACTATATGTGATCCAAAGGCTCTTAATATATATATATAATTCAATATAATCAAAGATGCTTTGGCTAATCTTCAATTAATTAAATATATATGGATCACTCGACATTTAATTTCACAAGAAAATATTCATAAAATTGCACGTAAGGGAACAACAATAAAATCACATGTAAAAGGGTTAAAATTAGAATTTTACATGCAATGACAGAATTGGAATTTTATTCATAAGGGGTAAAACAAGAATTTTATTCCCAAAATGGTAAAATCGTAAATTTTCACATCCAAAGGGAACAAAATTGGAATTTTTGTGCTGCCAGGGCAAAAAATTTTCTTTAAAGTGGAGGGGCATAATCTGAATTTTATGCAGACAAGGGCAAAACTGGAATTCTACAATATGTAGAAGGACAAAACTGAGAAACCACACACAAGTGTCAATTTGTGGCGCTTGGGCCCTTGCTATGCACGTGCCTACCACAAACCGTTGCATGTGGCCCTCCAAGCACGCGCTTGCTTCATGCGCTCGGGCGCGTGTGACGTGCGTGCCCAAGGCCTTCTCTCTGCAAATTTTCTTCTATTGTTGCTCTACTGTGACCAAATTGATCAATGGGTTTCGAAAACATAGCCGGGATGAACGTATAATTACAAAATCCAGCAAAAATAGCCAATAAATTGACCGGAATTAAGCCTAAAACAATCTACCCTAAAACCCTAACCATCGAAAATTTCTCCACTCAATTAGCCTTCGGCGTTCAGTATTATGCCAAATAATCTTAAGACTTTTCTTCCTAATACCAATGTGACCATGCAGATCCGTTATCACATGGTGGGTTGCCCGAATTTGACAGGAATTTGAAATTCCATTCCAAGCCACTAAAGATCCGAATTTTACACATTCATAATCCAATTAAAACATACAAAATCCCAAAATTTTCACCAAGGCAGAGATCATAAACATGCTCTGATAATAACTATAAGACTAAGTCCAAATAAAAATTTACTATCCCAATCTATCATTTACAAACAAATACGTGCATAATTCGAGATCGATTTGCGGAAACATAAAGAATCGACTTACCTCCAGCCATTGATAAAAATCTACAAATGTGGAAAATTCCAAAACCTTGAACAAATGTGCGGAGCATGATCGATCTGTGAAATATGAAATCACCAGATCTGTACGTCCTGTTCTACTAGCCAATACCCCTCAAAACGCGATGATGTGTTTTTTTGTAGTAATAAGATTTGAACTAGACGACCTAATATTTTATTCCGTTTCTTACATTACCAACATCTTCCGTCAAGACCGTTATGGTAACATATTAATAAGTAAATATCATGTAATAAATGCCGGTAATAAATTGGGCAATAAATCGGAATAAATTGGGAAATACAGAATTAGGGTCACATTTAAAATGATAAAATATTATAACAAACATATTATAATGATATGCAAATGGATTATTGTGGTAAGAAGTTGTTTATACTTGTACTATTCATAATATATTTTTTTAACTATTTTAATGTACTTATTAAATCTGCAAATTTCACATGTATCTACTATCTACTCAAGTAACGAGTGGCTACATGCTCTCACAGGTGCTAAAAAGTACAATGATCCGGCCATGCAAGTTTTGCGAATTCTGCAAATTTCAAAGATTCTCTTATACGCCCCACTAAATACAATTATCTACCATGTCCGGAAATAGTCTCCCTCATTTCTCGACGAAAATGCTTTTCTTTAGTGTCTTCTTCAAGAAACCTGTCGCAAGTCCCAAGACTCTAGCCCCGCATATGTCTTTCTGAATTCCATTAAACTCCAAAAACAACTTGGTAAATGCAACCTCGCTTGAAGTAGTTATGATTTTCCATCTAAAAAATTAAAGATAAAGCATTTAAATCTATAATTGCATGTAATCTCTATATATTGAAATAGATTTTGGACGAAGAACAAACCTAAAGGAGCATGAATCAACCTGGGCTGAGTGGAACCTTGGAGTATATTTATTGAATATCAAGTATTATTCCTATTTTGGTATTCTTAGAGAAATTGAGAAATAAATATGAAAGTTGATAGATTTTGCAATTCAATATCAACGTAAGAAAACGAAACTCTCAAAGAAACCAACAAGAAATGATAATGATACTGGAGATTTACATGATTTGATCCGGAGTACTGGTGTTTATTTCATTGGGAGAGTCAATCGCAAAAAATAATTATATTATGAATCTAGAGAATTACAAATTCACATTCAATTAATTACTCAAATATTTCCCAATCTTAAATTACACCCAAAACATTACCAATTGTGCCAATGCCCAATCTCTCACATGTATTCTCGCAAAAAATATTCACAGAGACTCTATGTATAGAATATCCACTTTAATTTGGCCGAACCAAAAACCCACATAAAGAAAAAATCCTTTTTTGTATACTCTTGCGTGACCTTTTTTATTCAAACTTGAAAATAGTGATTTACTTCGTCTTTTTTTAATCTTTTTAATCCAAGGCCGGACTCCATCTATTTTAGACTCCATGGAATTTGCTTGGAGTTGAAGTGCAGGTCAACCTTTATTTAGTAAACACCACATACGCCAGACTTTGGTCGACTTGAATTTCGTACGGGCTCAAACTCGAAGTGAAAGTTGAAAATATCGACACTTTTGGCCCAGAATCACTCATCTATCCTCTTGGGGAGATGTTTGGTTTCAACATCACATAAATATTCTACCGTAGTAAATATTTAAGAATCAATACATGAAATTTCAATCCCAATGATGTAACTATATGATTTTGTAGATTGATACAATATAAACCTCTTGTACAATGCCTGCTTGTATTCAATACTACTAAACAATAGTATTGTTTTTGGTTGTTCGTCAATTCCAGTCTAAAATATCTATGAACTCAACAACTGCAAAATCCGATCCAATTTATCGTAATCGATTAGTTGACATGTTGGTTACATCACCCACCTCTATCCAAGATCCCAACATCACAATTGATAGAGATGTATGGATCCACGGATCTATGTGTTTTTACATTTCATCTTAATTGAACGAAGTCAATTAATGAAATACAAAAGAAGAGGGTGTCAAATAGGGGAGAAAATCTAATTTCTTTCTTCATATTTACAAAAATAATATTTCATGATCTAATTTAATTTACTGTTATATCATCTATATAAACCATGGCAAAAGAGTCCTGAACAATTCGAATCCCAAGTAAATAAGAAGATGGTTGCAATAAAAGGAATTCCATATTCTTCTCCGATTAGAGTTTTGCTAACGTTTCTGATGAATTTAAGGTCATATTCAAAGAAATAGTCTTTGATCCATTACGATTTAATTAATTTTCATTGATTGTCTTCATTATGGGCTGACAGAGGGGCTGGACTTCCTCTTATTGCTCAACCTAAGACCGGAAAACACGCAAAACTTATGTCGCTCCATCCCCCGAGGTTAGATAGCCCGTCTTTCGCTTGACTGTGCTATGGAAGGCATGGTAGAATAAGAGAACACTCATCTTGAGATGGCCATTAGACCCTTATATCTTCTCTTCTTTGGACAAAGTACTACGAAAAATTTAACTCATGCTATGAGTAAACATGATCTTGAAAATTGAAATATTCTAATCGAACGTATATAATACGTGCTCCAAAGGCACTTATCTACAAACCTAAATAAGTAGAGGAAGATAAATTTTAGGCTAATTAGTATTGCTATTGAGGGCCAATCATTCGTAATAGCTCGAAATAGTGTGGATAGGCATTTTCAGTCATGACTCTCCCTAATTTTTGCCTGGACCACCAAACCCTAGTTTTTTTCTTGTGCCAATTGTGCAAGAGAGTGAGAGAGGGCGACGATGGTCGAGTGAGTGACTGAGTGAGAACGAGAGGGACGGCACGCAAGCGAGTAAGTGATGTCAACAAATGAATTCGAACCGTCAACAACAGTGAGAAGGAGAGACCGGCAAGCAAGTGTTGAACGAACGAAAGAGAAATCTATCTATTTTGAGAGACGGTCCGTGCGATGTTGTTTAGCCAAGCTAGTCACCTCAGAATTCCACGTTGGACTCATTTTTATATTATTAAAAAAGTCATATCAGATTAAACACTTTATTATAAAAGTCACATAGAACTTTTGGCTGGAATTTGTAGTCGAGGACCCTTAAATTTTTTTTCTTTGATTTAACACTTAAATAAGCCGACAAAAACTTATGATACTAAAATGAGCATCGTACAAAACTTTTGACACTTCTAGTTTCATTTTCTTTTAAGCAAAACTATTCACTCCACCCATTAATTTTCGAGCCCATCACATGGGAGTTGCATTTGCAAGATGCGCACTTCATACATGACCAAAACTAATCAACATAAGCAGAACTAAAAGATGAAGAGAAACTCAATGGAATTTGATGGGAAATTTTCATGATAAGAAAGCAGGCATTTTGCATTTTAATTAAAGTCGAGACAATGTATTCTCTTTCATAACCTCTCAAAATATGGTGATATAATTTTTAAAGAGTGTGAAAGAACCAAAAATCGGGGCGATGATTTCATTGCCACAGAAGCCTCTATCCAAAGACAAACTAGGAATTCTTCCTTTGGCCGAACCAAAAACCCACTCAAAGGAAAGATTTCGTTTTTTTATGTTCTTGTGTGACTTTTTGTTATATTACAGTGGTACGCTTATGATGAGGTGCGTTTAAGAGGCACCGATTTGTTGATTGAGAGGTACCCTTCAAAGGGGTATGAGAAGGGGTATGAGTAGTTATCTTTTAAGGCAGTATAAAAGGGATAACTTCTTCAAATAACTAAAACAAATGAATAAATCAAAGAACGTTCCAGAAAGAGAACGGATCTTTCCTCCTCTCTCCATCAATCAAAGAACAACATACACAAAAAGCTTTCATTACTATTCTGAGAAGACAATCAGCATTAACGCTATAAAATGAGAATACCTTTCTTGTGATTGTATTCAGATCAATGTAAAGTTTTATCGTTCATCGTTTGCTAAATTCAACATACATTCCTGAGTAATTTGTTTGTTGTGCATCAAGGAGTTAGTCAATTTTTTCCACCGACTTTTTTTTATTAGAGCCTACGTTATGATCGATGCCATGTTTTTCCGTCAAGTCTTTTTGCTTGTAGTTTGATATGGGTTCGTCAAATTATAAACGCAAGTGTACGTGTTGAACAAGTAATATAATAATGAGAAAGAGTATCGTCCCATGGAGATTAATGATTAATAAACTAATTCAATACTAAAAATAGATTAATTCTAAAATTTATCTAACATATCAAAATAGAATTGAGAATAAATTATAACTAAAAATATTTAAAGCAAAATTTGGAGACTAAATGCAATAAATCAATCAGATAAACATGTTAGAGCATCCAATTTTACCATAACCACTAAATATAAATTTCATATTATTACGCGTACAAGAATAATATCAAACGTGTGATAGTGAAATTTCCTAATATATTTATTATCATATCTCTAAGTATAGCAAACCTATTCAGCTTATTAATCCACTATATCTCTATTTGAATTTAAATAAACATAAGTGCATTAAAGTCTTTTAATATTCTCGGCTTACAATGAGTCTTTTGGATCATCTTATCACTGAAAACTTCACAAATAGCGTGAAATATCTATCCACGTTTAATTCATGGTTATACATTATAAGGAGCAATTGCATATTATCACTTCTGTCTCAAATATGTACATCAAATCATTCAAATGATGGATAGTCACTCAAAAGCACCAAGCACAATAATATATAACTCACATGAATGGAATCACTTGCATACATAAAAATGATGAAATTCACATCATCATGGTTAAGCTATATCGTAACCCTAACAAAAGAAAATTAGAACATAGCAGAAGAAGAAATAAAAATATAAATTAAACCTAGCATCTTAAATCAAATAATAAGAATTATGTCACCACTTTTGTCTTCTCTTTAAAATACTTGAAAAACTCTCAGAACAATGAAAAACGTTCTAAAAAAAAAAAAAAAAAAAAAAAAAACCTTGTTGTCCCCCAAGCTCTCAATATTCTCCTATTTATAGAATATAGACAATACCCTAATCTCCAGACAATTGCTTATTTTTTGCGAAAAATTAAGGAGTAAATCAGAAGATCTTTAATTTGGCATCTATCTTCCAATGCTTTCTAATTTGAATTTCTAATTTTTGTCATTCTTTTCATTATCTTCTTCATATCTCATTATGCTGTATAAATAAGAAAAAAATTGAATAATTAGAAGGAAATCCAAATATTTTCTAATAGATATTGCATTATTTGTTGCCTAAAATAAGTAAAATAACTCTATTTTGTTAGAGTTTTCAAACCCCCAAACTTAACATTTTACTAGTCCTCAAGCAAAAGCAAGATACAACACATACTCAAGCCAACAACCTCCTCCATGACATCTTTATATAATTGCTCAAATTCACAATTCAAAGAAAACCACAAATTTCATCTAGACATTGAAATAGATTCATAAGTTAAGACAAATTCTAACTATGTGATCCAAGTGTGTGTAAGTCCTCATCTTTTTTAATTATATACAATCCAAATAAATTCGCATTGGTATGCAACCTCTCAAAAATTCTCTATAATTATGATCAAATCTCCTAGGTTTGCTTTTCATTCCACTCTCCACTAATGTAAGTTATTCATTCAACCAAAAATCAATAGGACTTTTCTCAATTTGTAATGTAAGGCTAGGCCAAAGATAAGATAATGAAAATTTTAAGTTCAAATCACTCATCAACACGTTGATTTCTAGGATTTAATTAGAGCTAATGTTACTGTCCTCAATTTCACTCCTTCAAGATAATCTTTCTACCACCACATATCATCATTCCTTCTTTTTTCTCCTTTTTTTTTTCATTGCTCTTTTTTTTAAATTGCTTTATGGTGGAGTTTCTCCCAAAGTCCCTCCTAATATATCATGAAAATTTCTAACCCATTGAGTATCCAAAGGCTTAATCAATTGAAAGCTAAATAAGGAACCATAAAAGCAATTTTGTTTTTTATGATACATCCCGAACAACCATAGCAATCAATTTTTTTTCTTTTTCATGCTCCATCCTTCCTCCCAAATTGTTATTAAGCTCAAATAAACTGTTTTCCCAAAAAAACAAAAAAAACAACGAATTCATGGGGCATGGGACAATAATATAATTTGATAAAAGCTAGGGTAAACATATATACGTGTTAATGAAAAATTGGATAATAATTAAGACTCAATGGGGTGACTAGGGATTAAAAAAACAGGGTTGGCTTGAAAGGCTCAATCAATCCAAAAATTACTTAAATCATTTTCTCAGTCAGATGTAGATTAGGATTTTGCCTAAAGAGAAAATCGAACAAATTCTAAGATTTAGGTGAGATCAAAGAAAATCACATACTTCACATGAATATTCTCTAGATTTACCAACAATTCAAAAATTAAGGATTTTTAATGCTCAGCAAGTAGATCAACATGATTAGAATTAAAATTAACTCAAACATCAAATGCAAGTTCAAACAAAATTTAAATTTTCCTAAGAATCACAAAATTTCACTACAAGGAATACAATCATGAAAAAGAATTTTAGATTTAGCAAAAATTTCGTCTTCCCCCCCCTCCCCCAACCTGAATGAAGTATCATCCTCAATATAAAAAAGAAAAATAAGAACAAGAAAACTCATCTGGTTGTAGGATGTGTTCATGGATGGCTTTGATGACTAAACTCCTAGGACGTGGTCCCTCAAGAAAGAAAATTAACCTGAATAAAACAGAAAAAAAAAAATTATCTTTTTTTAAAGTAAACTAAATAATAATAATAAAAAATAATGAAAATGCTTGGGTTGCTTCCTAAGAAACACTTGCTTTATAGTTTTTAGCCAAATTATCTCATATGTTGCTATTCTAGATGATGAAGTTCAATGATGGTCTTCTGCTTGTTGTAACCATTTTCAAAGTAGGATTTTAAATGTTGACCGTTCACCTTGAATGTATCATCAATGTCATGCGCAACTTTAACTGTTTCGTGTGGAAATACCTGTGTCACTGTAAAAGGACAAGACTATCGAGATCGTAACTTTCCTAGAAAAAGTTTAAAATGAGAGTTATAAAGTAAAACTTTTTGACCAATTTTGCACTATTTTCTAATATGTGCTTGTCATGCCATTTTTTATGTGCTCCTTGTACAACTTAGAAATGTTAATGCCTAATATACTTTATGCTTTGATTCCACTGATAACTGACAAGCCTTCCCAAACACTAGCCTAAAAAGAGACATTCCAATTGGAGAATTGAACGTTGTCCTATAGCCCAAAATGCATTATCAAGTTTCATTGATCAATCTTTACTAGAGGCATACACTATTTTTTCTAAAATTCTCTTGATTTCCCTATTTGAAATCTCTACTTGACCACTAATCTAAGGATGATAAGGGATTGTAATCTTATGCATGACTCTGTACTTACTCAAAAGTGCTTCAAATTATTTATTGTAAAAATATGCCCCATATCACTTATGATTACCTTAGAAATGCTTAATCAAGTAAAAATATTTTTCTTCAAGAATTTGATCACGACCTTAACATTATTTGTTGTCACTGCTACAACTTCTACCCACTTAGATACATACTTCATAGCCACTAAAATGTATAAATTCCCATAAGAAGGTGTAAAAGGTCCCATAAAATCAATACCCCAAATATCAAATAATTCGCACACAATAATATTGTTTAAAGGCATCTCATTTTTCCTTAAAATATTTCAAGTTCTCTAACACCTATCACATGAAACTACATAGGAGTAGGCATCTTTAAAAAGTGTGGGCCAATGAAATCCAAATTGTAAAATCTTAACTGTAGTTTTGGTTGCACCAAAATGGCCACCTACCTCTTCGTCATGACAATGATATAGAATGTTCGTCTTCTCTTCATCTAAAACACATCTCTTTATAATCTGGTCTACACATACTTTAAATAAGAAATGTTCTTCCCAAAAATAATTTTTAATATCAGAAAAGAAGTTTTCTTCTGTTAATATGATAATTTAGGAGAAAGGACATTACTTACCAAATAATTTACAAAGTTAGTGTACTAGGGAATTTTTGTGGATTTGATGGAAAAAAAAAATTCTCATTAAGGACCTCTTCCAAAATTAGTCTTACATCTTCCTTTGAATTTGGAATTCTTGACAAGTGATCCGCAATTAGATTTTCAGTCCCCTTCTTATTGTTGATTTCCAAATCAAATTCTTGCAGCAATAAAATTCACCTAATCGACTGGGGTTTTTATTCTTTCTTTTCAAGAAAATACTTAAGAGCAAAATAGTTAGAATAAACTATAACTTTTGAGCCAATTAAATAAGAATGAAATTTATCAAAAGTAAAAACTACAGCAAAAAGTTCTTTTTTTGTTGTTGAATAATTCAATTGTGCACCTAATAAGGTTCAACTGGCATAATATATGGTTTGAAAATTTATATTTTTCCTTTGTCCTAAAATAGCTCCCACTACAGAATCACTAGCATCACACATTAGCTCAAAAGGTAAATCCTAATCCAGTGCTGACACTAACTTCTCATTTAAAGTATGTAAAGCCTGCACGCATTCATCAAAAAATTAAAATGAGCATCTTTTTTCCAAAAGATTAAAAAAAGGTTTAGCAACTTTTGAAAAATATTTTATAAACTGCCTGTAGAATCCTACATGCCCCAAAAATCCTCTAACAAGTTTCATAGATGTTGGTGGAGGCAATTTTGCAATGACCTCCACTTTTGCTCAATCAACTTCTATTCCCGTTTCGAGAAATTTTATACTCGAGCACTATTCCTTCTTGCACCATAAAGTGACACTTCTCCCAATTCAAAACAAGGTCAGTCTCCTCACATCTTTGTAAGACCAAAGCCAAATTATTTAAACAAGGATCAAATGATAAGCCAATAACGGAAAAATCATGCATAAAAATCTCAATATAATTTTCAACCATATCAAAAAAAAAAAAAAAATAGCCATCATGCATCTTTTAAAAGTAGCTGGTACATTACAAAAACCAAAGGGCATTCTTCTAAAAGCAAAAGTACCATAGGGACAAGTAACAATAGTTTTCTCTTAATCTTATGATGCAAAAGGAATCTGATTATGCCCCAAATATCCATCAAGAAAGTAATAGAAGTCATTCTAAAAGCCTTTCCAACATCTTATCAATAAATGGTAAAGAAAAGTGATCTTTTCTAATGGCGTCATTCAATTTTCTATAATCCATACACGCACGCCACCTAGTAACTATTTTAGTTGGAATCAATTCATTGTTGTCGTTTTTCTAAATAGTCATACCTCCTTTCTTTGGCACAACTTGCTCAAGATTTATCCAAGAACTATTAGAGAAAGGATAGAAGATACCTGCATCAAGTAACTTAATTACCTCAGCTTTCACTATTTCTTACATCTTCAGGTTCAAACGCCTCTGAGTTTGGATAGTGCATTTGTATCATTCCTCCATCAAAATTTTGTACATGCAAAGTAAAGGGCTAATTCCCTTAATATCAGTTATTTTCCATCCAATTGCACCCCTTATACTCTCTCGATACTCTAAGTAGTTTCTTCTCCATCAAATTTGTCAAATAATAAGATATAATTACTATAAAGAAGAAACTCCATCTAAACAAGCATATTTCAAATTAGAAGTTAATGGTTTAAGTTCAAGAATTGGAGCCTCTTCAATTGATGATTTAGGCTTTGTTGTATATTGTCCCAACTCCTCAAATTTTAATTGCCTTTTCCTTGAAATAATGGAATTGCCTCCATGAAATTTGCATTGTGACCTCCTGATTTTCGGGATTCTGTTTTCAATTTAATAAGTTGGGCTTTTCATCGACACGCCAATAGTTCTATTCTCTAAGCTGATCACTCATGAGATAACTAAACTACCTAATGAAGCCGTTAAGAGATTTTAACTCAATAGACAAGAGAATTCAACTAGGAGTCGACTGCTCAACCATGCTAATCTACAAGGGTCACTATGGCACCGTCAAAATCGATAAGAGACCAGAGATAGGTCGATTCATTAGAGGTATGTGATTAGTGTGTGGGTGATTCCACCTGATTACAAAATTTCTGTCAAATGGCACTAGACCGATTTTTTGTCATTTCTATACCTTGTGTCTGTATTTGAAACCTAGAGATTTTCACAAGAAGATGTACAATGTGGCTTGAAAATAATCGACCACAGGTCAATTGTACCAAAAATTCCTAAAAGCTACACGCTAAAATTACGCCAGATTGAAATTAACCGTGAATTTAAACCCGATTTTAGAAATCGAAAGTTCTATCATGTCACGATTCATTTTAGGAACGTCAACTCACCTTCCCAAAATTTTTCTGCAAACCGGGATTTTTGGTGAAAATTCAAAGTAGGGTCGTTTTTTACCGGGAAAATCATAGGACCGTTTTTTATCGCATTTTTGATATTCTAGTTGGACAAATTGATAGGGAAAAAACCTAAGAGGGATGATGGCATCTTGGTTGGATTTATGGACTCCAATTTAGGCCCAATTGGAAAGGAATTGAACTCAAAATCGGATGGAAATTGTCCAAATTCGTAGGCCAAGGGTGCAGCACACTTTTGGACCATTTGGGAAGTGTGTTGAGGAAGCTTGGGTGCTGCAAATGGCTGAGGATGGAAGACAGCAGCTGGTGGGGTATGTGTGATGATGAAAATGGATATTTTATGGCCAAATGGTGGTGTCCCCTTCAGCCAGCAGCTTCTTCTTCCTCCTTTGCAGCCCACTTTATCCATTGTTGTCCATTTTGAAGCTTAGAAAACCAGAGAAACCGAGCCAAGCCTTCCCCCTTGCCCGTCAACGCCCCTACCGCCATCCAGCACCGTCGCTCGCCCGCCGTGCCGCCCGCGAGCCAAGCCAGTGTCGTCCGCCCCCTTGCTCGCGTCCTCGCGGCCCCGCGCCCTTGTTCGACGTAGCCAAGCCGCGTCGTAGCCGTCCCAAGTCACCTGGCTACCCGTCCAAGTCGTCGACCGCCTCCACCTAGTCCACCGCTGCCACCGCCGTCCCGCCATGTCCCTTTCCCGAGCTGAACAGCCCCTTCAACCAGTCCCTGCAGCCAAGAACAGAAGCGGAAGTTCCAGCAAGAGCTGAGACTTCTAGGCCCGTTTTAGGTCCCTTTTGGGCCTTGGTTGCGTCACCGTGGGCTTGTTTATCGCCCATCTCTGCGTCGCTGTCACCGTGAACTCATCAGAACGCTAAACCGATGAGTTTACTTGCTAAACTCCGCTTATAAAGTTAATGATTCTTAAGGGATGATTATTTTAGGCTAATTAAGATTTAGGTGGTTAGTTAGAATGGATTAGTAATTTAATTATCCGTTTGTGCATGTTAGGTGGTTAGAACGGATAGATTAGGAACTAAAGTAGTCTTACTATTTATCTAAATAGGTGCAGAAATTTTCCTGACCCGTTCGGGCGGTTAATTAAGCATTTTGCGGCCTAGGTTGGCATTTTTGGTAATTAATTGTATTTATTTAATTAATTTTGCTATTTATTTAATTATTTAATATTTTCCGAAAATTATACCGGGATAGCCGGTGACCAGAATTTCGTGCTAATTGCAATGGTGTGGTTAATTTCTGCAATTGAGTGTTAAATTGTGCAGATTGAGTTGTGATTGAAATTTTGAGTATTTAATTCAAAATTTGGAAATTTTGGTAATTATTTAGAAATTACCGGGTGTCGGGTTTTGATACCAAAAATTGTTTTAAATACTATATCAAATAGTGGGATTTGAAAAGGAAGGGTATCCATTTTTCTAGTTCAAATTGACCGTGTACTCACACACGATTATTTTTACAATGTGTTTTTAATACGAAGAAAATGGGCCAAGTACGTTATTTTAATTGGTACATTTGGGTGCAAAGCACGATATCTTGGCCTAGAATTGGATGAGTGCATGAATGGTTATGAGAACTCTTCCCAAGCTATTGAGCTGGACGTGCCCCTATATATGAAGATCATTTGAATGAACTTCATATCATCTGCATGTTTATTGCTTAGAAACTGTAACATGAATGGCTAAAATGAGCTGAGTACGAAAACTTGTCGAAAGGTTGAAGACAGCATTTCTGTTGGGCTTTATCTCACAAAAAATTTTCGACTGAAAATCGATTTTCATCATCGTAGCGAAAGTACTCATCAATACGATCAAAATGACGGGTGGCACGCCACTAGAAAAGGCCACACACGCCCCTATGTGCGACTGCAAGGCGTAACCACGTCAACGCATACCACTCACACGCGCCACATGCGCACGAAAGAAGCCAACGTCATCAATGACGTCATCCACCCAAGTCGGAAACCGACCCAACGACATCATCATCAACCTCACCCAATCCATTTACCTAACCAATGACCCGACCTGAGGACCCAACCCACCGGTTAACCAGTCAAATCAATCTATACGTTCAGATCGTTTGGACCGATCGAACTAGCTCCCGAGCTTGCTCTCGCCTTCACGCAAGCTTCACAAGTGCCATGTGTGGGCGCATGAGAGCTCTAATCGGAGTGTCGTTGGTGTCGTTATGTTCGTATTAAAGTACTCTACATTATGGTAAAATTATTTTACATGTTTAAAGTTTTTAAAGATACATAAATGTGTGTGGAACCCTAAATACGCATATTTTTTGGGTATATGTGCATTATTCATTCCTTCTTGCCTGTATTTCTTTATGGTTTTAGAAAGACAAAAGCTAGCATACATGTAAATAACCACATACAGGTTATGTAGAGCTTGGTTCATTAATAGCATTTATATATTTTAACGTGCTTGCAATTTCCTAATTCTAAGCAAACTCGAACAATGGCTAGAGATCTTTATTTTTCATTACATCTTGATTTCTGCTTATGTTTTTACTTGATGTATGAATGTTTTAAACATCGATTCACATCATGTTATGCATATTCATATTTAATAGAAAATATGATAATTACATGAGGTCATGTAATTCTTTTTTTCTTGTGGGAGTTCATAGATTAATAGAATTCGAAGGAACTCTCATATGGAACTTAAAATTTGTGTAAATGGAGTGAATTAATGATAATTAGATAATCGTACATAGAAGTTGAATGGAAACATAGGGGAGAAGTACACTATCAGTGCCATAAATTGTGTACGGCGCTCACTTTGGTGCCAAAAATTTCCATCGGATCACTTAAGTGCCAAAAAGTTTGAAAAACGATTATTTTGGTGCCAACTCCAATCAGATTGACTAGAAATCCGACGTGGCACTTTTTATTAATTTTTGACGTTGATGTGGCTCGCTAGAGAGTACAGTCAGCATGTAAACCACAAAAAGACGTCGTTTGGTGTCTCTCCCCCAATTCAAAACCCTAAACCCTAAATCCGCCGGATAATCTCAGCCACCGCCGCCCTCTTCGTCCTCTTCTCCTCCCTTGCCATCCTCTCCGCCGCCGCCCATGGCGCCGCCAAGCACCACCACCTCCTCCTCTACCTCGACGAGTTCGGCGATCGCAGCGAGCAAGTCACTATCGACCCCTCCACCTCCTTCAAGAACCCGTGCCTCCGCAACGCCTACGTCGCCCTCCAAGCCCTGAAGCAGGCCATCCTTTCCAATCCCAACAACTTCACCGCCAACTAGGTCGGTCCCGACGTCTGCGGCTACTCCAACCTCTTCTGCTCCCCCGCCCCCGACAACCCTAGCGTCCGCACCGTCGCTGGCATCAATGGTTTTCCCTCCTCCTCCCCCTTCAACCGCCCACATCCCTCGCCTCTGCCTCCGCTGGTGATGGGCCAGTCGCCGTCCTTAACAGCCCCCGCGCTCAACGGCTGCAGCTCCAACGTCGACCCCGACCCCAACCCCAACTTGGCCACTTAGCGGCCAAGTCGAAGGCCGTGATCTCGCTCAAGTGCAAACCTCATGTCGCCAAGCAACAGCGGCAGAGCGATCTAGGTCAACGGCTGAGTGACGGCGGCCATGCGAGCTAGGTCGGCGGCCAACAAGGATCGGAACCCTAATTTCAATCTCCAAATAAAAAAAAATAAAAAAAATCCCAAAATGAGTTGTGCAACGTCGTTTTTGTGAGGCCATCCACTTAGGATGGCAAAACGATGTCGTTTTCTTAAGGAGGACGGAAAACGACGTCTTTTCACAAGCTATGTCAATTTTTTTTTTTTAATATAAAAGCCATGTCATCATTTTGGTCGGAATCTCTCATTGATGACACCAAAGTGATCGTTTTTCCTCCAATTTGGCACTTAAGTGATCCGATTGAAACTTTTGGTACCAAAGTGAACGTCGTATACAACTTATGGCACTGATAGTGTACTTCTCCTGAAACATGGTAAACTTTCCTTTTAGGTCTTTTGCTGGATAATTGTAACGACCCGGGCCTCCCACTGTGTAATATTTTCCGCTTTGGGCCTTCAGCCCTCATGGCTTTAAAACGCGTTACACAGGTTAGAGGGACCCGAGCCTTATAAACTAGCCCAGGACTCCCCCCTAAGCGATGTGGGACAGGAGAAATGCCCTTAGCCTCACCCACGTACTGTCGAGGCGATCTTAATCCGTCCCTCCGTACTGCCTCGAGTCTGGGTCATCACATTGTCCCCCCTTACAGCACAGCGCCCTCGTTGTGGCCCCACACGCTGCGGGAGTCGGCTCTGATACCATTTGTAACGACCCGGGCCTCCCACTATATAATATTGTCCGCTTTGGGCCTTCGGCTCTCATGGCTTTAAAATGCGTTACACAAGTTAGAGGGATCCAAGCCTTATAAACTAGCCCAGGACTCCTCCCTAAACGATGTGGGACAGGAGAAATGCCCGTAGCCTCGCCCGCGTACTGCCGAGGCGATCTTAATCCGTCCCTCCGTACTGCCCCGGGTCTAGGTCATCACAATAATTATTATTTTAATTCGTCTTTGTTGTAAATTAAATATGTGTGTTAAAGTGAAAAATGTGCGAGTATTGATTCTGTGTTTATTATGTCAATGTGTAGTAGTAATCGATCATGGCATCAGCATCCAAGACTATTTTGGCTAACCTCAATAAGAATGAGAAGCTGAATGGTAACAATTATGATATTTAGTACTGAAAGGTTCAATATATCATTGAGAAGTAAGAGATTTTGGAAACCCTCAACCACACCACCTCTGGAACTTCTCATCAACACAGAAGAGATCAAGAAGCTTATCTAATTGGGAAAAGAAAAATAGCATTGCTCATATTACGTTACTAAGTTGTATGGAAGATGATCTCATGTGTGAGTTTAAAAGGTATGACAAAACTCAAGTAATCTAGGCTGCTTTGAAAGATAAGTTTAGGGCTATGTTTGCCACTAAATTAAGGAGGCTCACCATCAAGTTTGACACATACCAAAAGTATTAAAATCAAACTATGAGGCAGCATCTTCGAAAGATGTCAAACATGATACGTGAGTTGAAGATGACAAGTCATACCTTTATTAATGAGTAGCAAATTCATACGGTTATAAGGTCTCTTCTTGATAGTTGAAGATATATAAAAATCAATATGACGGACAACGAAAATATTATCATCTTTGATGATATAGAGGATGAGCGCCTAGAGATTGCGAGATCCTTTACACATGTTTATGTTGTTGAATCTAGTTCGCACAAATTTTCGAGCTTCAAGCACAAAAGGAACTAAAAATTCAACAACAAAGAGAATGAGACTGGTCAGGCACTCAAGAGAGCTAAACTCTTTTGACACAAAAAGTGCAGTGGAAAGAAGGACAAGGCTAAGATGAAGTACTATAACTGTGGAAAGACGGGCCATTTTGCTCGTGAATGTATTAAGTCGAATGAGGTATCATATTACTCCATTGTTTTAAGTAATGCTTATGTTTCTCAAAACGATTTCTCCTTTCTTTTCTACACGGAGATCTTTATTCTCACTGTAATGCTTGTTGAATCTCATCCTATGTGGGCTATAGATTCAAGAGTAATAGATCACGTAACTAGAGATTAAGAAACATTTGTGGAGTATCATTAGATATTGCCCGAAAATAAATAGATATATATATTGGAAATAACTCTAGAGTTGAAGTGAAGAATATAGGCACGTGTAAATTGATTTTACGTGATGGTCAAAACCTATTCCTATATAATGTCCACTATGCTTTAGATATTCAATAGAACTTGGTCTTTGTAGTTGTTCTTGGAAGCTTAGATTATTCATTGAATTTCCATGTTGATTGTATTGATATTATGTTTGGAATAGTTTATTATAGTTCTAGTCATATAGTTAATGATTTTATGGTGTTAGACATTGACATGATATGTTCAATGCTAATGTTAATGATTATTTTTCTTTAATTGCATCTTTTAATGATGTAAAAATTGAAATAAGTATTTAGCATGCTAGACTATGTTATATTGGGTTACAAAGAATACAAAGGTTAGCTAGAAAAGGCATTTTAGGGTCCTTCGTTAAAATTGATCTACCTATATATGAACATTATCTAGTAGGAAAGACAACTAGAAAACCATTTGATAAAAGAACCAAAGCTAAACTTCCATTGTAATTCATACATTCTAACATTTGTGATCTATTGAACGTTAAGGTGAGACATGGAGTCTCATATTTCATCATTTTTATGAAAATGACTTCACGCGTTTGGTTATGTTTTTTTGATCTCTCATAAGTCTGAAGCATTAGATTGCTTTAGACTATATATAACTTTAGTAGAGAATCAGTTAAACAAAATAATAAAGGCACTAAGAATCGATCACAAACAAGAGTATCTATCTAAGTAATTTAAGACTCTTTGTGATAAAAAGAAAATTGTAAGACAATTAACTATTCCCGATACTCCGCAACAAAATGGAGTTACTGAGAGAATGAATATAACCCTATTAGAAATAATTTGGTCTATGATGGCACAAGCAAATCTACCTATCTCATGTTAGAGAGATACGTTATTGATTACTGCTTATATACTTAACCGTGTACCCTCTAAGTCAGTCACTTCCATCCCTTATGAATCGTGAATCGGTAGGAAATCTGACTTAACTAACCTATGACCTTGGGGGTGTGCAACATATGTTAATGATTTTGCCCATAAATATAACAAGTTAGACTCTAAAGGGTACATATTCATAGATGAACTAGCTAATGGAAGCGTGACTTGTGATAGGGCTAGTAAAAGCACCTAGAGGGGGGTGAATAAGTAATTAAAGAAGTTTTTGCAAGACTTAACAAACTAATTCAACTTTTGAGAATAATAGACTGAAGATGTGAAAGACTATAAACAATTATATAAAGCTATGAATTAAAGTAAAGAGATTAGGGAAAGAGTATTGAAACATAAGGTTTATAGTGATTCAACTTAGACCAAGCCTACGACCACTCTCCCACACTGACAACCCACTGGCTAGATTCCACTAAGAACCAAAAGATATTTTACAATCTCATGTCCTTGATTCCACAGTGTAGAGAATCTGCTACACTTCTTCAAGGTCTCACAAGTATTTAATCTCTCTTTTGAGTATAATTTAAGCTCGACAAATGAAACAGCAAAGAACCGAGAGCTTCAGACTTTGGAATTTTTCTTTCACGCACACATTCGAATAACTTAAGCGTCTTCCTTATATACTCCTCCATGCCTTCATAACCGTTGGCACATTCCAAAGAAGTTCTTCCAATCTACCCGTTGGACAGAATCAATTAGGGAGATCTCGAGTTATTTAAGAAATGTGATGATAGCCCACCAATCCTACTCGCCCATACAATTAGGATCTAGGTTTCCATAAGTAGAACCTTCTAAGTATACTTCGCCAATCAATAGATCTTATTATCCGAATTGATATCAATAAGAATAATTGATCATGAGATGCTTTCTCCAGCCGTGAGATCTTCTTCAACCGTACGAACCAAGTCCTTAAAGATATACTCTCATTTGGACAAGTATTCTTCATCAGATAAAACTTTCCTTCGTCGGTCTAGAGACTATCGGTGAAGATAGACTTAAATCTTGAGTCTTGAGTTTTAAGTCTTCAGACTTTGACAATAGAGTCTGGAGTTCGTCAGACTTTAACACTTGAGTCTACAAGTCCTCAGACTAAACTGATGGAAATGTTTTGTCAACTTTAAAACAAATAAGGAAGTTTTCTCCAACAATCTCCCCATTTTTTATGGTGACAAAACTTTCCTACAAATTTGAACACTTTTGACCTGCAAAACAGCACTTAAGCAAAACAAGATATCTCAAAGGAGATAAGTAGATTAGAATATGGATATAGTAGCGATTCTGCAACCACAGAAAACGTGTTAGTCTTGCCAAACCAAACAACTACCATTTCCATAATCATTATCATAGCTTAAGTTACTACAAGTCAAAATATCAAATCAAACAGTCCAAATCACAACCAAACAAAAGATAAGTCCAACAAGTCTCCAACAATTCAAACAAAAAGTAAATCAAATCTGCATCCAATCTTCTCCCCTTTTTTGTCAACAGCAAAAAGTGGAGAACGAATAAAAAGAGTTGTTGAAAATAGAGTCAGAATCATGGCTGTTTTGGAAGGTGAACAAGCTCGAATTCTCTCATTCCACAGTCTTCTCAAGCCTTGCAAAACTCTACCTCAGTAACTGGAAATCTAAACCATGCACAATAGACTGCACTTGAATCTTCAAGGCTTTCAACTGATCATGCAAAGACACTGAAGTAGCCATGAAAGCATTTTTGAGATCATGCATCTCATATCCAATAACATATTGCTGCTTTCTTACATCCAATAGAATCTCTAACACCCTTGAAAAGTCTGATGTTTGTTCTGTAGCAGTACTAGGTCCAGCTGAGTCATTTCTAAAGACTTTAAGAGCATATGGATCTTTAGCAGATTGTCCACCATGACTATCTTCTGGGTAATGAGAAGCATATACATCTTCTGGATCTGCAGCGGAGCGACTCACATCACTAGCAAATAAAGGTGAAGAAGTACCTTTTTGTTCAACAGCTCTCCTTATTTGTTTGCTTTTAAGAGGAGTAGAAACGACTTCTTCAACCGCAGCTTCAACGGCAAAGTGATGTTTAGTTGTGTCAAGTACTCCAGCAGTCCCAGTGTTAGCCATTTCAGATTCACTAGACAAAGAGATAGCCAAAGTTGGCTCAAAAGAGTCTTCTTGACTCTGGTCTCTCTCTTCTTCTCCTTCTTGTCCTCTCTTTTCTCTTCTTCCTGCTTCTTATTCCTCTTCTCTTCTTTCCTCTTCTTCTTCTTCTTCTTCTCTCTCTTCTCTTCTTTCCTCTTCTTTCCTCTTCTTCCTCTTCTTCTCTTTCTTCCTCTGTCCTCCTCTGTTCTTCAACTTCTTTATCTGTCTCTTCTCTCTCATTGTCTCCTTCTTTTGTCTCTTCTCGAGTCTCTTCAAAGATGATAAAACTTTTCAAATTTCGTAAGGCTGAAAGAGTCAACAAGTCCTCATCCTCTTCATCCTGCAAGATGAGAACTCTCTTCTTCTTCACTAAAGCATCCATGGGCTCCTTGCCTTTTCTCTTGGCTGCTGCAAAGTCTTGTCTTGCTTTGACAGGAGACTTCTCCTTCATGCACTCCAACACCTTGTTCAGCTCTTTCAAATGCATCTTTGTGACCATTTTAAATCCAATCACCATTGGGGAAATAGTTGGCGAACATAATGGTGCAGAGATGTGAATTTTAAAAAATGTCTAAAAAGACGCATGATGAGAGCAGAATAAGGGAGTTGTCCCTTATCTTTCACCACTATTCAGTACATGTGAAACAAAATGGTGTGAGGCAGAGAGAATTTAAATTCAGCATTGATGGCGTACATCAACTTCGCTTCAGATCGAAAGACATCAGTCTTGGATGTCGACTTGGGACGTATGCAGTTGATTACAATCTTGTGCAGCAAGATGTTTGATGCATTCATCCTTAAATAGGAAATTTTTCCTTCAACATCCCTATCTTTCACCAACGACAGAGTAGCATGAGCAATAGACACGCTAATTGGTTGGAAACTCGGTCTTTCCATCCCAATTATGTCAGCCAACGTGTCCATATTCACCAAGAACTCCTTATCTCTCACTATG
The DNA here is from genome assembly GCA_014182515.1 of Eucalyptus microcorys. Lineage (NCBI taxonomy): Eukaryota > Viridiplantae > Streptophyta > Magnoliopsida > Myrtales > Myrtaceae > Eucalyptus > Eucalyptus microcorys. The sequence continues at coordinate 12,869,325 of CM024562.1, read as the reverse complement.
AAAGAAAAGCTGTTTGCATCCACGAAAGATAAATTCGAGTAAAAGTAAGTTGTGAGTTCAGGATAAGCAGCAGTGGATTCAGAACAAAAGCACTCTAATTGCAGTAGAGCAAGCTTCTCTCGCAGATTGACTTTTACCGAATCAAGGAAATCAAAATCGACATTCCTAGGGTGCATAACCCTCTCTTCAGCAGATTCGAATAAACCCACTTGTGGTTCTTTGATCTAAACAGATTGGAACCATCAGCAATATTTGCAGCCACTCCCATTCTAGGCTGAAAATGGGTAAACATCCCGTTCATCGTCGTCCAGACTTTGAGGTTGATTTGCAGTACCATAAAAAGGGTCACTCGGGAAATTTGCGAAAGTCCTTTCAACCGTTCCTCTCTCTACAACTCCTAACCTTTCCATCTCCCGCAAGAATAAGGTTTCGTTCTTGTATCCTCTATCTCTTAAGAACTCGTCGATCAAAGACATCAGTGTTCCTCCATCCTTCAAATTAGAATAAAGTTTGAAAGCAACCTTGGGAGTTAGCGTTCTTACAGGTTCAGCATCTTCTATAACTTCTTGTTCTAGTTGAGTCGGTGTAGAACATGGTCGCTACTGAGAAGGTTCTTGCTGACTTGGACACAGTGGTGGAGAAGAATCTTCTTCCTCGATCAAGTCAAAATGCGTAGGACCCTCAGGCATATGTCGTGGTCCCCTGCTTGCAATCCTTGAAGACTTTCTTGAAGACATTGTCGATTCAAAAGAGAGATTCTCAAGCTTACTCGAAAAATGTGAAAACTTTTGGGCAAATCAAGAGTGAAAGTGAAAGCAAGTGGGAGTTTTGTATTCTAGTGTTTCAGTGTAAAAACGAAGAAGACGAATCTCTACTGTATATAAAGCAAGTGAAGCGAGGTAATCGAAACGACATAAAAGGAAAAAATAAGAATACCTTTTCGAAAAAGAATAACTGCCTTTTTGAATAATTGCCTTTTTGAAAATGAATAACTTCCATAAAATCAAAAACTCGGAAAAGATAACTTCTAATATAACAATCAATTAGCGATTAAAAGTAATCGTACATTTTCAATTTAAAATACTGGAATAGAAATAACTTACAGTCGTAACTTTCTCTGTTATTCTGAGTCTGAACAACTTCAAACTTTACCTCTGAGTCTTGAGCACTTCCAGACTTTACTGGATATGATGTTCAGTCTAGTGCGAATAGACTTAAATAGGCTTTTCTCTAGAGGCTTTGTAAATATGTCCGCCAATTGATTCTTTGAGTCAATGAATTGAATCAAAACTTCTCCATTTTGAACATGATCTCTAATAAAGTGATGTCAAATTTCTATATGCTTTGCTCTTGAATGAAGAATTGGATTTTTTCTGAGATTAATTGTGCTGGTATTGTCATATTTAATCTCGGTGTGTGAGTCTTCGATTCCAAAATCTCTCAATTGTTGTTTTATTCATAAGATTTGAGAACAGCAACTTCCAAGAGCCACATACTCTGCTTCTGCTGTTGAAAGAGCTACAGTGCTTTGTTTCCTTGAGAACCACAATACTGTCCTGTTTCCCAGCAATTGACAAGTACCGGAAGTACTCTTTCTATCAACTCTGCAACTTGCTAGATCTGCGTCTGAATATCCAAGGAGAGTAAAGTCTCATTCCTTGGGATACCACAGACCTAACTTTGAAGTAGTTGCAACGTATTTGATGATGCATTTGCAGCACTTAGATGAGATTCTTTGGGATCAAATTGAAATCTAGCACAAATGCAAACACTAAATAAAATGTCACGTCTAAGAGTAGTAAGATAAAAAAAGTGAATCAATAATACTCCTATAGAGCTTCTGATCAACTTTCTTTCCTCATTCATCTTTGTCCAGCTTCAAAGAACTAGACATTGGTATCTCATTCTTTTTGCAATTCTCCAATCCAAACTTTTTAACAAGTTCTTTTGCATATGTTTCCTGGTGAATGAAAATTCCTTCCTTTAATTGTTTTACTTGTAATCCGAGAAAGAATGATAGTTCACCCATCATGCTCATCTCAAATTCATTCTGCATAGACTTAGAAAACTTCTTGCATAAGTTTTCGTTAGGTAATCTAAATATAATATCATCAATATAAATTTGAACAAGTAGAAAGTGTTTACCTTCTCTTTTAATAAACAAAGTAGTATCCAATTTTCCTTTGACAAAACCATTTTGAATTAAAAACTTCATTAACCTATCATTCAATGCCCGAGGTGCTTGCTTTAAATCATATAAAGCCTTTTTCAGTGTGAATACTGAGTCTGGTCTCTTTAGGTCTTCAAATCCGGGAGGTTGTTCCACATAGACTTCTTTTTGGATAAATCCATTTAGGAATGCACTTTTGACGTCCATTTGGAATAACCTAAAATTTTTATAATAGGCAAAAGCAAGCAATAATCTAATAGCTTCTAACATTGCTACTGGTGCATAGGTCTCATCATAGTCTATCCTTTCTTCTTGTGTATATCATTTGGCCACGAGTCTTGCTTTGTTCTTGATCACTTTTCCTTTCTCGTCCATCTTGTTCCTGAAACCCATTTAGCTCCAATAATGGATTTACCTTTTGGTTTAGGAGTTAATTCTCAAACATCATTGATGTTGAACTGTCTGAACTCTTCTTGCATAGTTTCAATCCAGCTTTCGTCAGTTAAAACTTCTTCTACGCTTTTGGGTTCTACTTCAGAAATAAGTGCCACAGCGCTAGACTCTTCTTACTTTTTGGATCTGGTACGAATCCCTTCATTAATGTTACCAATGATAAGTTCTTTGGGATAACTAGACTTGTGCTTTCAGTTGCTGGTCGGTCTAGCAGAATGTTGTTCTTCTACTTCAATTGATTCTTCAACCTCCATTCGTTGATTTTCTCCAGAAGTCTGAGTTACTTCAGGGGAGTTAGATTTGTAAAGTCTAGAGTAACTTCAGATTCTTCAGGCTGAGTCTAAATCAGTTGATTCTGCAAAGAGTCTTGGAATTTGACATTCATAGATTCTTCCACAAACTGAGTCTTTTTGTTGAATACTCTGTAAGCTTTGTTGGTAGTTGAATATCCAAGGAAGATTCCTTCGTCTGATTTCTCCTTAAACTTACCAATTCAATCATTTGCATTTTTCAAAACAAAATATTTGCAACAAAATACATGAAAGTAAGAAACAATTGGCTTCTTTCCTTTGAACAACTCATAAGGAGTTTTCTCCAAAATAAGCCTTAAAAATACTCTGTTAATAATATAACAAGCTGTAGAAACTACTTCAGCCCAAAAATAAGAAGAAATATTACTTTCAATTAAAAGGGTTCTTGCCATTTCCTGCAAAGATCTATTCTTTCTTTCCACAAATCCATTATGTTCTAGAGTGTATGGAGAGGAGAAAACATGTTAAAATCCAGATTCATCACAGAATTCGGCAAAATCTTGATTTTCAAACTCACCTCCATGATCTGGCCGTATGCTTGAGATGGCATATCCTTTCTCATTCTGTACTTTCTTGGTAAACTTTGAAAAGTGAGAAAATGTTTCAGACTTACTTGCCAAAAAGTGAACCTAAGTAAATCGTGAATAATCATCCACAATCATTAGGCAATATCTCTTTCCACCAATGATTTGAGTTTTGGTTGGTCCAAAGAAATCTATATGCAGAAGCTGCAAAACACAATTAGTAGTAACTTGTTTTATTGGTTTAAAAGAACTTCTTACCTGTTTTCCCAACACACACGGTGTGTATAAGTCAGATTTTTTAAACTTCAAGTTGGGTAGGCCACGAATAAGTTTCTTGGAAGAGATCTTGGCAATTTGCTTCATGTTAATATGGCCAAGCTTACGATGCCAAAGGTTCGCTTCATATTGAATAGAAATTAGACATTGAGGCATTTCTAGTTTGATATCTAGAAGATAAATGTTCCCATGTCTTCGTCTAGTAAAAAATTGAGAACGATCTTTACTCGTTCCCGAACATACTCCTTAGAAATTGATTTTGAATCTAGTGTCACACGGTTGACTTATGCTGAGTAGATTTTAATTTAGTCCTTCCACCAATGAGACATTATTGATTATGAGACTTCCAATCTTTACAGTTCCACACCAACAATTCTTCCTTTGCTATTTCCTCCAAAAGAGATTTTTCCATCATTTATTTGAACAAACTTTATAAAACAATTTGAATCTCCAGTCATGTGTCTTAAACAACCATTATTCAAATACCATTTAACATTTTTCTTGATAGTGACCTGCGATTAAAAAAGAAACTCAAGTTTTCTTTGGTGCCCACATTTTCTTGGGTCCAGTGGAGTTAGTGCAATATATAGTCTTTGCCCAATCCTTCTTAACAAGTCTCCAAACCATAGGACATTCTTTCTCAAAGTGTTCTGAGCTGTTGCACTTAGAACATTTGAGAGCACTTTGCCCAACAGGTTTTACAAAGGCTTTTTGAAAATGATTTTTGTAAAATGCTTTTATAGGCATTTATTTGATTATTTCCTTCACTTTTGGAAAATCAATTAAAGGAATAGTTTCTAAAATCATTCCCAAGCCTGACTTGTTGAAATAAGGTCTTTGTGTAGAAAGACTATTTTCCAACTTTTCAGATCCTATTGATAATCTTTTTGAAATGTTTGAGATGTCATTTTTCAAAAATGAATTTTCCTTTGAAAAAGAGTCTGCATTTTCTTTTAAAACAACAAAACTTTTGTCTAAATTTTCAAACTTTTCTTTCCAAGAATTTTCCTGTTGCTTCAGTGTAGAATTATCCCTTTTTAACTCGGAAATCCTCTTAAGAGAAGTTTTGAGACTAAGACAAAGTTCATCAATGTATTTTGAGACTTTAGTAGGAATTTTTAAATTACTTACCTCGAATTCACTATCTGAGTCTGAGTCAATATCTGTCTCAGAGTCTGAGTCTAATTCTAATTTTTCCATTAAACAAATATTGGCATAATCTTCATCACTTTCTTCGCATTCAGTATCACTCCATGTTTCTGCTTTGAGAGCTTTTCTGTATTTCTCAGCTTTTCCCTTATTTTTCTTCAATAGAGGAAACTTGGGTCTGATGTGTCTATTTTTCTTGCATTCAAAGTAGATCACATCTTTGTTGGTTTCATCATCCTCAGTTGATTTATTATGAAACTTTTGAGTGCTTTGTTTCTTCCAATTTCACATTCTTCCATTTTTGTTCAGTTTCCTAAACCTCTTTATCATAAGTGCTAGCTCTTCATCGTCTATATCCTCTTCAGAGTCTGTAACATCAGAATCATCGTTAAACTTTAAGGCAATTGACTTCTTACCTTTGGGATCTTCTTCCTCATTGATTTGCTTTACTTCATAAGACTAAAGTGTCACAACCAGTTCATCTATCAAAGGTGGCATGATTCTTTATGTTTCCCTTATTAAGTCTTCACGCGATTCCAATCTTTGGAGAGTCCACGCAGCAATTTGTTGACCTTAATTGGTTCTGAGATTAGCTATCCCTGATACTTTAGACCGTTTACAATTTCTATAAAATGAATAAACATGTCAGTAATAGATTTTACTGGCTTCATACTGTCCGAGTAGAATATTAATCATTGTTTCTTTTACTCGATCAGTTCCTTCATAGGTAATATGCAGCCTATCCCAGACTTCTTTGGCTGTTTCATAAGAAGATATTATGTTATACTCAGTAGGAGATAAAGCACAATATAAGAAGTAAATTGCTTTAATATCAAGAGCTTGTCTCTTGGTTATTTCTTCTTGAGTCATCTCACCAACGTCTGTAACTTCTTTTCCCCTTTCTGAAACTGATATAGCTTTAGAAATAATTCATTTTTCTACCACATCCCATTCCAGAGGATCTTTTGATCTTAGGAATGCCTTCATCTTGTTTTTCCATATGTTGTATTCGTTTCCATCGAAATAGGGTGGTCTGGTGTTGTTCTGACCTTCAACCAAACCTAGAGCCAACATACTAGCCATAGATCTTTAACTCAGTAAAAACACTTTAATTAAATGAGCACTCAGGCTCTGATACCAATTGATAGAACTAGTAAAAGCACCTAGAGGGGGGTGAATAGGTGATCAAAGAAGTTTTTGCAAGACTTAACAAACTAATTCAACTTCTAGGAATAATAGACTGAAAATGTGAAAGACTATAAATAGTTATATAAAGTTACGAATTAAAGTAAAGAGATTAAGGAAAGAGAATTGAAACACAAGGTTTATAGTGGTTCAGCTTCGACCAAGCCTACGTCCACTCTCCTGCACTGACAGCCCACTGGCTGGATTCCACTTAGAACCAAAAGAAATTTTACAGTCTCACGTCCTTGATTCCATAGTGTAGAGACTCTGCTACACTTCTTCAAGGTCTCACAAGTATTTAATCTCTCTTTTGAGTACAATTTAAGCTCAACAAATGAAACAACAAAGAACTGAGAGCTTCAGACTTTGGAATTTTTCTTTCACGCACACACTCAAATAACTTGAGCGTCTTCCTTATATACTCCTCCATGCCTTCATAACCGGTGGCACCTTCCAAAGGAGTTCTTCCAATCTACCCGTTGGACAGAATCAATTAAGGAGATCTCGAGTTATTTAAGGAATGTGACAATAGCCCACCAATCCTGCTCGCCCATACAATCAGGATCTAGGTTTCCATAAGTAGAACCTTCCAAGTATACTTCGCCAATCAATACATCTAATTATCCGAATTGATATCAATAAGAATAATTGATCATGAGATACTTTCTCCAGCCGTGAGATCTTCTTCAACCGTACGAACCAAGTCCTTAAAGATATACTCTCATCTAGACAAGTCTTCTTCATCGGATAAAACTTTCCTTCGTCGGTCTAGAGACTATCAGTTAGGGTAGACTTAAATCTTGAGTCTTGAGTCTTAAGTCTTCAGACTTTGACAATAAAGTGTGAAGTTCGTTAGACTTTAACATTTGAGTCTACAAGTCTTCAAACTAGACTGATGGAAACGTTTTATCAAGTTCAAAACAATTAAGGAAGTTTTCTCCAACAGCTTGAATGGAACCACAAGATGTCACGTTCTTGTAGAACGACTTTCCTAGTAGATGTGAGATTAATAAGAACTTCCAATTAGTAGATGTGAGATTAATAAGAACTTCCAATTATATAAGATGGAAAATCCTGATAATACACTCACTGATATTGTTGAAGGAAATGAAAATTTATTTCAACATACAAGACCTAGTCAGATTGTCACATCGCCTAGCAAATTGAATTCAGAAAAATTTTAGTTACATAAAAGTAATCGTAAAAGTATTCCCCATCATCATTTTGAGATTGAAGGGAAAGCGTTTATGATTGCTCTGATTGCTCTACAAGATGATATCAAGCCTAAGATAGTCCAAGAGACTCTCTCATCCCCTGACAAGGAAGAATAGAAAAAAGTTTTGGAAAATGAAATGGAGTCTATGAGAACAAACCATGTCTAAGACTTGGTTGATCTGCCACCCAATCGTAAAGTTATTGGAAATAAATGAGCTTTCAAAATTAAGTGAAGGGCAGATGGATCTAATGAAAAGTATAAGACTTTTGGAAAGGACGACACTCAACTAGAAGATATAGACTATGAGAAAATGTTTTAACTAGCTATAAGGTTTGCCTCTACGCCTTATCCTAACCATTGTCACATATTTAGACCTAAAATTATATCAAATGGATGTAAAAATGGCATTTTTTTTTATGAAGAACTAGATGATGAAATCTATATGAAATATGAAATATATATGAAATAACAAATAGATTTCTCAACTGAAAGTTAAGAATGTAAAGTTTGCAAGTTTCATCACTTAATATATGACATTAAACTATCATCTACACAGTAGTATTTTCATTTTCATCAAGTGATAGCATCTTTTGAATTCACGTGATTGAAGAAGATCATTGTGTGTATATCAAATGGTCTGAGGATGAATTTATGATTTTATCACTTTATGTGGATAATATTCTATTAGCTGGAAATGATAGGGGTTTGATTATCATCATAAAAAGAATGGTTGTCATCTAATTTTGAAATGAAGAACATAGAAGAAGCTACTTATACATTGGAAGTTAACATCAAAAGAAGTGGATCAATTAAACTCCTTACTTCGTTACAAGAGTCTTATATAATAAAGATTATTGAGCATTACAATATGCAATATTGTAATCCCATTGATACCACTATTAAGTAAGGCGAAGGTCTAAGTTCTAAGATATGTTTTTAAGACTCCAAAAGAAAAGAAAAGAAAAGAAATGGAAATCGTTCCTTACGCTAGTGCAGTCGAAAGTTTGATGTATGTTATGTTGGTATATGTTATGCCGTGATGTTGGTGAGTCGATATCAGTCAAATCCTGATCAAGCACACTAGAAAACAGTGAAGAAGATCCTGAGAAACTTAAAAGGCAACTAAACTATCAACTTTATTATTAAGGAAACGATTTACGCTTATTAGGCTACTCATATGCTGATTGGAAAGGAAACCTAGATGAGTGTAAATCAACTTCTGGGTATGCGTTCTTTCTCATTGAAAGTTCAAATTCTCGGAATAGCAAAAAAAAAACATGCATAGCCTTATCTACGATAAAGGCAGAATTTATTGCATGCTCTACTGCAGTACAAGAAGTAGTATGGCTAAAGCGTTTTTTGAAAAATTTAGCCATTGTCACTGAGATTCCAAGACCAATGACAGTTTATTGTGATAGTCAAGCAACCATTACGTATGTGAAAAATCTCAAGTATCATGGTAGGACGAAAAACATTAACATAAAGAACAACTTCATTAGAGATATAATGACACGGAAAGAAGTGATCCTACAATATATTTCAATCAATTGAATGGTTGTTAATCCATTTACGAAGGCTGTTCTTAGAGACATGTTCTTGACCCACAAGATATCGTTGGTTTATGTATATGTGAACATATGTATTGTACTTGTTTGTCTTTTAGAGAATTGTTGTTTCATGAATAAGTACAAGTCAATTATGAGATTAGCACAAACACACATATATTGTTGAAAGGCATGTCAGTGGGTAACGATTGGCTCACTCACAAGAGTAATTACCTCAAGTGTTATAGTTAGTAGGTTAAGATGAGACAGTATGTACTATAGATGCTGGAAGAGCAAGTTTAGTACATAGTATATTTTTTAAGTTGCCTTGATTGGAATCAAAATGAGATATGTGATTTGTATGTGACAAGATTGAGCATGATAGTCCCACAATCAGGTATGCCTGAAGGATGCTAAATGCGAGTACTTAATTGGATGCTATAGAAATCGAGCAGATATAGCATCGAGCTAAACATAAGTACATAAGAAGAACGTGACTATGTTTAGACTAAGATCCATATAATGAATGTATTTAATAAAAGACATATGTTCTTATAAAAAGAGAAATTCATTATAACATGTAATTCATACTACATATACATCGTACTACCAAAAATGAATTAGATCAATGATGCTACTTTAGCATGTCGCCGGCTTATTTATGGGATGTGTCTAGGAAAGCAATTATTCTAAAATAGATAGAAACATGAGTGCGAATGAAGACTATTATTATTTTACATATATCACATGTATTTACTAGTCAACCAATTATATCGTTTTCTATGGTTTGAATATAATTGTAAATACATTGTGTTTTGAGAATAGCAAGTATAGCTTTTAAAAGATAGGTATACTTGGATTGATATAGCAAAATATGTTGGAGATACTATGAGATATCAATTGTTTATTTTTCTGGAGTTGTAGCCATTATCTAGGAAGCACCGACACTAGAGGTATGCAATGAGAACCGCCTGAACCGAGAACCGCTCAGACCGAACAGGCTGGTTCTAAGTGATTCCTAGAAAGGGTGATCTGGTTCCCGATTCCCATTCTTGGAACCGGTAGCTGGTCGATCCAATTCTTAATTCCAAGGTAGGAACCAGACCGATCAGACTGAACCGGTTAATTATATATAATATATTTCTAAATTTCTTTAAAAACAAACCCAAATTCCTCCCAATTTCCACCATTTCCCGATAAACCTCTCGTCTCGAGGATCATCTTGCAGATCTTCTACAACCTCTTGGGAAGCTGGATCGCCTACCTTATCAGTGTCTTCTACATTGAGTACCCAACTAAGAAGGAGAAAGAGAACGTCAGCTTCAAGGACCACATAATTCAAGTCCCCCTCCCTTCTTCTCCTCCTCTTCAACTTCCCCTACATAGAGAAAAAGAGACAAAGATCAAAACCAAAAAACGAAGATAATAAATGAATCGATCGATTGATTACAATGGTTTTGAGTGCTGGATGGGTTGCTCCGGCCATACTAGAAAGTTGTGGAACTCACCTTCAATTGCACTTTCCTTCTCTTCGGCTCCATCATTCAACTTATCGCTTCAATTTGCCTTTTTTGCTTCAACCGCAAATTATAGGTTCCACCGGACCAAATCGGACCAATCGATCAATCTGATTCTCGATTCCAAGACCAGTTGATTCAATTCATAATCCTAGAATCTAAGGACTAGTCCTTCCTATCTAATTCCTAGTTCCACCTCGGAACCAGATTGAACCGGAAACCGATCAATCCTAATCGACACTCTCCGGAAGCCTTCATATTGTATCAGACACTTCGACACGTGTCTGACGCTCTTCGACATTCGGTCAACATGTGCTAGAAAATCTGACACTTGGTCAACCCTCCCAACACGCAAATCAAGAATTCCGACATGCGAGTTCAAAATTCCGACACATAATTTTGACATACACGAGGTCAATTTGTAAAATTTTCAGTAAATGGAAGGTCAAAATATAAATATGTGAATAAATAAATAATAATAATAATAATACTAATAAATGGGAAAATAAGAAAAACCTAACATTTTATTCTCTTCCGACTCTCACTTCCCATAACACACAATTCACATCTCAAGTTTATTTTTTTCTTATCTTCCGACACACTTTGACATACTAGTCTAGAATGTGGATTGTTTGTGTTTTTCCCTCCAAGTTTTGTGGATTATTGGAGTGAAGTTGAATTTGTCAAATTGAAACAATGAATTATATTAACAAATTATGGATTAATGTTTTTAATGTAAATTCATTCTAGGCTCTTTTCTATTATTTATTTATGAATTTGAATCAAATTAATTTCATTCATGAAAATGATAATTTATCATGTATAAAAATATACATTTAATATACAACGTGTCAAAATTCTCTATTTTTTTAGAAACGACGTGTTGGCGTGTTATGTCGCATGTCGTGTATCGGTATCAGTGTTACTTAGGCCATTGTGTTATCCCTGATAGATGCATAATTAGAGCTCCCAAGTGCAAGTGTACTCACACGTCACGCAACTTTCTTGCTAGTATGAATTGTTTCTAAAGTAAATGAATGTTGAATGCCTTACATACTCTATCAAATCCATCAAGTTCAAGTAGGAGATGTTATATTATGGTGGTACGCCCATGATGGTCTGTGTTTAAGAGGCACTGACTTTGTGACATCCAGATTTTTCAACCCTGTCTTCTACTGAATAAATCGGGCATTTCATTTACGCGCCTATAGGGTTATTCTCAGAGCCGATCACTCTCGAGATAACTAGACTATCTAGGGAAATTATTAAGGAATTTTAAGGCAATAGACTTGAGAACTCAATCAGGAATCGGCTTCTTGACCGTGTCCATCTTTAGAGGTCATTACGGCACAGTTAAAAATCGATTTGAAATCAAAGATAGACTGGATCGACAGAAATGTGTGGCTAATTGTGAGTGACACCACTAAATTAGAAAATTCTCGTCGGCCGACACTAGACTGATTTTCTTATTGTTTTGGTACCCTGTGTCCGTAATTGAATCATCGAGATTTTCACGACAATCGAGAATCACCAATGAGTCGAGTGGGTTCATAGTGGCTTGAAGAAAATCGACCACTGGTCATTTGCACTTAAAAATATCTGAAAGTTACCCGATAGTCTAGGTCACGCTAAAAACGCGCCGAATGGAAATTAACCGCCAATTCAAGTCCGATTTCAGAAATTGAAGTTTCGACCATGTCACAATAAATTCTAGGAGTGTCGACTCAGTCTCAGAAGATTTTTCTGACAACCGACACTTTTTGGGAAAAAGTCGTCGCCGGGTTGTTTTAGTGCAAAAAATGCCGAAGGTGGTTTTCGATTGCGAAAATTGAGAAGCGTGAGGGATTATTGGATGAGGAAAATTGTCAATTGAGGCATTGAAGTGCCAATTGATTTTTTGTAGAGGTCAAATGAAATTAAATCGAGCAAGTTCGATGTCCAATTGAGGAGGGCTTGTGCCAAAATTCGTGTACCCCACAAAGCCACAACCTTTTGACCACTCTGTCTTCTAGAAGAGGGTGTTTTGATGACCTATTGAAGGCCAAGTATTCTTACATGGTCAAGAGTGATTTTGGAAGATATTTTGTGAAATATCCAGCCAAGTGGAGCCCAACTCTCACTCATTTCTATCCATCTCTTTCCCCTCACCCCCTCAACCGATCGGACTCTCCCTCCCCTTTTCATTTTCGTGCGACATCTCCAACAGCCGCTGAAGAAGACCGAGCAAATCCCCTGCAGCTCATGCAAGATTTCCTCCACCGTTTCGGCTAGCCCCTCCACGCGTCCTCTTCAGTCAACAACCGAAAGCACAGAAGCCCTTGTTGACCGAAGCCCAGCCGCTCGCTGCTACCCGTCCATGTTCGTGTTCTCCTCAACCGAAATAGCTGCATGCTCCCTCATTCGCGCCTTCTGCCCACGAAGACTCGAGCTCCACGCGGCTTCAATTTTCGTGAAACCTTACTGACCGAAGACCGAGCCCAGCGAAGCAGTGTCCACGAGCAGCTTCCATCTTCAGTCTTCCCCTGTGGCGTGCCCTCAGCTCCACGCCAGCACACCAGTCAACCTCGTGTCTTCTCCGCTGGTTTGTTGACCAACAACATCCACCGAGCAACACCACCGAAAAGAAGCCGCACGTATCCACTGAATTCTACCGTCCGTCCGTGCTTCCTTCCACGCGTCCGAGCCCCAACTCATTCGATCCATCATCTTGCCGTGAAGCCGCGAGATCCACCGAGTTGCTAGCCGTTGCCAGCGTCTTCGGTCTCCTCAGCCAGCGAATCCAGCTGCGTGAAGCCCAACAAAGCCTGCAGCGGTCCACGAATCCTGCAGCTTCAGTCTTCTTTTGCTCGTGGGCCAACCACATTGAGCCCATTCCGATTTTCAGTGGCCCAACTTCAGCTCTTTGGAAACCTGTGAACAAACAGCCCACAAGCCCAATTCAGTTCAACGACAGCCCAGGCCAACAATTTGTTTCAGCCCTCTTGAAGCCCAATCCAATGAAGCCCAACAAGTTTTAGTTTCAGCTTCGGGCCCAGCCTGTTTTCGGCCCAGTTTAAGTCTTCAAGCCCAAGATCGAGCCCAACCCAGTGTAAGAACAAATCTCAATTGGGCTGAGATTTGTTGGGCCCAAGTCTTAAGGCCCAATCCAAGCCCGCCGATGTCGTCGAAAGTCCGATTTCGGCCGCCGTCGCGGTGATTCGGTCTCCGCTTTTACCAAGTGAGTTTTACTCACTAATGCTTTCTTAGTTTGCTAATTATGCTTAGGTTTGGTTAAATTTAATTAAGTGCAATTAGGTGGTTAGATTAGGTTAGAACAATTAAATTAGTGACTTAATGATGCATGTTAGGTGGTTAGACCTAGTTATTAGCAAGTAGAAAGGTTTGATTATTTATTTAATGCATCTCGGGATTTTTCCCGACCCATTTCGGGCTCCAATCAGGCATTACGGGCCTAAATTGGATTTTTAGTATTTATTTATTAATTTTCGAAATTATTTATTTATTTATTTATTTTTCCGGAAATTCAACCGAGATGACCGGTGACCGGAATTTCGTGCTGATTGTCGTGGTGCAGACCGTTTATTTAATTGAGCTTTAATTTATATAGAATTGATTTAAATTGTGAAATTTGAGGATTTGTCCTTAATTGTTTGTTATTGAATATTTGATTGGTAGATGGCCGAGTACGGATATATAGCGCCAGTTACATTGATGGGCTATATAGTAGAGAGAATGGTGAGAGCTAACTAAGAATGTTATTGGATAAGACCAATCAGGTATTATATTATTGGACATACGTGGTTCGGTGATTGGAGGTATCACTGGCGAAAACGACGCCTTAAAGAACGCATGTGAATGACTTATAGACAAACGCGGTTCAGTGATTAAGGAAATATCACTGGTGAAAACGACGCCTTAAAGAACTCACGATGTTGTCTATAGCCGATGTCACCTTGGCAAAAACGGCGCCCTAGAAAGGACACGTGGTTCGGTGATCGAGGATATCACTAGTGAAAACGGCGCCTTAAAGAACGCACGGTGTCGGTGATCGGTATGTCATTGGCAAAAACGACGCCCGAGAAACACATGTGATTTGGTGAAGGAGTATACCATTAGGGAATTATGGTATGAGTGGGAATGACCTAGAGGTGGTTCGAATGACATGTAATCGACTAAGTCGATTGATCAATGCTTAATCGGATGTCGTGAATTGTTTGAATATCAGTGTTTAACCTTAATTTGCAGGTGGAATCTGAAGCCAAGGTAAGTCATTTGATCTGTGCATGTTTAGGCAGCCCATAGTGTATTGGCTTACTAATCGGGTCTTAGGGAGTAGAACTCGCTGAGACGTGGTCTCATTGGTTATCGAATAACCATTTCAGGACCCTGAGGAGGAGCCAAAGAGGAGGAACCTGAGAAGGAGAGCACTGATGTGAAACCTAAGGAGGAGAAGGATTTTTGAAGCAGAAGATGATCCAGAGATGGATCTTGAGTACAACCCAGATGTGGATTAAGATCTAATCCCTTTTGTGAACCCTATCTTAGTGTAGATAGGTGTGAGACAAGTATGCTGGGAATAGTATTGTAAATATACTATCAGTTGTGCTGTTAATAAAAGTGTGGTTGTGAATTTCAATATAAAAAATATGGCATGTTTTTCTATCCCATTGTTTTATTGTCTGGGGATTTATAACTGCTTCTGCATGTGTAATAAAAAGAAAGGGTCGGCGATACTTAGTCCTGGGATATCACACGTTAAAATCGACCTGGTAGAAGGATGGGCGCGTCCCCGAGGATCGGGGCATGACAGGCTCATCTTAATGTGATGTGATTGAGAGGCACCTTTTGAAGGGATATGAGTAGTTATCTTTTAAGGAAAGTATAAAAGCGATAACTTCTTAAGATAACTAACAAATGAATAAATAAAAGAACGTTTCAAAAAGAGAACGGTTCTTTCGTCCTCTCTCTATCAATCAAAGAACAGCAGACACAAAAGGTTTCCATTATTACTTTGAGAAGACAATCGGCATTAACATTGTAGAATGAAAATACCTTCCTCGTTATTGTATTCGAACCAACATGAAGTTGTATCGTCCATTGTTCACTGGTGATCCAACATACATCTCCAAGTAATTCACTTATTGTGCATCAAAGAGGTTAGTCAATTCTTCTAGCGACTTTTTTTCATTACTCTTTTATTCGAACTTGAAAATAATGACCTTCTTCTTCTTCTTCTTCTTCTTCTTCTTTATTCAAACTTGAAAATAATGACTTTCTTCTTCTTCTTCTTCTTCTTTAGCTTTTTAATCCAAGATCAAGCCCTTCTTCTTCTTCTTCTCTTTCTTCTTCTTCTTCTTCTTCTTTAGCTTTTTAATCCAAGATCAAGCCCAATCAAATTTGCTTGGGGTTAAAATGCAAGTCAACATTTACTTACTTAAAATGCAGGTCAACATTTACTTCGAACTTGAAAACAATACTTTCTTCTTCTTCTTCTTCTCCTTCTTCTCCTTCTTCTCCTTCTCCTTCTCCTTCTTCTTCTTTCTCATTCTTCTTCTGCTGCTCCTTCTCCTCCTTCTCCTTCTCCTCCTTCTTCTTCTGCTGCTTCTTCTTCTGCTCCTTCTACTCATTCTCCTCCTTCTCCTCCTCCTCCCCATCCTCCTTCTGCTTCTTCTTCTTATCCTCCTCCTGCTTCTTCTCCTTCTTCTCCTCCTCCTCCTCCTGCTTCTTCTTCTTCTTCTTCTTCTTCTTCTTCTTCTTCTTCTTCTTCTTCTTCTTCTTTAGCTTTTTAATCCAAGATCAAGCCCAATCAAATTTGCTTGGGGTTAAAATGCAGGTCAACATTTACTTAGTTAAAATGCAGGTCAACATTTACTTAGTAACCACCACACATATCCAAACAAGCATCACACTTCAATCCACTCGGATTTTGATACGGGCTCAAACTTGAGACATAAATTGAAAATATTGATACCTATTATTGTCAGAAGATAGAGATGAAAACAATCATGGCCCAAAATCACCCTATCTATCCTCTTGAGGAGATGTTTGGTTTCAACACCACATGTATATTCTACCATAGTAAATATTCAAGAATCGATACATGAAATTTCAATCCCAATGAGATAATTAGGGGCTGCATGTTTGTATTCTTTTTTTTTTTTTTTGTTCAAGAACAGATTTTCTGTTTTTTTTGTTCTCGGGAACAAAAAAAAAGCAATGTAAACGCGTTTGTTTGCGTTTTTGTTCAAAATCTGTTTTTTTGTTCAGGAACAAAATTGGAACGGAAATGAGAAACAAAAAAAAAGTTGTTTTTTTGTTCCAAAAACACTTTTGAAGAACATTTTTTTCTCTCTCTTTTCTTCTTCTTTTCTTCTTCTTTTTTCTTTGGCCGGTCACCGGCCTCAGCCATGGCCGGCAACCGACCGTCGAGGGCCGGCGACGCCATCGAGGGTCGGCGACCTCGTCGGAGCGTCGCCGGCGCGGCAAGCCCGAGCCTCGCCAGGGGCCAGCGACGCTCAACCTCGCCCGCACCGGCGACGCTCAGCCTCGCCGGGGGCCGGCGAGCCTCTTCGTGGCTGGGCGAGGCTGCCGGCCAAAAGAAGAAAAAAAGAAAAAAGAAAGAAAAAAAGGAAAAATAAAATAAAAACATTAAAAAATTAAAAGAAACAAAAAAAGAATAAATTTACCAAACATGTTTCTATTCATTTTTTATTCCCGAAACAAGTTTACTAAACGCGTTCTTTTGTTCAAAAACTGTTCCCCGAAACAAAAATAGTTTTTTCTATTTCTGTTCCCTAGAACAATTTTTTAACAGAAACACAAACAAACAGCCCCTTATATGATTTTCCATGGCAAAAGAGTCCTGAACTATGCAAAGCCAAAGTAAATGAGATGACAGTGTTATGGCTAAAATATCACCTAGAGGGGGGTGAATAGGTGATTTTGCAAAAATAAAAAATTTAAATAAATATTGCAACAAGACAATTTCTGATGAAGTGATCAGATTTTACTAGTGTACAATTCTATCACAATTAATAAATAGAGTAAGGGATAGAGAATCGCACACTTAAGATTATAGTAGTTCGGCTTTTGCAAGCCTACGTCCACTCTCCCGCGCTACAGCCAATTTACTAGAATCCACTAATAAGAACCGATCAGAGGTTTATAAGGTCTGAGCTCTGAACACTCAAGCTCGTGTGTATAACTCCTCATACACTCTCAACCTCTAAATGGTTATGCAATGATACTCACAGAGACGAATGTAAAAGATCACAATACACTCTTCAAACTTTGGAATTAAAAGTTTCAATTCTCGTGAATGTGAATTCTAATTTCTTCAGCTTCAAGATCTTCTCTTATGCTCCTCCTAGTCCAAGCTGACCATTGGACATATCTCTAGGAGGACTTATACAGTCAATCTACCCGTTGGCATGGATCTAGTTGAGAAGATCCGATGCCTTTAGAATCACCGAGGTTGATACTTCCCATAATTTCTACCACCCATACAATAGTTTGAGTTTCCATAAGACAAGTGCTTCAACTTGGAAAGAATGTTTCGCCTCAAGTCTAACATTCCAAGAAATCCAAATCTTTGAGAGATACTTTCCTTTAAAACTCCTTATAAATAAGGCATGAAATCCAACCAATTGCTACTAGCTGTTGCACGAGGATATTATCTTCTTCCTAGCCGTTTGAAAAAACACATAAGGAAATAAATAATTAAACCACAACTCTAGTTCTGATTGATAACATCTGATCACATCCCATCAAACTTTCAACCATTGTCCTTGATTATCATAACACAACACAACATTAATTATATAGGCAACCATAATGTCTTGATAAGTCTTTGAGTCTGGTTCTCTTAGTCTGATGAGTAACGTTTGATGATACATATCAGAGTTTCCGTCAGAACTTCTTAATCAACCAAATTGCTCCAAGAATATCACATGGAAATTCTTTCATTAGAACCATTGAACACTTATGTTTTGTCAATTTTCAAAATCAATTTGGGAAATTTCCTCAACAATCTCCCCTTTTTTAATGATGACAAAACTTTCCAAGCAAATTTTATATAAGGCACAATGTGAATTCTATAAAAATTTTGCTGATTTCGTAGAGATAAGCACAGATTTCTTATAGAAAGTCGAGCTAATCAGAGTGCATAAGATTTGTAAAGAAATTCTTTGTTTTGATTATGGAAGTTCACGATATAAATAAATTGAAAGAAAAACTTCCCGTTTCCATATAGCTCCCCCTGAGCAAGATCATGAAAGATCTTCAAAATCTTCATGCTACATTTAGCGTTACGCTTTTCTTTCATTTTCTCCCCATTTTTGTCAGCATCACAAAAGAAACAATAATAATGGAAGGAGTATCACATAAAGAACACACGATTCAATTCATCTTCACACACAATCTTCAAAACATATTTGGCATGAAACATAATTTTTCTGAAACAATATCTTATAGATGCTACGATGAACATAAAATATATGCAATATATCTCATGTTCTTGTAAAATCAAATACCACATACATCAGCAGATATCTATCAATGATTACGGATGCAATGTGTAAATTTCACATACCTTTTTGTCATAATAAAACGATAATGGAAATATGAGATTTATAGTGACAAAAAGTAACTGGAAATAGGAAATATACTAACCAGATCATGTAGAACTTAGCAAATTCAAACATATATTACCTTTTCTTCCATAATCAAGAGGAGGCAAAAATTAAATTGACTTTATCAGGATTTTCTCACACTTGATTTATGCTACCCTTCAATTTGAAGCCCTTTTGAAATGATTGCGATTTTCTGCCTTTACTGTACATCCCCTTTCTCCTTCTTTAATAATTTGCCCAAACTTTGCGCAAATAAAAGAATTTTTCGATCCTTTGAAAATGGTGCGGTATCTTCACAATTTTTCGGATCAAAACTTTTGAAACTTTGTATGGGAAGATTCTTTTGCCACCTGCAAGTTCTTGTAAAAAAAATCTTCGCAAAATATAGAGAATATCATGTACATACCTTCCTTTGATTCGCGGATCAATCTTGCCAATTATAAGATATACTTCCAAAAGATAGCAAGTAAGCAAGTATAAACAATAATATCTTTTGAGATTGAAAATACTCTTCCTTCACCATAAAACTCAATTGCAAATAGATATCAATGTTAACATATTTCGCAAACGGAATCTAAATAATAGAAGCATTAAATCTATGCAAGCTCTTATAAATATGGCAACAAATATTACCAATTTATATTCCAATGTTCATGTGCAGAATATACCTTCCCTTTTCTAAAAAAATTCTCACTCGAAATCCTTCTTTGATTACATCATGATTTGCGTAAATCGCAATCAAGCTTTCTTTGTACAACTGCCTACAATAAACTCATCCCTTCTTGGTATCCATGCATGTGGATCCTTTCCTTTTATTAGTCACAAAATAGGAAACTTTGTATAATCTTATGGCATATAAAGATCATCACGTGAACAATATGCATAATCAAAAAATTCTCACTTCGCATCACATGATAAAAATATGAGCGTAGAATCAGTTTAAAAAAAAATATGAATTATTTCTAAACAACAATCATGTGGATATTTCAATCATTACCAATGATAGAACAAGTCATATAAATCAAGCACACTATGAAGGTAGAAATATTATATTAGATATAATGAGAATATAAAAAATACATTTTTTTACCAATTTTTCTCTTTCTTTATTCCTGCAAAAAAAAAAAAAAAAACAATTCATCTATTTTTTGGTACCTAAATTTGTTTGGGTCCTTTCTAGTTAGTGGAAGCATCAAATCTCCAGTTGATTGACTTGGATTTCCTCCAATCAAATGGACATTCTTGCTTAAAGTGATTAGGATCACCACAATTCGAGCAATTACAATATTGAAATCCAATAGGCTTGACGAATTGCTTACCATAATGATTTTGATATTAATGGATTGGCGGTCTGTGCTTTAATATTTCCTTGACTTTTGGAAAGTCATTCTTGATCTCACTTGCATATTCAAAGCCGAGGCCAGATTTGTTGTAGTACGGCATTTGTATAGAGAGAACATGCTTTAATGTCTTCGAGCTGAGAGAAAATTTCTTGCAAACTTTTGAAATTTCTTCCTTATAAGAATCAACTTCTTTTTGCAAAATATATTTCTCTTCCTTGACAGAAGAATTCTCCTTTTCCAGCTCACTAATCTTTTTCTCATTCATAATATTTTGTTGTCTCAATTTAAAGATTTCCTTTTTCAACTCGGAAATTTTCTTCAACACTTTCTTAGGTTCCACGCATAACTCTTCAAAAAGATCATCATCATCGAGAATAAGATCTGAACTAGTTACATCATCTTCTTCATATTCAATGTCCGCCATTAAGCATAGATTTCATCACTCATCATCGCTAGAATCAGATTCCGTGTCGCTTCAGATCTCATCTTTTCGAGATTTCTTCTTCTTTTCAAATTTCCCTTTCCTTTTCTTGAATAAAGGACAATTGGGTTTTATGTGACCCATTTTCCTGCACTCAAAACATATTACATCCTTACCTTCATTATTGTCTCCATCATAAAAAAAAAAATTCGTTCGGATTTCTTTGTTGGCTTCTTACCTTTGGAGTTTCTTCTCTTTCTCGTAAGGTATTGAAGTATTTTTTATTAGCAACTTCATCTCCTCATTGTCATCTTCTTCATCTCCTCATCATCATCTTCTTCATCTTCAGAATCTGAAACATCAGAATTAATATAAGATTTTAAGGCAATCAATTTCTTACCTTCAGGATCTTCCTCATTCAGTCATTCTTCTTCATAGGATTGGAGTATTCCCACGAGTTCATCCACGGAGAGAGGTGATATCCTTTGAGTTTATCGAATGGATGTCTTAATGTTGTTCCATTCTTTTGACAGTCCTCGAAGAATCTTATTCACTTTCATAGAATCTGATACATGTTGCCCTTGATATGCCAATCCATTGACAATGTCAGTAAATCTACTGAACATGTCAGTTACAATTTCTTCAGGTTTCATTTTAAAGGCTTCATATTGTTGGAGAAGAATGTTGACCTTCGTCTCCTTGACTCGATCAGTTCCTTCGTATGTCACCTGCAATCTATCCCAAATTTCTTTTGCAGATTCACATGAGGAAATTCGGTTATATTCAGATAGAGATAATGCACAATATAACGAATAAACAGCTTTAGCATCTAGTGTTTCTCTTTTCTTGATGTTCGCATCAGATGAGGCTGAGACTTCAGGTTTTTTGCCTTCTTCTTTGGATGAAGAAGTGTCAAGATTTATGCCTCTTAGAACAACGTCCCACTCTAAGGGATCCTTGGATCTAATGAATGCTTTCATCTTGTTCTTCCAGATGTTGTAGTCTTTCCCATCGAAGCTTCAATTCTCGTGAATGCGAATTCTAATTCCTTCATCTTCGAGATTTTCTCGTATACTTCTCCTAGTCGAAGTTAACCATTGGACATATCTCTAGGAGGACTTATCCAGCCAATCTATCCATTGGCTTGGATCTAGTTGAGTAGATCTTATGCCTTCAGGATCGCCAAGGTTGATATTTTCCATAATTTCTGCAGCCCATACAGCAATTTGGGTTTCCATAAGTCAAGTGCTTCAACTTGGAAAGAATGTTTCACCTCAAACCTAACATTCCAAGAAATCCAAATCTTTGAGAGATACTTTCCTTTGAAACTCCTTATATATAAGGCGGGAAATCCAACCAATTGCTACTAGCCGTTGCACGAGGATATTATCTTCTTCTTAGCCGTTTGATAGAACACACAAAGAAGGAAATAATTAAACCACAACTTTGGTTCTGATTGATAACGTCTGATCACATCCCATTAGACTTTCAATCGTTATCATTGATTATCATAACATAACACAACCTTAATTATAGGCAACCATAACGTCTTGATAAGTCTTTAAGTCTGGTTCTCTGAGTCTGATGAGTAACATCTGATGATTCATATCAGAGTTTCCATCTGAACTTCTTGATCAACCAAATTGCTTCAAGAATATCACCTAGAAATTCTTTCATTAGAACCATTGAACACTTATGGAAATGTTTTGTCAATCTTCAAAATCAATTTGGGAAATTTCCTCAATAGATAGTTGCTACAAAAGAAACTCGGTGACCATATTCTTCTCCAATTAAAGTTTTGTTAACATTTCCAATGAATATTCATTATGTCCTCGTTATAGGGTGACCGAGGGATTGTACTTGCTCTTACCGGTCTACCTTAAAGTGGGCAACACACAAAACTTACGTCCCTCCATCCCCAGGTTTAAAGAACCCGTCTTTGGCATGACCGTGCTATGGAAGGCTCCAAGGAAGTTAGAATAAGAGAACACTCATTTTGGGATGGACTTTCTTTTTTTTGCATGTTTTTAATTTTCATATCTTGTCTTGTTTAGACAAAATTCTATGAGAAATTTAACTCGTGCTATATGTAAATGTCATCTTGAAAATTGAAATATTTCTAATTGAATATATATAATAAGTGCTCCAGGGGCATTCGTCTACAAGACCTAAATGATAAAAGGAAGGTTAAATTTAGGCTAATTAGTATTGCTTTTGACGGGCAGCTTGAAATGGTGGATAGGCATTTTTCAGTCACGACTCTCTATATTGGAAATATTTCAACAAATTTCTTCAAGTAACCGACAATCATCGTTGCCACCAGGCCCAATGATACTCCTTTTTCTTCCCTCGATAAAAAAGAGGCGAGCAACAACTTGACAGCTACTCTCTTGAGGCGTTATTATAAAAATTTCATATCTGCCGTGAAATATCCGATTTCAAGTAAAACTATTCATCGCAAATATACAAGCCACCAAAATTGATCAACATGATCAGAGCTAAAAGATCTAGAGAAACTCAAGGGAATTCAATGGGAAATTTTCATGTAAAAGAGCTGACATTCAATATTTTAATTAAAGTCAAGACAAGGTATTCTCTTCCATAACCTGTCAAACATGGTGATATAATATTTAAAGAGTGTGAAAGGACCAAAATTCTGGACGATGATTTTCACTGCCATATAAGTCTCTATCCATAGAAACTCCTTTCCCTTTCCATTGGCAAAAGAACAGCTGTGGCGTATCAACCATTTTCTATACTTCTTAGCGAATTGACTTGCTCTGTCCCATCAACCTTCGATTCAAACAATTTTTAGATAGCGGCAAGAAGTCTGACTCATCCTCTTTCCCTCCCTTGTACCAATTCTTTTTCATTTATGAAAAACTTTTTTAGAGTCATTCCAAAATAAGAAAGACATTCATTTTTTTTTAAATGATAGATTCGACTCTTATTTCGAATGAATTTTTTAAAGTCAATTTACAACTGTTTTATCATGTTAATCAAAATTCATTACTTCATAAATAATGTTTTTTGGACCTTGGAAATCTAGACCCAGTCCATCATCATTCATCTATATTTTATTAAAAGGTGGTGTGTTATGATTTCAGAGCTTGAATGGAACCAATTATTACATAAAGTCGTAATTGGAGCTACTGAAGCCATCACCCCTTCAGATAAACTTTTCAATCGGATCCACTGATGAAATTGGGTAGGTGAAAATTCATTATCAACACCAACGTCATGTCAATGTACACATCAATCAAGCCTTAGCACTCATTAACCTTTTGCTAAAGTTGGACGGGTCAAGTTCATCCGTTTTCGACGGGGTTCAGCTTTCAAAGGAACGAGGCTTTCACAATATCACATTTCTCACCTTTTCTTTCACCCTCTCTCCCCAATTTAATCTCTAGGAAAAAGAAAGCCTAAGTCCACGTGTCCATCACGTGTTTGCCCCGAGCTATTTAACGCTATTCATTTGTTCCAGTCGAATCTCGATGCAAATCTTTATCTTTAAAGGCTCCGTTTGTCTCTCAAATAATAAATAATTTAATAAATCTTTTCGTAAAAATGATTTTTTGAAATGATTAGTCATTATTGAAATTTTCCATCACCAACAATAATTTATGGACAAAGAAAATATTTTTCATTTATTTCTTTCAATAAACAATATAAATAATCTTTTTTAAGAAAATATTTTCTTCAGATAATCATTTATTTTCTACAAAACTATAATCACTAGGGTTTGTTCCAAAGGCCAACATTCCCACATAAGGGAGGGATTGAGAATCCCACCTTCGGGGAGTCGGGTGGGGACGATTTAGTTTTAGTTGTTGGTTTCAACTCCCACACCTTATAAGGAGATAAGACAAAAGTCTAAGATTGATAATTAAAGTATGAATAGAGTAAGACTAACATAATAATAATAAATAAATAAATAAGGAGCTTTGCCTATTTGGATTCCAATTCATGCTACAAGCTTAGCATTTAAACTACTTTAATTTTTAATAAAATGCTTTTTTTAGTATTTAAGGTTCTTGATATGGAATAACCCGTATCTTTAGAGCCTCGTAGGTCGATAAATAATTTTTTTCTAGTACAGTCATGTGATATTTTTCATAATTTTCTAAAGTAAAATTCATTTTCTATTGTAAATATTTATTTGGGTGAAAAGGTCAATAAACTTTATTTTCTTAAGAATATGTTGAAAAAACGGAGCCTTGTCGAGAGTATTTGTAACCAACAATGACTCGATTTTTTTTTTTTTTAAAGAAGCTAAATTTTTTTCATTTTCCGTGGCGATTGTTGAAACTTAGGGATACCGTCACTAGATACAAACTGAAAGGACCTAAATATTCTCTTCATGGCGCTAATATATTGAAATTGATCTAACCATAAGTATGGAAAAAGACCGAGATCATCGAATTTTCTGCACCGTTTGCGACATGAAATCAATCGAAAGATCATGTGCTAAAAGAAATTCACCAAAATAACAAGAATTTGATCTAAATTGGTAGGATCAATTGTTGTTAAAAAAAAAAAAAAAAAAAAAAGCCATCTATCCTATGGGTCTATTTGTATCATGAAAAATAAATGATTTAGAAAATATTTTTCTAAAAATTATCGCTTATTTCGCTTGCAAAATGAATGACAAAAAAATATTTATATCTTTTGCGGAAATATTAATATAAAAATTACTGTTGATAATAAAAATAATATTTATCAGTTATTTATTCCAAACCATATAGCTAATTACTTTATAAAGATATTTTTCAAAACTTGTATTGTACGTTAAACAAACAAATCCTAAATATTAAATGTATTAATAAATTCGATATCCCGGAAGCGAATTTCGAATAAATTATTGAGTGGCGAGCCTCGAAAATAGCTTTGGCTCCGTTGAGCACTAAAACAGAGCTTTGGCTCCTTTCCGCACTTAAACATGGAGGCGAATCTGGGCTCTTTTTTTTATATGAGCAAAAAAATAAAAATCTGGGCTTTTAGATAAGAAGAGACGGGTGCAGCACGCAGCTGGCTTGATGATGACGTGAGGCTCCAAAGCCGGGCCCGCCTATTTCGTCTCGAGCGGTATCTGGTAAACAAATTCAGGCCGTCCGATTGTCCCAACGTCTCATCCAACGGACGCGACACCGTCCCACCCGAGGAGACCATGAGGGCCCACATGTCCCGCCACGCCAAAAAGCCGACGAAAGTGGGAATACGTGGAAGGAAGCAAAATCCAGGCGGATCGTCGGGGCGCGAGAGCCTACCCCATCTCGAACCGGTTAAATTTCGTGGGTCCCACGAGATGCACATCGTTTGACGGCCGAGATGAGATGACAGTCAGGCCGGATCAGGCGCACGGGATACTTCCTCGCGTGGGAGAGGAAAGGGGCCCCGCACACGGTATCGTTTTTCGGAGCGATGCGCATGGAAGGGAGCGAGGGGAAGACGTCGCGACACGTGGACGGTGGTTATGGCCCCGGGATCCTCTCCCTCCTCGCTATAAATCCGGGCCGCGCGGCGTCTCCTAAAACTCGTTCAGCGCCGAGAAGAGTGCAGTATCAACTTCGATCCTCCTTAGTTTTCGACTTCAATTCTCCTTTACCGTAATCTGAGAATGTCGTGCTGCGGAGGAAGCTGTGGCTGTGGCTCTGGCTGCAAGTGCGGTAGCGGCTGCGGAGGGTACGTCGTCTCTCTTCCTTCCTGTTCTACGCCTATCGAAAACTTCGTCGAGTCGTGTGGTGATATGGCTGAAAGGAAATGAGACGTTGTTTGTGTTAAACGATGACGACGATGACGATGACGATGACGATGACGATGATGTTGATGCAGGTGCAAGATGCATGCCGACCTGACCTACAACACCGAGAGCAGCACCCCCGCTGAGACCCTCGTCATGGGCGTCGCTCCCGCGAAATCGTACGCGTCTCTTCTTCCCGAAAAATCGGAACTTTATCAAGAGACTCTGTCTCTAATCTAACTTTTTCCCGTTTGATCCGTGATGTAATACGCATTTTTTTTTTTCGACATGCAGGTACTTCGGGGGGGCGCAGATGGAGGCCGAAGCCGAGAACGGGTGCAAGTGCGGCTCGAACTGCACCTGCGACCCGTGCAGCTGTAAATGAAACGGATCGCGACCTTGAATTCCAGCCCCGCCTACCCTCCCGACCGGAGAGGGGGGGAACCGATCGAGAGAGACCGGGTCTAATGTTTTAGTATATAACATGTTTAGTGATGTCTGTGCGTCCTTCGCCGTGTGGGTCTTTTACCTTGTGTGCCGGAATAAAGCAGCCACGGCTGGATATGTGCGACTGATCCTGAACTCCCTTGTTTAGGGTCCTCCTTTGATGGAGGTAGCTTCAGCCGTGGCTGGCTTTGGTCTTTTCTTCTTTCTGTTTTTTTATTTTGATGTCTGTCTTCTTTGTAAAGGTCGCGTCTGATCTGGGTTTCTCTGCTTCGGGTGGGTTGGTTTGTGTCGGGCTCAGATAATGAATGATAAAGGCGATTGAAAGGTCTGTTCTTGCGGTCAAAAAGTTGGCACTATCTCTTTGAATTAATTGCCCGTTTTTCGTCTAGTGCCATGGATAATTTGACTGATGGGTACCGAAACACATTGAATTAAAGATCAGTGTGAGGAATATAAAGAATGGGTTGCAAATCACATGACGTTTCTATGGTGACTCGAGGGAGACTTGGAAGGGGTGAATTATTGAGGAAACAAAAGCGGGTAGCTGTCAATTCAATGGTTGAAACGCGTGCCTAACTTTATCCACGGAGAGTCGTCGAAGTTGGACTTTTTGTCAATCTTCTCCAATCACTGACCCCTACCTTGGATGTACCTTAGATGTCATACGGTGCATGCACCCTTAAAACGGGCGTGATTCACTGTTTACATCTAAAGATGTCATCCGGTACATGTATCTCTAAAACGGGCGTATACACTGTTTACATCAGAACCGTTGATTTTTCTTTTTCGGGTTGTTCATTAAGTTAAAGTTTGGGTTTGTAATGTGCTCTCGTCATCAAAGTTTGGGTTTGTAACATTGTATGTGCTGTGATCAAAAAAACACAAAACTTTGTATGTGCTCCCGCGAGACAAAAAATAAAAAATAAACACAAAATCCATCAAAGCGTTTCTAGATTATTCATTTTTATCCGACGGTTTCATTCGACAACCGCGTGTTTCATCCGACAGCCAAAGGCGCACCAAACAAGCTTACTTTGTATGAGAGCATGACGGTCCCATCGACGTATACGTTCACATTAGAAAGCGTTTGCACTTATGGTTCTGCCCTTTTTATACGAATTAACAGGAGGGGCAGAGACGGAAATGCCAAAAAAGCTTGTCAACACACGTGATCTGGGTAAAATGGACGGACACAACAAATAATGAGACATCATAGATCAAGAATAGGATTGACGGTGTTTGTGACATTACATCCCTTTTTGATCTCACAATTCATGGATTTCAAGACTCTTGTCAACTTTTTGATCTCACGATTCATGGATTTCAAGACTCTTGTCAACTTAGACGCGGCTTGTTTACAATATCGCAGAACAGGCATAAGATTGAAAGATGATTCAAGCGGCAATGTTCCACAACAGGTTGTTACCAGTCTTCTAGATCACTCAAACACGTCTCTCGCGACTCTACCAAACATGTTATGAACCTGCAGAAAATTCCGGGTCACATGAAGTCAAATGAAATAAATTAGCTAAAGTCGAAGATCTGGAGACGTCGGAGTTTTGTCTTCGATGGAGATCACATATTCGTGCATCTAAATGCAAGTTTAGGGTGCACCTGCTTAGAGGAGAGGCCGATCTTCTCCAAGTCATCTAACTGCATTACCCAGATAATCGTAATGACAAAATGGGTTAAAGAAAGAGTAGCGTTCATTGCTAGTCTCCCGCTTTCATAAACCGAAAGGAGAAGGAAGTTGATGAAAAAAAGTAGTCGTACCGATTTCAAAGGGCCGGAGTCTCTGAGTTCAAGGATGTAATCTGCTCTCTTCGGCCCAATGCCCTGTATTTCAAGAGAAAATATCAAGCAGTGTTACGACCCGAAAAGTTCATTTTGAAGTAACTAATTCCTACTACATGCGTACCTTAAGCTCGAGAAGCTCCTCTCTGCAATCGCAACAACCAAAGGACGTGCTCAGTACTCATTGACAAGAATAAACTCATGCTCTTAATACAACAGACAGTCACATTACCTGCTGGCGACATTCAAGACATCGATGAATTCTTTAATAAGACGGGTCTGCAGATCAGATAACGCACATCAGTTCCACATCCAGAGTACTAAAATGTAGGCAATGATAGCGAAGTTTTCTAGGTTATTTCAACTTGCCTTCAAGTAAGAGCTGCACTCGTTAAATTTATCAAGCGGAGTGACAACATTCTGGAGCTTGCTTGTGCAGCTCTTGGAAGATGTTACTGGGGTCTGTGGCTCGAATGGCTCGGAGCATGTTACTAAAGCCCTTTGTCCAGTGTTTACATCTACTGGGGAGAGTGCTTTTCTTAATGGGCTCTGCCTTTCACTTTTCGTATCAGTAACTCGATATGACTCAATGAAGTCGATAGACGTTTTGGTACTCCCTACTGGAGACAGCACTTTTCTTTGTGGGCTCTGCCTTTCACTTTTCATATCGGTAACTCGATGTGACTCAGTGAGATCAATGGCTGTTTTGGCACTAGCTCGGTCGTCCTTTTCCATTGGCTCACCTACATATAATTAAAGCCACCTTAAACAATAGCATGAAGCATATATTTCTCATGTATCATAGAAATTCCAAATTGCAGCTTATCTAAATTGACTACTAATAGAAGAATCCTTGAAGACTGGAGTACCTCGGAGATCTATTCTTGATTCCAAAGTAACTGCATCAAGTGCATCTTTCACCTTGATGTCTGTATGCTCAGGAATATACTGCAGGTTCTGAAATGAACATGTTTAACTGTTAGAGAAGCCTGTACATCTCTCCTTGTAAAAGCCTATGCATTCTTCATAAAGAGATGCTTCAGATCATAATTGACAAGAAACCACTATAATCATTGCATTATATCATTAAAAACTACTCAAAAATATTAAGGGACTGGCCGAAGCAATGAACGCATCATAGAGAAGCCTGCACATCTCTCCTTGTAAAAGCCTATGCATTCTTCATAAAGAGATGCTTCAGATCATAATTGACAAGAAACCACTATAATCATTGCATTATATCATTAAAAACTACTCAAAAATATTAAGGGACTGGCCGAAGCAATGAACGCATCATAGTCATAAAGAACAGCGGCATAGGTAATGATGTCATGCGGGGTAGGTCCTATTGCTGGTTGGGTTTTCAATTCAAGGTGCATAATGTCATGTACAAATTGAGCCTCTTAAGCATGACGTACCTCTGCATCCATTTCCTCCAAACCTCCATTATCAAATAAATTTCTGCAGGAGACCAGCAAGATCCTGCATTTATGTGACCATCAGATAAAATTGAAGGAATAGTATGTCATTCAACACTTTCATTGGCAATCACGACATTACCTTCGGGAGACAGAATTACCCTGTCTAGAGCTGACCTTCGTTTTAACAGTAGTTTGATGCTCAGCAGTTCTCTTGACAGAAACTGGCGTCTTCAATGCTCCAACTCTGGTTGAACTCTTTGTTTTGCCTCTTGATTCGAGCCAAGCACGCAGTTTTGCCTCCATGTCAACTTTCAACTTAGGAGTCTCTTGCTTTTGAGCCGAAGGAATAAAATTAGTGATGTGGCGTGACCGAGCTGCCAAGCTCACAGTATGAACAGATTCTTGGTACTCTCCAGGATTCTATTAGTAAAACACCAAATAGAAATTATAATTGTTAAAAAGATCTGACGTATATTCGCAAATTGTTGAGGTAACTTCAACACTTTAGTCTTACCAAACAAGCAACCATGATGGCACGACTTGTTCCGCCAAGAGAGTCCTGCAGTATTCTAGTCAGCTTGCTCTCTCGATAGGGCACACGAGGTTTGTTGTTGTTCAGAGCATAAATCACGTTGGACAATGCAAACAGCGATTGGTTTATCTTGCTGCTCTCCTGCATACGGATTCCCTCATTGCAGGTCCTCCTGTTATCTTCGTTCCCTGATGAACAACGATTATATAAATACACGTGGGCAAAAATGAGCTGCAGCAAACAACTTAACAGCGAGATAATTAGAAAGTACCAGCTAGATCTATGAGGTTCAACTTTCCAGTGACTACAGCATCAGAATCATCGCCACAAGGCGTGGTGACAGCGATAACGAGCGCGCCATGGCTCCTGCTAGAGATATCATTTAAACCAGTGTGTGCCACTTTGCGCTTCTGGATTCCACTAGCAAACACCTCGTTAAACTCAGACATTGATTGGACATGGACCCGCGAGAGTCCTTTCAGGTGGATTTGCCCATCCTTGTCGTCCAGAATCACAATTTCCTTCGGCTTCTCTTGCAGAAGGTCATAGCATCTCTCCATGTAGACCTCATAGTACGAAATCTCCGCAGTGCTTCCTGTGGTCTCACACATGGACAGGATCGTGGACATGGCCAACAGCATCAGGCCCGGCAGTTCATCGGTACCCTAAATCATTAATCATTTCATCAATTCTCTCTCAGCAAAAATGCTAATAGCACTATCCAAGCAAAGGAAACGAATTCTGTCACCATTAAAGTCCAAATCCAACAAGAAGAAGAGATTTGAAAACCAATAATCCACCCCCCAAACATGCTCATTCGTGACGACATTCTATTAGTATTTCGAACATCAGGGCATTCATCATGAGGAACATAGATGTCTCTAGGACTGCGAATTCTGTTCACTGCAGAAAACTTTCCTCCTTCCTTCCTACCAATTCTCCCAAAACCCAAGCGGAGACTAACGACGTACAAAGTCAAACGAAATTGAACAACAGAACGATGATCGTCCGAACGTTTTTCTCAAAAGCTCAAGCTGCATGTCAATATGAGCCCAGTATTCAATTCAATTTCCCCCAGTCAGCTTCAGAAGCGCCCAGATTAACTTGGGAACTCAGTACTTCCTTCCGTTTTCGTGCAATAATAAAATTCAGCGGTCTAAGTCACAACAAAAACTCAAAAGCTAAACTTTTCCTCAAAAATTACAGGACCAACCTGCATCGTGTAGGTTTTACCGCTGCCGGTGGCGCCGTAGGCGAACACCGTAGCATTGCACCCACGGAAAACGCCAGCAATCAGGGGCTTCACTTCTCTGTCGAATATCTCCCTCACGTTGTCGTCTTCCTGGCCGAAGAACGAGTCCAGCTTATAGCGCTCGTTCCGACTGCGCGCACAGAAAGCAAAGGAAAAAAAAAATCACCCACAAAAGCAAAAAGACGAATCGATCTCCGAGAGCAGAAACAGAACGATGGAGAAGGGACTTTTTCGCTGACCTCGTGGCTTGGTCCCTGAGATGGACGGTGACTTCGCCGTCGGGCAACGACCCGCTCGCTCGATCGAGGACGGAGGCGCAGGGGACGGGCTCGCCCTCCGTCGCGGCGGCCTCGTGGGGGAGGAAAGGGCGGACCCGCACAACCACCCGGACCTTGGAGGGTGCGTCCATGGGAGTCGAAGATCGCGAGAGAACTGAAGGAATCGGGAGGGAAGGAGGTGGAGGAGATGGACGGGAGACGGAGCAGAGCAGTTGGGAGTTGGACCGTTGGAGTTGAGGGAGATTTGAATTGAAAACTTCGGATGCCTTCGGGGTTTGGGCTCTGCTGTCTGGGTCGCAGCCCTTTTCCATTTGAATTGCGGCGCTACAGCGAACGCCACGTGTACGCAAAATACTTACGTGCAGGTTTGGTCTGTGTTCTTTATCCAAATCTTAGCGTTTAATTAGGGCAAAGGTTGAATTAATTCGTCCGTGTTAAATAAGATTAATTGAGAAAATTTTGATTTTTCAAAGTATTTTTTGAAATTGTCCAAAAAAAAAAAAAAGTATTTTTTGAAATAATTATACTAAAAATACTTGGTTTGCCTCAATGACCACCCTTCCAACATGAAGGAGGAAGTGGGAAGTTCGAATCTCCACCATCTTAAAGAGTTGCGATGGAGACAATTTAGTTTTAAGTGTGAGTCTAGACTCACGCCATACAATGAGATAAGGCAAAAGTTTAAGAGTTAGAGTAAGACCGACAAAAAAAAAAAAATCATTATACTGACAATTACATGATTTTCTTAGTTAATTATTTATTGAGTGCACTTAGGATGATACTTAATAGAAAGCTTTATTTAATGAGTGTTTCCGGGCACTTGGTATACACCAAATTAACAGAAACTTTTTGAGTTCCAGTGCAGTTCCTGTCTCCCATTACTTCTAGTCAATGCTTTAAAAATCAAAGCATTTCAAGCGTGCGTGATTCTTTTTAAATTTTTCTCAATTCAAGATTATTTTGTGAATTCCCGAATCCCAACGTGAGTTTTCCTCCAATTTTAATGGGTAAATATCTTTTTAAGTGGCAAATAGTTTTGTAGATGTACTCGACTATAATTATGCCCTTGTTTTTTGACTCTTATGTTATTTTAATGTGGGGGTTTTCATGGGATGCTTAATGAGTGAGATAAATGGCACCTTCGAATTATATTTCTTAATAATAGAAATTCATGAGCATTCGTTAATAAAAATTTTAATAAAATTTATCTAATTATTTTCCGGCAACTATTCAAATCCTTCATCCAATGCCCTTCAAAGTACCTATCCATCTGTTCAAAATTAAAAAAAAAAGTACCTATCCATCAATCAAAGCTTTGAAATGTAGACACTCTTTGCTCATTGAGCCTTTTAATAAAAAGATGAATAGTCTCACGCTCACATGATCGTTTAATTATTGTTAAAGCGCTACGCTGCTATTATTAATTAGTAACTTTAAAAAGAAATAAAATCAAATCAATAATTCCATAACTTCATTAAAATAAAATTCGAAAAAAAAATTGGCACTGTTACGGAGGAGGGAAGGAAAAGCTGTGAGGTGGATCCACCCAAGCATGACGGGGTTCCGTGGCCCACATCGTGCTGCCTTTGCTCGTTGTACGCGCACACTCGCATACGCACGTAGACGTGCGCGCGGAGAGAGAGGTCTTAGCAAGAGTTGCTAAATTTGTGATGTGGCAAAAGCGGCTACCTTGATGTGCATCAAATTGCCAAGCCTAATAAGCATGTCGTGATTTTCGTCGTCCCTTCATGTCAACCGTCTCGTCCATCTCAACCCAAAGAATCACGCCACTGTAGCCTAAGACCCATTATTACACAAAACATCATTTGTGCACTTGTTCCCTTGTGGAATAAGCATAGGATCGATCTAATTTAATATTCAATATGAATGGATCAGACAGTCCAGTCTCATCAATAAGAAAAGGTGAATATTTTTTCTTTTCCTCTTCATTTTGACCAATATTATTAATAGGCTTAAAATATTTTTAGGTCAGATATTAAGAGGCTTAATTGACAATTCAAAAAGATTGAGGGACTCCATATCTTTTGGCAAGCTATTTTTTAGTATTGAGGCCCTTGATAAATGCACTTTTTCTTTTTCAGTAAAAGATCATTTCATTTCAACAAGGAAACGTAGATGGATACACCGTATGTGCTTCAGAATATAACAAGGTCAATAGAGGGGGCAGGGGAATGAGATCCAATTTAAAGGAAGAGCATTGTGGAGTTAGACCCAATTCACAACATTATTCTAGAACTATGGAATAAGCAAAGGCTGGGCAAAAAAGTCAATTAAGTATTTGGTAAATGCATCAAAAATCGTACGATTTGTCACAAAATTGTAATTGAGTCTTAAAATATAGAAAAAGTATAATTAAGTCATAAAATTTGTCAAATTGATATGATCGAGTGTTTCCATGAACTTCGACCAACTTAATTAACCAAAAATGTGAACGTGACCTTTTTTTCTATTATTTTCTCTATCCCGCATGGTATAAAATGACTAAAACGGTGTCATTTTGATTCAAATCTAATTTGTATAAAAATTATTTAAATTAAATTGAAAAACAAGGTGAATTAAGAAAAAAGGAGACTTGCCCCGCCAACCATCCCCACCCTCGTCAACCCTTCCCGACAATGGTAGGGGCAATGGTCGGTTGCTTGTTTCTCATGTATTGTTTTGAAAAAAACAATGTTTTTTTAAAATTTAATTTAAATAAAATTCACATTTAAAAATAGATTTACACTAAAACGGCATCATTTTTGTTACATTATCACGACATAAAAGAGAGAAAATATTAAAAAAAGTCACGTCAATATTTTTCGTTAATCAATTGGATAGAATTAGTGAAATAACTTTCGATTGCCTTTTTTTTTTTTAGTAACTTGGAAACCACCGTATAGCCGGCGCCGTCGACGGCGTAAACCGAGGCGGACTGAGGCACCACCACAGACTCAACCATGGGTAAGTCGCACGAATGCGACGTCTCTGGGATTCAAACTCCTCCCCTTCGTGAGGGGAAGAGACCAAAGCCAGTTGCACCACTTACCACCGCGGGTGGTGGTTCAATCACCCTTTTTTTTTATTTTTTGATGACCCGGTAACTACTGTCCACCACAGACTCAGCCGCGGGTGAGTCGCACGAATGTGACACTTCTGGAATTCAAACTCCTCCCATTCGTTAGGGGGAGAGAGCCTGGACAGACTCAGCCGCGGGTGAGTCGCACGAATGTGACACTTCTGGAATTCAAACTCCTCCCATTCGTTAGGGGGAGAGAGCCCGAAGCCAGCTGCGCCACCGGGGATGGTGGTTCAATTGCCAAGTCGCGCGAATGCGGCGTCTCTGGGATTCAAACTCCTCCCATTCGTGAGGGAGAGAGAGCCCGAAGCCAGCTGCGCCATCGAGGGGGCGGTGGTTCAATTGCCCTTTTTTTTTTTTTTTGTGACCCGGGAACCACCGTACATCTGGCAGCCAGCGGCATAAATCCGGGATAGACTGAGCCACCACGACAGACCCAACCGCGAGTGAGTCGCGCAAATGCGATGCCTCTGAATTCGAACTCCATCCCTTCATGAGAGGAAGAGAGCCCAAAGCCAGCTGCACCACCGCCCGCGGTGGTTCAATTGCCCTTTTTATACATGACAAGGTTTATAATTTACGGATATACTTATCCCAATTAAAAACTAGAGGAGGATCAGCACCGCTGAATCAACAGCCCCAAGGCACGTGCGATGCTCGTGGTCCCACTACCTTTCTCCGTCATTTCAGGGTTTAAGGGGAGAAAGCGTTCATGGCGTCGTCACCGCGCCCTTAAACCCTAGTCGTAATCGCGCTCTGCACTCCTCCGCGGGTCGAAGCTTTGAAGCAGGAAACAATGGACAAGACCATTCTCGGAGAGCTGGATTCCCTCGCCGAAGAAGACAAGCTCCGGATGAGCGCCTTCGTCGATCGGCTCCAAGCGCGCGACAGGTCAGCCCGTAGCCCCCCGAGCTTTAAGAATCGAAGTGGGCCCCCGCTTGTCGTCGCCTGATTGCTTGCGTTGTCGAATGCGTGTGGACGTGCTGTGATTTGAAATTGCTGCAACTGGGTTTTGCGTTGCGTTGCGTTTGCGTTTGCGTTATTGCCTGAGAAGGAAGAACGTGGGACGAGTCTTCTTGTTTTGCTGTCGTTTGTGGGTTCTGATGATCTGTGATGTCTCTGATGTGGGTCGATGTATGGGTTTCTAGTCTGTTCGCTGTAGAGATAATATGTTGATTTCAGGAAAGGAAGACCGTGAATGTAACAAGTCTTGTTATGCAGAGGCTTTGATTCTTCATTGCTAGAATTTTCTCTTAAAGTTTCCATTTTCCAATTTGTTTTTTGTATTCTACTGGGAAACTGTGTTGATTCGGTTGCCGTAATAGCCTCTTCTTTTATTCGAATATGTGCACATGCAATGATTTAAGTGTTATTCCGATTGTTAATCCTGTTCCGCTCTAATTTTGCATTTACATTTGTTTGCGTTAACATTGAATCAGTCATCTTCTTCTTTGACATTTCGTTTTTTTTTGTTTTTTAAAGGTTTTTATAATCTATGATGTGTGTGTGTCAATGGGTAAGTTTCTAGTCTGTCGTCGAGAATTTCAGGTAAAGGAACACTCGCTCAAAATGTAAATGTAACAAGTCTTGTTATGCAGAGTATTTACATTGTTCATAGCCACAAATTTTCTCCCAAACTTCCAATTTCCTGTTCTTTTTCTGCCACAAGAAAGTTAACGTGATGCAGCTTCTTTCACAGATCTTAAAATTAAGGAGTGACTCTGGCCTTTTCCTGCTGGTTTATCTGCATATATTACTTCGAAAAGATGTTACCCGAAACAAGAAATCTTCTAACCATTTTATCTGGGGAAGGGGTCTTCTCTTATTGTTGAACAAAACCCGTGGAGTCGGTCGTACCCAAACTGAAATTTTCTCACTATTACTCCTGTTTTATGCCTTATTCTATTCTTTTCTTATTTGAGAGTGGTAATCTGAATTAGTCTGTCAAGTGTTTCTCTCTCTTGCCATGCAAGCTGTCAGTTTGGAGTATAATATATGGCATATGTGAAACCTCTTAACTGACTTTTGTCATTCGCATGGCATTGGCATCTTCTTGCAACTTCTGATTTAACCATCACGTTCCAACTATCTTATATCTGGAGATGACTCACTGAGTTAATGTCTAGTTTCAGCAAAAACTTTGTGCATGGAGAGGCAAATTCTTTTTGCTTTTGTTAAGACTAAGAAGTTTATTCAATAAAGAATAGTTACTATTCCGTGTGGATAAAAGAGAAAGTGTAAATAAAAGAAATCAAGACTCAAACATATGAAGAGATTTTTCCGACTAAGATATGCTGATGCAGCCTTCAACTGATCTCTTTATCATGCTTACCAGCATAGATGATTCTGTGGGCCTGGTTGTTCTCCCTGAAATTTCTTCAGTGCCTTTCATCCAAATTTTCTGTGTAATGTTTGATTGTGTAGCTCATTAAAAATTCTGGTCAAATCTGACCCTCTGTTTTCATCTCCAGTAAGAAGAAGCATTTTGTGGCATTACCAGGAGCATTCCATCTTTCAATTAAAAAAGTTTCCAGATGTCATAGATAGAAAATGGATAATAATATGATCCACAGATGGCTCTCTTCTTGCAAAGGAAGCGTGGCTCAACATGGTAATATTATAAAGTTTAGTTCGTATTCTGCTAGAACTTGCTGTGGGCTTTGACCTTCAAGATTGCTGCTATGAGAAACAGTTAGGTTTATCTCCACATGAATGATCATGACAACTAAGAAGATTTTATGCTCGTTGAAGTCTCTTGTGAACTTGGCAACACTAACAAATCGGGGGATTAGCTTATTTTAGTTAATCCCATAATGGTCCAAGGATTACCAGTTTGACACCTCTCTTTTCTGCATCCAATGCTTTTTCAACTGTCATAACGGAAAGATGAGATTCATCTTCTCATGGAACAGCCTGATTCTTTTTATCCGTTCTTTTTCTTTTTCTTTTCTGCCCATCCTTATTTATCATAATCTGCAGAAGTTAGCCTGTTCTTTCTTATCAATCGTTGGCATTGATGCATCCAGTATTCATGTTTCACTTCCCTTTCCCAGACCCCAGTAAATCTCCAGTTAATTCTTCACTCCACTGTGATTCTACGAGTCTTATTCATTCGGACTTAAATTGGATATGTGCACCTTGTGTATACTTTTCATTTATGCGAGTGAGGGTTATGCCATATGTGAGAATCTGATTTCTTTCTCCTGCTTCGGATATTTTATTGCAGTCTAAGGTTGTATAATTCTTTGGTGGAGAGATGCTTTATCGATTGTATTGATTCTTTCTACCGCAAGTCTCTTGGCAAGCAAGAGGAGAGATGTGTGCTTCACTGTGCTGAAAAATTCCTCAAGGTATCAGCACATGTAGGAATGAGACTGTCGGAGCTCAACCAAGCAGAACAGCAATCAAATCCAAGATGACCCTCGCTGATAGGAAAAATGTGTTGTCATTGGCTTTATTTTTTCCTCCGGAGAAGAGAAGATCCACAAGGAATGAGACAGCATTATCGTGTTGGGAGTTTAATGTAGTGATAGATATCTTTGCATAAGATTGTAAAAGAATAGAGGAACATAATAATGTGTTGCCACTGACGTGATTTTAGATTCGGAAATTCTTTCTGTAAAATGAGCGATAAGTGATTTGCTTGAAAGGGTCATGTTTTGATGACCCAACTTAACAGGCTTATCTTTTGAAGTAATGGCATTCCTGTTGTACTTCTTTCTGGATGCATTCTAGTGATGTTTCTGTTTGTTTCTTGGATACTTTGATGCTCGCATGCATAGGTGGTTACTCTGAGCACGGGCATCAAGTTACAAGGTTTTTCGAACATACAAAGGGACTGTCTTTTTCAGTAGGAGCTTTCACATATTGAAACCCATCCACCTGAAGCGCGACATTCCTGGATTTGTCATCTACATGATTCAGAATGAAACGATAGTCACAAGTTCAATTTAATGTCTGTTTTTATGATGCATCTCCACCACTTTCCTACCTTTCTCGTTTAAGACCTAAAGATTCGATTAAACTCCACAAGATGCCAACCAATCTACGTTAGTTTTAATGTTTCCTTGCCAATGCAAAATTCATTTCACTTAGACAACTTTGAGACAGTTCCTGTCATCTTTTGTACCTGTAACAGCAAGAGCATTTGACCAGAAGAAATTAGATTCTCCTGGAGTTCTTGTTTTGTGGTATTTTTGGGGCATATCATGATGGTTAATTATATGCGAGACCCAAATTTTAATGAGAGTTACAGTGAAGATGAGTTCAGCTAAACCTTCCACTGTAGTCAGCACACCCCAAACGTTGTTGGAAATAAAACTAAGCCCGCTCACTGGAACAATACTTTGTTAATAAAAGAGGATGTCATTGCATCATAAAGAAACATTTTGATAGTTTCTACTAACAATGCGCCGGCCATGAAACAAGTCCGTAAGCGGACTAAGTGACCTCTGTCAGTTCAGCCAAAGAAAGTCAAGTCAACTTTCGGAGTTATTGAACAATTAATTACTCTGTAAGTTTCCAGATCAAGTCAAATTAACTTGATGCTCTGTGTCACTGCTCCTTGCAGGAAAAAGTCACTCATGTTTTGGAAACTAGAACCCTCATTGATCACCCTGCTTTGGCTTTTCATGGACAAACATCTCAGCCAGAAGAATGGTGACAAACAATTTGCTTCAAAAGGTCAATGCATTCAGCAGCAACCAATCTTCCACTTGGAACTAGGGATAAACGGGAAACCAGGCGCCCCCCAAGTCATCCATACGAAAGAGCTTACAGTAGAACCAATCACCTTCCTTCGTGAGGCAACTCTCTAACAGCTATGGCTAGATTTTATATGCAACCAAAGCGATTACCATATATCATGACAATAACCTAATTGATTGCATCCTATATGACCATTAGAAATACAAGCTGAACAATGCAGATTCCTCTAGGATTTTTGCGTGAAAGAGTGAATATAGGAATTGAAAGCAAAAAGGCATTTGGCAAAAGAGATCAAGAGCTGAATACTCATTAGAATATTTAAATAATAAATCACCCGTTCATCTAACATTTTCAGTTTTTAGAAGGTTATGATCCCATAAAATTTCATATGATATTAGATTAAGAGGTCTGCGTTCAAATCTTTTCAAACCCCCATTTGCCTCCCCAATTATATATTTCCATACTTTAGGCTTATGCCAAAGTCCGGTCTACTCGTGAAGGAGACTGTTAAAATATTTAAATAATAAACCACATCTTCATTTAATAGCTTAAGTTTTTGAAACTGATAACAGCAGTCTCACCAAAATCTCACAATTCTATTGCAAGAGCATGGGCAAGCAATCTTGTAGTTTGGTCAAAGATCATACACATTAAGATCTTGGAGTCTACACCCTACTCAGAAGACTGATAAAATGCATGTACAGAGTAGAGAGAATGTACAGTAGAGGTATGAGCCAACGAAACAAGAAATTAGGTGCAAACAAACTCCCATGGATGGCAGAAGAGCAAAATTACCTGTCAAAATAAGTTCAACAAGATGAGATTCAAGCACAAACAACGACTATAGATAACAAAGTGAACAAAAATAAGTCTAAACAGCTTCATAAAAAGCCACACTTTCGACCAATCTCATTAAAAGGGCATTGATATTAATGGGATGTTAATTCCGACAAAAGACAGTATAAAAGAAGAAACAAAGGAAGATATCTGATCTGTCAGTATATTGCTTGAACAAGTAGTAGGAGATGTAACACTAATTCATAACCAAACAAGGAAAAATAGCTAAGGGTGAATAATGCATTTTTGGGTAAGCTATGACTGTTGGCTTTGACTTTATACTCCTAGCTATCGTATATTTAGTCAAATGAGAAAATTGGAATGAAATAAAAGGACTTGAAAGAAGCAAATACTGAATGAGCGGTATATAATCTGTTCACAAGCTACAGCCTTGGAATTGGAATGAGATGTTTTCAGGAGTGTGGAAGAAATTGATAATAGCAAGCAAACTCATAAAAATTTACTAAAAAACTCTCCAAGAAATTGAAAATGAAAAGAGAGAGACAAGCATCGTAACTCATAATAAATCATGAATCAATGAAATCATCATTTTTGTTGACTCATGCCCACCTTTTCTCATGAATTCCCACCTCCCCTTTGTTGAAAAACGTA
The DNA here is from genome assembly GCA_014182515.1 of Eucalyptus microcorys. Lineage (NCBI taxonomy): Eukaryota > Viridiplantae > Streptophyta > Magnoliopsida > Myrtales > Myrtaceae > Eucalyptus > Eucalyptus microcorys. The sequence goes on along the minus strand of CM024562.1, from coordinate 12,827,887 downwards.
GTAAAAGCCTCTTTCATCCCAATTTCTATTCACATTCCTTTCTTATTCAAATCCCCAAAGACCATAAAGAAAACAGATGAAGAGAACAATCTTGTTGCCGACTTTCAACTTAAGTATAAAAGACATATCCTAGCATATAAAATGATGTTTTGATAGATCCACCAGCGCACATAACTTGACAACTTTTCCTTGCATTTCTTATAACTCCATCATTCCCAATTGTATGCTCCCATCTCCAATCCTATTATCAGAAACCCTAATGTTCTTGCTACTTGAACTAAATATGTTAGATATTGCAAGCTGCAACCAAACAAGGATGTGATCTTAGGGTGCATTTGTTTCGTGGAAAATGAATAACAGAAAAATATTATCCTAAAAGCAATCGCTTCTATCACTTTACAAAAATAAATGTACAAAAAATATTTTCAAAAATTCACGAAAATTTTTAGACATAAATTGTTGCCGATAATTAAAAATTTTCTCATTGACTAATTATTTCAAGTAATACAAGCGATCGATTTTTGGAAAATACTTTTAAGCATCAATGATCCTTGAGATCCACTTGGAGAGTTAAAGATAGTGTAGTTGTGCGTTGTCTTCCGAAACTTCAAAACTCAAGTTTGAGTTTTCTCAGATCAAGGAAGACTAATAAAGATACATAAGAGCGGACAAGCCTAGGGTGCTTAGATAGTCAAAACTTAAATAAAGATACAAAGAAGTCGAATTTTCAGTTGAAGAAAGCAACCAACAATACATAGAGCAATCAGCAATTTAACTAGTACACTGAAGTCGATGGAAATGTCCAATTAAGTTGACTACTTACCCAAGGATCAAATTGCTGTTGTTGAAGATATTTTTCATTCTAAGAAAGTTAGTATGATTCTGAAAAAAGGAGATGAGACAACTAATCAAACAATGTACAAATGACAATGCTGAGAATTTCTTAATTGAGTCATGTTAAAAAAGAATAAACAACCAAATTGGTGTTGCTGTGGACTTCCACCAGCTTAAATGTGCAGTAGATCCAGGTGACATAGGCCACTATAGTCATGTGGTCTCATGAGTTTCGATTAACCATTGAGAGAGAGAGAGAGAGAGAGAGAGAATTAGGAAACTAAGCCGGTATTCTGCTGCCTGGTGAATTTGCTGCCTTTTCTGCTTCTGATAGTCTAAATAAGTATTTCTAGTCTTGGAAATTAAACCACGCACAGTGGTCGATTATGTTATTTTGAAAGGATAGAAGAGTATTTTTATAAGCACAGCAATTCGGGTTTTCCAAAACTCTTCCTTCTCCATCAGGCGAGCGCCTGATGAAGATAGCGCAAAAGGCATGAACCTCATGTAAACTTCCTAGAAGCAACATCTCATCGCCCCGCCTCACATGAGTGCTTAGGCGCCAGGCAATCGCCTTTGACCACACTAACATAGGCAAAATGGAACTAAAGGATCTTTGAACTAGCCGCTAGCACTTCAACAGTCTTCTCACTGTTCCTCTGAGCCGAATTGTTCCATTTTTACTAATTTTTACTAAAACAAATAATAGAACATATATTAATCCGAGATAATCCCCTGAAAAGGGGAGGTCCACAGCATATTTCTTTTTTTTTTTCCAATAAGAGTGCTCTGATGCTAAAACTCGTAAACAGTAAGCAGGGTAATAAAATTAAAACACTTGAATTTCTAAGACAAGACATGATATATTCATTACCCTAATGGCATTTCCCAGCCTCATGATTTCGTATTAAACAAAGAATTAGCAGCCAACCTATTACTCTGTATGCCCGCGAAGCCTTTTTCTGTTCCCGCATGTCTATGCTCGAACTACATAAAATGCTCCATAACTAGATGACTTACAAGGGAAAAAGAGGGCTTCGACTAGAATTACATGAATATGGGTTTGCTTGGTAAAACCAGAAAATATGTAAATTCTGAATTTTTACTGTTGATAACTTTTAGTACTGACAAGAAGAATAGAATTGTTTGATGATAACTGGCAGTGGATTACTGAATGATATTAATTACTTTCCAAGTATGGAATTGCAATTATCATTGGTAAGTTCAATAATATAATTGGGATGATTTTAATTAAAATCAATTACTTTTCCATTAAGTGAATTAGGTGGCCCCTTCTTTACTTAGTGGATTAAGTGGATTAAGTGGATTAAGTGAATTAGTTTAATAATATAATTGGGATGATTTTAATTAAAATCAATTACTTTTCCATTAAGTGAATTAGGTGGCCCCTTCTTTACTTAGTGGATTAAGTGAATTTTTCACTTAATTGAATCTTTTACGTTAAAACTAATTATGGTTATCAAACCAGCTTAATTTCATTCACAGCTGAATTTTTTGATTTCAAACACTTAATTAAAATTATCAACCAGGCCCTAAAAGTAGCCAAACAAAGCAAATAATTGAGCAACCTACCATTGTCCTGTACATAGTTCATGACCAGTGGACCAGAGAAAGCTTAACCGCCATATTGTCCACATATAAACAACCTTGGGATATGCACAGCCATCTTGCCACCACTCAATATCACCTTCATAATGATAGTCCCCTGATATGATCAAAGATCAGGTGTCAATAGGCTGCCCTCAAAAGATGGAACAATACCCAAGGGAACCAAAACATAACCTGACCTGTGCCAAAGTCCTAGCATCTAATCTAAAAGAATAAGGCACCAATACTTGTTTGACGAAGAACCTTCGTGCTTCGGTCTAGTCCATGTGAAGCCACCTGAAAAAATATGACATTTAATCAAGAAAGGTGGAACAAAAGTAGAATTCATGCCAACTGAAAAAATATTCTGCACAAGATGTGTGTATTCTCTAATGGACACAATCACAATCAACAGTTTTCCTCATTTTATATCTAAATGCCACTGCCCAAAAGAGAGATTCATTTCTAAAATTAATGTTATATCTCAATGGAAGAAGCATAACAGGAAAAAACCAGCACCATATAGGTAAGAGCAGCATAACGTTCTTCATTTAAGTACAGAGGCTTTCCCCTATGCAAATCAATGTCCTGCAGAAAAATAGCGAAAATGAGTAACATGTTAAAAAATTTTAGCTGACATTAACAAGACTGCTGAAACTGAAGCTTCAGGGTCATTGTGTATCGATAAGTCAAGATCTAGATGAACAAAAATCAAATAACTGCTGAAAGCTAAGACTTTTGGTGCATTGACACATTCTGCATCATATAATGAGCAAATGGAACTCAAACTAGCTGCTCTCCCATTTAGATAAAATACTTCTGTCATATTTTTGAGGTATAGTAACGTAAATTATTAAAAAAGCACCAAGGGAACGCCAAACCATTTACAAAATCAAGTAAGGGCGGAGTCTAGTTGGTCTAAAATGGCATACATTTTTAGTTTATTCAATAGATAAAAAGTATAAATATAGTTCACCAAGGGGGTGCAAACATATACAAAAAGAACCCAAAAAAGTTCTCAAAACCAAAAGGGAGCCCACATACAAGATAAATTGTCGACTATATCAATTAAGGCATTTACATCCATATGCAATTTGCACCACACAGAAAGTGTATAACTCTAGGCCAATTTTCAAAAAATAGAAATGGGAGAATCCTCTCCATCAAAAAACAGAGAGAAGAATTGAGGTAATCCTTTTTCCCCTTTGCGCTGTAAAGGAATGTGCTGCCAAGCCCAAAGTTCTTGCTGGATGAAACCACCAATAACCCAAGATAAAACAGTGCAAGCAAAGGAAACTGTCCAAACCTTCTCATCCAACAACAATGAACAAGAAGATACCCTACTGACTCTGCCTCCTTTTTTGCAGAGGAAACGCCTATGGACAGTACTTTGCCTTTGTTGGAGGTTATCTAAAGTAAGGATTCATCCCCAAGTTGCTATCCAAGCCAAAAAAACAAAACTCTAGTTGGAAAACTCACTTTCCAAGGAAAATTCATTCTACAAGCAGCCTCTCCGTCTAGCAGTTCGTAGTAAGACTTCGCAGAAAGGATTCCATCTCTCTCATTGTTCCACACCAAATCATCCTCCGAAGCAGTTGAAATCTTCCAATTATAGAAGACAGCAAGAAAGCAGGCAAAAGCTTCAAAGTCCCAATCTTGGGCTTGTCTCAAGTAATCAATCTCCCAATGACAATCCACTACCAAAGCTTCATACAGAGATCCAGGAACCGATCCTTTAAACCGTTCACCCACCAAACATCAAAGCAAAAAATCGCTTTCCATTACATAATTTGAGTTATGTAAAGAGAATAAACTCACTCCAATCCTCTTTAATCCTCTTCTATATCCCGGTATCGTGTGAAACTCTCCTATCCTCAGTGATCAACCTGCCTTTTCAAGGTTGAACCATGTACTCAAAGGCGCAACAGGCAAGCGCCTAGGTAGTCAGGCTAGGTGGGGCATCAGGTTTTCTTTTCTGAGAATGAAAAGCTTAAGCCACCAGGCAAAAAGCTCTAAAGCCCTTGCCTGGCCAAAAACAGGCTAAAAGGAGTTCTTCATATTCATAAAACTTTTCAGAGTAGTTAATGGGAAAAAGCTTTAGCCATAGCGAGGGTAAAGAAAGTAACTTTAAGACCAAAAATTTTTTCAGACTTAAACAGAAAGCCGCAACCTGTCTCTATTGCTACCTTTAAAGGCTGCTACAGCATAGGTCACCAGAAGAAGACAGCATGAGTAATTGCAATTGTTGAGTCATTATGAACTGTTTGATACTTTCTTTTTTCTTGGCTATTAACTGTTTGACACATTTATAGAACTGGAAACAGCAAAAAGAGAGACGATACTCTCAAGCCAAGGCAACAAGGTAACATGCTCTTTTTGATGAACCGAATACTATAGTTTGTTTAAAAACTTTAAAAGTTCTTGTTTTTCCCCTGAAACAAAGAAGGAGCATACTCTCAAGCCAAGGCAACAAAGTACCATGCTCCTTTGATAAACCGAAGAATATAGCGGGAGTAAAAACTCTCATAAGTTCTCACTTTTCTGCTAAACATTGCTTCACTCCCAAATAAGGAAATGAAGAAATTTAAACACAAAACAGGAAACACTCCAAAATGATCCTAAATGTCAATGTTTACATGCTTTTAAAGATTGAACCAAAAGAAGAAAGGCCAAAGCCTCTACAAACACACCCTAAATGATTCTCCACCATGAAAAAAATAATAATAATAAAAAATAAAAAAATCAACATTTATACCCTTCTGCTAAGATCTTGCAAAGCCACATTGTAGCAAATTAGAGAGAAGTTGCTCAAACATAATCCTTGCAGATAATTTAGTCCCAAAAAAATTTGCTTCAGTGAAAGCATGAGAAATAAGCTTCCACAAAAGAATTAAAAATTCAAAACACATCCAGGTAAAAGAATTAACCTCTTCCCCAAACGCATCTAAGTACGGAGAAGGCCAAAGCGCTTGACGTGCAGACCTTTGGAACAAAATCATTGTCCTCTGCCACAAGAAAAAGAAAGTTCACTAAGTGAAATGCCACCGTGAGAGAGAGAGAGAGAGAGAGGTCTTGAATGGGACTTCCCACAAATCCACAAATAGGTCATACCTTGATCAGCAAGAATACTCCAATACCAGCACCACAGGCAAATGCATGACTTTGGCATCCACTTTTCCTTCAGGAAAAGAATAGACAAGTAAGGTCAATAAAGTCCAAGAGTTCAACATTTAAACTTATGATTGCAGTCCAGCAGCATCCCATCCAAACACTATGTACAGCTAATTGGGGTGAATTGAGAAAACCTGCAGCATGATTTCCAGCTTGGCGAGCATATTCTACCGCATAACAGGCACAATGTGGGTTCCTCTACGACAGTATTGCAGTCAGGGCATGCCTGCTTAATATACCTGTGCATACATTTGCACCATGAATGATGTATACTAGCATGCAGAAAAGGATGGGGAAAAAATGTGTCAGAAAATCTTGACAGTATTTCACCATCTAAACAAACCTCTGCAGAAGGTCCTGGTATAGGTAGGGTAGTTGCATCAGCTTAAAAGGAACTGCAGGGACACAACGTACAATGGAAGTGACCCTGCTAAGCTGAGTCTCATTGCAGAGATGACGAATCCACCTTAAGACAAAAGGCCAGAGCTTTTCATCTTTATATATCTTATCAATTGAGGGGATCTTGAACATCTTCTCGAGCTTTTGAATCTCATTGAGCTCCACAGAACAGTCTGTGAAATGGGCAGCATAAAAAGGCCCATCCGACTCATTACCCCTATCAAAGAATGGGCTATGGGTAGATGAGTCCAGAAGCTTCCACAGCAATGCACATCTCCGCAAATAAGGTAAGCTCAAGTTACGAACTACGTTGTCAATGCCCCATGATGGATCAACATGGTCAGAAACAGCATACTCAAAATCACATCCAGACTCTTTCATAAATTTGCAAATGTCACTGACCAGACCATTATCAAAACCTAATTCATCCATCTCACCACTATGTTTCCCACAAAATGAAATTATAGCCTGCATATCCACAAAATTAACACATAAGAAATCCAACCACATGGCAACAACTATATGCCACCGCACCAAAAAGAAGAAAAAAGAAAATGAAAACAAACAAATATAGCCCCAAATGGCAATGTAATAGAAAATGGATGCCAGTAACAAACCTGAGTGATGGAGACTATGTAGAAAAGGTGCACAAGTGATAATAGGGACTCCTCACATTGCAAGAAGGGGCAAGGGAGACAAAAGAGAACCCACATCAGTGATGAAAAAGGGTCATGAGCAAGGACAGGATCGGCAGCTCGTTTCCAGAAATGAAGATCAGGATGTGGTGATTCCTCCTTGAAATCTTCCAAGATACACAACATACTGCCTATGAAGTGTACACCCAAGAATTTCAACAGGTAATCAAGTGATGAAGTGAAAACTAACAACAAGATCCAAGTTCTTATTTTAGCTGCTTGTCCAATGCTATATGAGCATGATGACCATACAACCAATTCTTATCTCATTCAAATGGATATTAAAATGATGTCATAGAGAATCAACTAACAAAGGAACCAACTAAAAAGCTTTCTCAAGTCATGGGTGCTACCCTAATTCAGGGAATAAAAAGGACTTTAGGACAGAGAACCAACCGAAGAAAGAATAGAACTGGCAAGAGATTAAGAAGCAAAATCAACATTACAAAAAGCTAATCTAATCCAATCTAATTTTATTTAATAACACATATGCTCCTTGGAGAAGTCTAATGAGGAGCTGAAATAGTTTCACACTGGAAAAAAGCAAGTTGTTCAGTTTAATCTGATGCAACTAACTTTATTTAGATACAGATAAACATGAGTCATTAATTTAAAACTTAACAGCTCATCTGTATAGAAAGTTACAAATGAGTAAAGAAGATAAAGACTTAGAAATTAAGCAAATTATATTTCTCCTCACCCTTCAACATACTGAATATACCAAATGAAAAAATAAATATGACAAAACTATCGTCATGAGGAGAAGGGAAAACAAGGATCAAACATATAGACATACAACAAGTACCTCAGTAATCATTCAAGGGCTGGGATATAAACAGTTCAAGCTAACAAGACATATAAAAATGATAAAAGATTTGATTCTCCAAGATTCATTAAGTAATGGACTAAATTAGCCAATGTATTTCCTGGGATTTAACACCATTTCCATAGATATGTTGGGAACATGTTCTAAAAGACAGATGATGAAGATAATGCTGACAGCTTGAAAGCGAATCCATGCACGGTCTCTTTGGCTAGTGACTGAAAGAGCAAACAATAAAGAAATAGAGGAGAAGCATCTCTTATAGAGGACACCTGACTAGCTATGATACAGTAAAGTGGGGCAGATAGAAAAACAACATATATAACACTTCAATCATTTAACAAGGTATTACCTTCTTTGCCATCAGAAGAAAGTGGACGATCCGTCGAAATGCCAAAGCAGATTGAATCTGCAAAGAGCTTAATACCTCTAAATCTTTGAAGAACATCTAGGGTATCCTTAGTCCTCATGCTCTGAATAACCCTCAAAAACAAGGAGAAAACAAACTTCCCAGCAGATGAAATTTCCTTGAACAAGGCACTGAGGCTAACATTTGGGGTGAGAGACGTCCTTCCGCTACGAGCAGAAATTTCTGTTGATATAAGTGAGTAACGAAGAGTATCCCACATGATAACTGAGCAAGCTGCCTTAGCAGTCCCAGATGATCTTTTGTGTTGTCCTGGAAAATACATCTTAGATAGCAGATCACAGAGCAATTCAAGTTTCGATCTTAAGCTTGAGTTACTTTGAAGAGGAAAAGCTTTAAAAAGTTCCCCCTTCTTTACTAAATCAGCTGCAGATTGCAAAAGGCACAAGGCTTCTGATAAATGAAGGGAAGTTGTGTCGCTGCTTGCCCCAGGCCAAGGACATTGCGAAGAATTGGAAAATGAACTCACTGACTGCTTCCACATCATCTGACCAACACTTGGTAGGGCAGGCAAGATTGAATTTGCCAGACGACGGCAAACAGGGCATAGAAATTCCCCCTAACATGGGAAGAAACGTATATTAGTATAGGACTTAGAAGAGAGACATAAATCAAGACAAACAGACATGCTCAAGGCATCAACAGCTCATGATATGGATTGCAATAATGAAAGACAATCAATTCAAATTATAGGTTGAAGTAACCCCTCCCCCAACAACAAAAAGAATATGTAAAAAAAAGTTAACTCTTGTGCTCTTTTAGACTTTGTAGAAAATAACCGGGAAAAATTTAAATCATCATCATCAGTGTTTAGGAAAAATTCTATCTTACACGATAAGTTCGGTCCTAGTCTCTCTGTTCTCATTAATATTTTGCCCCATTCAACCCCCACCCAAAAAGAGCAAAACAAAACATCCAGACAAAGCCTCACTAGTTAGCTTTATTTACTTAAAAGTATTTATGCAACTCGCTTTTTGAGCAGAATCAAATCTTGCTCACCTGATTTTAAAGTTCTTGACTATAATTAGATGATCGAGTATGGAATACAATTTGGTGTCAAAAGATTTGTCTAACTAATCCAAATTTAAATACGAAAGAGAGTGAACCAGTATTGCCTGTAGGCAAAAAGTAGGACAAATGCAAATTAAACCAGTGTGAAGTTCAGGGAATATATAAACATAAACAAATTTTACATGGAATGAGAAGATCAAATTTTAAAGAGCAAATCAAATATGACCTATTTTTAATATTTACAATTAGTTTGTAACAGTGAGTTTTCCATTGAAACTATTTCGTCCTTATTAGCATTTCTACTAGTAGTCCCAGACTGCCCCAAAAATGCCCTCCTTGACTATCATGTACTAAGCATCTATGCTCTCTAAGGCATTACACATGGTGAACCACAGTAGAATCTAACATTCACATCTGCTGGAGATTGCATGGTTTCCTTTTAGGTAAAAGCAGATTAAATCATTGGTCTATTCTCTCTAAAAAACCCCCCCAACCAAAAATAATAATAATAATAATAATAATAATAATAATAATAAGAACTCCTCACTAATTGTACAAAGCTTGTCCGTAATGGCATCAATATCTTTGTCTTGCACTGATAAATAACTCACAAAATTGGCAGGAATACAAAAGCTCCCCATGTTGGTTGTGCCGAGTTAACATTTAGAGTGTCTTAAAGCCCACTGGTTGAAGGCAATAAGATTGACAGGAAAGCTTGAAGAAGTACAAATGGACCTCATCTCTCAGTGCAAGGAAAGTCATTCCAACTCTTTAGCTACAATTAAGGGGGAAAAATGCCGCCAAATAACAAAGACTAAATAAGAGAGGGACTCTCTAGCTATGGTTATAGGTGTTTGACAATGTCCTTTATGATTTAACGAAGACAAAATCTACTATAGGCAACGCAAGTATCTAAAACCAACATAACCATTGACCAACAGCACTAAGTTCTTAGTGATTAACAGAAATGAGATGATTACCTTATGCAGCATAAGCATCAACAACAAGAGAGTTAAAAGACACGCACCTTGTCGAGATTCACAATGTGCCCTCCTTCAAAGATAATTCTTCTTGTATGTCTGCAACAATTGTTCCAGGAACAAGTCATCTTTGTCGGGAAAGAACAGTATGCATGAAAAAGATGATTGCTAATTGGTTGGAAAAGCACAACATAGACGTTGATAACAATTTGATTTGCTTAAGAAAAGGTCCACTGAGATTACAGTCATCAAAAGGTTGACGATATCCAGAGAGTTCACGAAACACAGCAAAATGAGGACAACAATAGGCTGAAACTCCATCAAAAGGTTGCCCATAAAGTTGATAGATCACCGATCATTTTTTGGCAGGTTAATTACTCAAACTGATCCTTTTCCCAGCAGATGCAAACAACTAGCAAGGTAATGATTCAGCATTTTGCTTTCGGCAACCTATTGGTACATTCTATTATTCTTGCAATACATTAGTGAAGAAACTCGTGCAGTATTTTTCATTTTGTATGAAATTAATCAACCGCTCTTATATACAATGATCATAGGTAAATGCCAGAACTTCCAATGAAACGTGACAATTTCTCAGCCTGAAATAAAGACACTTAAACTTGACTTAACTAAGATTAAAGTGCATCAAAATCCCCAAAGCAGAAATGCGGTACATTTAATCTTCAAAGAAAAGTCAAGATACAAACAATCTGTTACCCACAGTCCAATATCACATTCTAATACAGACAACTTCACAAAGCTCAAGCTGTGTTAACATACGTCAGATGCAAGAAAAAATCACATCAAACAAAAAAGAAACTACCCTATTAAAATTAAGCAAGGTTCACAATAGCATATACTCGCTGATGCAAGCATAGCAGCTACACAAAAGCAGATAGCCATCACAATAGGCATTTATTTCCAAAATGCTAGCACAACATGAAGAAGAATCTTGAATTAACTATTGGATGGTGCATTTTTTGTGCTTATAGCAACTCTTGGCTTTGTTTTTTTGGGTTTTTTTGGTCAAATCTTCAATGTTAAATATTATTTTGTTTAAAATATTGTGAAAAATGATATGCAAATCTACAAGCCAAAATCTATCAATTCTGAATTATTTTTGGTGTTTCATGTAAAAGAGTAAGAGGCATGAGCCGCTAGATTTAGAAAAAAGCAAGAAAGGAAAAGGTAGAAGTCCCTCTGAACAAACTTTAACCAGACTAGAAAACTTTTATGCAAGTTATATTGCCTGTATAAAATTACTTTCATCTTTTATACATTTTCCTAATTTAAATTTTGTAGCTGACACATTTTGACATTTTAAACCCAAAATACCTGGAACTTTCACAATATGCTAATATTGACAGGTAAATCACATATATTATCTTTTAGTTGAATATATAAATTAAAATTGGCAGTATCTATCTTTAATTGCAATTCAAATTACTTCCATATAAAATTTGTTTGTCGAAAAGAGAAATTCCCAAAAAATTTAGTTCTTTTCGTCATTGTCGATCAAATTTTTGGATAAATTGTTAAGTAGATGAAATTTAAGGATAAAGTAAAAATTTATTTTTGAAAATGCCAGTGAATTATCATTATTTTGTATTGACAAAAATTTAATATCATCTATGAACTATTTATGAAAAAAAAATCAAGATACCTCATTGTGCATAATGTTTTTGGCGTACTCCTAAATATTCCTCTACATCTTACATGCTCTATATAAAACTATCTCGACAATATAATAAGGAAAAAAATTATTTCATATAGTTAAAAATGAGACTTGATATACATTTTAGATTAATTAACTTAATAAAAAGTTCACCGAGAAAGTGAGGTTTTGATATAAGAGGGACAAAAAATAGATAAGTTGTTATAAGATCAATGATGAAGAAGAGACTTTTCAGTTTTATACTATATCAAAAAATGTCATTTTTACTTATTATTAGTAAGATAATTTCACAAGGAGCACGTAAAACGTTGTAAGAATATCCAAGAATGCACTTTTCTTGAATACACTAAAATAAAACACAGCGAAATGTTTACTAATGGTAACTTGCTATATAGAAAAAGAAAAAATAGATAACAAAGGAGTCGGGCCTTCACAGTAAACTGCAATTGAAAGATTGAGTTGTTTTGTCTTTTTAGTGAAAATGGGGGTGGATTTAGTTATTTAGGGGCTGTAAATAGCGCCACCCTTTATTTATCAAAACAAACAAACAAGCTCATAATGCTTTTGGCATAAGTTACTGGACTGTCACGAAATAGCTACTCGTCCCTAAAGGTCGACTATGTTCGTCATTCTTGTTTTCTTTTTCCTTTTTCAATGTTAGGATAACGGTGATGAAACTCATCAGGTGACAGATTTTATCACTGCATACTGCCAAAAGCATCCACTATTGACCCAAAACATTTTTCTCATTGTTGTAGCAACAAGAGCATTATCAGCAGCCACCGCTTCCACTACATAGTGGCCACCACTGGCCAGTATATAAACTTCCTATCGAGGCATCCCAAAATGTAGCAGAATTTTAAATTCATGCATACTAGGACATTTATAAAACCTCCAGCCTAAATAACACGATGCACCAGTCAATCCTTTTCTATCCTCTGGTTGCCATCAATGACAATGAAAACTAACCACCATCACAATCATATTACCAAACAAAGGATGAGAAAAGAAATTTCCAGCAGAACTAACCTTTCCCTCAATGAAGATAGATAGCGCTCCAGGCATCCCTGATGCACGGCATGACCACAGGAAGAAAGAAATATTCCATCACAATCAACTGGACCAAATCCATCATATGCTGACCCTTGTTTAGCACTTTCATCTGAGGTCTCATCAATGTGCAAGTGTTCAGAAGCTGATGGATCTTTTGCTCTATCTCCACAAAGGCAAGCTATATACTTTGCAAGCAGAACAGTTTCAGCATCTTCAAAATCCCCTGCAACCTCTTGAGATGTTGAAATATTTTTCTCTCCCTCAACTGACTCCAGAAGATGCGCATTGTTATGAATTCCCCTTCGAATCATTCGGTACATATCTTCCTCCAGCGTCTCAAACTTATATACAGTGCTTTCCTTTTTATCCTTAGACATCTGCGGCACGTCAAGGTTTCTCAACAAAGGAAAGCAAGCCCGGACAAACTCCATGAAAGCATTGACTTCAGAAGGCTGGGCATTATGCATGAATTTATTTATAGTATTGCGTACCAACCGCACTAACTTAGTAGGTGGATCTACTTCTGAACAACTAGCCGCCATAACTTCAACCCCACATTGTTTAGCTTCCTTGTTCTTCTCAATCTGCATTGTTTCCTTCTCTGGCTGTTGAACCCCATCCCATGATGGGGGTCCTCTGTCGACAAAACTTAGCAGCCTAGATTTCTTAAATCAGCAACAAAAACAAACATTAATATTGAGAAGAGATGAACAGGAAGAACGGAAACAAAAGAAAAATATAACTTGCTACCTGGAGAAAAATTAAGAAAGAGAGAGGATTCTCTGAATTAGAATCGTGGCAAAGAGAGCAAACATCTTGAACAGATTCTCTGGTCTCATTAACAGCGGCCGAACGAGTTGCCTCTTCCGCACAGGATAAGCCCTCATCAGTTGAAATGCTTGCTAGAAACTTGGACTGCTCAGCTTTCATTCTTGCCTGCAAAACAAAATTCAATAAGCCAATAGGTTGAAGCAGATTTGTGCCGGTAATACAGCAACCTATGGAGCACACTTTAGTCATATATGCAACAAATTTCTTCTTGCTGGAAACATGCTCCACCAAATTTGGCACATTTATTTTCCAATCACCAATCTTTTTCCTTCTTGTAACATCAATTTCTCTTTATTAAATGCTTCAGTTTATTAGATCAAGCCATATGCTCTTTCTATTTAATATCAATTCATCTAAAAAAAATTTCGAGATGAAGTTTGCCCAGAGCCATGTATTATTAAAACCTCATGTATAACAAAATAATGACTTGAAATATACATGTATGTAGACCACAGAGCACTGTACACAGATAAAACATCACACAAACAAACATGAACAAATCAACAATTAGGATAAAGACAACAACAGCCAACTTTTACTAACTTTGACCGAGTCTCTATTGAAATGCATGGCTCTATATTTTACTTACTACACCAAGCAAGCAGAAAAAAGATTATCTGCATGGACAATGCCTCACATCCCTACCATTATAGCAGCCTGCCTTTCGCGAGCTTTGGCTCTGTGCTTCCCTTCATTAGAAGGAGATCCCGAACTTCCATTATCACTGTCTAAAATGGACCGTGGTACTTGAATGAACACTTCTGGGGCTAGCTGTTGCAACTCATTCATACAGAATGGATCGATTTCAGCAATTCTTTTCAATAAGCTTTCAATCAAATTTGAAAGGTCAGACCCATATGCATCCGTCTGATTCCCAACTCTTTCTGTCTTATGTAACTTCATCAGCAAAACAAGAAGCGATAATAAGCTGAACTTGCCAAAACCATAAGATAATCCCTCATTAATTTGTTCAGTAACAAAGGATAGCATGGAATTTTGATCTCCATTGAGCCATGTTCTATCTCCAGACTCTCTCTGCTGAAAACAAATATCTACGGCTAGAGAGAGCAAGTGCAATGCGACAATCAGGACACCATCAGATGCACGTGAGTCACGTGCCTTATCACTGATAACAGCATAAAATAGCACTGAGCGGATTAATTGAAGGGTCACTCTACAAGTAGCTATTCCAGCTATTCCTCGTAAAGGTGCATATATGTAGGTCCACCTAGGCAACTGAGCAGTTGATGCCAAAACATTGCAAAAGCGTGCATATCTTTCTTCTGCAAGTTGCAATTCTCTTGAGTTCCAACGCGGGTGAAACAAATCCAGTTCTTTCCAGCATGGCCATCGCAATGAATATGTACCCTACAAAAAGAGCAACAAATTAGGACTATGTCTGTCAAAGAAAGGTAGAGAGAGAGTGCGTGAGCATAAAAAAATTACCTGATTAAGGCCAGAAGGATTCGAATATGAAGCAACAGCATCCAAAACTTCCTGCAGACCCTCAAACTTAGCCAGGTCACGGGGAAGTGACCTCACAAGTTGACTCCGAGTGGCATCTCCAGAGGCTAACCTGTAAACTAACTCTCTTCTCAAACTTTCAGCTGTAGTCTGTCCACAAAATCGCCTTTCTTTAACTATTTGGATTATAAGAGTAAGCATTTCCTCTACTAGAACCAGTTCATACCTGAAAATCCATATCATTCAGGCTTTACACAAGAAGACACATTACACAGGATGAACAATCGGAATAGATAACAACACGCATGTAGTATGTACAAGCCTAAGACAACCCAAAGATGAAGCTTTAGAACTCCAACACCCCCCCCCCGGGGGCTGGCCCCCGCCCCCTTATATATTGCTTCTCCTAAATCTTTCACTCAAAAATTGCGTGCACATACACGTGAACAGAGAGGATGCTTAAAAAAGTGTGAAATTAATATGTAATTTTGCAGTATAAAAAACAAGGCAACTAGATAAATTACGATGGTTGACACACGTATACAAATGTAAAAAATAGCACCCAATAAGACTTTCTTGTTAGTAGGATATGTTAAGGATTATAGGACCGCTACCAATCCTCTTCCAATTATCTCAAAGCTCAAACTGTCAAAGAAACATGATAGCCGTAAAGAAGGAAGATTATAAATTGATTATAAGAGATTACAAGGGTTCTAACTCTGGAATTGGGGCTCATCAACTTAAAGTTTAGTGCATAATTGATTGTTCTGAAAGCTTAAACCTTTAAATAAGTGGAAATTGGTCCCACAATTGTTAACATGGCATGAGAAAGCAGCTAGACCATAGAAAAAGGGGAATGGGATGGTTCGATTTTTGGTGCAATTTAAAAAACTAGGTACCAGCAGCTTAGAATGAGGTCCCACTCTACATACTCCTGACCCCCACCCCACCCCTAAGTAGAGATGGCAATGGGTTGGGTCAAATACGGTACCCTACCCATTCCAATAGGGCTTAAACAGGTCGCAGGACAGGTTGGGGATTTTATTTACAAAACCTTATAGGGCTTGTGACAGTTTGTGATTTGTCTCACAAGTAACCTGAACCTGAGAGCCATTTTAATACAATAACTTTACCTTTCTAAAGAATAGAAGGTCTCCTATTCAATTATATACAAAGACAAGAGAAATTACTTATGCCACTTTACATTCTTCCAAATATTCATGGCTTATAAATTATGTTCTACTATTCCAAGAATTCATACAAGAATTTGAAATTGAATTGGTTACATAATCTGGATTTCCATGATGGTGGATGTGTACTCACGATGGTTTCCAATTTATATTGTGTTTGAAAAAATTTCATTTAAAAATTACTTAGGAGAAAATAACAATTGTAGTGATATCAAGACCCATTGAGAACCCATTGGTAATTTAAGTGGAGACGGCAGGATTTCCATCACAAAACCATACCGGGTTTCTGAAACGAGTTTGGGAAATACTCAAAAATTAGTCAGACGGGTTTGGGACGAGATCAACCATCCCAAATCCCGTCTCATAACCATCCTACCCCTATACAATTCAATTTTTGCACCTAGGTCAGATCCCCATGAAAGAACATCCTCATTTATGTCCTTAAGCATTCAGAACAAATGGTTGTGCACACCGATTTAGAGGAACCACCAATGGTAAGTAGAGAACAATTAACTTCCACTAGGAGCAATTCATCTACCCATCAAGACCATTCATAATTTTCTCACTATAATCTCCATTGGAACACCCAAACCGATTACACAAGAATGGGATATTTACTAAAACATAACATATTCAAGCAATAAATATCGTGTCTCAAGGAAAATTTTGGACAAGCCAAGGACAAATTATAAAGTAGAAGTAATGATTCAGTCTTCTCATTTTCACAGGGTGGATTAATAAAACCTAACTACTTCCAATTTCTAATAGATTTCTATGGCCTAGAACTCTTACAAGAGGAGCACTATCAAAAACCATTCCCTTTCTTTAATAAGCATGGCAGTCCATTAACGAGTAGGTGAGCAGACTAAGTCCCAATCTTACAATTACTGGCTAATGGACAAGGAAAAGCTGACAACATGCAAGTATTACCTATCAAAGGTTTGGTAAGACACTAATAATTTAAGCATCCTGATACTTATAACCGCTCTTAAAGCAGCATATCTTCTTCAGTCCATCAGTTCCACCAAGATCACCAATTATACAACTCAGTACGTGGAAGCTGCTAGTTTTAAATTACTATTTTGTGTTTTACTCAGTAATGAGAAAATATTTTACTTTAGACATTTCATGGTTTAAGATGTAAAACGTATTTTTATCTGTATTTCTGCTCAAAGCCGAGTTGACAAGCCAGAACCTAGAGGAACTTCAGCTTCTAGCCCACAAAGATTAGCTCTTAACTGGCTTCCCTAACCCAGATGACTTGTCATTCTAGAAGCTAGTGAGCAGGAGTTGGTTGTAGCGCGTACAGAGTGAGGAATCATTTCGAAAGTTGAATAACTCAAACAAAACGAAAATGACAACAATGATATAAATGATTACTTATGCACCATCCAAAAGGAATATTATTAACAGGGAAATAGCACAAAGTCCCAAAGAACAGATGGTATATTGCTCGATAACAATAACTGAACATGCAAGGGAAGTTCTTTTGAAGCATCCGTCCACTGGCCAAATGCTCTGATGACCTTTATCAGTGATTGAAACTTTGAAAGAATTCGGATTAGAAATACGACACAATGAACCTCAAATTCCTAAGACACGGCCAATTCCTACTCACTTCTATGGGAATATGTTATAAGCCCAGGAACCCCTCCGCTGCTTTTTCAGAGAGAATAAACCAAGGGTGGATGGGCAGCTTAACAATAGGCCCAAAAAGAGAGACCACAAAGCAACTTCAGTCCATTCATTCTACCAGAAGATAAAACTAGACTCACAGCAAAATTCAATATCCAAATAAAGCTACCCTACTTGTCTATATTAATGAAATTTTTATGACTATCCTCATCTAAAAGAGGTTGCTATGTTATTTAACTAAAGGCATGTATGTGCAATTCAAGAAAGTATGTACATACTCGCTATCCCGTGTAGGATTAAGAGAGAGATAACTCAATAGCCCAAAACGTTCTATTATTCTGCTGACGAAAAGATCAGCAGGGGCTACAGCTGCACAGAACTGCAACAGGAAAAGGTCAAGCTCCAAGCCTTGCTCAAACCTGCAGAAAAGCAAAATTAGGATTCGCCATGCCCTATAGGAATCTGTAATGAACAATAGTAGGAGAACAATCATATATAAAAATCAATATTGAGTGAGAAGGAATATCTATCGCTCTGGCATGTAAATCACACAAGATGAAAATCACATACCACCGAGCTGAGCGATAACATTCACGAGATAATACGGCTGCATCCCCATTCTTCTTCCACATTCCAGCATGAACCTCAGCACAGAACACCCTAATACGTAAAGGATGCTCCATGACAAAAGCACAAAAACCCAGTGGACTACAAAGTCCCAAAACGCACTTGAAAAAGTTGGTGTAGGGCCCTGATGGCTGATAAGCAAAAGCAGCAGCGTTTCCATTGGATGCTGTGGTATCCCCATCCCATATTTTCAAGGCTTTAAGCAGAAGTAATGAGAGCAAGCGATGAAACGGAATGTGAACAGATATATCTTGCGAACTAACATCATAGACAATATTTGGCCAATCCTGCAAGCTAAGAACACGCAAAGCACCCACTTCTGAAGCATAATCACCTTCCACTGCACAGTTATCAGAGGCCACAGAAGCATTTGCAACATCACTGTCACTAACAGGAATGGACTTACTTTCAGGATCAGTGTCCTCCGCATTATCTACACTTGCATTGGGCCAATCACCATGATTAAGTCTACCTTGCTGGTCACTAGGACTACCAAGTCTACCAAATATATATTTACCTTTTCTGATCCTCGATATTGTCTTCTTCCATGCGGAAAAATGGCTAGTGGCAATACTACTGTTGCTCTGAGATAAATCAATTACAGGGGCCCCTGAAGTCTTATCAACTAATAACCAATTCTCAATAGCTTTCAAACATTCATTTATCAACCATGTGATAGACGGCAGAATTGATGGATGACTATTTTTTATGGTATCGACTTCAGCAGCCTTAGATCCAGACGCTGATGCCTTGCTCCTGCCTGAAGTGCTACATGCGGAGCTTTCCTGAGATAACCGTACTACTTTTGCATGTCTCAAACTTTCTCCATCATCCATGTCCATTTCATCAATTGTCTCTTTAGCAGGTTCATCCAAAGATGCTCCATCAACCAGTAGGGAGTGAGTATTTGCTATTGAAGAGCAGAGACCAAAAGGAAAATGTGTATTGTCAATTTCTTCATCTATAAGTGTACCTGTTTCTCTCCTTAGAGGATTCATTCCTTGCACAAAATTCAAAAGCCTCATCCAATTCCTTAAGTTATCCCGCTTTTCATTAATTAAATACTTCTGTACGATCCCATGGCTCACAACAAATCGTACATCTTCAGCCACACGAAAGGTTGTATCATACAAACGTTGCCACTTGGTGACCTACCAACAGAATTTTTCAGCTATTTAGTACATGGCAGAACAAAGGAAAAGATGTCAAAGAAAAAACCAAACTATACTTTATTGAAATTACTTTTAAAAACAAAATGAGACATTTATAGTGGATTTGCTTCAACAGGTAAAATGGAAAAACCATCAAAACCTACTTTTCAATGAAGCTTAACTTCCATTGACACTTTGAAGCTAAATAGAGATAAAACTTCATGAGATACACAGAACATCATCAGTTAACTTATCTATTGCCCTAGCGGAGCCATCTATGAGTGCAGTGCAAACACCTGTTAGATGGCCGCTCCTTGATAGATGCAATACCAAGTGCTTTATGACAAATAAATATATAAAAAAAACTCGCTCAATAGTTTACAGCTGCTGATACTAGCAAAAGAAATGGCGGACATGCACGATTGACTACCTAATAGAAAGCTAGTTGATTATTCAATATTCCCTCATGACAATAGAGTAATTTAATTTAAAAAACAGAGACACGGAATTCAAATACTAACTCAAAAATGCATGTAATGCAAGCACTGAGTTTCTATATAGATCAGATTCTCACTAAAAGGTGCTTCCATGCAGTAAGACTTCACTTAAAGAGCACTGATTTGGTCATAAACTAAATGTACTGTTATTTCCTAATACCATTCACCACTTCTAATCCGTTAATGCATTCCATTCATCTGTTTTGTATAAGATTCTCAAACAGTACCATTGACATAAAAAGCAAATGATTATTCAAAAGTTTATTGACAGTGTATAAGATATGTCTTGATTGGAAGTATCTTCCAGTGTTCATTCTACATATGTGCATTCTTGTTTAAAGTATCATCTGTAAGATGTCTAGATTACAATCAATCTACAGAACAACATCACCACCCATCAGTAAGAAAGAAACAATATCCATTGAAGGGAATTCCAAAGAATACTTTCAAGTATTCTGAAAGCAGAGAACAACTATCTACTTCATTAAAATTCCAGAAACAGTCTATCCTGCTGTAAAAAATTCGATAATGACTTCTATAGCTGTCAATCATACATAAAGTTATAATTTATGATATCCATAGATAATCTAGGATCTTCGAGAGAAAGGGAGAGAGAAAATAATCAAAGGCATACATCTTTACTTAATAACTTAATAGAAGAGTACATAAGATGGTAACCCCCAAGATCCTGTGTCCGCAGCGTCACTCCTCATATTAATCTTAGGGGTCACGCCCACCACCCTGCCGGAGGAGCCTTATCCAATGTATGTGAATGGGGTGGCTCGCATGAAATTCACCAAGACGCAAGGTTCACATACCCCATGTTGTAAAGGAAGGAAGTACATGAGATGGCTCTATTTATAGAACATGATAGACATCTAAAACCCTGATTAATTTATTTGAGACTCACCTACTGATTCCTAACACCACTAACTATACTTCATCACTCACCCTCAAGCTAGAGTATCCAAATTGCAACTAACAAATGCAACTTCTAGTTGCAACTTCCTCTTGAAGTGTGTGACCAAAGCGCTATGTAAACTAGACCATCCAATAGATAATGGACATGGCTACATTCAATCAAATTCAAGACAACTTAGCATAAGCCAAACCTTAGTGAGTACTAGATTTGACAGAGAAGCACTGAAGAAAGAAAGGATCAAAAATTGACACCTCTTTCACACATAATGTTGGTTAAAATCATGTAAGAACCCAACTTGTGTTGTCACAAACCAAACTGCATCACCCCCACAGTGCTCGACTCTGGCTGCTCAACAGATGCATGCTTGACTCCAGTGCTCACAGCTAACTAGAAACTTATTGTGACTTTGCCTGTCGATGACACTCACAATGTAAGAAGAGTCTCACAACTACTTCCACAATAGGCTAGCTGAGATTTCAAAGGACCAAAATTGGAGAAGTTGCCAAAGATGAATCGCCGGATATCAGAGCTTTTATGTGTCTCTAGAAAACCCCCCTTTTTTAACCATTTTCTGGGATTAGAATGAAACAAGCATAAGACCAAAGCAGAAACCAACAGCATCAGAGAGGCAACAAAATCTTGACAGAAACCAGTGCTGGAAAAAGAAAAGGTGATCTAGCAAGTAAGTGACAGAGAAGGAAGACAGGTGAACGATGAAAGAGGACAGCTCCCAACAAACAATGACAGCAGCAAAACTTGCTAAAAAAGAGTCATCCCCCTGATGATCAGTAGAGACCAACGAGATCTAAGCTGGAGATGAGGAGCTCGACAACCAAGAGAGGGACAAAGGAGAGAACTTTGGTCAAGCAAGTAGATATGGCAAGCAAAAGGTTGCTCGGGACAGAGAAAGAGACTATGAAGATGAGGGTAACAGAGACCCCGAGGGGGTCGTAGTAGAGAACCAACAAAGATTACAACCAACATCTCTACAGAGCTTGAATGGATGCATGACTAGGACAAACAAGGTTGCCCGAGAGGACACGGGTGATGACGACACCACTGAGCTCAAAGGGATGGCATGACTGAAGTTGACAATTTTGAGATAGTGCTACTCTCGAAGACAACAAGACCTGGTTTGAGACAGGGACAAGCGGTGGACAATGATGCTTCTCTTGAAGACAACCAGGTGTACCTGCTCTCAAGGATGACGACATGAGCAAACAATTGTTGACAACAACATGCGACAAACGGCAAGCAATGGCGGCAGGGCATGGCAAGTGATGACGAGGTCATTGGATGTTAATGCCCTTACAAGAAAACTGATACAGGAATCAGTGGGGGCCGATTGATGGGTCTTTGGGATTCTTTTCTCTAAATCGATGGCAATGAGGAAAAAGAAATGTGAGGGTGTTGATTTGGGTCCCTCTCTCCTGTGGCTCTAATACCATGTAAATATTCTAGGATCATCAAGAGAGAAGGAGAGAGAAAGTACTTATAGGCTACATCTATACTCAATTAATTAACAAAATATACAGCATGAGAGACCCAAAACCCTAACTTCCTTGTTTAAGACTCACCTACTAACTAAATCCTAATACCAGCAAATATACTTCAAAAATATCATAAGGCAATAGGAATCTGTAATGAAAAGATTAAGGTTTTAATAAAAATAATTAATCAAGTACCAATTATTCAACCATTGAATGACTTTTTATTCCATGGAAATGCTTGAGTCCCAATGCTCATTGATTAATTTAATGCCCTTGTAGCTGGAATATATTTCATAGCAATGTTCTACTAGAGTAGACCCGACAACCTATCCACTAAATCACTAAAGACTGCACAAATGTCAGTATCCATCCAATGGACAACATCAAAGGCATGTATGGAGAAAATAATAACCAAATAGGAGACAAACTTGTGTCTTACCTGTAAACGACCATCTTCACCAGCACATGAAGTAAATATGTCTCCTAAGCACCCAAATAGCATTTCAAGTAAGTTAATTTCCTTCACAAGACGTGGAGTCAGAGTTGGCACTGTAAAGATCTGCACAGAAAACGTCGATAGAGCATGCTTCTTAGAAACACTATCATTGCACTCTTTTATAGCTTCCTTTACAGCAACCGGGTAGTAGCTTAAAAATGCCTTGGCAAACTCATACTTGAACAAGGGCTCTGCAAGCAGTTTAAGAAGTAGTTCATAAAGTTTCTTCACAACCTTATCACTTAAGAAACTCTCACCCCTCACCAGAATCTCCAATAGACCAGCAGAGGAAAATATCCTAATTGAAGCAAAACTTAGCAAACTCTCACTATGGTTGCAGAATTCTAGTAGCATCACAGCTATCACAAGAGTAAGCTCATCTGCAACTTCACTATACTCTGCAGCATGGTTGCTTCCTCTGCTGTCTTCTTGAGTGGAAGACTCAGCAGACAACAGCTTGTTTTTCCAAAACACAAAGAGGGCATCAAGGACTGGTCCAACAGAGTGTGCTATTTCCTGAGGAAGGGGCTGGATCTGTTCTGCACCTTTATGCTTCGAACAGAAGCCCTCTCGTCTCCATGCCGTTGCATCTCCACAATCACAGCAACCCCCTCCAGTATATATCATTGAGTAATCATGGTCCTCATGATTCCCATTTTCAAAACAAGGAACACATATTGCACATGTGGGGTCAAGTTCGCACGTTCGGCACCTATAAGCAATATCATCGTTTCCCCATACAGCACCACAAACTCCCCTCTGACCCACATCTATGTCCGAAAGACACTTAAGAACATAGGTGGGTTCATCCTTAAACATCAACCACTGCAGCCAAACCATACTTTCTCTAAAAAACTTTCTCATATCATTTTCTTCCAGAACATCTTCAGATCCTGTTTGCAGATTCTGATGGATCTCTGCCAACTCGTCATCTAACGGTAAAATTGCAGACACAAGCTGTGGGATGCAGGACTCATTATCCTTGAGGAAAGCAACTACGCCAGATTCAGAGTTGTAAAGGTACTCCCGTGGAACTTCAATTTGTGCAAGCCTCTAGCATAAATAACCAAGGAGGAGTGTAAGATATATTATCTTATTATTTCCTACTTATAACCCACTGTTAGCAATTTGTCTCTTACTTCATACTATTGATGGCAAAATATTACCCGACAGTAAAAGAAAAGATCATCAGAGAAAAACTGGGCAAACAATGAAATTATCACTGGAAAAGTAGCAGAACCCCTTTTACATCTCCATCCATTCTTGAAAATAGAAAGGAAGACAAAAGATACACTCACCTTCAAAATGCCCCTCGAGGCTACAACCTAAGTACTACGAACACACTACCCTCACATACCATACATTTTCTGTATACACAAAGCTCACTTCACACTGCCATACAACTATGTCCTATTATGAAGCAGCGACAAATTTGTGGAAAAACGAAGCAGCTCAAAACAAACGAACAAAAAACGGCAGACAACTTGTCAAAGATCAATTCCTAGCCTCTTTGAAGTAGTGCCTACACGTTTCACTTCCAAGGACCAAACAGAAGCTCCCAAAAACCCCATTCAGACCACACCACATCGAAACTGATGGCAAGACATTCTCAATTCCTAAACTTGAAAGAGCATAATAAAGGAAACAAACAACAGCCAACGATTTCAAGAAAAAACGACCAAATGGGAACCGGAAAGAAGTGAAAAATAAAAATAAAAACACACGAATCATCGGGAGAAAAAACCGCCGCACCTCCAGAATTCGATCTCGAGGGCTGAGATTGCTAGCCTCGGAAGAACGATCAGTGTCCATGTCCATTCCGCGGGTCCGGACGAACGGCAAGATGAACTCCGCGCAACGCAGGCAGCGCCAGAGCCCCGACGAGCTCTCACCCCCCCAGATTGGCTCCTCCAACCCCCCGCCGCCGACTGCAAACTACCGATCGACAGCCCGCAGCGGCACGACCATCTCACGGTGCGCCCCCCCGTCTCAAAGCTCCCGAGAAGAAGAAGGCGCCCCGATCGCAGATGGCTCTGCCGTGCGCTCCTCCTTCGACGGCGGCGGTCCCGCGGGCCTCGAACAATCTCGGGGGTACGAGAGCGAAGATGGGGAAGAAGGTACGATCGGGAACGATGATGGTCGAATCTCGAAAGCAGAAGATAGCTCGGTGTTGGAGCCGCTCTGTTTGCCTTATGTACTCGGCTCTCCTCGCTTCGGCCTGAGAGTCGGTGTAGGACTCGTGCCGAACGTGGCTTTGCTTGCACGGGAACTCTGGGGGCTGCTGCTGGGCTTGGGCCTTTTGCCGAACGTCGTAATTCGATCCCATCATCTTTTTGGGGATAAGTGCATTAAAAATTTTATAATAATTAAATTAAATCCTAAAATTTTCACAATATACAATTAAGTTTTAAAATTTATCAAATTGGTCCAATATAAGTCATTTCATTAACAGCTTTTTTTGAAAGTTTTAAGATTTGATTACACTTTCGTAACAAGTTTTAAGACTTGATTGGACATTTTGAAAGTTTTAGTACTCAATTAAACATTCATAACAAGTTTTAGAATTTGATTGGATCTTTTGAAAGTTTTAGGTTTTAATTACACTTTTATGACAAATTTTAGGACTTTCAATGTATTTATCTCATCCTTTTCAAACATTAGTGCATTCAAAATCCGAAAACTTATAACATAATTAAATTCTAACATTTTCAAAAAAAATATAATTAAGTCATAAAACTTATTACAAAAATATAATTGAATCCTAACATTTCAAAAAATATAATCAAGTTTTAAAACTTATCAAATTGACCCAATCAAGTCCTTCCATTAATTGCACTTTTAGAAAGTTTTAGCACTTGATTTTACTTTCGCGATAAGTTTTATAACTTGATTGCACTTTTGACAAGTTAGACTACTTGATTATACTTTTTAAATTTTTTATGACTTAATTGCTATTTTTGAAAGTTGTAGACTCAATTACACTCTCATGACAAGTTTTAGAACTTTCGGTACAGATTAACCAAAAATCGTTAGATCAATTGCCTAAACCGAATTGAACCAATAACTCCGGTCTAGCAATTTGGGACATTTTTTTTTTATTGGTTTCTTGGTTTGATTTCAGTTTAGGGACTTCAAACCGGATTAATTTAATAAACAGATTTATTTTCTTTTCTACCGATAAATTTTGGTAGGTTAACCTAACTGAACAAGTCTTCCCAATCTAAAATTACTCCATACTATTAAATCAAATCTCTCTATTTCTCGAGTTCACAATATTGACTGATTCTCGAATACTATTTGTGGAAGAATGTGCTATGATGTTTGGTCTTCTTACGTTTAGTTAAATGATTTTTTTAATGTCATCGATAGTTAATTTGATTTAATCATTTTTTTTTGACATGTGTGCAGAAATAGCGGCATATTTTAGTCAACTTCCGTGGCATGTTGAAGGTAGATAGTCTAATTATGTGTCAAACTTCTTAGTTGTACATCCACATCGTGGTGATTGTTAACAAACAATTCGATAACGACCTGATATTATTTGTTTAATTTGACTTGTAATTTTATTGGTTGGTTTTGTTTGAGCATAGGTCGAGTATTTTTCAAATCGATAAATATGGTTTGGACTGAAAATAACCTCTAAACCGAATTGAACCCAACTATACCATGAATATCATGAGTGATCCATTCCAAAGTGCTTGGTTTTCACCCTAAAATCGCGAATCGGATTTGATTAGGTCAATTCCCAATCTATGAATCGAGAGTCGACCCTATCCGCCCTAAAACCAAATCGGATTGAACTAAGAAGTTTCGATTTGACTTTAGGGTTGTTCTGTGAATCGGCGGTGTTATGTTCTTAATTGTTTTATGTTCTTTCTCAAAAGTTTTAGTGCACGAAGAAATTATTAATCACGCGGAAATTACTAGTAAAAGTAAAGAGTACTCCCACAAATAATTTGTAATTTTCCCCTTGCTGAATAAAAAATAGTCAAAATATAATATACTCTGCCTGTTCTGCCAGTTTGATTCCAATCGGTCATCTTCTTTCCCAAGAATACAAAACCAGAATGATTCCCATGGAAGACACCCGGAACCAGCCAACGGTCCAATCCATTCCTGAGTCCGACTAGGACTAATGAACACCTAGAATGGCTCCATAGACACTTTTTCCACAAACGAGATCGAAATGCCCTTCAATGGAGTGGTGGCAAAATGATCGGGCTAATCGCTAGGGAAAAGAAGGAAAGTTGTTCAAGTTAAACCCTCCCTCTCTCTCTCTCTCTCTCTCTCTCTCTCTCTCTCATTTCTGAGCTCTAGCAAAGAGCAAAGGAAAGTAGCTTCTACAAGTCTGTCTCGTACTGGAACCATGTCAAGTCTTTGTAGTGGTAAGTGCCATCATCGGATGATTTTGATGAGAGGAAACCGTCCAGTGGAATCTTCTTTTCGACTCTTATCCCCGAGAAGACTCCAGATGCCAAGTTGAGCTCAGAGCAAAGGAAAGTAGCTTCTACAAGTCTGTCACATACTAGAACCATGTCAAGTCCTTGTAGTGTTAAGTTCCATCATTGGTAATTTTGGTGAGAGGAAACCATCCAGAGTGGAATTAACACAAAATCCAAGATCACATTTTCGAGTACGTGCCAAAAAAAGGGGAACCACTCGAAATTGAACCAAATTGATCGAGAACTGGCAATTCCCATGCGGACTAGTCCACTTCTCAGTTCCAATAATTAGAACCAATGAGTATCAATCCGGTTTTCCAGTTCCAAGTGTGGAATCACCTACCTATCCACTCGGATTGGTTCGATACATATATTACTTTTGAGAAGCAATTTCTAAATTTCCACTTAATTTTACTAGATTTATAAACATACAAAGTGTAAACCATGCAAGCCACCTTTTTCTTTACCAAGAAATACTTTAATTAAGAAAAGGAAGAAATTGAATGCCACAACCCATCACCCTAAGTTGGTACCGTGCCATGCGCACCATCTTCCTCTTAACAAAATCCAACTCCAAAACAAGAGAAGCAACTAAATAAGTAGGACCGAGTTTGGTATCCACTCCCAATCAACCGGGAAGTATCAAAAGCCAAGTGACAAAATTGAAGTCCGTAGGCCTTTTGGCATAATGAAACGACTAGCAACACGCATAGAAATGCCGCCTCACTATACAATCATATTGTTCGCCTGTTTGTCTTTCCCCGACCAACCATAATCTTTTAACTCCGATTGACAATGACAAGACTAAATTTCCTTAGCTATTTTTGCTTCCATTTTGGATGTTCGACAAAAGATTTCTATTGTACTAATAAAACTTGCTTATCCAGTCATTTCTTAGCAAACATCACCACGAGTAGCTAGGATTATAGTGATTGTATACCAATTTCATGATCCCACTCGAAATTGGAAGCGGTTCCATGGAATTGGCAATTGGTTCTTGGTTTTCATTTTGTGAAACTAATCCTTAATTTGTGGTTTTTTCGTATCCTAAAATCGATCACCCTTTCATATTCTTATTCGCACATGATGCTAGCATTCTTCATAAGAGAAGTGAGGACAACAACTAAAGTGTGTATAGGGCGGTTGTTGTGGTCCGAGGTGGGTGACGTCGGTAGAGGTCATGTATAGTGGTTTGAGCCAGATTGCACGCATACACACGGCAAATAGAGAGAATTGGTATCGAACAAAAAAGTAGAGAGAACCGGTAGAGGGACAATCCTGAAATTCGGACAAAAGTACAGAGATTGCCGATGATAATATCTCCGCTTTTCTTGGTTACAACTTACGGGAGGATTAATATTTCACATTGCAAAACACTAAAAATAGAACTATGACCTTGAATTTATCCTTTTGCTTTTTAAAATCCAAGATCAACTTACAATAGAAATGAGATCCAAAATCTCTCTCCTTTTGATGTCGTCAGTTGAGTGCAATCCCAACATGTAAAGGGCATCTTGTGAAAGAGCAAACGATTGATGAAGAGCACACTTAGGAGACATGGGACTCCTGAGGGCAAATTTATCAAAAAAATCCTAAATTTATTATAATTGTATCAATTCAATCTTAATTTTTTTATGTATTTTTGCTAATTTAGTTTATCCAACTAGCTCTAACACGAACGTCGATTGTCCGACTAACGATGATGTGACTGTTTTTAATTTTTTTTTGAATTTTTTTTCCTTTTCCATTTCCTCATTCTTTTCTTTTTCTTTTTTCCCAAAGTGGCCAATGAGCCTGGGTGAGGGCCATAAAATCCTCACTGGCCATGGCACAACCCTCACCAGGCCTCACCTAGATCTAGGCCTCGCTCGCAACCTTGCCTCGAGATGGAAGGCGGAGCCATGTTCAAATCCAACGTTGCCTTGATCCTTCTAGTTGCTCGATGAAATGCCTAACCCATTCCACTCATTTTGGTGATTCTGTGACATCCTGAATTTTATATTCTGATTTCGATTGGATAAGTCGGGTCTTTCATCGACGCGACTATAGTTCTTTTCTCTGAGATGGCCACTCATGAGATAACTAGCCTATCAGGTGAAATCATTAAGGGATTTTAAATGCAATAAACTTGAGAATTCGACTAGGATTCGACTGCTCGTCCATGCTAGTCTGCAAGAATCATTATGGCACAGTTAAAAATAAATCAGAGATCAGAGATAGATCGGTTCGACTGAAATGTATGGCTAAACGTGGGTGATTCCACTAATTTGCAAAATTCTCGTCGATCGGCACTAGACCGATTTTTCTATTGTTTTGGCGCATTGTGTCTGTATTTGAAATCTTGAGATTTTCACGATAACCGAGAGTCACCAATGTGTCGAAGAGATACGTGTGGCTCGAAGAAAATCGACCACGGGTCAATTGCATCAAAAATTCCTAAAAGCTACCCAGTAGGTTAGATCATGCTAAAATCATGTTAGATTGAAATTAACCGCAAATTTGAACCTGATTTTAGAAATTGAAAGTTCTGTCATGTCACAATTTATTTTAGGAACATTGACTCATCCTCCAAAGAATTTTCGGAGATTCCGAAATTTTTACGGAAAATCGTTTTGGACGTTGCGGAAATTAATGGAAATTCAGATGGACTAAGTCAAAGGAAATTTGGACTTCCAAACCGAACTTTTGGGTATTGAGAACTTGCAGAAAATTGTATGGGATTTTTCTTCATCGAAATTGGACCTCAATTTGGGGAATCGAGTGAGGAAATTAAAATTATTTGAGTGAAATTCGAAATTTGACATGAGGCTGAAAGTTGGGACTTCAATTTGGTTTAATTATGGAAAATCTATTCAAAAAAGAATTAGAGGGGATAAGAATTTAATAGAAGAGATCGTGGACTTTCTTCCCCCTTTTTCCCAAGCTCTCGAGCACGCCATCCCTGTTCCTATCCTCTTCGCGCTTCTGCCTCACCGAGCCAACTGTTCTACCTTTCTTCTTTTCCATTTTGCTTCTTCGAGGACCCGTCTGCTTCTCCACCGTCTTCTCCACTCACCGCATGCCCCATTTCCTCCAGTCTTCCTTCTTATTTTCCTCTCTTTTTCGTTGATCTTCCCCCTCACATCAATCGAAGCACCGTCTCTCTTCCTTGCTCCCCTCTCAGTCAACGCCAGCGGAGCTTTCCTCCACGCCCGGTCAACCTTCACCGTTAAAGCCCCCCAAGTGTTGACCACCTACAAGCTGCCCATCTCCACGAAGTAAGCCCACCGAAGCCCCACGCAGATCCAGCAGCTTCCACGGGTTCTGTTCTCCATCGACGCCACCTCCCCCACTCGGTCTCTGCCACGTTTGTCTTCACCTTTCAGCCAGCAAAGTTGTTCGAAGCTGATCTCTCTCTCCTTCGCTTGTGCTTCACCCAGCAGCTCTTTGCTGCTCCTCTGTTCGGCCTAATTCCACCGAGTGCAATAGTCCAGCTTTGGGCGTAGGTTTCAACCCGTCTTCATTTCATCAACTTAGCCTAGAAACTCGCATTTCCAAGCCCGCGCAAGTCAACAGCCTGCAGCAACCCAACCCCAACAGTAGGCCTTTTGAAGCCCAACAAGTTGCTATTTTCAGAAGCCCAAACCCGTGAAGCAAGCCCAGCCCAACTCAATAACAAATTTCAGTTTGGGCTGAGATTTGTTAGGCCGATTTTAGGCCCGGTCCAAACCCGTTAGCACCGCCGCAAACCCGAGTTTCGGCCGCTGTCGCACCGCCATCGTAGTGAGCCGGTCTTCGTTTTAAACCGGTGAGTTTAACTCATTAATCCTCGCTTAGTAGGTTAATGACGCTTAAAGATTGATTAGTTTATGTTTAGCATGGATTAGGTGGTTAGTTTATTAGATTAGTGAATTTAATTAATTACCGATGCATGCTAGGTGGATAGTTAGTGCAATTAGAGCCTAGACAAGCTCTAGTATTTAACTAGAGTGATTCGGTAATTTTCCGGGCCCGTCTCAGCTTCCAATTAGGCTTTTCCGAGCTTAAGTCTATTTATTGCATTTATTTAATTAATTTTCTGTAATTATTTATTTATTTATTTATTTTTCAAAAATTAAACCGAGATGGCCGGTGATCGGTATTTCGTGCTAATTGTAGTGGTGCTTTCTGTTTATTTAATTGAGTACCAGATTGTGCAATTTGAGTGTGAGTAGTGATGGTGGGTAAATTAACAACTTTGGTAATTGTCTAGAAAATTACTCGGTGGGGCCGTGATTACCACTAAATTTAGATTATGCCAGTGGGGTCATGATTACCACTTAATCTAGGTTGTGCCTATTAGGCCGTGACTAAGAGTTGAGAATGAATAATCGAAATGACTGTGTGATGGTCTCGATGACATGTAATCGACTGAGTCGATTGATCGAGGATTTGATCTGATTTGATTGGATGATATAATTGTCAATATTTGTTAATTGGACTAACTTGCATGAAGGAAACTGAGGCTAAGGTAAGTCCTCCAACTCGTGGTTATGCTTAAGCAGCCCTAAAGGCGTATTTTCTTCCTAATTGAGTCTTAGGAGGTTGAACTTGCTGAGATATTATCTCACTGGTTATTGTATAACCATTTTCAGGTCCTTAGATGGTGGTCATGGAGGACCGAAGCCCTGGAGTCTGTGGAGGTGAAGTATGAAGGATCGGCGTCTGTGTCCGACTAGTTGTTATAGGACAACTTCTTTTTTAGAGCCGATATTTTGTAGACCTTTACCTAGACTCTTCTTGTATATAAACCTAATTGTATATATAAGTGTGGTTGGGTTTTTAGTTCGAAAAATATGGCCCTACTTTCCTATCTCATTGTGTGTTGTCTGGGGATTATTATTTGCTTTCGCATGTGCATTTAAAATGAAAAGGTTGACGATGCGTCCTAGGACATTGCTATTTGATCGACCAGTGAGGGATGGGCGTGCGCTCGAAAATCGGGGCGTGACATCCCCATTTAGGACAACTTCTTTTTGAGAGCCGATATTTTGTAGACCTTTACCTAGATTCTTCTTGTATATAAACCTAGTTGTATATATAAGTGTGGTTGGGTTTTTAGTTCGAAAAATATGACCCTACTTTTCTATCACATTATGTGTTGTCTGGGGATTATTATTTGGTTTCGCATGTGCATTTAAAATGAATAGATTGGCGATGCGTTCTGAGACGTCGCTATCTGATTGACCAGTGAGGGATGAGTGCGCACTCGAGGATGGGGACATAACAGAGTCTCTACACACACGAAGAGAGAGAGAGGGAGAGGGCCCTTGAACAGGAGATTTACAAGCCACATAGATTCACAGTTGGTCATTGCCTTGCCGACCGCTAATGAAGGTGGCCATGGCCTCACCAATAGTGAGTGAGGCTAAGTTCGCTCGCAACCACTAGCCCGTGACCCTCGCCGGCCACGGTGGGAAAAAGAAAAAGAAAAAATTCAAAAAAATAAAAGAAATATTAAAAATTGTCATAGCAGCATTGGCTAAAGGGCAAGACAGTCGCTGTCGACTAGCGTCCATGTCAATACTGGCAAGCCAAAATTGGTCAAGCTAACTGAATTGACATAAATATAAAAGGTACTAAATTGACAAAAAAAAAATGTTAAAGACTGAATTGGTACCATTATAATAAATTTAGAAGTTTTTTGATAATTTTCCCAACTCCCAAGTTTACGAATTGTTTTGTTGACCAATGTGATAATATATCTCAGAGAAAATAACAATGATATGGGAATCCTCTAATTAAATAAAAGGCATCGGAAGTCTCCAAACTTTCGCATATTGTTCCATCAAGTTCTTGAACATTTTTATTTTGTGTAATTGGATTCTTAAAGTATATAATTCTTTCGTTCAGCTGTTTTTTTCGGAATGGAACTACTATGAATTTAAGAATGTATGGATGCTTTTGGTCTTGAATTCATTCAGTTGAATAAATAAAATAATATGTAAAAGATAAGAATATAGAATTTCTCTGTACTTGGATCAGCTTATTTATAAGTTATATAAGATACTTATTTAAGGTAATAAGATAACAATAATATCAAATGTAATCAATCAAGGGTATACTCTATCAAATAAGATATATGCATAATTCCGAGAGATACGCGGAATCAACTAATTATCCTAATATTGCTAACACATATAGTACTAACTTTATGTCAATTCCCAAACCAAGCTTAACTAAACTCGATTACATCTCACTATCACATTGATCGATTGATCCACATGAGTTCGGGTAAGTTTTAAAATTTATACTCGAGCTCCAGCCAAATAGTAAATCATGATACCGAAGCTTGTCCTAATTACTAAGCTCGAGATCAATTTTAAAAAGCTCGAATAGCATCGATGTATTTTGTAATTCCAAGGAATTTGTCTATTTTTAAGACTATTAAATATCCTTACAAAATCGTAAGAGCTTGTTTGGGCTTGATTAGGCTAGCATGACTTTCGAGTTAGAGCTTAACATTTAATATGCTCAATTCCATAAAATTCTAAATTTATTATACGATAGTCAATTTAATCATAAATCTTTCAATTATACAGATTTAATTCTAAATTTTTTGACGATTTGTTATACTCGTTTTAAAAATTATAATCGAGTCAATTTAGTTCTAAAATTTTGGATGATGTTGATGGAGTTGCAAGTGACACCATGCAACTCATTATCTCGACAGACTATGCGGACTAGCGCCCTGAATATGAGTTGATGGTTTCACGCGAACCTACGATTGAAGCAGTGATGGTCGCGCGGCTACAACGCCGTCCATCCAAGCAAGGCACGCAGCCCTTCCCATTCCTTTTCTATGCACTTCATATTAGGGCCTGCATGTTTTTATTCCTTGTTTCTGTTCAAGAACAAAAATTTTGTTTTTTTGTTCCCGGAACAAAATTGGAACAAAAAAAAGAAACAAAAAAAACTTGTTTCTT
Source organism: Eucalyptus microcorys (assembly GCA_014182515.1). Taxonomy (NCBI): domain Eukaryota; kingdom Viridiplantae; phylum Streptophyta; class Magnoliopsida; order Myrtales; family Myrtaceae; genus Eucalyptus; species Eucalyptus microcorys. Next base: position 12,793,522 of record CM024562.1, on the reverse strand, counting down.
GTTCCAGATTCGATTTTGAAGAAACACTTCTTCTTCTCTCTCTTCTCTTTTCTTCTTCTTTTCTTCTTCTTTTTTCTTTGGCCGGTCGCCGGCCTCGGCCATGGCTGGCGATCGGCCGTCGAGGGCTGGCGACCTCGCCGGAGCGTCGCCGGCCCCTGGCGAGGCTCGACCTTGCCTTGGTTGGGCGAGCTCGGGCTCGCCCGGATCCGGCGAGGCCGAGCCTCGCCTTGGCCGGGCGAGCTCGGGCTCGCTCAGATCCGGCGAGGCCAAGCCTCGCCATGGCCGGGCGAGCTCGAGCTCGCCCAGATTCGGAGAGGCCAAGCCTTGCCGGGGCCGGCGAGCCTCACCGTGGCCGGGCGCGAGCTGCAAGGCCAAAAGAAGAAAAAAATAAAAAAGAAAGGAAAATAAAATAAAAATATTAAAAAATTAAAAGAAACAAAAAAAGAATATAAAATCTACCAAACGTGTTTCGTTCATTTTTTATTAAGAACAAGTTTACCAAACGCGTGTTTCGGTCAAAAATTGTTCCCGGAACAGAAACATTTTTTTTTATTTCGTTCCCTAGAACAATTTTTTGTAAACGTTACCAAACGCACCCTTATTATCCTCTCTTTACGGGAAAATGTGTATCAAGTATCATATTTTTGCAGGAAATTTAAAAATATTTTTATTAGTTTTAAAGTTTATTATTAGTTTTAAAGTTTATTATTATAAAAAATACTAAATTGATGCATTGGTTAAATTTATTTTAAATTAATTTTTCAGTAATAATTTTTTTTTAACTAATACACCTATGATAAATTTACCATAAATTAATTTTTGGATTACCAAAAACCTCAAACACTCTTGTGAGTCGTGACATATTTACATTTCATTAGTTTTATCAAATTTTACTATAAAATTGTTAAGTTGGATGACACATTAGCGAATCCACGCAGAAATCTATATCAATTTGGGGTAAATTTCTTACAAATATATTAATTTAAAATTTTTCGTGATATTAACCATAGTTTTAATTCAATATAATCCTTCCACTTTCTAAAATGATCAACGTGTGTCTTCCATTGTAATATTTTCCTCTCTTGTGGGTCGATTTTTGCTAACATTGGCAATTTGAATGCTGACATGGACGATTGGATTGTTGACTATGATAGTTCCTCAAAATGAGCATGTATAAAAAAATAACAAACTGGAAATATTAGAAAATTTTTAAAGAAAAGGATAAGGGTTTTTCGGAAAATGCATTTTGAAGAATCAATTAGAGTTTTGAAATTGGCACGACTCTAAATTGAGTGTAATGGGCAAAAATCAACTAAAATTGATGGTGTCTTCTTCTTTATACACACGCAGATAATCGCGATGTCCGAGCGGTGCGATAGTCATATAGTGTTTGCGGTGGCTTGGCACCCACGACCCCTGCGGCGACGGCATGCTTCTCTTTGTTTTTGTCGTAATCCAATGCTTCCTTGACTGTTAGGTTCTCCTTCCCCTGGGATGATGGTCTCCTTCTCCAAGTGGAATGTGCAACTCTACCGTTAGTTGGGAAAATAACCTTAAAATTGGGTTTTCTTTAGTTCGTCTTTTAATTTTTTTCCTTTTTCTTTTTTGCTAAAGCTTATTGGCTGATAAAAAAAAATCAAACTTAATGCAAAATAAATCACTACCGATGCAAGAAATAACTTACATCTTCATTATTGAATTATTGACTTAGGAAAAAAATCCAATTACAAAACTAATTTCAAACACACGTGCTATTCATCCAATGATAAATGTGTAAGTATTGTTTTTCCCTTGACGATGGACTTAACAATAGTCCTCCATCTAAAGATATTTTACAATAGTGTGTGAAACACTAATTGCCAAATGCTACTTGTGATCAATTAAAAGACTTTGGATTCATGTCTCTGTCATTTAGGTGTGGTCTTTAAAACATTCCCAAACTCTCAGTGTTGTTGGTCCTCACTCTAGGACCACGGCTCTATCTAATTTCAAATTTAGGAATCGATTCATACCAAATTCTACCTACAAAAATACTAATGTGATACGTCAGAAAAAAAAAGTCTCCGGCATCCATCCCAATGCACCACGTCATTTTGTGGTTGGTCTATTTGGTACTACTTATTTATGTATACGTTAAGCTTGCAAGATAGGTATAGAAAGGAGGCATTGGCCCTCACTTTCTTATCTTGGAGGTGATAGGTCCAATCTCCATATCAAATTTTCTATGTTTAAGTATTTTGCTGCTGGTGCCGAACTGCGTCTGGTCATTTTTTCTTTCCTTTTTTTTTTTTTTGCTATTTTTTTTAACTCGTTCCCTTTCTTTTTCTAAAAAAATATATTCCAGGATTTCTTTTTTTTACTCATTTTTTAGTTTCCTCTTTGTTTTATTTATTCTCTTCTTCAATCTGATGGAAGACAAATTTTTCTTTTGGATTTTTTTTTCTCAACTTATCCTGTGAACATAGAACTGTAATTTTGTTATCATACTATAATTTCATTTCGTTGATTAATATTTTACAATCAAATCCACATATGAAAATCTCCTTCTATTTTTCTTGAATCTATTTATTATGTGAAAATTAAACGTAGGATAAGTTAAAAAATTAATATATTTTCAAATGATATAACTAATATCCCTAATCTTCATCCTACTTAATATGTATTTCTCAACAGGTGTCTTTAGGAGGGGCCACCACTTAATGTGCCACGTCTCAATTTATCACTTGTCCTAGAACTACAGTATAAAGTTTTATGTAAATTTAATTTGTCAGTATTGTTAAAAAAAAAAAAAAGGCTCGTGTTTTTGCGTACTTTAGTTTTATTTTTATGGAATCGGGTTTTCAATATTTAATTAGTTTATTTTATTAGACTAAAGTGAAAGAAGAATCAGCATGTTAAACGAGTGTCACCAAAACAATTTTTGTTAAAAAAAATTAGGTTATGTGCCAAATTAATTCATTTTATCTTTTTCTTATCAATTCATAAAAATGTCTTTCTATTCAAGTATATCTTTTTACTTTGATTTCATTATATCCACTGCTATCTTATTTTTATTAAATAAAACTATAATTATCGCGTCTAATACAACATGGAAAACAAATAGTTGTTTTTAATAGAGATAAAACGATTCAATCATCAAGCAATTTGAAAAAAGTTAAAATTTATTTTTGATGAGAGACAAATTCAGAAATTTTAATGTGAGTTATTGATTTACGAACTAACAAGAATATGATAATATGATATGACATGTGGCTTTTTTTTCAGCTGTAATCATATAAAATTTCAACAAATACATTCAATCTTAAAAAAATTAATAATATTGAAACGATTTTCTCGCTAAAATGGCCTCTATTTGTGTATTGGAAACCATTTTAATCCTTTTTCCGAGTTTGGCGCAGAAAATTTGTTGATCATGAAAAATATCTTTTTCTCTGGAAAATCCAAATTGAAAAAGGAAAAGAAAAGAAGGAATATGACTTCCTATCTTGAAAAACAAAAATCTAATTCCGCACTAATCATGTGGCACCCGATCTTCACCATCGTGAATCTTCCCTGCTTCACTGACCTCGCGAATCAGAGCGCAGTCTCTTGGCTACTCCTCGACGTGACCATTTTTCTTTCCTCCAATTCTTCCTCTCGATCTCCTCCTCCTCCGGCCTCATCAAGGTGGGCAAAGCCGACCTCGACATCTCCTCCTCGTCACTGGAAATGGACAGGTGGCTGCTAAAGTTCAGAGTCCCAGACAGGCGCTGCGCCAGCTATTGCCGGGGTCCGCGACGGTGGCGTCTGCTCCGATGCCTCAATTCCCATTAATCTGCTTCTTCCGTTATTCTCTCCAGCTATTATTTATCTTCTTCCCTTTCCGTTTTTCCACAGCACAAGTACTTTCTCCGTGGCATGGTTATCGGGATAAGCACGCGCTGACAATTTAATGACACCCTCGTGCCACGACACAACCACGTCTAAGAAGTAAGAACCCAAGATTGACTTGTTATTACTTCTCCAATTTTGGAGTTCACCTTTTTTATTTTTCGATTGAACGAGAGTAATTTTCTTCAATATCGGGTAGGTAACGGCTTGCATATGAGGGTGCTTATTTCAACTATTACAGAAAATAAATGTAGATAAAAAAAATCAAAAAAGAGGGAAAAAAAGATAAATTGTTTATAATCTACAAAAGTATTTATGTTGTGAAAATTCAATTCACCGAATTTATTTGAAATTTGATGATATAAAAAGGGTAACCATTATATAAAAACACAAGGAAATTTCAAATAATAACCCGAGATGCTTTCATTTTCTTAAGAAAAAGTATGAAATAGATCTTGTTTCAAATAAGGGCTAAAATTGTCCTCATCTTATCAAATAAGGACCTAACCCCACCGATTAGTCAATGACATTTTTGTCCCTCAATTTTTTTTTTCTTTCCTTCTCTCTCTCTCTCTCTTCTTTTTTCTCTTTTTTTTTTTTGCTTTCCAAAAATGACAAATTCAAAAAAAGAAAAAAAGTCTAAAACTTTAGAAGAAGAAGAAAAAAATATAGACAACCCTCCCCACTTGTGGCTGCCGCCCCATCATTGGTGGGGTGTCGACCATGGCTAGTGGGGTTGCCGACTCCTTGCCCTCGCCATAATCAAGAGAGCCTCCCCCAGCCTTCGACAATGGGGCGGTGGCCATAGGCGTGAGAGTTGGGGCCAACCCCCCTCCCGTCTTTTTTCTTTTTCTTTTTTTAGTTGTGTTTTCTTTTATTTTCTTAAAATTTTGGCCTCTTTTTCTTTTATTTTTTATGGAAAAAACAAAAAAAAAGAAAGAAGGAAAAAAAATGATGAAAATGCCCTTATCAGTAAGTGAGGTCAAGTGTTTCTATGAGACTAAAATGATCATTTTATATATTTATTTCAAATAAGATTTATTTCAAATCCTTATTTGGGAATATGAAAACATTTGAAGTCCTTGTTTGAAATAAGGTTAATTTAAAATCTTTATTTGAGAAAATGACGGTATTTCAAGTATTTATTTAGAATTTTTCCTAAAAACACAAATACAATGTGCTTCTTTGGAAAATAAGTGTGACTTTTCAATTTCAAATGATGAAAAATAATGACGCGTTTGGTAACGATTTTGTTCCCAAGAACAAATTCTAATTAAAAATGATTATTTTTTATTCTATTTCCGAGAACATTTGTAAGCATTTTAAGCCGTTTGGTAGCGTCCAAAATTTCTGATTCTGGAATAGAATTGCGTTTGATATCGTGCTTATTTATTCTGTTCCAAATCAATTTCTTTTAATTTTTAAATAATAATTTTCTTTTTTCCTTTTTTTTATCTTTTGTTTCCTTTCCCTCTCATGTTCTCCTTCTTTTGGTGGCCGGCGACCTCACTGGAGCGTCACTGGCCCTCAGCGAGGTCGGCCTCGCTAGGACTGGGTAAGGCTCGCCTGGCCACTAGCGGGGCTGGGCAAGGCTTGCTTGGCCATCGGCGAGGCTCACCCAGCCCCGGCAAGACTCAACCTTGCCAGATCTGGTGAGGCTCGCCGAGCCTCGGTGTGCTCGCCGAACTGGCCGCCGACAATTGGCGACAGATGGTGGAGATTGGTGGAGGACGGCGGTGTACAACGACGGACGGCGGCAGACGACGGCAAACAGCAACCGCGAGATGGCGATCGATGAAGAAGAAGAAAAGAGAAGAAGAAGAAGAAAAAATGGAAGAAGAAGAGTTGGTTTTGATTTTTCGATTTGTTCCTGAAATAATAATCAACTTTTTTTTATTCTTGATTATGTTCCAAATCTACTTCCGAGAACAAAAAAATATAAATTTATTCCCGGGATCAAAAATTTTACCAAACGCGATTCTGTTCCAAACTGATCTCGAGAACAAAAAATCAGAATCAGGCACTATTTGGATGATTACCAAACAGTGCCTAAATTTCTAGCCTCGCCTGAACACCAAAAACCCAATCGTCATCTTCCTATAAAATGACTTTTTTAAAAGGTATTTTTCAGATATCTGATTTTTTCGCGACGGACTGAAAAAGGAATTTAATCTTTTTCCATGGCGACCCGCGACCCTTTTTGGTCGGTTTGAAAAAATTGGAAAGCCTGCAAATTAAGGTGATGATAGAGACCCAAAAAAAAAGGATGATGTCATCTTGTCAACTATGGCACACGCATGCACATGGTAAGCAACATGAGCTCTCCTTCCCACGCCGTTGAATGGGCATAATCAAGCCATCTGCATTGACCTTGACTTCAAGTTCACCGTTGATGACCTAATCCAACCGCAGACACGCCAGAAGAAAAAATATATAATCATAAGATTAGCATCTTCTTATCATTCTTTTCTTTTTTATTATAATTTTTAATGCAATGACAGTGACATGAAAGGAAGGAAAAAGGAATAATATGTTGACCGTACGTTTTCTGCAAGCGGAGGAGACCCTTTTGACAATTGTCATCGATGGCGAGCTAGAATAACATGAATTTACTATATAATATATAGTTCCTTTGTTGTGAATTTTCATAAGTAGCTTTGGTCTGGCGACGGAATTTTGACAAGAAGCTTTAGAATTAGAATTTCCATCTTTTACTATTCTAACGTTCTGGAATCATAATAACTTATTGAAAATTAATTTTTTTTGTACCGATCTTATATGGTATAAAATTTTTCCTTAGCGTCAATTTTGACCATGCTTTTTGTGATAATTTGAAGCTTGGTAGAAAATTAGAATAATTTGCTGCACATAAGGCAAGCTATTGAAATTCCCTATGACTATAATCCAAAATCTTCTTCAAGCCAATGTTCTACTTCTCATTGATTCTCTAAAACTTGTTCTAACCCTAAAATATAGGAACTTAAGTTCAATCCCGGTAGAATCTAGAAAAGATATGGACGAAGACAAAAAGGAGGGTTGAGTTGGTGATCCACAATCTATACCTAGATCGAATGCTTGGACACCCAAGCTTCAAAGGTTTCAATGATATGTTGGTTTTTATCAAGACAAAATGAATTTGCCATTAGAATGCTTGGTCCAACATGTCTCCATTTCTGTCTCCAGCCTTACATGTGGAGTTGTAATTTCTCTATTGATCATACTCAACTTAATGGTCAAACATTCACAAAAGAAATCAAGGAGATCAGTTCGAGATAGAGAAGGAGACTGTATAGGACAAAAGTTTTCACAATTATAATCCAATCGAAAAAATTCGAATATCATGTGCTGTGCGTGTAAAAGGAGAGCATCTCCCTCCATTAGAAGCATCAAAGAAGGTTCTCGTTGTAAAAAGAGAGCATATGATGAAAGTTCGTCCGCTTTCCTCGGTAAGAATCACCCCGAATCTTAAACGAAATCTTCCGCATCACGACCGATGTTTCTCGCGTTTTTTGGGGGGAATCATGGGGTTTGTCTAGTAAACGACAAAGGGACAGCCGCAGTGCCGAGTCAACATTATCAATGGTTGGCCAAAGGGTCTAAAAAGGCTACCAGGAAACACCCGAAGACCGCTGTTTCACGCTCCTTCTTGCTGGGCCATCTCTCTCTCCCTCTTTCCCTCTCTCTCCTCTCAATCCGAGAACGAAAGAACCAGGAAACCCAAAAAACAAAAGAGCCAGGAAAGCAAAAAGGAGAGAGAGAGAGAGAGACAGACACTATTCAATACGTTCATCTTCCTTGGTACCCAAAGGGTTGGCCTGAATCTTGGTGGGATTTCACTGTTTGGAGCAACTTGCACCGATCTTCACAGCTGAGAATTTTTTTTTTCTCTTATTCTGAGAGAGACGGCACAAGATCTGTAAGCTTTCTTCTTTTGCCGGGGAGCTCACGGACTTGGTGCTGTTTTATTCAGATTCTCTGCACCTCAAGAAAGAACAATATAGCTCGTCTTTGTAAGGTTTTTCTGCTGGTGCTGAATATTCAAGCCTTCTTTTTGGGGTCTTGATGGGTGTTTGCTGGAGCAATAGGATCAAGGCCGAGACTCCTACTAACACAGGTACTAGCTACTGATCTGTTCAGCTTATTCGGAAGCTTGTTTCTGCTGGGTTTTTGCTCCATAACTTCGACATGGTTTCTGAGCTTATCTTGGCTCATTATGTAAAGAAGCAGGCTTTGTGGTTGGTGCTATCTTGGTTTTTATTGGTTTTCTTGAGTTTTCTGAAGGATCCTCCTGTTTGACACAAATTGCGTAAGATTTGAATGTTAAGATTTATGGGTAGTGGGTGATGCTTAAATTGCTGATGTCAGGTCTAAGGGGTGTTGAATATGTGATCCTAGCTAGAGCAAATAAATTACCTCAGCCTGCGGCAAATGCGTGGTGTAGATTCCCACTCACTAATTTTCAATGAGATATGGATCTTCCAAGATAGAATGGAAGGATGGTTAAGAATTTCCTCTGAACTTGGATTTTAATTTTATAAAGTTTCTTGCTGGTGGTAGCGCCCACGGATCATACTTTCATGAATCAGTTCACTTAGATAGTGAGATTCTATACTCGGAATGATTAGTTAATTTGGGCATGAAAGGTACAAACTGGGCTGAAATACTATGTTGTTTGGTGGAAGGAGAGTAAATGCGTGTAAGGCTCATTGCTAACCCGCAATTAAGCATTGTGGATTCACATTAACTTGGACTAAGGAATTAGTCTGCCATAGTCCTAAACTCAAATACACAAAATGGAACCTTTTTTTTTGTCGTAGACATACTGAGTTGATGCTTGGAAATGATGTATGAGCAGGGGTGAGCTCTAAAAATGTCAGCCACGATGGGAACGACTTGAGCAGCAGAATCTCTTCTGCTTCTGGACCTCAGACTCCCCGAACCGAGGGTGAAATCCTTCAGTCTTCTAATTTAAAGAATTTCAGTTTCAGCGAACTAAGAACGGCCACGAGAAACTTTCGCCCAGACAGTGTGCTTGGGGAAGGTGGTTTCGGGGCAGTTTTTAAGGGGTGGATCGATGAGCAAACATTGGCTCCTGCCAGGCCTGGGACCGGCATGATTGTTGCGGTAAAGAGGCTTAACCAAGAAGGTTTCCAGGGACACCGCGAATGGTTGGTAAGTGTTATCTCCTTCTCATAACCTTCTGAAGCTTTTATTTCTACGGTGCAATCCTCCTCCCCAGTTTCTGATTCACGCAGACTACTGTGAGTTTTATTAAGGTTTCTTTTTAAGAATTCTAGTAGCAAATGCCTCCAGGGCAGTTGTCAAACACCTCAGCCAAGTAAGTTTTTCACCTTCAAGGCATTGTCTTTTTTGTGTTATGTGTAAGCGACGTGTTTTTGTCTGAGCATGTAAATGGAAACTTACTTATTAAGGGTGCGTTTGTCTAGCAAAAAATAAATAATTTTGGAAAATATTTTCCTAAAAATAATCAATTGCATCACTTACAAAAATGAATTGACGAAAATATATTTTCATTATCCACAAAAATGTTTAGACATAAATTATTTTCAGCAATGAAGACATTTTTTGTTAACTGAATTATTTCAAATTATACAAGCGATTATTTTTTGGATCATTCATTTTCCGCAAAACAAACAAATCTTAAGTATGTTAACAAGGGCTTTGAAGGATCAGATTAACAAGACCCTCTTTTCAATTTTTTGCATTTGGAAGCATTATGAACGTTGAAGGATAATCTTTGTCCCCTCAATCTTGATATCATAGTGCAAGCAAGCCCCACAATGACATGGACTCAGAGTGGTAAAGTCTAATTTTCTGTGTGATTTTGGAATATGCAGGCTGAAATCAATTACTTGGGGCAGCTGCATCATCCTAATCTTGTGAAGCTGATAGGATTCTGCTTAGAGGATGAGCAGCGGCTTTTGGTGTACGAGTTCATGTCCAAGGGAAACATGGAAAATCACCTATTCAGGAGTGAGTATCTTCAATGGTCTTGGTTTGGTTTTCTTTTTCCCTTGCTGAGAAACAAATATCCATTTGCCTTTTCTTATTGCATATCATTGCTCGAATAGGAGGGACATACTTCCAGCCACTTTCATGGACCGTGCGGATGAAAGTTGCCCTTAGTGCAGCTAAGGGGCTTGCCTTTCTTCACAATGCTGAACCAAAAGTTATTTATCGTGACTTCAAGACATCAAATATATTGCTTGATTCGGTATGTGATGATGCTGTCATTGGCAATCTAGTGTCTTTGTCTTTGTATCTTGGTTGAAGTGCATAGTTTTGGTTCATCACTATCTTATGGTTATTAATGCCATCTGGTCTTTCTTTTCAGAACTACAATGCAAAACTTTCTGATTTTGGGTTAGCCCGGGACGGGCCGACTGATGACAAGAGTCATGTATCTACTCGGGTCATGGGAACTTATGGTTATGCTGCTCCAGAGTATCTTGCCACAGGTACTGCCAAGCATGATCGATCGTTAATCAAATCCTGATGGAAGTGGCTATAGATCCTTATAATCAGATTATCTCCTGTTCTTTTGAGCGATTAGACATTTAATTTTCATGTTGAAGGAAGTCTTACTATCAGTTGTCAAGAGAAATGAAACTTTGGTATATTTCCAGTTCATGTTCTGCTTCATTGTGAGTATACTGCGACAGCACATGTTGACATACCCTTTAGTCAGTTTTAACCTGCCTGGGGATTGTCAGGAAGTTGTCTAAAGTTCTCATAATACCTTTGGCTGTCTTCTTTACTACAATCTGCTTTGTATTTCAAGATTCTTGAGCAAAAAGTAGAAGAGCTGTGGCTGGTTTCTGATTTTAATCTCACTTTTCAATTGAAGGCCATTTGACTCCCAAAAGCGATGTCTATGGCTTTGGTGTCGTTCTTCTGGAATTGCTATCTGGCCAACGAGCAATAGACAAGAACCGTCCAGCCGGGCATCACAATCTTGTGGAATGGGCAAAGCCATACCTCACAAACAAGCGAAGAATATTCCGTGTCATTGATTCCCGTCTAGAAGGTCAGTACTCTATGGATCAAGCCCAAAAGGCGGCATTCCTTGCACTTCAGTGCATATCCACAGAGGCCCGGGCGAGGCCCACCATGGACGAAATCGTGACGTCCCTAGAGCAGCTTCAGGAATTGAAGGGCACAAGGGGTACTCACAAGGATCGGCGGTCAGTCGGTCGCAGAAGTTCAAATGCTGCCCCAAGAGCCTGTAGAAGCAGTGCGGAGGAAGTGTCTGCCGCTGCATATCCACGGCCTTCTGCTTCTCCGCTTTATGCTTTGTAGAACGGGTGCAGCACCGCTGCAAGTGTTCTCTTGATGGATTTTTTTCCTCTCTCTCTGAGTTCGGGGCATGTGGTTTGTGTGTGCCTTCTGCTGTTTGAGCATTGTACAGTTGTCGTCTAGGTTTAATGTACTAGGTGCTGCCCTTTTGATTTGTTGATGTTGCCAAGAGTTTCCAAGCGCATGGTGGAGAAACATTAATGTAATTTTCCCAGAGTCGATTTGCTCAGTCGATGTGTTAACATAACTGAACTCACTCTCCTTCCTGCCTCCCTTTCCAGTAGAAAGTCATTCCGGGATGTCACTGATTCACTCAAGAAATCTGCTTATCGCTGCGATGGAGTTGTGGGCGTAGTCCTGTTTTTGCCGGTTGAATCTTGGGACTTATCATGCTGTGTTGGAGTCTCTGTATGGTGATGATATGAGAGACGGACGACTTGCATAAAAAGTGATCGTTTTGGCCATCTATCACTCGCAATTATGTTAGCTCAAGACGATTATACTGCTGATTTTATCTGAATGATGTTCTCCTTTAAGCTCGATGAATTCAAAGTTAGTTCTAGCACATGAAATGTGAGGATAAGGAGGATGATCTCAGGAACCGGTGGCTTTTCAACTTCTTCAAATTGTTTGATCCGATTCCTAAATTTCTTTTTGTCCTCAAACCAGAAATGCTGACTTGTGATGCCACATTGATACCATATCGCTGACTAGATTAATCAGGATGACGTGGAATTTTTTTACGTAATGCTGACATGGATATCAAAAAGGAAGATTAAAGAACATCAAAAAAAGAAGGGAAAAAAAAAACCAGACTGAAGAACGGTGGTTGGGCAGCCTTGGCTTGAGGCCGGTGATGGACACCGGAAACCTTGCTCCCGGGCCGCTTTTTCAATTTGAAAAAGCACAGGGGTCAAAAGCAGGGTTTGCGAGTGGTCGAATTGAAAGACTAAACAGAGTGCCGACTTCTTCATGAAGGAAGAAGCATGGTGCACCATAAGATGGAAATTGTCTAATTGCCATTCGATCACAAAACCTCTAATTGGTTAACTCGTATCTCGTATAGAACTACCCGAAAGTGTTAAAAAAAAAAAGTCGCACCCACCTTCCGTTACGATATCGTTCCCACTTCAGTCTTGGCAAATCACGGTTTGTTTGCAAAAGACGAGGCTTCGCTTATGTGACTTATCGGTGTTGGATAGGAGTGACGGGGTACTCCAATGAGCAGTAATGTAAGTTGCCAATAGCACATCTCCATCTGAACATGTTCCCGCTAGCACCGAATGGTCTATAATTTATTGATGTTGGACATCTCTTTTGCGGTCAAAAAATTCTAAATTTATTGTACAATACTTAATTAAGCCTTAAACCTTTCAATCAAACCAATTTAGGCCTAAATCTTTTGATGAATTGCCAATTTAATCCTTCAATAGTTTTCAAGTAAAATTATTTGGAACAATTATATTGGCATATTGTTAAAACGTTTAAAAGTTATCAAGAAGTTTAAAATTAAATTGACTGTTATATAATAAGTTTAAAATTAAATTAGCATAATTAAAAAGTTTGTGAATGAATTAACTCTCGTACAATAGATTTATAACGTTTTAGACATTTATCTCTTTTTTGCTACAAGAGTGCTTAGTGCTTTTGCTGTCCCACTTCCATCCCAAAACGCCACGGCAGCACCATGAGTCATTCGCACTTGAACCTTTCGAATTGGAGTATGTGGGAATGGAGTCGGCAAAAGTCAAATCTTCAATGTGAAGGTTGCTCTTTACACAACGCTTTTCCTTTATACTTAAAGTTTCTTTTTATCTCGCGGACCTCTTTATACCCAAAAAGTCAATCAACTCAAACTCGTCATGGCTTTAAAGAAATAAATTTTCGCCGCGATTTACACTTATGAAAAAGGTCATACACAGAATTTGGCATGGTGCTATCGAAAATGCTTGCAAATAGAAACGAAAGGTTCCCAAATTCAAACAAAAAAGTCGTTCTCTCGAATAATATGGAAGATTCCCAAATTCAAACAAAAAAGTCATTCTCTCGAATAATATCCAAAATTCCCTCCACCCCCCTGCCTGGGGGTTCTCTCTCTAACTTTCTTCATGGACCTCAATGTGCCATTCCTGCAAAACCCCAATTGGAAAGGACAATTTGGGCGGCACACATCATATCCTGGAATATTTGGTCTCCATAGGAATGTAAGTTGGACACTAAAGTTAATATCAATATTTACATTTCAACAACGCTTGCATGTACTGAGAAATCTAGTTAAATTTCTTGGCAATATTCTTTTGGGTATTTAAATAAGCTAATGATTTAATGGATGGGTCCCACTTGGTTCATTATCCCATTAAATTCTAGTATGATTCCCCCCCCTTTTTTTACTTCATTTAGCATTTTCCATTTGCATTTTTACCACTTAAAACAAAGATTTTTCCTTGCATGCCGAAAGTCAATTTTTTCATTTTGATGATAAGATAAGAAAAGTTGATGTACCCAACTCTTTTTCCTTGAAACAAGCAGATAGGGTTTTCCACTTTTGGGGCGGGCTTTTCAGTAATTTCCTGCAGACGCACTCGAACTCAGCACCGGCCTGCTAGACTAAGCCAGAAAAGAATCATAGTACGATTTTTGTGATTAGTTTGTTGACAATTAGTCCTACCAACATGAGTGAATGTCTTAATGAAGGAAGCTGCAGTACCTAATGACCATAAAAAAGAAAATAATATTGCTAACAAAAAAAAGTACCGCATTTACCACCCACCTGGGTGGCGTTGCTGGCAGCGAGCTTTTCCCCCTAACGCAATGGGAGGAGTTCGATTCCCGGGCGTCACAGGGTGACTTACCCGGTGACACGTGTGTGGTGGCTAGCACGTGTTGCCCCCAAGGTTTACCCCCCATTACCCCGGGCTTTTCGGGCTGTCCGTGTTGGTACAGTGCGCGGGTTTTCTAGGTCACAAAAAAAAAAAAGTACCGCATTTAAATCATCTTACACGACGCGACGACGATGTGTCCACCTCTGTGCTCGGCCTAAATGGGAATTGCCGCGAAACGCGAAGCCTATCATTCAAGAGCCAAAGCTATATGAATCAAGAAAACAATTTTAACATGTTGATCGTAATTTGTGGCAAGAGAAGAACAGTTGCGACGCATACGCCGAGACTAGGGTGGAGTTAAAATAATAGGACCTTCCATATTCATCAAGTCTCATAAAAAGGTCGTCCATTAGAAAAAAAATTTGTGAATGTACAATTTTCAGGATAAATGTCAAAAAAATCCTAAATTTATCATACAACGGTTAATTCAATCCTAAACATTTCAATTGTATCAATATAGTTCTAGACCTTCTGATGATTTGTCAATTTAGTCTTAAATCCTTTAATTGTATCAATTTAGTCATAAAATTTTTGAAAATTTGTCAATTGAATCCTAAAAATATTATTAGGATAATTTGCTAAAAATATTACATTGACAAATGGTTGAAATGTTTATAACTAGATTGGCAAATCATAAAAAAGTTAATGATTAAATTGGCACAATTAAAAAGTTTAACACTGAATTGGGAAATCGTTAGGACTGATTGGCATAATTAAAATATTTATGACTTTTTGAATAATTTTCCAATAGAAAAGATTTGTAAATTAAAAGATCAACTTTAGGCTCCGTTCGTTTATGGAAAATAACTTCCAAGAAAGTGTTTTTCAAATTTTCCAACGTTCGTTTCACGGAAAATAAATTACTTGGAGAAAACATTTTCCATGAAGGAAAAAATGTATTCTAAACTAGGAAAAAATATATTTCACTTTTGAAAAGTTAAAAACATTTTTCTCTTTTGGTCTCTCTTACCTTGCATCTCTACAATTCATCACTTCCTCCTCCTCCTTCTTTTTAAATATATTTTTAAATTCGAATTTTTTTAAAAAAATTTTCTTTTCATTTTTCTTTGTCTTTCTCTTGTTTTCCCTCTTCTTCTTTCTTGGCCGATTGCCAGCCACAGAGGAAAAGAAAAAGAAAACTGAAAAAAATTTAATAATCAATTTTTTTAAAAATAAGATAATTAAATATATATTTTTAAAAAATAAAAATAATTAAAAATCGATTTTAAAAATAAAATAAATGAAAAAGAGTGTATGGAGGAAAATAATTTCCTTACCAAACAGTGAAAAATATTTTTCACTTCATTTTCAAATTTTACTTGAACATTAAAAAATAATTATATATTTTTTAAAAGTGACTTTCTAAAAAATATTTTCAAAAACACAACATTTTCTACGAAATGAACAAAGCTAGTACGCTGGTTTTGCTTAGCATTCCTTGCGTGCGGATGCATTTAATTTACTAGAGTCTTAGGGTCACGCATGGGAAGTGAGGATGGTTCTCGAAGCAGGTTCTCCATTAAGTGCATTGTCCTTCTGGCCGGAGTGGGTGGAATGAATGCTGTTGCAATTTGGGGGCGATAATAATCCAAAGGAACTCCATCGAACTTGCGGTTGGAATTCAATTCGGGGATATGATTCTCCAATCCTCAAGAACGCAATACAAATGCAAGGATATTGTGTTATCTCATATTCCACGTCCAATGGGCAAGACCTTATGATGTTTGTTTGAAAATAAACTCACAATCGTTAATTAATTGCCTCCTCATGTAGTTATTGCGAGTGCTCCTTTTGAGGGTTTAGTTTGTGTAGAACACGTTAAGTCGTTAGACAAGTCAATGAGTAGTTGTTTTGTGACTCGGCATTAAAAAATGAAGTATTGCTATTGATCATATAAGCAGAACCTTTGTAAAGAAAAAGAAGGTGAGATTTGTTTGTTAGGTTCACATGAATCGAATACGTCTCCACTATCGATCATTCGATTCATGTGGATCTTACTTACTTCTATATACATCACCTCCTATCTTTCAAATTTATGGACTTAGTCTCCCTGATAACTTGGGTCTTATGCCTGAATTTATCGATAGTGCACCAAACAAGCCGAGGGAATCTCTTTTGTTTAATAACACGGTAAATAACTTTCTGTTAATCTCCTCCTAATTGTTTCTTGGTACCCACACCGTGGGTTGTCCTATGGCCCACCAATTAAAGGATTTTTAGGTCATAACAGATCGTAACTCTCATACAGATGTTACAACACACTAAACCTCCAAGGCTCTACAATCGACCGACAATTGAGGAATTAGAAATCGATTTCTCGAAGATCTTCGCAAACACCCTCGACGTCCTTCATGCCTAGAAGCGAATTCTGGTCCGCCGAGCAATCACCACATGCAATTCGGCTCCCTCATCCCTTGTCATCGACATGGCAAGTTACAAAACCTTTTTACGACATACTTATATCTCATCATCACGCCACATTACACAAATCTTCCTTTGAGGAAGTGTCAAACATAGACAAAAATCACAACGTAGAAAAAGCGTACATATATCATATATTATATCATATAATTCTTCAAACTGAGAATTCCTATACGATAGCTGCGGGCTGCATACCTTTCCGGGTAGCAGCCGCTTCAGCCTAAAAAAAGCTGGTCGGTCTCAAACTTCCTCACCAGCCCTTTACCAAAAGCCACTTCATATATATTTTCCCTATTCACTTTTTCACCTATTCAGAGCCTAATACGAAACTACTAAAAGTCCCTATCTATAAATTTTCCCCTCCCTCTGGCCACTCCAAACTTTTCCCGGGAAAATTTGGGAAAAACGGAAGGCGGGGGGAGACATTCCAATTTGAAAAGCTTTTCGGGGTCAGACCCGGAAGTTCTTGCCCTCGAAGGTCTGGCCAAACTGCCAGCCGGCGGGGGCGACGTTCCACGAGGTGGAGGTGCGCTTGTCGCTGCCGGTGACCCGGAAAGAGAGGGCCTGGCCCGCAAGGACGGCGTTGGACTGCCAGTTCTGGCCCCAGTTGCGGCTCATGCCCATCCACCCAGTCCTTGACCCCTTCACGTTCACCCGCACGATGTCGCCTGCCCCGGCCACGTTGGTGACCAGCACCAGGTTGAAGTACCGGAAGCCGTTGATGGTGAACCGGATGCCTCCCCGCTTCCTGCACGCCACCCTGCCGGAAACAAAAGAAAACGAAAACAAAGTACGTAAATAAATAATTAAAAACAAAGAAATTACTAACTAAATACCGGGACCGTTAAAAGTCTGACCGGTTAAACCGGTAATTGAAAAACAGGCGCGCGGGCGGGCGGTTCGCGTCGCGGAGCCCGAGAAATGTGGCCTGATTTCTGTCGACATTACGCTTCGGGCGGCGCGATCCGACACGAGCGTGGGGACGCTGCGTTACGCCCCCCCCCACCACTGACCTCCTCAGTTAACTACCGTCACGGCCCGCCCTGGTTTACCGGTGTTTTTTCCGCTTACCCATTTTAAAAATCCACAAACTGTTTTTACGGCGCAAAATTCGATTTCCAATAACGAAAACCCATTTGAATTTTTCTTCTTTTTTCCCGAAATTGATAATTTTTGGGGAAAAGCGAGTGGTTACAGGATGGTGACGGGTGAGTCAGAACCGAGTCAGAACTCAAGTGGACTCGGTAAAATCGCCTACGAGACTAGGCTTTGGAGGTTATTATTATTATAGGGAAAACGACGCAAATATATAATTATAAAAAAAAAAGAAAAAGATGCAAAGTGAACTAAAGAAGGATTTCTTATCTGCAAAGGCATATTCAGAAGACCACCCCCCCAAAAAAAAAGTGGTCAAAAATAAAAAAAATAAAAGGAAAAAAGAAAAAAAAGAGAGGTGGGGGTAACCACAATTAGGCCTACTAGGAGAGATTCTGGCTCCTAATGACGAAAGTACCCTTGGGTCCAAGAAGCCCAATGGGTCCAATTTCTCGGGGCGACCCGAAAAAGTCCATATCCGCATCGCTAGACCCGGGAAGGCGCTTCCTCGTTTCTCTCCGAGAGAGCAGAACGGAAAGGGAAGGACCGTCAACAACCGCCACGTTCATCGCGCGAAAAAGCGAAGAACGAAAACAAGCGCAGAGTCCACACACACCACTCAGCCGAACCCAGAAGAGAAAACCGAAAAAAGAACGCAATGGAGCACTTCTGCAGAGCGAAGAAAACGGGGGGAGACTGACCGGCGGAAAGAGACGGGGACGATGCCGGCGCGGTACTGGGCGATCTTGAGGAACATGGGCATGGCCAGGTCAAAGTGGGGGCGAGGGGGGTTGCACCACCCGCCGTTGTCGCTGGGCAGGGCGAAGTTCGGCGGGCAGAAGTTGGTGGCCGTCACCGTGATCGACGGGTTCCCCGGGTTGCACCATCGTGGGTCCTCGGCGCACCGTATCTCGAAGCACGCCCCGCAGCTGAGCCCGTCATTGAACAGCGCCGTGCTCAGGGCCGCTGTGTTCACCCCGTACCCCTGGCTGTACAGGTTCCCGAACCCACAAGCCCCGCCTGCAACATTTACTACACATTATTAGCCTTTTTTTTCTAAAGATGACAGAACGGCACGGGAAAATGGGAGAACCGAATGCCGAAATTCCCGAGAGCTCCGAAAGCGTTACCCATGGTCCCGGAGGCGTCGCTGCCGCCGTAGAAGGTGGCGTGGGCGCTCTGCCAGTCGCCGCCGGTGTAGACGCCGGGGATCCGGGCGCTTGTCGCGGCGAGGAGCGAGAGGAGGAGGGCGGCGACGCAGAGCGCTGTCGCACGAGCCATTTGCCTTTTTGCTCTGTTCACACACAAACTCGAGCAGAAGGAAACAGAGAGAGAGAGAGAGAGAGAGGCGAATGGGAAGCGGGAGGAAGGAGGCGGGGGCTACTTATGGCGAGAGGGGATGCGGGCGAAGGGTAAAATCGGCTGCTCACTGCAATTATCAATGCCCCCCCTCTCTCTATTGTAGATCTACCTTTGTTGCTGATTTTTTTTCTTTTTTCTTTTTCTTTGTACGTTGGTGTTGGGAATTTAGTATCTTGAATACCAAGTTTTATTTTTTATTTTAATTTTTTCGAATTTTATTTCTGAGCAGTATGGGGTAATAAATGGGAAAAGCAAGAATTGAGGGAGAAGGGAGACGGGAGTGGGCCAAGGAGGCATGCAATGCCAGGGTTTTCTCTCGTTCGGGAGAGGCCGAGAGGCCGATGAGAAGGAGCACATGCTCGATCTGACAACGTTATCACATGACACAGGCCCAAAGACATGAATATCCTGCAATCCTCCTACCTCATTCACTCCCCGTTTTTCTCCTCTTTGCCTTTTTGCTCCGTCGATTTAGGGTTTAGGGCGGGCAAAAAGTTTTGTGCAAAGCACATTTGAAATTGTAGGGATGAGCTTCGTTTTGATCTTCGGATCAACGGCTTGATAGCGGGAAAATACTTGGAAATACTCGCACATGGACCCCCTTTATGCATGTGCTTCTGGATCATCGCATATAAAAAAAGGAAAAAAATTATACTGTAATTTCAGTGTTTCACTCAAGAGAGCTTTTTCCAAATGTCATCTATCAAACGCACCTTGACTGCCAGGGCACGAATGAATCTAGTAAGCGTCGGATTCATTAAATTAGGGGGGTCATCTTATCTCTGAGAATCTTCATCTTCAAGTCCATTTGAAGAATGGAAGCATTTTCATGAAGGATGCTTCCTGCAAATTGCTTGGAAACATCCTGACTTGGTCTGTAAGCATTTCATGAACGTGTCATTGCCTGCTTTATAAAAGGCATTTGATGCGTGAACTTCCATTTGCTTTGTCCCTTCCTATCTAATCTATAGACATCATCACATGAACTTTCCACGACTATTATACCCTCCGCATCATTCCGAAAAATACTGGAAGAGGAAAAGGTCCCACTATTGTTGATGCCTTAATCAATGGCTATTAAATAAATAGAAAAGAGTTAATATTACAAAAAAAAAAATCTCTAAATTGGTATACCTTACAGAAATTTACCATAAGTTAATTTTTTTACCAAAAAATCTCCAAATTCGTATACTTATGGCATATTTATCTCCTATTAAATTTTACCGTCAAATTGTTAAATTTGATAATATGTAGAAATTGACAGGTGTATCAGTTTAGGCGTTTTACTCTCCGTTTATTACAGGTATATCAATTTGGAGTTTTTCGAGTATTAATCCAATTTAATATAAACTAATGTAGGATAAATTTATCACGGATATATCAATTTAGAATTTTTTTGGGATAAAAAAATTAGTATGGGGTAAATTTGTTATAAATGTACCAGTTTTAAGTTTTTGGTGATCAAAAAATTAATTTTATATTTTTCACAATATTAATCCAAGAGAGAGATGGAAGATGATAAAATTTAATTATTCACAAGAAAAATAAATGCACCAACTTTTACTTGGAAGACGGAAACGATCATCTTTAAGTTTTCCATCCGTGCTGACGGAGTCGCTCGAGCTCGTCGATTTGGGATACCTGACGCAAACGGTCCGAGTCCTCGATATGGACGACTAAAGACGATGTTAATTCGCGAGAAACGGCATCTTCTCGCCTTGCTGGTGTGTGGCCTTTTGATGTGCCTAATTTATGCGCGGGCCTACGGCTTTTTTCGTGCATTGTACCTCCATAGATTTTCACTTGGGGAAACCAAAAAATCATAAATGTCCCCAGCCCAGATCTGTTAAATGCGCGGGAGATCCTGAATTTCAATCCGATCACGAAAGATCCGGAGAGACCCCGATCTTGTACCTCTGTGCGGCCGTGCCATTAGTAATTTCCGACGCTACATCGACTTGCAAGGACGAAATAAATAGTTAGGGACAGCCGACAGGTTTATTTATCTTGGGTTAATATAGCGAAAAACTTACGAGGGGTACATTGATGATAAATTTACTTTAAATTAAATATTTTGATAACAAAAGTCCTCAAATTGGTATATGTGTGACCCTCTATTAATTTCCGTTAAATTATATTAATATCATGAAAGATTACAAACTTGTTTTTTGATAAATGAAGAGTAAAACCCTAAATTTGTATATTTATATTAATTGTAACCTATTATCCAACGTAGTAATTTGATAATAAAATTTATAAGAAAAATTAATAAATTAAATTTTTCACAAATATATCAGTTTGAAAATTTTTATGGTAAAAAAATTAACTTAAAATAAATTTATTATAAGTATAATAATTTAGGGTTTTTGTGATATTAACGCGTTTTTTCCTTTCGTGACAAAAATTCATTATATTTTCACGGATTTTTTTTTGGCAGGAGAATAAAGGCAAAAGGCCGGAAAGCCAAGGGCGAAGAAAGACGCGTTAACTTGTGGGACCCGCCACCCTTCCTTTTCGTTAGCCCAACATCGTAACCGCCTGCGGGACCCGCCTATAGACTTGCGCCCCCGCCCCCGGCTTTTATCGTCGCTTCACAAGAGCTCAGCTCACTAGTCACGGAGGGGTCCACGAAATAACATATAACGCTGCCATTACAAAAATACTTACATATATAAATAAAAGAATTCAATCTCGAACTCAACAAATAATCATTGAGAGATTATCTCTAATATTTAGTGAACAAAGTACAGACATCTTTTTATTTATTTGGTTTGTCCTTTTCTTGCATTTAATGCCCGTAATTCCGATTAAAAACTCACGCAAAGAAAAATATCCAAACGAACGCTTCGGTGTTGTGTACACTACGGTTATGCACATTTTTATTCACTAATTTTCCAAATTTTCAATGGAATTAATCCCTTCCATGAAACCTTCCATGAAAATCACGCTCAACAAAAATATATATAAAAAGGAACCCGTATAGAGGGTTTAGAAGGTATAGTTAAAAAAGAAAATCCTATTTCGTTCTACTCACAATTTAAATAAGGCGCAAGCATCCCATGGTGCCCACCATAGCGTCCATCATCACAACACTGCTCGCTGGTTCATGGTGCAGTGGATTGGATGGACGACTTTCGAGTTGTTTCTCTAAACTGTATTGGATATATAGGCTTTGACTCCTTTGGAGTGCAATTTTATTTATTTTTAATTAGCGAATGTTACTTAAAAGAATGAAAGTTGAATTCGATATATAGTTGCACGTTTCACTTTATTTTCAATGAATTATCAACCAAATTGGACCAGTAAGACCACTTGGATCGTGTTAATAAATAATAAACTGAATTTTTGAAAGAATTGGTTGAATCAATATTTAAAAGTTGATCAATGACAAAAGCATTAAAAAAAAAAAAACATTTGCCGAAAAGGCAGATCATTCTGGACTTGCACCATCAGTTCGAGTGGCGGTGTCACGTCATGTCATGCATGAAGCGCGCTAGAGAGAGTCCCATGTGCTATGCACAGTTTTGCTATCTCATCCTCAAGTCAATCAATTTACTTTTGTATATATGAATTATTTATTATTTCTTTTCCTATTTAAACCACCTTATCCAATCCCAAAAAAATTAAAAAATAAAAATTTAAATGCACAGTCCCCATGTGATCACCGAATCATGAATTTGGCACCTTACTCTAAATTATTTAATTTTATAGCCCCCACTCCCATGTGCCTTCACTTATTGTTTTGCCTTATCTCTTCTCCGATCCCCTCAATGCGTACACACACTTTCTAGGTTTCCTCTTTTGAGATCTGTAATGCAAAGATGACATGCATCTCGAAAAGGCTACTTGAGTGTTCTTTTGCTGGACTTTCAAATGGGTCTCCCCCAATCAGACCGTAGAATCGATCTCAGATCAAACCGACTTTATGACAAGATACTGACCTGGCAACATGCGGCGTCGTGTCGGTGTTCGGATAAGAGATTGGCGGGACTTTCGGTTGAAGAACATCGACCACAATGAGGAGAGAAAGTAGCAGCTCGGTAAATTGTGGCGATTGAAATCAACATTTAGCGCCGCGATGGCGGAATTTACTTTCGGGAAGCCAATCTGATCTTACCTTGACTTTATCTAGGATTTAAGAGATTCATCTTGATTTATTGCTCACAAACAAACCTGAACAATCATTTCTTAAACTTTAGATGATTTGATTGTGGAATTTTTCCTTGCTTGCTTGGCGTCCACCATGCTCCTCCTGGATTCACGATCTCTCTTTTTCCTCCGACTTTCTCTACTTACTTCCATTTCTTGCTATCTGAACTTTCTTCCTTTTGCCCATTGCAAATCTATCTTGCTACACACTCCCGCTCTCCATCAATTGGTATCGAAGTCATATTTATTATTTATCAATTGGTATCCGAGCAATATCCATTATGCATTATTTTAGTACTAGAGCAATCTTCATTTTTCTTCAATTAGTATCGGAGCTTGTTCTGTTCTACATCGCGCATCAAAGCTATATCCATTCCGTATTATTCGACATTAGAGCAACTTTTGTCTTCATCCATTGGCATCGGGGCTAGATTCATTCTTTGTCGCACGTTATACTCGTGTGATATATGCACATTATTGTTGTCCATTCTAATAACAGTAGGAGATCATATGAAGTCGTTCATCTAGCAAATAATTGCTCAATTCCCTTAGTTTTCTCTTGCACACAAGACTACTAGCCTAAGCCATGTGAGAGGGCATGAGAAATGTGGCTACTTCTATGCAAAGGCTTTGCTCCAAATTGTGGGAACCCTAGGATGCCAACCACAGGACAACTTCTTCTCAACCACGTGAAAGTCAAGGTCCATTCTATATGCATCCTAATCCATCCTCGGTGCTAGGTGTTAGCTGGGTTCACTCCTATGTGGAGGAGACCCAATGAGTTGCAAGCCCAAAAAGGGCTTGAGCCCATATGATAAGTTATATGAGGAAATAAGGTTTCTCACTATTTATATAAAGAGGTAGCCGCAAAAAAGGAAACAAGAATAAAGAGAAAAAAGAAAGCGAGAAAATCCGGGATTTGGAGCAATATCTGATTTACATCAAGCTGGCATCGGAGGTCGATTTGTGGTCCGATTGAGCTGAAATTTTGTCAGCATGTTTGTGACACAATTTTCTCGAATCTGAACGGTTTGATTTTCGTTTGAAGCTCCCTATATCAGGTTTTTCGTGGATTGATCAAAACTTGTGTTTTTGGTCAGATTTATCCTTGATCTCTTGTGAAGTTCATGTGTATTGCCAAGAATTATGTTATTGAGGTATTTGCTGTTATGTACCTCTAGTATTTGCTAGAGAAGAACAATTTTATTGATAGTGAAGATTTATCTTCTCACATCGAGGAGATTTTTCACGTAAAAAAAATCGTCTTGTGTTCGCGTGCTTGGTATTTATTTTACTCTACTATATCGATTCCTATTAGGTTTACACAAGATGAGAGATTATTTTATTCCGCTGCGTTGATTCGATATTTTTCGAATTGTTACCGTCCTCCCATCACTAGGTACCTTCCTTCAACGATTGTTAATTGATTACAACCTAAATTCCGAGTCTATGAGAGAGAATCTGAACATTAATTAGAGTGGGTGTGAAGTAAAATCAACTTATGAACCGTGTTTAACCAAAAAAGAAGAAGCCATTTTACTAATGTCAATGGGTGTCAGAGACATTTTTAGTATTCGAGTAATCTTCATTGAGCATGACATTCTCCGATCCCACACAAACATCGGATGAATATTCGAGCCACATGTGACGATGCTCCTAGGGTGGTCCCAAGAGAATGGGAAAGCGTGATGATTCAAATTAATGTCTTGAATGAGGAAGGCCATACACATACCAATCGAGCAGCCCTGATTAATAAAGAATTAGCCAGTTCCATCATGGAAGTAGCTTAGGTCAGAGAGAGATAGCTGAATTTACAAACTTGCAAACGTGAATTAACTTCACCACCATCTCATAATGAAATCAACGCTTAAACAAGTGAATGTTTTGGACATGAATGGTAGGTCAATGGCATTTGAAGTATAACTATAGATGTACTATTTATGATATTAATGCCTTTTCCACCTCCATCATCAACCATGGAATGATGAGAGTTAAGGTGGTATTTTAGTGCAAAGATCCAAACATTGCAAATCCACCGCGTGATTTATGTTGCATGGATCAAAATCTAGGTGTTTGTAAAGCCCTAAAACTCAGCCCGACTTGAATCACTTACTATTATGATTTTTATAAGGGAGAAATTGGGAATATTGGGGAAGATATTCTGACAACCACAAAGAGATAATTAGGTGAAGTAAATCGCTTAATTTCGACCAAAAAAAAAAAGGAAATTGCTTAAGATAAACAAAATTACATTACTACTTTTTTTACTATGCGCGATAATTATGGAACTTTAGATATCCTTGTTTACACGATTTACTTCTGCATGTTTATAAGTAATTGCAAAATGGAGATTAATTATTTTGTAGAGGACATTACTGGTCCGGATAGTACCAGCCCATTATTTTATCTATCGAGATGGCCATGTGAATTTTAGAGGATAGTACGGATGACGAAAATTATTTCTCAACAACTTTAATCAATTATGATTAAATAATTTTTAGATTCACATGGGGATATATGATTGTGAATTTCTTTTTGGTTTACTTTAAGGGAGTGGCAGAAATATATTGATAAGTGTGCTTAGACGGTTCTATATACCAATACTTCCACACCTGAGATTTAATTAACATGTAGAAGTTTAATATTTCAATTTGATTAATTGAATATTTGTTTCATGGAGTGATTGGGTATTGATTGATTCATTCCTTTTTTAAGCAAATGCCAACACAGAATGTGCACTTTTACCGTACCCCTCAAAGTACAAAGAGTTTCTAGATAATCGCTTCATTATTTTATGTCCTGTGAAGGAGTCTCCGCATATTAATGTTGCCGACAATAGGTAATGTTGCCGACAATAGGTAATGTACAACCTTCTGCATGTGGCTGACATCAAATCAACGTGGAAGTTGAGTTAGAATATGGTTTGACTTGCTCACCTATCTTCCTTCTATAAAATGAAATTTTGCAAGAGCTTTTCAACGAAATGAAAATTGGGATTTTATTATTACAGCTAACTAGATAAGAAAGAAAGAGATCATTAAGTGTGAAGTATCTATAGTCGATAGGCACTTTGCGTCTAGTGATGTTCTTCGTCGGCGTAAAGCAAAGTCCAAACCAAAGCCGGATACTTCTCATGGAAATTTAAGAATTTTGGCTATTGGCACAATCCTACTTCTCAGATTAAAACCTATTCAAATCCATAATTCATAAAAAAGAATTGTAAAAATTATAAGATTTCTCAAGAAGTGACATAAGCGAGGAAGACCAACGTGCTTGCCACTTGAGCAATTACCTCACGAAGGTAGCTAAGGCCGGAGAAAGCTGAATCGACAACTTGCAAAAAATGAATTAATCCCACCATCTCATAAATGAAAGTAAAACTTCCTATATGAGTGAATGTTTCTGGACGTGAATTGTAGGCCAATGGCATTTGGTAGGTGCTTCTGCTTTCTCAGTTTCTGATACATAAAAGCTGCGAAGATGTGCTTTTTCTCTTGGGTATTGAAGGCTAACTATAGATGTATGCTATGTCTATTATTACCAAAATTATTGTCTGTTCCACTTCCATCATTTACCACAAATGATGAGACAATTTGACACGCCAGGGCTTGGACACGTTCAAGTCGTTCAATCCATAGATCCAAACTTTGCAAATTTCACGTAAATAGGAGCAAGAAAATTCTATGGAAAAACAGTACTCATGGATCATAGTCAAACGTTCTCCGACTGCAACACCAAAAGCTTTAAAACTCAGAATGATGTGAACGATTTATTATTAATTTTTCGATAAGAAATAAGTTAGGAACGAATCTCGAAGAATCAGTAAGACTAACTAATGGATTTGAGGGATAGAGATGAAATGTATATATGGGCTCGAAGAACGTCAAAAGGGAGGTCCTGGTGACCTTACATTTTGGATTCCTTGGAACCAAGCATATATGCATAAATCACTTTATTAAGTCACTAAAAAAAAAGGGGAAAAAAGTTCCATTTTTTTTTTTCTGGGGTATCTCCATTTGGTATTTAAATAGTCATGTAATGTGCTTTTCCCTGAACACATATAAGCTGGCCCAACATTAATCACTCAAGATCAAAGTTGGTCTCGACTGTTATTTATTGGAGAATTATTGGACCAACTGCCTACTGGTTCTACCATTCTCCTCCTAATTGTCTCATCTTCATTTTAAGTAGTGTAAAAGCAAACTACATGCTTAGATGCATCATTAGGTTAATGAAATGCACTGACAAAATCAATTATATGATTTCACTGAAGTGGGATTAACCTAGAAGGTAAAATCGATTTTGACTTGCGTTCAATGAGTAAACAAATCTATTCAAATTGCATGTAAATCGTTAAAAGTAATATAGGCCGAAAACAAATCCTGAAAGCCATTTTATCTCAATTTGTAGCTAAAAATTTTCT
The DNA here is from genome assembly GCA_014182515.1 of Eucalyptus microcorys. NCBI lineage: Eukaryota > Viridiplantae > Streptophyta > Magnoliopsida > Myrtales > Myrtaceae > Eucalyptus > Eucalyptus microcorys. The sequence continues at coordinate 12,766,003 of CM024562.1, read as the reverse complement.
TCCAATTCTAATTATTCATTTGTTTATGTGGAAAAACGCCATAAGAACACAAATTATGTATTTAATTTCAATCAAAAAGATAAAGACTCATAAAATCGAAAATAATATCTATGGATTAGTTGGAACCCTTGGAAACAAACGAATCAATTTGCAAATAAATTTCTACATCTGAGGAAAGATTTGAGTTAACGCATTCATATCGGAGAACTTTTATCCAACAATTATTAGTCAAAGCAAATCATTTATGGTATATGTTTTGGGCAATTTTCAAAAAAATTGAAATTTAAGTGGTCATTCAAAAAGTTGCGGTACTAAAATATGTTACGTGCAACAATGTTGGAATGTCTATTGTCCTTATCCCACTTATTTATCTCATCGTGTTTATAAATTAATTGCAAAAAAGAAATCAATTAATTTGTAGAGGCCACCATATATGCTAATAAAACTAGCCCATTATTTTGTCTATAGAGATGGCCATGTGAATTATGGATGATATTGTACTAAAATTCCTAACACTCACTCATATGGTACGGATAATGACACATTATTTCCCAACCACTCTAATTAATCATGATCGACGTACCAGAATCTGAGTGACAACAAGCTTAGCCTGACATATGTAGTAGGTCAAACGTCCGTAGGGATAGAGGCCGGCGATTTTTCTTTGTTTATTTTCCTTTTTCTCGAATAATTGCCCCAACTAGAGCCACTTGGGTTATATAATCGCGAACTCCCTCGACGCGATTCATTAAAATTTTATTATGAGCTCTTCAAAATTCTGAGTCCACTTGAATAAACAAGAACCTTTTTGTTGGACAACTTGCGTTGTCCTTCTGAAGTAATGTTTTGAAACCGTGCAGATCGGTTGAAAATTGTGGGATTTATCACACTTACTGAACATATCATACTGCGATGTTCAGGCAACACTGATGAAAGTTTCAAAAATAAGTTGGAGTTGAATTAGACTTTAAATCCTTATATATAAATGGAAGGGAATTACATGAATGTAAAGATCATTAAAACCCCATATATAAGCGATGTTGGATATTTTGATGATAGATAAATGCAATAAAAATCCTAAAATTTATCACAAAAATACAATTAAATCATAAAATTTACAAAATATGTAATTGTTATCAAACTTGTCAAATTGGTGTAATAAGTTCTTCCATTAACTCCATGCTATTTGACAAACGGAAAATGCTAATGTTATTTTTTTTTTTTTGTCTCTTACAAGGTGATGATGTAGCTAAAACATGAACAATGAAACTAAAACGACATCATTTTTATTCAAATATGATTTTTTTTATCTAAATATTAAAAAAAATTGACTAAAATTTTTTAAAGAAAAAGAAGGAAAATATAGAAAAGCCCTCCTCCGTTGCCCCACCATCGCCACAAAGGTGCGGGATGGCTGGACAATTGCGGCCCTCCCTTAGAAGGGGCGAGGTGGGGGTGAAGTGGCCCTCGTCGTTCTACATATTCCTTTAACTTTTATATTTATTTTTAGTCTAATTTGACAATATTTAAATAAAAATCAAATTTAGACTAAAACAACGTTGTCTTAGCATCATCCTTCATATTTAGTCATGTCAATGCCACATAGGAAAAAGAAAATAATAAAAAAAGTCAAGTCAACACTTTATATTAGCTAAATTGGATGGACTAAATAGAAGGAGTCGACTGTATTAATTTGACAAACTTTAGTACTTGATTGCGCTTTTTATAAGTTTTATGATTCAATTATACTTTCTTGATAAGTTTTAAGACTTACGATACATTTATTTCTTTTAACAATTAACCTCAAAAGTCCATATAGAATGGATGTGGTTTTATTTAGTTCTTAAGCAACGACCCGTCCCAAAGATCACTACTCAGTCTTTTAAGAGTTTGATCCACATGATTCAAATTAGATTGTTATATACATGATCTGGATTCGATTTTTACATATCCACAATTAAATCGAACGATTAACCTTCATAGATGCTTTCTTATTGTAGGATCATATATAAATATTAAAAAAGCAACATTGGGAAAGAGATTTTCTTTTATAATGGAGTAATCCAATTGAGTAAGTAAATCTCAAGATCATAAAATATTAGCAATAAGTAGTTCTAGGTTCTGTCCAAATTCCACTTAAAACCTAAAATCTATCCGTTGCAATAGGCTTTCTAATTTTTGGAACTTAGAACCTATCTAGCATACCTATGAATTTGGAACATATTTTATCACCGGTTCAAAGGTTGGTTTTAGGGTTTACTTAGGTTCCACCTATACTTTTAGTTGTCACATTTAATAATCATTATTTAGATACATGAAGATTATGAAATATTAACAAAGTAAAAATTTCAGTCATGAATATCGCTGTAAAAGGAAGCTCAAACTAATAATTTCAAATTACACACTCATTATTAAAAACAATAGAATGACGTAAAACTGTGCGAAGACATAAAACAAAAAAAAACACAAAGACTTGTTCTAAATTTTAGTTTCTAGGTTTTCACCTAAAACCTACATGTCGGAACAAGTTTCCTAATTTATAAGAACCTAGAACTAGACCAGTTTCTATTAGTTCGATTTTCAGGTTCTTGGTTATACCTCGGCCATGCTCATCTCTATAAAATACTTCACTAATTTTTTAACACATAGAAGAGCGCTTAGAGAAACTAATCTTCTTCGTCAATGATGTTTAATTTCAAGGGACATTTCAAACAAGAGCTTGAAAGAGGACTGTTTTCTTAAAAGAATGGCTTAGAGCGAACCTTGGTTTAAATAAGACACTAAAATGGCCAAATTAATTTTGAAATAAGACCCTAAACTCATAGGCCGATCAAATCTCTTGCATCTCACGAAAGTGGCACGTGTCATGTATGTGTTCACCAGTTGACGAAGACTTGATAGGCTACTGTAATTGGAATTTATTTGAGGTAATGTTTACTCCTAAATCCTTTTTAAACATACGATCTCACTTGATACTCATATTTATAATTTTTTCTTGATTTCACTTTGAGAACGGAGCGAAAAGGTCGAATGCCTCGTGCAACAGAAATAAAAACATTGATTTCACCTTTGTTATTTCAAAAATGAGTCTTACATTTAGTCCATCGAAGAGATCAATGGATGAGCCCATGCGGAATCGGCGTATTACTTGCTGACACACTTTTTTTTTTTGGGAATCAGAGAAATATATTTAGTAAGTGTGCATTGATCGTTCAACATTGGCTATTTATTTAGCAGTCGGTCTCTTGTATGTTCCCCCCCGAGATCTAATTTACCTTTTATTAACATGTAGATGCTCAATATTTAATTTGATCCTTTGAATATTTGTTCATAGAGGGATTGCTTCGTTGATCCGATTCTTTTTCTAAGCACAGGCTAGTACAGGATGTGCACCTTCACCGAACATCTTAGGGTACAAAGAGTTTCTTGATAATCAATTGAAACTTTTATGTCCTCCTGAAAAAGTCTTCACTTATTATTTTATTTATTGGAATTAGGGAGCATCACTCTATTGGCCGTCAACAATGCGTAATGTATAACCCGTTGGACGCAAATTGTGCAACCCTAAGATCTCCATAACTAGAACAAGAACATGTATAATTGAGTAGAAAGATTAACGCACATGTTTTGGGATCTATCGAACATAAAGCGGAATCAGAAAAGGGATTACCAACTCATCAAGGGATTACTCACTCATTAAGGGGATCCACGCATCAAGTCATTCTCCTCTATTGCCCTTCGTATCACTGGCTCAGTGAGGCGGCCCCCTCACATTTAGCGTTAAGTAAACGCTCATTAGGTGAGGATATATGTGAGAATTAGGGTTAGAAGAGAGACTTGAGCACTATTTATAGAGTTTCCAACCAGGCCCCTTCATTACGGGTCAGGCTCAATTCGGCCCACACTAGCCAGCCCCATATTAGACTAATTAAGAAACCTTCTATCTCACCTTAAACCAACCATGTTTTACGGTAACCGTAAAATAATAAATCACAATATCAATTAATATAGTCCACATTAGGAAAACTCTTACATAACCTTCTGCATGTGAATGAGTACATAATTGGAACTGCAAAGCTCGAAAAGTGAATCAAATTAACATGGCAATCGCGTTAGAAATATAGTTTCACTTGCTCCCCTATTTTCGTTTTATAAAAGGAACTTTCACGAGAATTGTTCCAACAAAATGATAGATTGGAGTTCTAATTAATTATCTATTTCTTCACAATATAAACTCAGTAATAGACAAGAAACTTAGACCGTCTCTAGAGCTAAGAACTGGTTGAATTATTAAAAAAGTCATAAATATATTATAATTATATTAATTCAGTGCTAAACAATTTTTTTGCCAATTGAGTACTAAATTTTTTACATTTATGTCAATTTAGTCAATCCAATCAATTTTGACTTGAAATTATTGACATGATCACTGGCCGTCTTACATGGCGTGCGATTCGAAATGGACAATTTTTATTTTATTTTATAATATTTATTAATTTATTAATTCTTCTTTTCTTTTTCTTTCATTCTTTTGTTTGCACACTATAGCTGGCAAGGGTTGCAAGAGCTTGTCAGCGAGGGTTGTGGCTCTCGCTCAGCCTTGCCTAGATTTAGGTGAGACCATAGTGGCCGCAGGCGAGGTCGTGTTGCCTAGATTTGAGTAATGGCTGCCTCTCGTGGTTGGTGAGGCCATGGCCACCTTTGCTTGAAAAGGTTGGTCTTGACCGTGGCCGCGCCTCGTGATGGTATGGGCAATGTCCACGTGGCCACAAGCGAGGCCAGCCATGCACAGCCATAGTTGAGGCCAACCTTGTTGGCCATGCGCAAAAGCAACCATGGCCTCACTAGCTGCAAGAGAGGTTGCCTTCGTCTGCGGTTAGCAAGGGTTTCTCAACCCTTGCCTAGTGGCTGGCGAGGGCTGGCGAGCTCGCCTCACTAGCCACAACGAGAAACAAAAGAATGAAATTAAAAAGAAAGAAAAGAAAAAATTCAAAAAATAAAAAAAATGATTAAAAATTGTCTAATATCAACAATATTTGGCCAAAATTGACTTGATGGATTGAATTGGCATAAATGCAAAAGATTAGAATTCAATTAGCGGAAAAAGAAATGTTTAAAATTAAATCGGCACAATTGAAATAGGTTTAAAAACTTTTTAGTAATTTTCTCCTCAAAACGCTACCTGGCATCTCCAAAGCATCAAAGAGTAATTAGTTTTTTTTTTTTAAATACTAGTGAAGAGGCCAAACTAACTTTAAAGGAAAAGTGTAAAAAAAAGTCTTAAATCTATTACATTATTACCAATTCAGTCCTAAATCTATTGTATTACTACAAAAAAAAGTCTTAGATTTATTATATTAGTACCAATTCAATTATAAATCTTTCATTTGTACCAATTTAGTTCTGAACATTTTCACATCGGTATTAATTTAGTCCATCTAGCCAATTATGTTGGAAATCGCCGACATGGATGCTAACCATCCTACATAGCATGGTCGGCGTTAACATGAATAGTTTTGAATTTTTTTTTTTGTTTTTATCTTCTTCTTTTTCTCTTGTTGCTTTCTTATTCTTTTTTCCTTTATTTAGGCCAACGAGTCTTTCCTTTAAAATATGTCTACATCAATGCCAACCATGTCATATAGGATTATCGGCGTCTACGTTAGCAATTTCCGATTTAAATTTATCAAATGTATTGAATTCGTATCTATCTTATCATCTTATCGTACAGACAAATTTCAAAAAGCACTCATCTTAGGCCTAATGCCATGTGCGACTTTTGATTATGACCAAGCATAGTTAGGGAAAAGTATAAAAAAGCTTTAAACATATTGCATTTGTGCCAAACATAAATATTTCAATTGTACTAATTGCGTCCTCAATCTTTTGATAATTTGTCAATATACTCTATTCGGCCAAAATTGATCGGAAGTTGTTGACATGCATGTTAACCGTCCTACGTAGCACAATTGATACTAATGTGGATAAATTTTATTATTTGTTAATATTTTTTCTGAATTTTTTATTCTTTTCATTCTTTATTTCTTATTTACAACTTTGGACAAGTGGGGGCCATGATGCCCTTGCCTAGGCAAAGGTGTCATGGCCCTTGCTAGCCAATGGGCAGGGGTCTTAATCCTATCTTAGATCAAGGCAAGGGTTAATCCTCTCTTAGATCTAACTCTAAGCGAGAGCCTCCGTACCCTCGTTGCTAACATAAATAATTTTTAAAAAATTTTATCCCGCGCATTTCCACTTGCCAATGAGATTAGAAGCTATTCAAACCCATAACAAAAGAAAAAAATCAGTAAAAATCACCATCTTATGATGAGATTTCTCTTAAAGAAAGAAACAAATAATGGAATAGTAAAATTAACATCTTCGTAACCATTAATATTGTTTATCTCAAGTCACGAAATTCCGACAAATTTATTGGAAACATTGGGACAAAATGTGAGATGACTTAGGACAAGACAAACTAGAATTGGAATGTTCAGATCCAAATTTTTCACGACGATAAGTTCTCTCATCTCATTTTCACATAGCATATGCATAAGGATGAGGAGGTCGATTAAGTGGCTCAAGTAAGCAAGTTAGCATCACGAAAAGTCTCAAATTGGTACATTTATGATAAATTCACTCCAAGTTAATTTTTTACCACAAAAAAACACAAATTGGTACACTCATGATAAATTTACTCATAACTAATTTTTTGATAAAAAAAAACCCTAAGTTTGTACAACTATGACAAGTTGACCCTCTGTTGATTTCCATTAAATTTTACAGTCAAATTTCTAAGTTAGATGAAAAGTGACAATTGATGAGTACACTAGTTTGAGGTGTCACTCTCTATTTGTTACGAGTATACTAGTTTTGTGATTTTTTTGGTGATATGAATCCAATTTAATATAAACTAACGGAGAGTAAATTTATCATGAGTGTACCGGTTTGGAATTTTTGGTAGTATTAACCCTAAATAAGCAAAAAGAGATTGATTTGTCCATTTAAACCAAGAAGTTCTGACGTCCGTGTCAATTTAAACCTCAAAGTAATCTAAAATACACACACTAAGTGACAATTTATGAACTTTGCGTTACTAAGATCATGTCAAACGACTATGACTACATTTGGTACAATTTTCCCAAAAATCCCTTGAGTGAAAGTTGTGGTGTTTAGTAAAATTTTTTGAAAAATAGAGTGAAAGCCAATAATGGCAAAGCTGAAAACCCAAAGTAGGTGGGGATTTTCAACATTTTCAGAAAATCACTCTAAGGATTAATGAGTTTTTTAAGTTACCTTTCTTACCCCGCTAACATTATCGGGGAAAAGTGTCATAAAATTTTTAAACATATTGAATTTATGCCAATTTAGTTTTAAACATTTTAATAGTGCCAATTTAGTCCTAAATCTTTTGATTTGATGCTAATTCGGTCCCAAACTTTTAATGGTGCCAACTTAGTCTAAACATTTTGAATTAGTACTAATTTAGTCCTAAATTTTTTGATTTTATGCTAATTCAGTCATTCTAACTAATTTTGACTAGATTTTATTAACGTAGACACCTGCCGGCTTACATGTCACCATCAATGCTAACATGGACAATTTTTAATGAATTTTCAATTTATTTATTTATTTTCTCTTCTTCCTTTAGGCGGTGCTAGACATAGGCGATGGCCAACCACCAACCATAGCTAGGCGAGCTGGCCTCGCCAAGTCAAGTCAAGGCTGAGCCTTGGTAAGGGATCCCCTCGCTGAGCGTCACTAGGGCGAAGGTGACGCTCACCGAGGTAGCCCTAGCCTGGGTGATAGTCAACCTCCGTAGTTCTAGCCTTGGCAAAGACAGCCCCGACAAGAGCTCCCCTTGCCATATCCAAGCAAGGCGACCTCATTGGATTTGGCAAGGGTCAACTTTGCCTAGGGAAAATTTGGCAAGGCTGACCCTCACCGAAGCTCAGCCTTACCTAGCCAAGCAAGGCCAGCTCACCAAGCCATGACCGGTGGCAAGCCCCATCTAAAGAAATAAGAAAGGAAGGAGAGAAAAGAAAACAAAAATCAGATGAATAATAAAAAAAATAAAATATTATTAAAATATTATTAAAAATTATCCATGTCAAGATAAATATTGCCGGATAAGCCGACCAACATTCACGTCAGCAAATCTAGGCCAAAATCAGCCAGAATGAGTGAATTGACACCAAATCAAAATGTTTAGGACTAAATTAATCTAAGTTTAAAAGTTTTGTCACTAAATTAATACCATTAAAAAGTTTATAACTGAATTGGCACCAAGTCAAAAGATTTAGAACTAAATTGACACCATTAAAATATTTACGACTGGATTGATATCCATACAAAAGGTTTAGGCCTTTTCTGACATTTTTCCCAACATTTTCATATTCCTGTTTTGCGCCCATTTGCAAATAAGGCGAAGGTTGCCTTGGATCGCATGATCATCTCTGGTTGCTTGGTTGACGCTCGCTGACGTTTGCACTGCAGCGCCAAATCTGTTTGTTTGTCGCGGGCCGTTGCCGCATCCGGGTTGACCTTGGAGCCCTTGCCTGGGTTTGTGGAGGCAGCCAAGTGCAAGACTCGAAGCTCGTCGTTCTCATCAACAACAGCTGTGACGCCCAATTTCCTTCTAGCGTTCTCGACTAATTTGGCCTCCCAAGGTTGTCGAGCACTTCCATGGAGAACTCAGCGACAAAACCATTGAAATTGTCTCTCCGCTTGACAAGAATCGCCGTGGGAGTTAGCCGTCGTCATAGACAAGGAGAAACAACCCATGAGCGCAATTCAATGGGACAAACGACAGAACAAGTAGGAACATGTATTCTTTATGTTTGCACCGATCTCAAAAGGCCCTATAAAAATCACAAAAGAGATTCAAAAGGCCAGTTCACAAGTATATATGTCGTAATTGTTCATGTCATTGGGGAAAAGGAGTTTGGGAGAGAACTTCATTCCAGAAGACTAAAACTCCAGCAATCTCTTAAAAAAGCCCTGGGAAGCATAATGAAAATAGCTTTGCTTGGCTTTCTCCACTTGTTCTCCTTTTGCTTACATCTATTGTTGTATATTACAGAATCGATACAACAAAAAAGAAACGGATTTTCCAAATCTCGCTTTGCCAAAATTTGCAGTCGACTTTCCCCACACCCAACTACCTCTTTCAACCGCAGAAGTTCAGGAGCCAATTTACCACCAGATGCACTTTTAGGAATGAATAAAGAATGCCATCACCCGTTGGAAGAGAGAAGCATACGAGACAACACGAGGCGAATTTTCTTTCATTGTCCTGATGGATCGAGATGAGTTACCAAATGCAAAGACAATCAAACTCTTGACGTCAGCCCGCTTCTGCTCATTACTTCAAAGCACCCATCCAGAAAGCACAGCAATGTGAAGAAACTCGTTCAAAAGATGTTTTGCCCACAAAAGCTCATTATATGTAAAGTGAGTCATCCATGCTATTTATCATGCTGAGGTTTGCTAGCTTTGGGTTCCCAATCCTCTGTCAATGGGTGATGGTAGCAAGTCAGAAAAGCAGCACTCTCTGAATTCATATTGAAAACAATGAAAGACAGAAACTTGCTTACCAATAATCAGTCATGGACCCCTATGTGATGAAAAGGTGTTGATAGCCATCAAACATATCTCTATATACCTCAAATGACTTCCTTGAGAGAAAGAAAATCGTCCCGTGGATGAGATTCTTCCACCCGAACTACTATTTCATCCCCAATGTCCTTCCCCACAGACACCCATGCTGAAGCTTGAAGTCCAACCTGAAACATAGTCCCAGATATTACTCAACAGAAACTTTCTTATTCTTACACCATAGGAATGTAACAACAAACAAATAGCAAATTGAAAACACACCATTCCAAAAGAATTGCAGATAAAACTCTGCAAAGATCAAAGTACTTATGAGAGATTGCCATGGATCTTTTGTATCTGCTAACGATATTTTCTAAATCGAAAATAACCTTCTTTAGAAATATTAAGACCAATTCCATTTAGTCAAATCTACCATGTGACGTCATAATGAGTTCCCCAACAACTAGACAGATGGTTTTGTCATGTTAAAATAAATATGCAGCCCAACTTAAATCATATAGCCACCGTTGCAGTCCACTAGGTTGAGTGGTTCAGCCACTTCACTGCCTTCTATTAGAAATCCTTGGATCCTCCTATGCCACACTGCTGTCGTAGGCACGAATTTACTCAGAAATGAATAATAACGCACTACAAAGCAGTCATCTTCCCCCACCCCTTCCTTCAGTGATTATCTTTCTAAAATTTCCTTCCCTAATTAGGGCTTCGCAATCAGACAGGCTCATCCACAAATTGAACCTTACCACTCTAGATAGGTTGACATTCAAATGGAAGGCAGATCTTCAAAAACAAATGCTCAGTTCCTAAATCCTAACACTGAAGGGCAGGTTTCATGTTAAAGATGCTAGTTAGCCATCTTAATCAACCCAGGACTCGCCGTAATAAGAATACAGAAGTTAAAGATTACTCTGTTGATTGGGTAAGAGCAATAGACAATAAAATTTAAACTTGCATGCACTTGGAGAAGAATGGGACACTCTTCAAATCTGATCATCTCTACAGCCCATTAAACTGAAACTATGAAATGAGAAGGCCCTTGCCCTATTTGCTCTTTCAAAAAAAAAAAAATAAATAAAAATAAAAATATTTTCCTTGTTTGAGAAAGATAATCATAGATTTAAACTGAATATAGAAAAATCACCGATCATGCTATCCTCATAAATTTCTCAGCTCAACTGAATATATCATACTCTCCAGCATCTTGTAAATCAACATCGAGGATCTAATCTAATGATTCCAAGTGACAAACCATTTTAACCAAGCAATTTAAAGGCAAATAACGAGCGCTCAGTAGATCTTGTTAAACATGCACATTTGTCTCACAGAAGGCACAGATGTATGTTAACATAGAGGAGAGATGATGAACTATCACAAGAGGCCATAAGTTGCGAAGGATGCTCACCTCAACCAACAATAATGCTGCAATTCTGTCTTTAATAAATCTTAGAATCAGTGCATGATATTTCTTTTCCTTTGGTTGCCTTCTCAAAAATTCCAGTATCCAATAACGAAGACTCGTGTTGCAGATCTTCTTAGCAAGCCTAAAATTCATATTTACAGTCGAAGCAATCCCCTCAAGCTGTCCAGCTGAAAAAGGGAGAGATTCACCTTGAAGAAATGCCTTCAACTGCACAAATGGACAAATTTAATTTCAGAAACCATAGCCCCTCAGCCAGAATAAAAAATACAGGTTAAAATCCTCTACAATTCTTCTGTGTCTAAAACAATGACATTAAAATCACACCAGAGTGAAAAATTAAGAAAGCAGTGCTTTGAAGCAATCTCATAAATCCTGGTGAAATCATGCTTCAGAGTCCATTTACAAGACAATTATTTCTTCTTCTTTGGATAAATAACAAGAAATTCACTATTAGGCACCAAGTGGGGTGATAATGCATTAAATAAAAAGAGCTTGAGGACTGTAATTATGATACTACAAAAAATATCTTTATGGAACAATGCATTGCATGGGAACACAGCTTGTTAAATCCGTTCTTATGCATATCACAAAGGATAGCATGTTTTCTAAATATTCCAAAACAAGCAGTTACTGAAATAGACAACAGTACCAACTAAATAAGTGTTACACTTCCCCTGCCATGACCTTTTCGAGTCCCAGAAGTTTGACCATATAATTGATGGTGAACTGAGATGTCCAGGTGCTTCTTGGGTCCTTTCTCCATCGTAACAAGCAGGAGAGATGGCCAAAGGCAGAGTAATAGTGCTTCTGTATTAATCTTTCTCTTTTTATGGCCATTTTGTTTTCTTGAGAATGTTTTCATCATTTCGTTATTAATGGCAGGGTTTGGTATTAAGTGTTTCAAGTTTTGCTAAGGCTGATTAGAAATTAACGAAAATAAAAGAACTCACCTGATAATGAGCAAGAAGATCCATATATCTACGGATAGGAGATGTAAATTGAACATAACCAGGAATTCCAAGAACGCCATGGCGTATAGGCTTCCCGAAGTCAAATTCTGCAGCACGCATAATCCTGACCAAAGCAGAACTCCTAACTGGTCCTTCTGGAAGGTGTGAGAATGCAGATACATCAATGTTCGATTGTGGCTGCCCTCTGTAAGGCAAGGGAATGTTGTTTTGAGAACCGTAGGAGGCTACAACTTCGCCACAGAGTATCATCATTTCAGAGACAAGTCTCATGGCAGGGTCAGCTTGGTCTTCCACATAGAGTTTAATTTCTGGTTCTGGCTCATCAGGATCAGGCACCTTTATGCGCGTTTCCAGAGTTGCTGTGTCTATTGCACCCTAAAAATTTCAACAAATGTTAAATTTGAAAGAACATGATAAATCAAGTCAAATAAAGGGAAAATTACTGCAGTCGCACTTTAGTCTAGATGTTCTAGAAGCTCATACAAACCTATTGTCACATCTATCTTTCAAACCGGGGCCTGATCAATGAGAAAGTGGTATCAAATTCAGGAAAGATAGATGAATGATACAAGCAAACGGTTCTTGAGCAATGCTTGGTTTTTATACCACAAAACCAGGAAAGATTCTTTTGACACATTAAGTCACTAGACACAAATGGCTATCTATTTTTCTGGCTTGGTCATTTTTGAATCAAATTGATTCATAGATCAATTTGATGCATTCCAATAGTGGTGTAAAACTTCATATATATATGACAACTGATTACACTAATTCAACTAAAAACCTAAGATTCAACTAAAATGGGGAGAAGCACTCTCAAGAGAATACATAAGATTCTCCAGAAATGAAATGAAGTAATCAATATTAGGCCAACCTGTTGTCGACGCCATCGCAATCGAAGAGCAGCTGCTTCTGATAGAATTTTCAGTTCAATCTCCTCTTCTAAGTTCAGATGAATCAGCTCAGACGCACTCTCATAGGTCAGCATATATGTTGGTTTGATGATAGAATTATCAACTGCAAACTCTGCAATGCTATAGCACACACAATTTGAACTGTGTTATCATCTCTTGGAAATTCAAAATCAACAAGTTGACCACAAAGAAGGAACGGAACACCCTATTACCATGAAGATAATAAATTTGAAGAAAGTATACATAAGTGATGGGAGGGGTCCCAGGAAAAATCCTCATATTGATTACTTAATGATTCAGATAGCAAGATAAGATTCCAGCAGTGCAAGCATTTCAATAACCCTCCCATCAGTGTAAGCACTGATGGGAGGGTTCCCAGGAAAAACTGAGGGTCAAAACTCTGAGGGTCACCTCTTTTACACACTTAATGATTCCATATAATGGTGTCCTTGCTTTTAACTGCATATAATCCAGAGGAACATGGTACATACTCCTCTTTTCTTGAAATAGTAAGAGAATCACCCATAAAATTAAGAAGCTCCAGGCCTGGAGTTAAATTGATGTCTGGCCTAAAATGTTTCCATGTCACAGAGAATATGAGATACTAACAAATAGAGAGAGCACTTGAACACAATGAAGTTAGATGCTCACGGATAAAATGGCCAAAAAACCCTAGAGATTACCTTCCATCAGAATGCAGGACAACAGAAACACTAACGGCATTGCAGAGCTCTCCTTGTTTCAAACTCATTCCCTCCATAGCAAGTTTCTCAGGGAACATTGGATAGGTGGCCGTAGGCAAGAAAATAGAAGTTCCCCGCTTCATCGCTTCCCTACATATCATAGACACACAGAGGATGAACCTCTAAATTGTATTTCTAGATGTATGAGTTACCAAAACTACCTATCAACTATGCTCCCCGGTCGTACAAATCTGGCTGGGTCCGCAACATGTATCCAGACTTTGATTCGGCCATCCAGCAATCTTGTTGCACTCAAGGCATCATCAAGCTGCAAATCATTGCCAATTAGCCATTTGAGCTCACAGCATGTGAGAAAAACTCTCATTCTTTTTCCAAAACTGCACATCAATTCAAAATGCTTTAATTTGCTCGCCTTTTGTTTACACGTGATGGGAAAGAAGGCAATGAGGATAAATATGCTAATTCTCCTCATTGTCGTTCAAAGCTCCCAATCACCTACAAAAATTTTAGTAGGGCTGACAATTTGTGTAAGCATGTCATAATGGCATTCATAATTAGTGTCGATTTTAGTTAGAATAAAACATCACAATGTTGATTCTATATGTCAAATGGTTAAATTATTATGGAAACATGTTAATTTGTATGATTCGTGCCAATATATAGTAGGCACATCATATTGAGTCATATTTGAGTTTTCTTTCTGTAATTCATCTGTGCAAATGGTCCTGTCCAATATTACCAGCCCTAGATTAGAATATAAGCTTTTGCTTTATCTGGGCATATATCTGATATCAAACAAGCCCTTAGTTCCTTCCAGCATCCTTCCTACACATCATTTTCCAATCAAGTACATTCATCCTTCCTGCTCTTATCCATATGCTCATATCTCCCAGAAACCAATATTGGAGATTATAGTTCAAAGAAGCTAACGATAAATTAATTGATGCTTACCTCATCAGCCTCATCAACATCGATTGCATACACCTTCAGGTCAGTAAGATCTTTCCGTTCAGTCTAATCTCCAAAAAGAAAAAGAATGAAGGGTTAAAAATCAAATTAAGGATTTAATAAAGAAATTAAACTTAACGCCTCATAACTTTGGTGGTTATTTGTGAATTCATCGTTGTTAGAACCTTATCCGCAAAAAGGTGGAAGTAATTGTTCTATCATCCATAGATGAAGGATTGCATACAAAGTTACTTTAACCAATCTCAGACCTAAAAAGTGATTTCATTAACTTTGAAGCAAAAAATATACATACCTCATCAATGTCAACTGACTGTGATAAAAGAATTTCAGCAGCTGATATTAGCTCGTCTGAATGAACGGTAGGGATATTCAGTTTTAACAGATCGAGATTGACATGTACAGGGAAATAGCCAATATCTACGAGAAGATTCATTGCCGATGATGCTGTTTTTGTCAGTCCCATTGCTTTCAGGATCTGCGACAATGGAGAAGAATGAAAACCATGCGACACTGCATTCATGCCAATAAAATGGAAGCGATCCTAAGGCATATATAGCTAAAATGAAAACTGATGCTCGTGAAATTGCATCACTAGTTTTGCTTCCCCCAATCAAAAAACTATTATTGTAATAATTGTTTTTCCCCTCATCACTTCAAGTGAGAAAACCCAAAAGAATCAAAGCCTAACACCACCAGCCCACCCCCCTTCCTTTTTTTCTCTCTTTCTCCTTCCCCAGGGAGATAGGTAAAGGGTTAAACAATGTAACGTGGATCTAGGAATGTACCACGCCTGCTAATTTCCTCTGCTCATCATTTTTGCATGCATCAATTGCGTAACATTCAAGAGACTCTATTTTCTTTCGAATTTTCTCTTCCGTAAGCCATGAAGATTTCCGAGGTTTGGCAGGGAAGGGCATCAACTTAGCAGATGTCAACAACTGAACAAACTCCTCAATTTCCTTCTCAGCTGCTTCTCGCGCAAGCTTCCTACGCATCTGTTCTTCCACCTAGCATATCATATAGCCATAACCAGTGTTATAAAAGGACCATGAGAGAGAGAGAGAGAGAAGGATGCAATATTTCATGTTTCAAATCCTTGAGGACACTTAAAGTCGAAGTGACTCGAAAAAAAAAAAAAAAAAAAAAAAAAAAAAAAACTTTTAAAGTTCTACTCTCAAATAATTCAAGGTATCCGCATTCAAACTTTCCAAAATTAGAATAGTCACTCATTAATTAAAGTAGTATATTAGAGGCTAATCAAGATGGTGAAAGGATACAGTTTCTCAAGAATGAAAATTTTTGTGCAAGCGTTTTCAGTAAAATGTCATGCCCTCGTTAATATTATAAATTGGAAGAGACTCAAAATCATCTCACTGATTTAGCACTCTTCTGATAAACTTCCCCCATCTTCGCTGAATTAGCATTCTTTAGACATATAAGTACATCACTTACTACAAAGCTAACTATTCCATCAATTTGCCATCAGAATCTAACATGACATATTTTAAGAACAATAGTTTCTAGGAACTGAATATTCCTTCCCATGTTATCTGAGATACATTGTTCATCCTATTGTAGACATTCTCACTGCAGCATAAGCAACATGTACCTGTGCAGCAGGCCGAGGACCATAAATTCTACGTGAGCCTTTTGCTTCAAGGATTGTGAAGTAAATTTCATCCTTTGAGAGCAAAAGATGTGCACAATAGCTCTCCAAGGGTTCTGAACTGCCAAAGATCATCTGTAGAATAAGCTGGGGTTATTAAACACAACAGCACAACTAGCATTCAAAAATGCATCTTATAGTACCTCCGCCAATTCCTCCGCTGTTACTGACTTATTTTTCTCCAGAAGCTCAACCCAAGCGAATTCGAGCAATGTTGGGTCCTGCATGAAGCCAAACAAGAAATTACTTGCCTACACAAAAACATTCGCGTGTTTGGAATATACAAGAGGAACTAACCAAGTTATCCTCAGCCCTCAGTAAAAAGTCTGAAATTTCTTTCTGGTCAAAATTTTCAACACCGGGAACAATAAAAGTAATCTGCTGTGGCTTGATTGATGATGTGACGCCATTCTGACATCAATCCAGGAATGAATTAAGCAGCTAAAACAATAGGTTCGTGAAAGAAGATTTATTGCCAACAACTAGCAACCTATGTGCTTTAGTTGTATCAAGCAAAACCTGATCAGAAACCATCCAATTTTTCTTGCCATCGGGCCTCTGAGTGACCGCCAACAATACTTTCTCGGAATCTTTTTTGAACTCCAGCAGCAACCCTTTCTGGAGTGCTCGGTTTACTAGCTTATCTTCCAAAAGTTCGCCACTGCTGGTGAGGGCCATTCTGCGGTTGGCATTATAATATTAAAATAATCAGAAATTACTGTAGTAACACGCCGCCATCATCTATACCAGCTCAAATGAGACTTAGGAAAAGGAATTTCAACCATCGCGTACGAGAGCTGTAGAAATGACAGCCTATCAGGAGGACAACTCAGGTAAACTTGTCCGACAAGAAAATACTCTTGAGCAACAACTTATCGATACTAGACTGACCAATGCATCAGCAAAATGCATGCGCGTCGACAGACCGATCAATAATTAACCTAATTAGACCGAACATGACGCAGAGACCTCATCATTTCGACCCTCTCACGAGTCGTGTCTACCCAGGTTCATCCACTCACCATCAAGGAGTGTCCTACTGAAGAACACCAGCTCGAAAACACGATTGAGGAAGCGAGAAAAACGAGGAGGTAGGGAGTTTTACTTGGAAGCAGAGCAGGTGTGCCTCCGCCGGCGCGACTCCCTAATCTCCTCGATGACGCTCTCGACGAGGCTGTGGACGCAATACCTCCGAGCGCCGCCGCCATGCCCGGACGAGGTCCGCTCGCACCGGAGCGCCGCCGCCGCCGCAAGGGAGGGCGCCCCAGCACGGGAGCAGAAGCAGAGGCGGCGCAAGGCGCGGAGAGGGGGAGGAGGGGAGCGGAGCACGGAGGAGCAGCCGTTCGCGGCCCGAATCGTCATCATCGTGGTTCGGTGTCGATCGATGGTTTAGCAGCGACGGACGCGAGCGGCGAGATTCATATCCGTCGCGGTCGCGCGAGAGGAGGAACTGGAGGCGAGGCGGTTTCTGTGGAGTGGGAGTGATTGGCTGATTGCTTCTGCTTCGGTTCGAGCTGGTGAGGAGGAAATCGCTCGCCTCTAGTTTTTCTTCCTTTGTTCCTTTTGCCTTTTAGAAAGAAAATTGTTTTTCATTTTCAACGAAAAACTCCAAACAAGTGTGATAAATTTTACCTTTCTTAAATTTTCATTAAATTAAATTAATATTACCAAAAAAATCATAAATTGGTATAACTTGTGACAAATGAAGAGTAAAATCGCAAATTAATACATATTTAATTGTCATGTTTCAACTGATCATTTTAACAGTAAAATTTAATGAAATTTAATAAAACATAAATTTGTCATATATATACTATCTATGTTAAATCTATATCTATCGCTCATTGAAAAAGCAAGACAATAGTAGTCCATATAATGTCATCCTTACATAATAGCAAATGTTAAATCTCATAAGTGTGTCTACCCTAAATTTACCATTTGTTCAATTTAATTCGTAGACTTTTCATAACAAAATCAAATTAGTCTTTCGGCATTATCCACATATTTTTATAATTACCTTATTGCCCATATTAAAACATCTTTTCAATTCAATCAATAACCTAAATTGACAAAACAATATCATCATCTAATTACCTTTTTACTGTTTTGGTCATTATAAATAGAGATAAATGTTTTGAAAGTTTTAAAACTTATCACAAAAATACAATTTAATTCTAAAAATTTCAAATGCAATTAAGTACTATAACTTATCACATAAAGTGCAGTTGAATACTAAAACTGATCAAATTGGTCCAATCAATTAATTTCATTGATTGTACCTTTTGAAAATTTGTATGACTCGATTATAGATTTTGAAAATTTTAGGACTTAATTACACTTTTTGAAAGTTTTATATTATGATTACACTTTTATAATATGTTTTAGGACTTTTAGTGCACTTATATCATATAAGCATCACCATAAATTTTTTTTATATATATTTTTGCTTATCATCTCAATAATAGTAATAGTATATCCTCAAGGAGTCATAACAAAGTGATAATCTTGCTATTTTGGTGTTATCATAAGGACATCAAAAAAATCATTAATTTATGGGTTAATACCCTAAAAAACCTCAAACCAATACACGTGTGATAAATTTACCTCAAACTAATTTTTTAACCATGAAAAACCCCACACTGATATACATGTGACAAATTTACCATAAACTAATTTATTCGACCCTAAACCGGTACATTTGTGAAAAATATGCCATCCGTTAAATTAGATTAATATCACAAAAAATTTCAAAAATTGTATAATTGTGATAAACAAAGAGTAAAATCTCAAACCAATACACTAGTAAACTCTCACATGTCATTTAACTTAGTAATTTAACAGTAAAAATAAATTTAGTTAAATATTTTATTATCATAACAAAATTCTATTATTAATTGTAGAGCTTGAAAACACATTTTAACAAGGTAAACATGAAACACAAAAGCTAGAAAATCTCTGTCTAAAAATGAGGAGCAAGATTTAGATTTTGTATTTGTACAAGTACCTATAGAAAAGTTGATATCATACCTTTATGAAAACACTTGCACATAAATAGCGGGAATATGAACATCATACAATTATAAAATCTAGTTTTATTATTGCAATATAAAGATCATAAGCTACAAAATACTTAAATGAAACTATGATATCTACAATGACTAAAGAGGTACAATGGTAATAAAAAGATAGCATATATTTTTTTTTATTGATTTAGGAAATCGATTAAACTAAAGATATTATGAAATATGGGTGATTACGAAAACTTGCAAATATTATCAAATGATGATTTTACTTTAGTTGAGAGATTAGATTGAATAAACTGAAAGTGCATGGACTAGGTTGCAATTTAGCAATAGCATAGGGACTAAATTGCATATTTTGTAATAACTTAGGGATTTTTGGTGACTTTTACTCCTTATTTTATCAAACAAAAGAATTACATTGAATTTTTATGAACAATTCAAAGATGACATTGCAAATTAATTTAAAATTTAGTGATCATTTTCCCGAAATGCAAGTAAACACGTGAACCATTAAGTAAGGCTTTGATTTGGTAACTCTTGCAAGGATAAAGATTAATACGGTGGGCGCACTTATCGATTTAACATTTGCTATTATGCAGAACAATCAGAACAATAAAATCCAAACCATAAATTAATACATTCTATTTCTAATGTTTTACCAAACTACATTATTTTTAAATTAATTCATATTCTGATTCCTTATAATTCACTCCAACTTTTATTTCATACACCTTACTTCGTATACAACAAGCGGGAGGCTATTAGTAAAAATTGCAAACAATCATTACCAATCGATGCCGTAGAAGATTTCGATTACTATTTCTTTTTTTCAGTTTTTCCCAAATTTGGAACCCCACTTGAGCTTTGCAATAATAACCCCAGCTCATCAGCATCATTTTCAGTAGTCCAAACCGTGTCGTTTTGCCCCCTAGAAATTGTAAATCAACCCCGCTAGACATGTTAAAAAGACACATAGGCACTTGTGGACGGAAAGATTAGCTGTTGCCAAAATTATGCCACTGACATGGCTCGATGCTTTTGTATAGATGCCAAAAGATTGGTCTCAAATTGTCCATATGGCAACACTTCATGCCTTTTCTTTGTTTCAGATTGAGCCCGATTATTTGCAATCGTCTTGAAAATCCGGATGTCCTAATTCCCAATGACAAGTGTTATAATTATGTTTCGTGATAACGACCCCACTCGTTTCCAAACTATTGAATGTGCAGCACAGCAGAAACTATGATACATGCTAGAAAAATTAAGTCACTAATTCAGGGGTTATCCCTAGCATGAAAAGCAACAGCACAAGGTGGGTATGTCCATTGTCATCATAACTACATTGGTACGTAAAAACATTAGATACGGGGACGAAAATCTTTCAATTAGTTCAACTTGATCCTCAAATGTTTTCTGTTCAATATATAAATTTGCCCTTAAATTTTCAATGGACTCGATTAGGTCTCTGAACTTTTATCAGATATTAAATGTCAGCCTTTTGTCAAGTTGCTTTCACAAATTTGGCGAAATATTCACCAATCTATTGAAACTAAAGTTGGATGGAACAAATCAATTTCCCATTGCCATTGAGCTCGGCAACTCCTCCAGGGCCGGGGAGAGCTCAGTCTCAACACTCAAGTCTAACACCCACGGAGGAGCAGTTGCCTTCATATCTAGAGGAGAAACTCGAAGCGACATAACCTTGATCCAAGGTCACGATGACCACGAGTTTTGCAATATAAAGGTACTGGTTGGATCCGCACTTTTCATACAAATTGTAAGTTTTCTTATGAATGCTAAAGATTAACATGAGATCCTAAGATAGAAATCCGCAGGTATTAGTCTTACTAGGCCATTTGGGCTTAGACCATAAGTCATCAGGAGAACATACGACATGATACTTGGAAAATCATGCTTTTCGAATAAGGAAAGCATCAACCATCGTTTCAAGCACAAAAACTGAACTGAATCAATAAATTATCACTCCTAGCAAATCATGTAATATAAAGGTTCAAGTGAATGTTCAAATTTGTAAGCTAAAGGCAGAAAACAAACCACACCCCCCCCCAAACGAAAATTTACATAAACCCAGTAACCTGAAGTCGACATGACTTTACAGCAATCAAGAGAAAAGTGGATGCCTGCACGGTGATAATCAACTACAGAGCTCAGAACACAGCCCCTGAATCTGAGAAGTGGTTAGATCCTGCAACGTGTATGTGCTGGATTTGCCGTTGGTCGAGCACGTCAAGTTCAGCTGGCTTCCTAACTGCGTGGACTGCAGTTAAAAGCAAGCAACACAGGTCAAGGGGTTATGCAGTTCTCGAAAGAGATGGTCGGAGAGAAATGAGACTGGTCTGACACAATAATTACAAAGTCTTCATGTGCAAAGGACATGGGTTTAACGCTCGGCGCCACAAACGATAGAGATCAGCAATTTCATTATTTGCAATACAAATGAAAGTAAAGTTCAAGCAACAGAAAATTTGTATGTTACAGATGTACACCATGCATAGTTTTTATATTATCTGCGAGAGATGTCATCAAGTGACTGTGAGACCTTCATAAACTCAAATTTTGATTTGGTTTGCTTTATGATAATTATAATCATGAATTTCACACTAAGGTTCTTTTCACAATGGGCTTATAGTAAGAAAATTGTGATTTGCCACCCATGGTTGCGCATAAATCACGTGGGCATTTTCTAGTCCATATGAAAGGTTGTCCAGTCTCAAATGAATGCTCTAAGATATTGCAAGTGAACTGAATACTGAAAAGTGTAAGATGAATGGAGAGATTCCTTACTGAGCAGTATCCCGGATTTGAATTGCAGCTCCATCTTGAAGTTGGGACACAAGACAAATAATGGCACCAAGAACAATGATCATTTGCATCGAAACCCCGGAGCAGCAAAACCAGAGCAACAGTAAACCTATTAAGAAAGCATAGATTTCAAATTGGAACCCCTGCAAGTATATTATATAGTCCAAGTACTGGTGCATAATGAAAGCACCACCTACCTGAAAAAGCAAAGAAACACTACAATGGAAATGGAATGTGGAAGTGATAAACAAAAATGTTCAAGAGAAAATGTTTTCTAAGCATAACTGGTGGGTAGAGGGACTGTCATTACTTCGTTAAGCTTTCATCATTAAGCTATGCAGAATTCCAACATTTACTTGCATTAACTCAGCACAAGATCATATGTTGCATTGGTTTAAGCAATTACTTCCCAATTAACCCAGAAAATAAGCTATCTATCGGCTAATGCCTGGGAAATAGATATTTGGCAGCTTTATTTGTCTCAAGATCATCGAAAGTTCATCAAAGTCGGCATGTTTGGAAATTCTAAGAATCCTCTCTCTCCCTTGATTGTTAAGAACATATGCACTGAGTACTTACCCAACAATGAAGACGATAAGAGAGGAAATCCACAAGATGCACTGATACTTCTTGAATTTGGATCTAACCGAAGTCGTCAAATATCCAGGGGGAGCATATCTTTGGCTAACCCATCCAAACTGGGGCCGGATCAGAAAGACAAATCCCAGAAAAAACCCGGAAAGAAATCCTCCAATATGGGCAAAGTTGTCCACATGAGGAAGTATCCCAACAGCCAAATTCAGCACAATGATAGACAAGAGGGTCACAAATGCTGCAACCTGGGAAAAATCAGTATGTGTTAAAAGAAACAGAGAATTTGATGGATAGTAATTGACGGGTCGTGAAAAAGTATGCATAATGATGCCATACCTTGTTGGTGTAAATGCTCCAATTAATAATGAGTTCAGAAAGCATTCCGCCTAGTAATCCAAATAGTGCACCAGAAGCACCAACGGAAATGTTTGACTGAAGGAAAAGAGCTGATAACAAACTTCCACCTATTCCTGAGATTATGTATAGCAAACCAATTCGCACTGCAAGAAAAGCTATAAGTTAATGGAAGCCACATAGATTAACGTAGCTTATCTGACAGTTCCACAGATCTTAGTAGCATGAATGAAGATACTTCATGGATGCAGTGATATACAAAATAATTGTCTCCAATAAACTGCCTTTGAATCCAAACCATGTTGAAGTTGCATAATGAGGATGATGCAAAGGCCATGTTTCTTTAGAATTTAATTTGCAAAATGAACATGAAAGACAGACTCTGCAGATTTAAGCATCACCGATGATGGCATTTAAACTACCAATACAAAAATCTAGAAAAAAATGTAACTGATAGAACTTAAACGGGTATAAGAAGGAGGGGTAGATCAGCAATGTTCTATTAATATTGGCCCATAAAAGAATTTAGGCATCATGGTATAGGGAGCTAATAATACATGAGTCTACAAAAATAATACATGCAAAAGCATATTAGGCTAAAACAAAACTGACATATCATGGTGGGCATGTTGATTAGGTAAGAAAGAAGAAAACCTCAATTACATCCTAAGGCTGAAATCTTCCTTTTTAGGGTTACTGGCACATGAAAAATGTATAGATCATGATAGAGAGCAGCAGTGGTAGCACCAAGAGCAATGAATTTCACAAGCAAACTAAAAGATTAAGGTGCATGGACCATCAGAAAAGAAACAAGTTCTGTTATCCACTCCCCAGTGAGCATTTGGAAACATCTGAACAGATCAAAACCGAAGCCTATCCATTCCTTGCATTGTCAAATTAGATACTAGTCTCCTCACAAATTTTTTCCTCCAGATTGTTTTCAGAAGTCACTAAGAGTAGGTAAAGAAAAACAATCATTCAACACTATCAAACAAAACTTGCCTAAAAACTATTGCTATATTGCAAATCATCAGATGTTATTAGTTCCTTTGCTTTTGATGCCAAATCTTATCTATCTAGATGGCATCTCCAATGAATCCAATGTCTCCAACCTCCTCACATGTCCTCTCCCATGCAAGCCCCAATTCGAAAGTTCTGAGTCAGAACTAAAGCAAACTCTTAGATATTTAACAATTGTACATAGACATTCAAATGTATGTTCACCATCATGATATTCATGACAATAATGGGAAGCTTTGGACAATGTAAGAATTTTACATGAGATGGGAATTTTTGTTAGGGATGGCTGGTATGCAGAAAATATAAGCGTGATGAAGCAGAGGTGGGAAAACCAGTTTTTTATACATACCAAAACCAAAGTCTTGCTCAAGCCGAATGCCAATAACTAAAAGACTCAACATATTTGCCAATAAATGGAAAACTCCTCCGTGTAACCAAATGCAGGTGACAAGGAGCCACACCTGGTGCCGGTCAACCACTTTACTTGCTTCTAGACCACCCATCTTCTGAAGCCTAAAAAGACGTAGCATAGACTTAAATTTGATAATTACCAATCATAAAGGAAATTACCCAATATAGGCACAAAAACAGCAGTCAAGTTGAATAAGAGAATCTACGCATGATTGCATATTCACAACAAAGTGTAGCGGTAGAAATATCTGTAAGCTAATTCCAAAAGGAAATCACGTAATATAGGCGTAAAACAGCAGTCAAGTTGAATAAGGTCTAGCGTCTTTGACGATTACTTTGGTAGAAATAGCTGTAATCTAATCTCAGAGTCACCAGGGGCTAAGATAGTAGCCCATCCTTCTTTTAGCTCCACCATGAGAAATTAGCTAACTAGTACTCATGATATCGTCGACACAATCATTAATGCTAAAAACATCTCTAACTTGCTTTGGTGTAATTGCACACATTGCAGGACCACTACTCATCCAAGAGCTCAAAATCCTTCTTTCTTTGAGAAACCATTACTATACGGCTAGCACAGGCTTACAGTCCATAAACAATAATCTGATCCTTGGAAACAGAATTCCAAAAATCTGCAGACCGAAACAACACGAACATTGTCCAGAAACCGAAAGCACCTATCTTATTTGCTTCGTTCCATGGCTCAAAACACTCAACGCAGCAAAGTTCAAACAGGACAAGCCTAAACTCACTCCACCCAAAGAGGCCCAAAAAGAGGGAAGCTCAATTCGACTCACGTAGAAGAGGAAGGACCCAGGAGGGGGTTCTCCTTGAAGGGCTGGAACGAGAACCGGCCCAAGAACCTGGCGATGCAGGAGACGGAGTTCTTGGGGCAGTTGTTCACGTACATGGTGATGACGAACATCACCGTGTTGGCCACCACGAAGGTCGGCAACAGCCACGGGACCCAGCTCCTGAAATGCTTCACCTCCCGGAACACGACCGGGCTCGGGGTTGCGGCCGCCGGCGCCGGCGCCGGAGGGGTCGTCGTGGTGGGTATGTCCACCGGGTGTATCGCGTTCGCGCCCCGGCGCGAGTTGACGCGGACGTGGATCTCGGACGCGGAGGAGGAGGAGGAGGAGAGGGGAGGCCGGGGGTCGGGCTCTCCGCGTGATGCCGCCATTGGAGACGATGCGGGCGAACGGAGCTCCTATGGAGAGAGAGAGAGAGAGAGAGAGGTGTGAAATAGGAGAGAGAAAGTAGCAAAGGAAGAAGAGCAAGGGAGGAGGGCGTTGTTGGTCAACGGTTCATCAGAATTGGCAGCCGAGGTTGGACATTGTCTCTTCTTTCTCCTTTAAATATTATTTTGAAAAAGTAATCTGCCGAATAATATGAAAGTTTTGTTATCTCCAGGAGACCTATCGAGGGTTAAAGTATGCTTTGAAAATATAAATATTCGTATTCTTAGGTAGGTGATTTCGTCAAAATGTTTTTATCACTATTTCTTTTTTGCCTCGAATAGTGCAGTTAGAATATTCCCTAACAAAACCGAATTAAATAATGAGTAATTCTTTTTTTCCGACAGAATAATAAATAACGTAAGATATACTATAATTAATTTTAAAATCAAAATACCGTTGTATCAAAGATCTTGTTAATTGGCATCGGAAATGAATAAGGGAATGTGTTGATTAGATTACGCATAACGCAGAAAAAAACAATATGTTCAAATACTGCAGGCCTTATCCCCCAAGGGCACCGTTTGACAAGTCCTATCAAATTTATTCCATATTTTTCCTTTATAAAATTAAAAAATTAAGAGCCTATCTATTTCAACCTTGACAGCCTCCTCACAACTTCCACCATTATTTCACTTAATCTGAAAGTGTTGCAAAATCAAAATATGTATGCTCCGTTCGTTTCGCGGAAAATAACTTCCAGGAAAATATTTTCCGAAATTTCCAGTGTTCGGATGGCGGAAAATACACGGTCAACGGAAAATATTTTCCGGTCAAAGGAAAATCCCTCTTGAAATCGCGGAAAATGATTTCCTCTTTTGAAAAGAGGAAATCATTTTCCGCACCTCTCGCACGAGCTCTCGCGCTCCCGCTGCTTTCTCCTTCCTTCATCAGTTCTTGTTCTCTCTCTCTCTCTCTTGCTCTCCCTGCTGCAATGGCTTCGACAACGTCCTTCTCCGGGATCAGCCTCGGCCCTCCCCGGCCGCTCCCGCCCGCCCGCTTTGCTCGGCCGGGCGCCGCCGCGCTCCGCTTCCCCGGTGGCTCAAAGCCGCTCGGGAGGATCCGGCTCAAGAGGGAGCACCGCAGCGGCGCCGGGAGGCTCGCGGGGAGCCCGCCTTCCAGGCCGCTCGTGGTGCGGCCGCGAGCCGTGAGCTCGTCGGATCTAGCGGCGGAGCTTGCGGCTCGCCGGATCTAGCGGCAAAGCTCGGGCTCCCGATCCGGGCGAGCTCGAGCTCTGTCGCCAGATCCGGCGTGCTCGGGTGAGATCGGCCGAGCCTCGAGCTCGGTTGGATGTGGCGGCGGAGCTCGCGGCTCGCCGGATCTAGCGGCGAGCTCGGGCTCCCGATCGGGCGAGCTCGAGCTCGTCGCCGAGATCCGGCGAGCTCGAGTGAGATCGGCCGAGCTCCGAGCTCCGGATCGGCCACCGGGTCTTGGTCGGGCCACGGGCGGCCGACCATCGTCGGCGGGAAGGAAGGAGGTGGGCGGCGGAAGGAGGAGGAGGAAGGAGGAGGAAGGAGGCGACGGCGAACGAAGCCGCTCGGGAGGAAGAAGGAGGAGGAAGGAGGAAGAAAAAGAAAAAGAAATAATAAATAATAAAAATTTCTATTTTAAAAAATATAAATAATTAAAAAATCATTTTAAAAAAATATAAATAAATAAAATAAATTTTTGGTCAATTAAAAATATTAAAATTCAATTTTTGATAATTTTTTCCAGGAAAATGTTTGAGTTAACGAGCAGTGGAAAATATTTTCCACTCAAATTTTAGATTTTAATAACACCTAGGAAAATAGAGTCATTTTCCGGAAAATGACTTCCAGGGAAAATATTTTTAGGAAAGCGTGATATTTTCCGCGAAACGAACGGAGCCGTAGCGTCAGTAACATGAACAGAACACATTCACAACGTAACACAAAAAGTACATAGCCATATCAAGGAAATTTTACAATTTCGATTCAGATGAGGATATTAAATATCATATATTAGTTCATGACATATATATATATGCATAATTATTGCGTCGTCAATCATGCAATCCGTGGGAATATTTGGGCCCCACAAAAGTAAAAACCGACACGATCCGGCAGATCCCATGCGGGTCCGGTGCTCCGACTGCGCTTGATAATGTCGGATAAGTGGCGTTCCTTTTCCTCGTTTGATTGCCCACAGACAGACGAACGGGGGGGGACCGCTCGCTCCATGATTGAATGAGTAGTACATTCCCCACGTTTTTTGTCCATTCTTAAGTGGAAGCGGTTTCCAGCAATTGGACCACGTGTCGTTTCCTTCTTCATTTGGATTTCGCGAGATTGACCTTTTCTCCACCGTTAGGTGAGCGCGGCTAAAATTAGTGGCGTTTCCATTTGGGAGATGGACCGCATCGATGGTCCAACCTGCTAACGTAGGAAGCCTCGCTTCTTCCGCCACCTAAGTTCGATTATAAGATAATCTTCCCTTTGTTTCCATCCGTATCGAGATAAATCCATTTAAATTTTTTAATATATTTTAATGCAATACAAATTTGATGACCCATAACTAATTCAACTCGACCATTTCATATTACTAAAACATTTTTATATTTAACACAATTTACGAAAACTCATAACTAAACTGAAATAAAATTATGGAGTGAGTGAGCACGGGATTTGAGCAAATGTGAGAGACTGAAGAGAGACTCATAGAAATGAATTGGGTGTTAGTAAGTTGTAAATCAATTTATGACCCAATTACAATCAATTTTTGACCCATTTAACACATGTATTGTGTTTAAACTTATTTATGACTCATGTACTTAATATAACTAACCCATTTGACATTCGAATGGTTAAGAAGTGAGTTTATAATTCATTTTGACGGGTTTAGGAGCAAGGCGATAATTGCCCAATCCTCATCGCAACTCTACACGCATGAGGATGGACATGTTACCATGCTCGTCAAATTTTATATTATTTTTTAATGATAAATTTGTCCTTTGTCCTTTTTTTTTTTGGTGGGTCAATGGACCCTGTTTCTTTGGTGATGACGGAGAACAATTCATGATTGATATCAAATGATTATATATGGTCCGGACATAAAAGCCACTAGGGCTTTAATTGCATCATAAGATCAATGTATAGATACAATTCTGGTACTGCAAGTCTTGTCCACTTTAGTGTGTCAGTTTTATTAGTAAATTGACGATACGAGGTAGGAAAACATATAGACTCTCTTATTGGGAGGTGGTCATTGTCTTTAACC
Organism: Eucalyptus microcorys; assembly: GCA_014182515.1. Taxonomy (NCBI): domain Eukaryota; kingdom Viridiplantae; phylum Streptophyta; class Magnoliopsida; order Myrtales; family Myrtaceae; genus Eucalyptus; species Eucalyptus microcorys. The sequence goes on along the minus strand of CM024562.1, from coordinate 12,737,044 downwards.
TTGGCAGGTCATGTATGTAAGAGATGATATCGAACAGAAAAACCAAAAACAAAGGGGCTTCCAAGCCTTTTTCCATAATATACACCAGGAGTAATATTCCCGCTAGAATCGCAATCCTGTCCAAAAAGTAACACAAGAAAGCTGAAATTGATTCCACAATACATTGGGATTCTTTTCTTTAATGTTCCGAGACATGGGGATAGAGATTTAGTTATTTAAAGAGATGTGAAACACCTTATTAACCTCAAGAAATAGTTGGCTCTATGCCTTTTGACCTGTATAGGTGGCCCATTCCAAAGCAGTTTGCAAACATTTAGCGAGATTTGAACAAGTGATTTGTGGTTCCTGAATTATAAATTTTATGACATGATATCATTGCGAGAAATCTAAAGTGGTTCGAACCATTGCTGCTTGGACTTGAACTCCATCAACAACTCCATCGCATTGAAAATTATAACTTTAAAGGTATCCCTTTAGAATGTGTCGCGACCTAAATTTTTGGGTGCACCACCTAAAACTAAGTTAATTGACTACTAAGTCTTTTAACTTCCTATTTCGCCTCCAAAGCCCCATACCAATTCGCGACTTAAGATTCAAGTTTTTTAACATGCAAAAGATTATTATTTAGGAGTCGCCACTAATCGATTTATGGTAGATCGATTAGACACCTAAGTAAAATAAATGGAGATTTATTTTACTCCTACGAACTGTAGGGCGATGGTACGGAGACTTGGTTACACTAGTTTTCTAACGCCCTTTCGGTACCATTTCTTTTTAATTTTTTCAAAATATTTTTGCAAAGCGGTGATTTATTTTAACCTAAATTACTATCATGCAAATGTGGTGACCACACGGCTCATCCATTATTAAAATATTCAAATAAATTACATCAAACAAAGCAAGCAATCATTTTTTTTGGATTTTCTTAAAAATTGGAATTCTTTTATAAAAATGCATTTTTAAACTAAATGACTTAATCCTATTAATATGCAAATTCTAATTAAATGGGCTTATTATGCAAATTAATTAACATGCACCTCATGACCTAATTTCACTAATGAACAAATTCTGATTAAATGCTTCTATTATGCGAACTAGTTAACATGCGCCTAGTATTTTTGCAATTTTTTTTATTGAAATTCAGAATTTATGACAACCCTAATTAAACTATCTAAAAAGGGATAATTTTCTAATTTATTCTAGGGATTAATTTGACTTAACCCTATTCTATCTTAGAAAACTATTTTTTAAAGAAAAAATGGGGTAAGTAAAATGTACGAATATTATCTAAAAAACTAATTTAGGTCCAACCCTAACTTACTTCTAAAAATGCAATCCTAAAAATGTAATCTTAAAAAATTTCTAATTTACTAAACCTACATGTCTGATTTACTAAACCTATATGCTCATGCAGAATTTTGATTTTTGTCTGATTTTCTGATTTTTAGTTTTTTTTTAAAAGATAAGAAATTATTAAATCTAAACTATCAACAAAATAAAGAATTAAAATAATCGAAAAAATAACCTTGTTGTCTCGCGGGTTAAATTAACGATTATCTTAACCCTAATTATCACGACAAAGAGATCAAAATAATTAAAAATCCGATCCGAAGTCTTACGGATCAAATTAATAATTATAATGATTTAACAATTTAAATCCTACCAAAAAGCCCAAAAATTAATATAATTAAAAAAATAATCCGATGCCTGCCTGATTAAATTAATAATTATAATAATTCCGGACTAAATCCCCATGGATAATGCCTACAAAAATTATAGATATTAACATCCAATATTACAAATCAAATAACTAAACTAAAAATGCTATCAAATGAAATACACAAAAAGATAACATAACAAATAAAAAGAGTAAAATAAACTAAACTATAAATAAAGTGAAAAGTAAAGTAAAAAGTTAAAAAGAAATAAAAAATATAAAAAACTACCTAAGGGAATCGACGGGGGAATGGCGCCGGGTGGTCGTTTGACCGTTCGTCGGAACTCCGATGGGGGAGCGGCTGCAAGTGAACGGCGGCGGGTTCCAACTCAGGGCAGCGGCGGAGTCGGGGCTGGGTCGCGGGTCACAGAGCTGGGTCGTGGGTCGCTGGGTGGCGGCGAGCGGCGGCTGTGCGGGGCTCGGCCGTGGGGTCTCGAGCAGCGGACGTCGAGGAGTGGAGCGGCAAGGACGGGAGCGGCGGGTTTCGGAGCTTCGGCGAGGGCTGGGCAGCAACAGGTCGCGGCGGTGTTGGACTCCGAGCGGCGGTGCGGCGTGGGTGAGCAGCGGGCAAGGCAGCGTCGGAGGTGGTCTGGGCGGTGGCGAGCGGCGACGGCGAGAGCAGCGACGAGCAAGCTGGCGGAGGTGTCGGGTCGGCAGCAGCAAGTCACCAGCCTGTTCGATCAACGGTGGCCAGCACAGGCACCGGCGCGGGGGGTGGACCAGCAGCAATGGCGGAGGCGAGCTCGTGAAGAAGAAGACCGATTTTTTCTTTTTCTATTTTTTTCTCTCTCCTCTCACTTCCCCTCACGTCTCTCTTCCTGCTACTCTGCTGACTTTTCTTTCCTCTGTATTTGTCAGAAGAGAAAGGAGAAGATGGCCCTTTTCGATGACAAGGGTTTCCTTTCCTTTTTTTGTTTGCACGAACTCCCTCTTCACATCAACTCTCTCAATTTTTCGAAAATTGCTCCCCCCTTCATTACGAAAAATGAAGCTCTCTTTTATACTAATTCTGAACGGTCGTTTTGAATGGTATTTTCCGAGTTTCCATCTTTCGTCGCATTAAATCAAAAGCCTTCAAATCGGAGCGTGATTACGCAATCATTTCGATTTCGCTCCGATTTATTCCGTTTTATAAAAATTCTTGCCCTTTGTTCACCCGATCTTTAATTGCTTCGCTTTTATCAAAATCGAATGTCCATTAGAATTTCCAATTTCCATTCATAATCAATCAAATCGATTTTCCCCATTTTTTATTTTTTCTTTCCTTTTATTTGTTCCAATGCAATTTTTATTTTCTTTATTTTCCTAGATTTGCTAAAAATAGGTGTCAACAGAATGTAAAGCTAAATGATAAGTGCATAAAAAGTTCTAAAAACTTAAAACAATGCCGTCATGTCTTACAACTTGTCCAATTAGTGAATGAAGGAATTTTATTAACTTCATCCAATTTAATGATGGAAAATCTTAATGTGGCATCTTTAAAGATTTTTTGAAAACGCAACACTGATGTCGCGCCAGCGGGCACTAGTTATAAAAATGATAAATATTACAAAAATCTAAAACTAATATATCCGTGACAAATTGTCTTTAATTACCAAAAATTATAAATTAGCACATTTATGACAAATTTACCCTAAATGACCACAAAAAGCCCTAAGTTGGGATAAATTTACCTTAGACTAAAATTTTTTTGATGAAAACTAATATATGACAAATTTACCCTTCATTAAATATGATTAATACCGCAAAAAATCATTAAACTAGTATAACTATGACAAATATAAAATAAAAGCTTAAATTAATATAATAGCCAACTATTACATGTTATCTAACTCGGTAATTTAATAGTAAAATTTAACGGAAACTAGCATAGAGTAAATTTATCACAAGTATACCGGTTTGGGGTAAATTGTCGAAGGTGTATCGGTTTGAGTTTTTAGTTTGGGGTAAATTTATCACAAATGTACCAGTTTGTGATTTTTCGTGATATTGACCCTTATAAAAAAGGCCACAAAAAAAAAAAAAAAAAACAAACAAACAAAATATCGCATGTTGAAAGCACGAGGCGTCGAGGACGACAACAGCACTACTTTCAGCTAGCGCTTACAGTAGGAAGTTGGGTTGGGACTACATAGGCTCATTGGACGGGCCTTGAGCGGGCTTGAGCTGACTTGCCCAGGCCTGAACTTCCTGAGAACTACCCAGGCCCGCCCAAGGGAAAACGGCTGCCCATCAAGGCACCTTTTCTTTTTAAATTTTTAATTTTATCTTTTCAGCCAAAAAAAATAAAAATAAAATAGAATTGGATAACAAATGATGAAAATACCTTTACGGGCGTGTATTGTTTTACTCCATTACTTTTCCTAAGATTTTTAATACATTTTTTCCCTACCACAATAGAAACCCTTGAGCTTATTCTCTGCTTCTAGTTTTTACAAATAGTAAATAGTAACATAGAATTGTTAAGAATATATATTTGATAAATCTCTATCTACCATTCTCTAACTTACGCAACACAAGCTTATAGATATAGACAAGGCACAAGGTAACGAGAGCAACAAGTAGTCTAACTATACCAAATATCAAAATTCTACCTATCTTATCCAGTATTCACAAAATCTAGATACATCTAGATAAAATAATCTCAAATGGGATATAATCTAGATATGTCCTAACATTACATGGCTAGCTACCACAAGAATCACCGCCATGTCATCGTCGGCCAGCCAATTGTGTTATCTAAATGGAGCTTCCCCTTTCAGCATCTTCACTTTCACCTTAATTTATTCTATCCCTATCCTTGTTCGGATAACCAAAAGCAGCTAAAAGTTTCTTCGCCTAGTATAGTTCTCGTGGCCCGTACAATCTTTGTTGCAATTCGTATCTAACGTAACCTTAAACTCGTTATAGTCGAAATACCTCAACAAGGAAGACTCATTGTCCAGGAGATCATCCCCAAAGTCAGCCGGGAATGCTGAACTGTCTAGGCAGTCCAATGACAAACCTCCGACGGCATTTGCCCCGTTCGAAATCGAATCATTGGAAACGTTATTTGCAGGATTGAAGTTGACCGCCACAGCTGGATCAGTCACGGTCTGTGGTTGTCTAGGGGTCGAGGAAATAAAGGGCATCCGTGGAGGCCAAGCTCCCGAATCGATGGGAACTTCAGGATGACTGTAGTTGACTGCGCCATGGTTGGCCGCCTGCTGTTGCTGCTCCTGAGTCTCCCACAAATCGAACATGTCCAGAGGCATGGCATTAACTACCGTGTCATCAGGATCAGGATCGTCGGCGTGTTCAAAACAAGTTGTGCCTTTCTTCGCTGCCTGCGGCTGTTGCTGCCTCTGATCAGGCACGGGAATGCCGCCGCACACGCTCGGAAGCTTGGCAATAGGAGCCTGGCCCAAGGGCGCGAGTGGCGTGCCATCATTCGGTCCGGGAACAGGAGACATACTTTCGGTGCAGAAGTCAAGATTGCCCGGATCTTCGTGTGGAGCTTTGCGTCCACACTCGGTTAAAGCCACGCTCTTCCTCTTCTTCTGGCCTGTCTCGCTGCCCTCCTCTTTGCGTTTGTCCGATTCCGACTTTCTCCTATTCAAGTGTATCTTGCATATCACATAGCCATCAAGCTGCACAAAGACGCATCACTCGATAAGGAAACAGTTTTATTACCACGCAAAGTGAAGTGACATTCGAATTTTATGAGTTTCCAATGCTACGCTTATCGAACTAGTCGGTTCAGGTTGCAGAATGTGAGGGTCCTGACCTGCATGTCGTTCTCGCTCTTCATTCTATTAGGATTGTCGTCGTCGTCGTAATCGGCATCCTTGGCTGTGAACTCTTGCATGATCCAACCAGTCTTGACGCCGGTTTGAGGCTTGCCGTGGTAATAAACGAGCGACCTCTTCCAGCCGATGACTTGCCCCTCATGAACGATTTCCTCTGCGGAACCGCTGGCCTTCCAGAATCCACCTCCGGCCTCTCTATTGGGTCGCTTCCCGTTCTTGTACTTCCGGTCTCTCGTCGTGAAGAAATACCACTCTTTCTCTCTGACTCCACACCCGTTCAGTTCTGTGCGTTGCCAAGAACGAGAAAGGATAACGTAGAATTTCAGAAGCAGCTACAAAGCCATACGCCAGAGCAAACTGACCTTGCAAATTACACGAGAGAACGAGCATGTCATCGTTATAAAACAAACTAGAAAGATGAAGACGCTGACCGGAGACTTGTTGAGGGGTGTGCTTGTAGACGGTGAGGTCCATGAGGGGAAGGAGAGGCGGGAGAGGCTGGCCGGAGAGCTTCCGGTGCAAGTGGCCGATGAGCTCATGGTCGTGGGGGTAAAACGCCATTCCCGGCGGAGGTCGCTTTGCGGACGAGGCGTGAGGCATCGGCCTCTCGCACCCGCATCCGCAGCTCTCTCTTCTTTCCGGCGTCTCCATTGATGTGGTTGAAACTACTTCGCTTTCGTTCTTCGTTGAGGTTTCTATTTTTCAGGGTGTTTGTCTGCCCACGTACGTACGGATGATTCCTAAATCTAGTCGGTTTAGGACCTCGTACGGCTATTAGAACTCCTGTACTTCTCAAGATTTTCCTTTTGTGAGGTAGTAATTTATTTTTTTAAATTTAGATTTGGCAGATATTTTTGTAAGGTTTGGTAATTTTTTTTTTTTAAATTTAGATTCGGTAGACATTTGGAGAGCGAGTCGTCATTCTCATTATTATCCGATAGTTTTTGAATGTGTAATTCGAAACGTGTAATTGATAATCAAAATTATACTAAGTGGAATTTTCAAATTAATTGTGCTATAGACTATTATCATTATCCATTATGCATCCGCTAAATTAAAGATAGATGTTGATGGTTTCTAGCACAAAAAAAAAAAAAAAAAAAAAACAGAGAAATAAAAGAAGGGATGGCAAATTTCAAAGGTGGGGTATATGTTGCATATAAAAGTTCGCGATTTCTGAAATAACTGATCAAGATTTTGAATCATCATTTATCTTTTCTTTTACTCTTTTCATGCCGAAAATTTGACTGAGGCTATTTTTAGTTTTTTAAAGGGTAGACACCTAATCTAAAAATTTGACCTTGTGTAGAGTATAGATTATATAAAATTGAATGCTTTCGGTATGAGCCGTCGAGACTAAGGATTAGTTATGCAAAAGAAACTGGGGTTGTAAATAATATATATATAGCTTGATTTTCTTTTTTTTGGTTGGAATATAGCTTGATTTTCGGGTAATTTAAAATGTAGGGTGAGTTATAATGAATGATTGCCTAACGTAAGTTGTACCAATGCCAATAAGGTCTCTACTCTCTAATTTAAATTCGTCCTTTAATCATTCCAATGGGGAGATTTTAGTTTTTTTGAGATAAAAATATAAATAGTCCATAGATTTTAGTTCGGGCCAATTCATTTATCTATTTATGGTCGGTGAATCATTTATTGACTTACTTATTTTTTAGCGGGGGGATAATCCCGGGAGAAATGATTATAAAAATGAGGAATTGAATCGACGAATTTTCCCGGCTCTGCTGCGGAAACTGTAGAGCATCCGAGCTTATCCCTTCCTTCGCGCTCCCGCTGAGCGACGTTTCGTGTGTCTCTCCATCGCCAGATTTTCAAGCGACGGTTGGATGGGATAGGACCCGGTGCGGCTGAGCGCATTTTCGTAGGGACGGCAATGGCGACGCGTGTCCCTTCGGTCTTCGCTGTCGCTCCATCACCATCGTCATCGTCGTCACGTCAGGGTCATAAATTGAGGTCGGTGACAGCTCGCGTGATTAATCACCGAAACAATCGCAGCAGCAGCAGCAGCAGCAGCAGCTCCAGTCAAATTAGGGTCTCTCCTCCCTCTTCGCTTCGCTTCGCCTTGGCTTCCCCGTCGTCGGCGCCGTCATCTCCTTTTCCTTCGTCGCCGAGGAAGCGGTTCCTGACTGTTGCTGCTGTATCCATGGCCGCCGCGCCTCCGCCGACCGTGCTCGTCACCGGTGCCGGTGGTCGGACTGGTGAGGTTTTCGAGTCGCGAGAACTCCTGATTACTTCCTCTGTTTTGGGCTTCTCTGTGCGGCTTGCGGCTTGTTTTCGTATTTTTTTGTTTGATTCTTCAGAATTGAGTCATCGGATGATTTTTATTCCCTTTTGAATTTGTTATCTGATGTTCTTTATTGAGGTAGATGATGGATTAGGCCTTGAGTGCGTGCGTTCGTGCGTGCGTGCGAAAGTTAGAACAGATCTAGCGCAGGAAGAAGGAAGAAGAAGCAGAGCAACCTAATCGCGTTGTTGATGTTTGAAATTAAGCGAATTGGAGTGCAATTCGTATCGCTTTATCAATGTGGTAGGCTTCGATTGCCATTTCGCTGTTCATACCAAGGGAAAATAGCATGTGGGGAAAAGTTTGGAGACAAACCCCTGACGAAAGTGATGGGTGATTATGTCGATGCACAATCATGAAACAGAGGACGGTGAACCGAGTAGATACTTGAGGTGAACACGTCCACGACCGCTACTATATGTGGAGGCGATGAATCATTTTCTGTGGTCCAAGCTGCAGTCTGGTTGGTTTGATCAAATGATGGGAATGAGGACGATTGTGCAAGTTCTAGAAGCTGCTAGCTAGTAAGATCATACTAAGTGCTGTCTAATGCACTCAACTTGCACTGCTAGGATTTAGGAGGTGATGTAAAAGTGCTTTGGAGTGAGTTTTGGGGAGATTTGTTTGCCAACTGATGGCTTCTGGCATGAAGGCCGGAAGCCAGAAGTTGTGTTACCTAGCTTCTGGCTTCTCGTCTATGGCTTTTGGTTCAAAATATTTTTTCAAGAGAATTGCTCCTAAAGCACCTAATGAAAGTCTTAACTTAAAGTTAAGTATCTCTTTCAGCTGATTTTAGGAGGGTGCGAAATATATTCATTATGGGTATCAATTCAATGTCAAAAGAAATTGAAATACTCCTGCTTAAGCTCTGTTCTGTGGTGTTTCTTGTATTTTAATGGCTAAATCTCTAAAAGAGTATGTATGCAAGCGTGTGTACACGTGAGAGGTGCTGATTTTCTATCTCTAGCTCTCAAATTTTGCCATCTTCAGAACGTTCGGTGAAGAGACACAATGTTGAGTTTTCCTCACTTTCAATAGGTTACCTTTCTTCCTTTGTGTTTTGAGAATACCATTGTTATTTATTCTTTGAGATAATTTTGTCTGACAGGTCAAATAGTTTATAAGAAATTGAAGGAGAGGCCAGACCAGTTTGTTGCAAGAGGTCTTGTCAGAACAGAAGAGAGCAAGGGAAAAATTGGGGGAGCTGATGATGTTTATGTTGGTGATATAAGGGATGCTGGTAGTATAGCTCCTGCAATACAAGGCACTGACTTTCTTGTTATTCTCACCAGTGCTGTTCCAAAGATGAAGCCTGGGTTTGATCCCACTAAGGGTGGAAGGCCGGAGTTTTATTTTGAAGAAGGAGCTTATCCTGAGCAGGTCATTTTACATCTCTGTTTACACTGCCTAGGGATAGCATTGTCCTTCTTATCTCCTCTAACAAAATTGTTTGCATCTCAGGTTGATTGGCTTGGACAGAAAAATCAAATTGATGCTGGTCTCTATCTCCTGCCCTTTGGAATTGATTTTGTGATTCTGAGTTCCTTGGCATGCCTTTTTGCTTATATATATGATTCTACAGCTAAAGCTGCTGGAGTAAAGCAAATAGCTTTGGTTGGTTCAATGGGCGGAACAAATCTCAATCACCCTTTGAACAGCTTGGGGAATGGAAACATTCTGGTCTGTATTCATCAATTTCCACAAAATATTTTGAAATGGTTTCTGATCTCCTCATTTGGTCATATTTTGTCATGGAGCTTCCATTTAATTCACTGTGGGTAATTTTTCTGTGTTGTTTGTTTTCACTAGTTGGGCCCCGCGCCGGGGGAGGGGGGGGGTTGGTTGGGATGCGATGTTAAGCCTTCTTCCCCTACCGAAAATGTTTGCAGCAAGGCACACAATTTTTTAGTCAATTATGGTAGATGTTGGCGGACAGATTATTGAAATTTGCTTAAGATAAATTTCTATTGTCTAATACCCATTCATTCTATTGAGAAAGCAACTATGAACCTATGGTAGGGAAAAGTGCGTATCAAATGCTTAAGTTAAAATGGTTCTTCACAGAAGGACTCAGACTAATGTTTTTATGTGAGTTTAGTGGTTCTAAGTATCAGCTTTTGTCTTGTTTGTCTCTTGAGATGAATGTCTTCCTTTAATATCATTTACTGGGTCGTTATGTGAGTAAGGAATTATATATCATGGCAAAATATTGACTCTAGCCATTTTACAGGTGTGGAAGAGGAAGGCTGAGCAGTATTTGGCTGATTCTGGCATTCCATACACAATAATAAGGTAGATTCGAACTTCTAAGATCTAAAATTTTTTCCCAAAAGTATCACTGATTAAGTCTCTCACCCTGCGACCACCAAAAAAAAAAAAAAAAAAAAAAAAAGGTTTCTCTCTCTTGCCCGCTCTTGTGTGCATTTCTGGAGATGAATGGATATTATAATCCACTTTTTGCAATACATCATATTTGTGGTATGTTTTCTTTCTAAGTGACGCGAAAACACTTAAATTGGAGAAGTTGATCTGATTTAATGTTCTAAACTGGTGATTAATTACTGATTGTTTAGTCATGAGCATCCCAGCTTCTACTGACAATCAAAATATTGGTTTAGTAAATACTATTGCTTATTGGCTGAACATAGTAGCAACTGTTGTTACTTTCACTGGACTGGAACATGCCTACTGACATCTACCTGATTCAGGGCTGGAGGCTTGCAAGACAAAGAAGGGGGTATCCGTGAATTAATTGTGGGCAAGGATGATGAGATTCTTCAGACACCAACAAGAACCATCACAAGGGAGGACGTTGCAGAAGTTTGCATTCAGGTGATTTATTAATGCTGTTTTGTATTTTGTTCTCTTAGTTTAACTTGCGAATTTAGATTTTCCAATCCAATCTTTCCCTCTTAAATAGGCGCTGCTCTTCGAGGAGTCAAAATACAAGGCGTTCGATCTGGCCTCGAAGCCCGAAGATTCTGGTACACCCACAAAAGATTTTAAGGCTCTATTTGCCAGTGTGACCACTAAATTTTAACATTACAAGTGGCCGTCGGTTTTTAGCTCAATCGTTTCTCAGTTGCTCTTGCTAAGTTTGTGGAGAGGGGGAAACAAAGACAATGCAAATAAAAAAAGGTGTACAAGAATTCATGTCTCCACAGGAACGGTGCAAGTCTCAATTCTGTGGTAAATTCATCTGATGTGGCCCAAGAATATGATCAAACAACAAATTGGGTATTATTTACTTGTAAAAACTGCATGCTTATTTGACTAATGTGCATCGGAAATGGTTTTCCTCCTTAAGATGATGGTCCGCTACTGATGCTGGTGGTAGCGGGTGATTTAGATCAAGATTTACCTGGCAGGTGCTATAAGCTTACATCTCTCCTTTGTGTATGCCTGACCAACCTTTGTTCGCATCTGTGTTGGAGAAACTTTTGCATGGTTTATAGATCATGTAAATTGAAGCCATCTGGAATGTTGCTCATATCAGTCCCACTGTCAGCCTATATGACCAATGGTTTAGATGATATTGACACATTGTGGCCTACGAACCATGCTACGACTTCCATGGGCTGATGGAACGGAATTTAGTCGAGTAGTACAGACCAATCTATTTGGAATGAGATTTCTATATTTGAATTTGCGTGACCTAATGTCGGTAAGAAGATTGAAATTGTAATGTTGGTAAGCAACAAGATGTCTTCAATCGCATGCTTTGAAACAGTGTTTCATAAATTCAAACTGTCTACTGTAAGGCTATTTTAACCGCACTTGTCTTCAAATTGAGATTTTGTCTTTTAGTACTTTTTCTTCGAAAGCAAATTCTAGTGGCGTCATCTCTCCGAGGGTGCTACCGTTACATTTCTACACCAACTAAAAAGGAACTTCGTTTTTAAAATCATCTATCAAAAAGCCAATTCAAAAAATCCACTGTTCAAAAACATTTGTTTGGCTAATAATTTCTAACGATACAAATCATCGTCTTTAGTAAAATAATTTGAAGTTATTTATTTTTTTTGCAAAGCAAACAGAATAGTTATTAAAAAAATAAATCCAAATAGCTATAAACAGAAAGCTTAGTATTTTTTCAAATATAGGGGATGTTAAAATGCAACTTATAAAATTTCTGATTCCAAATGCTAAAAGATGAAATAAAGCAAATAAATAATAACGAATTGGTAATGTACTCAGATCGGGACCTGCATAGTTCCTAATCGACCTTCAATAATATTAAATCTCTCTCTCTATGTATATAGATATCCAACGGCAAAGCCTCCATGATTTCATGTGCATGAATAAAATTGTCATAAGTTGACCTTCATAGTTCTCTTATTTTTCCCTTTTTCTAAGTTTCCAGCCATGGAAAATTAATGCAATGTGCTTATTTAGGTTGCGATAATTCTGTTTGATAGTACTCATAGGCTCTCGTCAACATTTAGAGCAAGAAAAGAACTGGTTGATTGGTAACATTTTTTAATATGGAATGGGTTGAATTGGTATTAGTTTGGATACGACAAAATAGTTCTATTGGATTGGATGTACTTCTTCAATCTGATAGCATATTGTGTTGGAATTGAGAAATCGATCTAGTGATTGACCTGTTTTTTTTTGGCTTAAAAAGAATGTGAAGCCTGAGCTTTGAATGGTAGGTTGTAATCGATAGACGATCACATGTTGCATGGAAACAATCCTCTTGTTTCTCTCTTCTTCCCACTTCTTTCTTGCCATCCTATTGAGAGAGAGGGAGATAGAGAGGGAGAGAGAGAGAGAGAGAGAGAGAGAGAGAGATCAATGCCTAGGTTTGGGGATCACCGCTAGGAGGACCTTCCAGACCGCCAGGGTCATGTGGTTGCTTGGGTTTGTCCGAAATGGGTGGAGAGATTCTTCCACGGAGCCTTGCCAACTAAAGCCCAACTGCTTTCGCTTTGATCTTCTCTCTCTCTCTTCTCTTTTTTTTCTTTGCGTGTGCGGGTCTTTTTCTCTGTCTTTTCTGGAGAGAGAGAGAGAGAGAGAGAGAGAGAGAGAGAGAGAGAGAGGCGTGTTTGTGGGGATCGTACTGAAGCGACTTTGAGAATCTACATTGAGCAAATTTCAAGTTGAAAGATGAGACTTTTGAAATGACGCCATTTGGTAGTCAAGAAAATTGAGAACCTACACCGAGCAAATTTCAAGTTGAAAGAGGAGACTTTCGAAATGACACCATTTGGTTGTCAAGAAATTTGAGGGGAGAGAAGAGAGAGGGATATATATAAAAGCTTTGTCTTGGTCTAGCAACAACAAATGATGATGATGATGATTATATATAGCTGAACAATAGACATAATTGTATATAAATCTATCAAATACTAGAATGAGAAATTACCGAAAAAGGCATAATTCTATTGTATCGGTACCTATGCATTTGTGAAAATTGCTGATATGAACACTAGCCATCCTACATGGCACTACCGGCACTTACATTGACATATATTTTTTTCTAAATTTTTTATTAATTATGGTTGGCAAGGGTCGCACCCCTCGCTCAGGATAATCCTCACTAGAGGTTGTGAGGACAATCCTTGCTAGATCCACTTCAAGTTGGTTGATGTCATCACTTACTCGGTTATGCTATCGGTTTCATTTTTGTGATAACTTTGCAGTAGTTTTTTCTCTAAGAATGACAAGGTTGTGAGGGTGATCGCTATATGGAAATTAAATAATTTCCCTTTAAAGAAGAAGTTTAGAAACAAAGAGTGTTAATTGAGCCTATTAACACCAATCTTATGATTACAGATCCCTTAACAAAAGGATTGACGCCCAAAATATTTGATGGACATGTTGAAATGATGGGTGTTATTGGACATCATCGATGATATTGTATTATGATTGCATTTAATTTAATTATTTGACACTCTAGAGCTTATTTATGTGTTTTTAATATTTTCATTTTTTTATTTAGTATACACGATGGTAATTGATGGATGTATAATAGGACAGTCTCTAACAAAGACATAACAGTTGGACCATTACTATACTTCTCATATATGGATCATCTTAAGTAGAGAGCTATATTTATTAGTATACTTCTCATTTGTGACATCCCAAATTTTCAACTCTGTTTTCTTATGAATGAATTTGGCATTTCATTGACGCGTCTATAGGGCTATTCTCAGAACTGATCATTCTTGAGATAATTAGACTATCTGGGGAAATTATTAAGAAAATTTAAGGTAATAGATTTGAGAATTCGACCAAGAATCGACTTTTCGACCGTGTCCATCTTTAGAGGCCATTACGGTACAGTTAAAAATCAATTTGAAATTAGAAATAGACTAGATTGATAGAGGTGTGTGGCTAATCGTGAGTGACACCACTAAATTAGAAAATTCTTGTCGACCGGCACTAGACTGATTTTCTTATTGTTTTGGTACCCTGTGTCCATAAATGAATCCTCGAGATTTTCACGACAACTGAGAGTCGCCAATAAATCAAGTGGATTCATAGTGGCTCGAAGAAAATCGACCATGGGTGATTTGCACTTAAAAATTTCTGAAAGTTAACCGGTATTCTAGGTCACGCTAAAGACGCGTTAAGTTGAAATTAACCGCGAATTCAAGTCCGATTTTAGAAATTGAAGTTTCTATCATGTCACAATAAATTCTAGGAGTGACGACTCAGTCTCAGAAGATTTTTCTGACGACCGAGACTTTTTGAGAAAAAAAGTTGTCGTCGGGTTGTTTTTGTGCAGAAAAAGCCAAGGGTGGTTTTTGATGGCAAAATTTGAAAACATGATGGATATGCGGGTGAGGAAAAATGCCGAGATGGTCGATGGATGACCAATTGAATTTATTGAAGCCAACTGAGACTCAATCAAGTGAGTGTGATGATCCAATTGGAAGAGATGGCTTGCAAATTCGTAACTCACCTCTCCCTAGCCCAAAATTGACCAATTGAGAAGTGGTGAGGGGTGTTGGTGTGGCCTAATGAAGGCTAAGGCTAGTCTAAAAGGATAGACTTATGGAAAAGCAAGGCTTGGTGGAGCTCTCACTTCTCATCTCTATCAATCTCTATTTCCCTCACCCCCACCGGACAGCTACCTCTCTCCCTCCCCATTTTCGTGCGACACCCATAGCTGAAGAAGACCGAGCGAGCTTCAATTCTCGCACCTCTCTCTCTCTCACAGCCTATTCGACACCACCAGCGGAAGAAGAAGGAAAACTCAACCGAAGCTGCTTCGCTTAAACTTCACGGAGGCTTGGCCATCCATGCCTCCACCTGTGTTGGTCAATCAAAGGAGCTGTCTTCACCGGTTGTTGACATTGAAGCTGACACCAGCACCGCTTGAAGCAACGAAGCAGCTCGCCCCTTCTCCGCTGGGTTTCCCTTTTGCCAGCACATCAGTCAACCTCGTCTCTTCTCAGGCGGTTTGTTGACCCAGCCTCATCCAGCGAAGAGTGAGCTGCCAGGCGTCTTCCACCGTCCACGAGCAGCAGCTGCCAGCGAAGCCACCGAACGCCCATCTTCTCTCCATCCGCGTGCAACCCCACCGAAGACCTAAGGCGTCCCCTCGTGCTGCCAGCTTGCCATGATTCAGCTAGCTCACGCCTCCCTTCGGTCAGCAACTCAACCGGTTGTTGACCTTGGCCGCATCATCGTTCCTTCGTTCGTGGCCTAGCAGTTGGGCCTGTGTCTTTAGCGTCCATAAGCCCAGCAGCAACGTGTGAGCCCAGCAAAGCCCCTGCAGCAACCCACGGATCCAGCAGCTTCAGTCTTCTCTTGCTCGTGGATTAGCCCAGCCCATTGAAACCATGGTCTTCAGTTGCAGCCTAGTCCAGTCCACGTGAGTCAATTGGCCCAAGCTTAGTCCAGCCCATCTCGAGCCCAAGAAGCCGGCCCAATTCGTAGCAGCCCAAGCCCAGTTTTCAGCCAATCTTCAAGCCCACAACTTAAAGCCCAAATTCAGCGAGGCCCAAGCAAGTTCGGCCCAAGCCCAGCTTTCACTGTGGGCTTGCAAGGCTTGTAGGCCCGGCTCGAGTGTCCGTCGACGCCGCCGAAAGTTCGGATTTCGGCCGCCGTCGCGTCGCCGTCGCGGTGTCCCGGCCTTCGCTTTTAACAAGTGAGTTTTACTCACTAATGCTTTCTTAGTTTGCTAATTATGCTTAAGTGCAATTAGGTGGTTAGATTATAATAGATTAGTGATTATTAGATAATTGTGATGCATGTTAGGCAATTGAATTGCGCAATTAGCGAATAGACATGTGTTAATATTTATTGAATGTATCTTAGGATTTTTCTGACCCTTATCGGGCTTCAATTAGGAATTACGGGCCTAAATTGGATTTTTAATATTTATTTAGTTAATTTTTTGAAATTATTTATTTATTTATTTTTCGGAAATTAGGCTGGGATAGCCGATGACAGGAATTTCGTGCTGATTACTGTGGTGCTCTCTGTTTATTTAATTGAGTACTGGTTTGTGAAATTTGAGTGTGATTGGTGATTATGGGGATTTATCCCAAAATTGGAAAATGTCGATATTTGAAGGGAAAATAACTGTGTGAGGTTGTGAGTTGGATAGAAAATTGCCAGGTGGGGCTGTGATGTCACCGAGTCTAAAATTGCCAGGTGGGACCATGATGCCACCAAATCTAAAATTGCTGAGTAGGGCCGTGATGCCACTAAGTCTAAATTTGCCGAGTGGGGTCGTGATGCCACTAATTTTAAGAAAATTGCTCGGCGGGGCTGTGATTACCACCTATTAATAAGTTGTGTCCTAAGGACCGTGATTCATAATTGGAAATTGAGTTGGAATAGTTGAAATGATCGGAAGTGGTCCTGTTGACATGTAATCGACTAAGTCGATTAATCAACACCTGATCTAGTGCCATGAATTGGTTGTTTGATTAACGTTATATATGAGGCATCTGTGTATAACCTTGAATTGCAGGTTGGGATTGAGGCCAAGGTAAGTTTTCTGACTCGTTCTGTGCTTAGGCAACTTGGTGGTGTATTGGTTTACTTATCGAGTCTTAGGGGGTAAAACTTGCTGAGACGTGGTCTCAATGGTTATTGTATAACAATTTCAGGCCTGTAGATGAGCCTGAGGAGGAAGAACCAGAAGAGAACCATGAGCTAGAAAAAGAGGAAGAGCTTGAAGGAAACGAACCTAGTGAAAAAGAATCATAGGAGGATCCTGATGATCCTGAGTACGACCCGGATGAGGACTGAGATCCCATCCTCCTTTGTGAACCCTATATATGTGTGGATAGAGTGAGACCAGAAAGTTATGATCAGTCTTGTGAAGTACTTTGAGTTATACTCTGTATAAAAGTATGGTTGTGGATTTCAATATGAAAAATATAGCCCTGCTTTTCTATCCCATTATTTTTATTGTCTGGGGGTTTATAACTGCTTTCGCATGTGCAATATAAATGAAAGGGTCGGCAATACATAGTCTTGGGATATCGCATTTTAAAATCGACCAAGTAGAAGGATGGGTGCGTTCCCGAAGATTGGGACGTGACATCATCTATGGATCATCTTAAGTAGAGAGCTATATTTATAGTTCGTCGAAGGAATTGTGTTAATTAATGACATACAATCATTATGATTGGCATTACATTCTTGACTTAATTGTGATTATTATGTGATAGTCATTTAAGAAAGGTTTTAGCATAATATTATTGTGCACATTATGATCTCTATTAAACCATGAAAAAAAAGTCATATGGGCTAAATGAGAGAATGTAAGAATAATAATGTCCCTTGTGGTATTATTAATTAATGGTTAAATAATTAGTTGAATACTATAAAAGAATATTGGCTATGAGAAGGTGCAACTCTTATAAAAAGATTTAACTCTCATGAAAATGTGCAATTCTTTTGAGAAGCTACAAGGCTTATGAAAAAGTGCAACTCTTATGAAAATAGAATGTATTTTGATGAAAGGCACTCATTGATAACTTGTATAAAAAGAGTGTAGTCCTCTCTCCATCCAAGACAATGATAGCAAGTATAAAAAGAGTTTAGTCCTCTCTATACTCAAGACAACGAAAGTTTGTATTTTATTTTGTATAAGATAAATACTAAAGTGAGTTTAGGGAAAGAAATTGGATTTCTTCATTTCTTTTTATTTTTGCAACAACCATTTTCTCAAAATTATTATATGCATAAATATATGTCTTCATCCCTCTTATTGTGAAAAATCATGAAGTTCTAAGATTTTCTTTTAATTTGAATTTCTACATTATTAAATTACATTATTGCTAACATCCACATCATTTTGTGATCATATGTAGCGAAGATTGTTGATCTCCCACAGAAGGATTGTAACATCCTCAATTTCGACCCCTATTTTGACTTCGACTAGTAGGTCAAAGGTCGGTACGTCAAGGGCGAGACTAGGCCATGAGCCAACTCGAGGGTCGGTCATGAGCCAATTAGCCCGTTCGGGAATTGGCAACCAAGGGATTGGTCCTAGAGTGTTCGACTATGAAAATGTTATTCGACCATAAAGATTAGTCGTGGGACGATCAAGTACCATCATGGATCGATGGACGGTCATGGCTCGATTCATCCGATCATCACACTGGTCATGGGTGATTTTGTTCGGTCGTTATGCCGGTCATGGACGACCATGAACCGATCCCATACGATTGTGAGTTGATATGAATCGATCGATTCCATATGATTACATAACAATCAATAATTGACCATGGATTGAATAAACTCAACATGGTTCAATTTCGGACTGACCAGGAGTTGTGGTGCAGAACCTTGGACTAGTCACAGGACCGATCGATTGGCCCAAAGATTGACTACATGACTAGCCAAGTAGAACTAACCCACGGGTTAGCCCATGAATCGATAAGAGGATCGATCGATCGACTGGGCCAGGACCTAGCCAGTAAACCTAGCTACGACCCATTTTCTTGATAAAGGGGATTTCGAACTTGGTTTGGTCAATCAAGTTGGGTTGCATCTAGCTTTGTTTGGGCATGGCTCACGCATGAACCTCGGGCCAAATAAGGTTGTTGATCGCGATCAAACTTGATTAATTCCTATCCAATGACAAGGCCTTCAAACTTAGATATTTTCCTAAGGTGCATTCAATGCCTTTGGCTAGTAGTTAATTAGTGCACGTTGACCAAGGGTGGACATTTGGCATGAAAGGCTCTTGCCTTGGAAGACAAGTTTGAAACTTGGACTTTGGCTCATTAATGAGGAGGACACCTAAGCTTAATTAAAAGATCTTGGAGGCCAAAAAATGGACTACACGTCCATTGAAAGGAAGAGCAAGCAAGTCAAGCCTTCTTAAACAACATAAGAGCACATTAAGGCCCCGTTTGGTTCGGCATTTGGAAGGGGCTTTGGGGCTCTAAAGGGGTTTGGGCAAATGCAGGTGGTGTCTAGTTTAATTTTTTTGAGGACTTTGGGAAGATGCAATTGCATCTCCAAGGGGCTTCAAAGGCCTTTAGGGGAATGGAGGGGGTAGAGGTGCATTTGAGAAGTAGCATTTTCAGAATGCAACTTTCTTTGTTTAATGAAAATATGTTAGTTGCCCATTTTGCCCATTTTGTCCTCATTTATCAACCAAAATCCGTTTTTGCCCTTTTCTAAATAGAATGCCTTCCTCCTCTTCCTTACTGTAGCCTCACGCCTCTTCTACACTCTCACGCCTCTCTTCGTCGTCCCTCACTGTCTCCTTCATGAGCTGCTCTTTGGTGTCCATCCGAGATCAGCCATCCCAACCTCGAAGATCGCCTCCCGCTGTTTTGCTCTCGCGCTCGCGTTGCGCTTGTAGTAGGGTAGTTGGGTAAGCTTGGAAGCTTTGATTCCATCGCCGTCCCTCTAACCGATACCCATTTCCGTCGTTCCATTCTCTGGCTGAAACCCAATGGAACCCACATCCTCTTTCGCTGCCCTCCTATTCTTCGCGGCTGTCAGCTTCCTGGGCGTCGCTGCGTCCACGGCGAAAATCCACTATGGCGATTTCAACTCCTATTACGACGAGCATTGCGGCGGCGTGGTCCCCCGAGAGCACAAAATCGCCTCCGAATCGGCCAGCTCGTACGCCGAGCTCCTCCAATTCTATGGCGGGTTCTTCTTGGCCGATGGTGGCCGGCAGAGGGGGTAGAGTCCGGCCATGATCTGAACAGGGTGGTGTCGTTCATTCCCATGGTGATGCACAGGGACCAAGTCCAAGGCCGTGATCAGTTTGCATGGGGCACTAGAGTTTGCGGACCCCAATGTGAGTGCGATCTTTGGGAAGTCGAAGAATCGGAGATTGTGCGAATTTCACGTCAGCAGGCCGAGAATCCTCATCAGGCGAGGTACGGTGAAGTTCAGGTTTAATGGGTACTGGTCTCAATCTTCAGGTAAGCTTTGCATGGTCATATCTGGCGTGTTTTTCAACCGTAGTTTCCATGCTATTTTCAAGTTGAATTATCCGCTGAAATCAAGTATTAACAGTAGTTTTGTTAGTGGGGTTTTGGAGAGCTTGGATAGTGGTGATGGTGCTGGTGGTGCAGATCATTTTGGGACTGTATTTGTACTGATTTTGAGTAGTGGAAGTGTTGATT
This sequence comes from Eucalyptus microcorys, assembly GCA_014182515.1. Taxonomy (NCBI): domain Eukaryota; kingdom Viridiplantae; phylum Streptophyta; class Magnoliopsida; order Myrtales; family Myrtaceae; genus Eucalyptus; species Eucalyptus microcorys. Next base: position 12,716,665 of record CM024562.1, on the reverse strand, counting down.
ATGAGTATAGTTTGATAGAGAAGAAGGGAGGGAGTGGGTCTTTTGATAAATTTGATGATGGTGGAGGAGATAATTTGTCTAGTGAGAAACTGGGGCAAGGTTTGTGCTTGGCCTTGAAGTGGAATTCGGCCTTTAACTTGAAATACATGAGTGTTTGTCATGGTGGTAAGTGCAACCCTCTTGGCACAGATGTCGGGTTTTTACCCAAGGCCATGAGCTTCACTACGATTTGATGTTTGGAGGAGGGTAAGGCGCAATTGTTATTGAAGTTTCAAAATGTCACCAATGTTTATTATGGCTAATATAATTTTGATCCTAGCACTACCCTAATCGGTGAAGGAGAATGGGATTCGAAGGCCAATAGGTGGTGTGCTGTTGCTTGCCGAATCTTGAACTTTTCAATGTCTTTGACTGATGCTTTCACGGGAAATTGCTCAATAAAGTTGTGCTGGAGATTCCCTGCCACTTTTTCTGTTATAAACCGGTAACTAGTTGTAGGATGGATGTGGAGCAATGAAACTGTAAATGATTCCGGTTATTTTGATAAGATCAAATTTTGGGGTCACAATGATGCATTACCAGGTGTCAAGTACGAGTATGGAGTGAAGGGTGCCAGGAAACCTTGTGAGTCAAAGACTGGGAAGCATAAGGGAAAGACATATCCGAATTCGTACTCATTGGATATGAGATTTGACATGTCAATCAAGTTTACGAAGGGGTAGATAGCTTTTAGTTATTCTTCTCCACTATTTGTGGGTGATAAACGTTTCAATTTACCCTTTCATCTTTATAATGACATTTACATGCTTAAAGCAAATCGAGTAGAGGATGTAGTTCAGCTAGATAGCACCCACGGTCCCTTGCAGAACATTAGTTACACGATATGCTTCACCCCTCCAGATACTTTTGAGCTAGGTGGTGTAAATCTTTCATTCAAACCAGTTGATATTTTTGCAGAAGGAACATATAAAATGAAACTGGTCTTTTGTGCACGATAACTTATTTCTTTTTTTTCGAACATATGTTGTTATGTTTATTGTAATGAAATTACTCTATTTTTAATTGGTTTTTATGTGATTTTTTATTTAAAATTTTATTAATATGTCTCTTATACATCATTCTCAACTTAAAAAAAATATATAAAAGTTAAGGTCATTGATTTTTGTTTTTGATTTTAAACAAATTAAAGTTGCAGAATTTTAAAATTGGCACATGAAAGGACTTTCCACATGTATGTGTTTACCAAACAACATTTTCCCCACGTTGCATCTCAAGGCATCTTTTCAATTTTAGTTTACCAAACAGTATTTGCATTTCGCCAAACCCCTTTAAACTAAAGGCCTTTGCATTTCCCCAAGGACATTCCTCCAAAGCCGAACCAAATGGGGCCTAAATACATCTGGCTTCTAGTTATTTAATGCCGAAATGAAGTGTTCAAGCTAACCTATGACCTAGTTGGAAACTTAGGAGATAAGGATGCCTGACAATTAATGCTTATCGACCAAGTGGGACGCCTCATTTTTTCAACTAAGATTGCCACATTTGATTTTCGAAATTATTGGACCTTCGCTATTTGCCGATTTTACACAGATTTTTGTGGTACGAATTTAAAAAAAAACTTTATTCATGAAATTTGTTCTAAACATTTTGATGTAAAATATACTTAAATTTAATATTTTTCTAAGGTGAAATGGTAGGGATGAAGGCCCAATCATTCACCGTTTAGAACTTGTCCGTGTAGTGAAAACAGTGACCAGGTTGCCTTCTTGAATTTTTATAAAATTTTTTCTTTCAAATTTGATCATGATTCATTCATGAAAGTTTTAAAAGACATCTATTTCCACAACATATAAAAATTTCAAAGATTCTTGTGAAGATTTGGATTTCAAAATGAGTCTCTCTTTCTGATTGTTGAATCTGCTCGACGGACGAATATTCGGGTTGTGTTTAATGATTTTTTGCTCTTTGCACAGTATGAATTTGACTTGACTTCCTGCACGAAAAATCTTATTTAAGGTCTTCTCTACAATATATTAAAATTTCATAATCTTTCGATTCCGTTTGATAAGGTAAATACCCTAATTTAGAAAATTATTTAAAATTATTTTTCTCACTCAGGAGATATGAGTCACGCCTAAGCTTGGACTCAAGTCCTTAAATGCCATGTTGAGGTGTCCCAAGCTATCAAGCTAAAGCCCTATCCTATCTTGAGACTTGGTGACCAAGTTACCTTGCATTTAATGCTTCTTGACTTAAAGAGGAAGTCTTGACTTTTAAGACTTGGAGGACAAGTTAGGATTGCCTATAAATAGGGGAGGGACATTCCTCCCTCATTCCCACAACACACCACCTCCTCCTTTTCCTTCACTCTCTCAACCTCAACCTCACCGTTGCCCTCTCTCTTTCTTGTGGCTGCGCCTCTTTTGCCCATTTGCTCGCCTGCACGTTGCTCGGTCACCTAGTCCATCCATTGAAGTGTGGTAAGTAGAACTTACTAATATTTGGCTAAGACGTTGTGTTACGCTATTCTGAGCGTGTGACAAGTCTTTGACTGAAGTTGATTGACTTGCTGTTGCTTGAGGTTGGGTTGTGGCTTTGTCCCTTGATTGAGTTTGGTTCTTGTTTGTTGAGCTTGGCTCATGCTTTGGCTTGAATTGCTTTGAAAAAAGTTCGATTTGCATACTTGTTTGATATGCTTCGGTTATGCTTTTACTTAAACCAATTTGAAAAACGTTTTCGTGAAAACTTGCTATTTCCTTATAAAACTATTTTAAACCGTTTCTCACAAGTGCATGTTCTAGTTCATGCCCTAAGCTCTAAAAAAGAGTTTTGTCGGCCTTGATGTACGTGGGATCACGATCGATCAGTCCTCTCTTAGTCTTGGTGTAATATCAAGGCATATCATTCCTGAGCCAACTTTGGTACTAGGTCAGTGAACATGTCACGACGGGCCAGTCCTTTCATGGTCTCGGTATGATGTTGAGGCGTATCGTTCCCGAGCCGAGTCTGGTACTAGGTTGATGAACATGTCACGACGGGCCGGTCCTATCATGGTCTTGGTGCGATATTGAGGTATATTGTTTTTCGAGCCAAGTTGGGTACTAGATCGGTGCTCAAACGTGTTGGATCAAGTTGCGATCCTTGATTCGTGCTCGGCATGCTTAATGTCTTGGTTTTGATAAGTCATTTCACACACTTATGCATGGAACACCTTTGGGCCTTTGAACTAAAAGCGAAGATAAGAATCCGATTGTGATGCATGATGCATAGACACACGATGGACTAATTTATGCCATTAACTGATGGATTCGGCAATGATAACCCCTCGCCAACGGGATGTCCCCATGCCAACGGGATGCCTTGTCAGAAGGACGGAATGTTGTGATAATTCTAGCCATCACTTGTTGATTAGGGGACGTTGCCCGATTAAGTTCGGATGCCTGGTGGATTCCGGAAGAGTCGATGGGTTTTGGCTATTAATAAATGAATCTCGTGTGCATGAGTTCCTCATATTATGAAATTGATTTTGGTTATGCTTGCATATAAGTGAGGTGTGAGTTTCTCATACTATAGAATGGATCTTGTTTATGCTTGTATAATATTGAGTGAGGCGTGAGTTCCTCATGTTGTGGGTGAATATTGGTTTATGCTTGCATACCGTTGATTGATGATTCCTCATGTTTCATCCTAGACAAAGCTTTTTTTTTGCTATTGATATGTCATTAACTAATGTTTTGGATGAGTTATATGCTTGTCGATAGGTGAGGCATCCTCCTACTTGGAAATTAGTGGATTTTACTTACTAAGTCCACAACTCACCCCATTGTTTTTTCAGAATTATAGGCATTGAGGTCTCCCACTAGTGATGGAGTTGCACTTTTGCTAGAGGAGCTAAGGTTTACTCGATATTTGAAGCGTAGAAATTGTAGTGGTTGTAAATATAATGGCCCATGATAGAAGAGCTTGTAAATATAATTGATATAATTATATATTTGCAAGTGATTGTTTTCCTAGTTGCTTGTTGTCGTCGTCCAGGTGTTGTATGCATGCTTCCGCATGTTGAAAAGATAAAAAGAAACGGGATAGCAACATGCCTAGGACGTTGCGAAAATAACCAATGTGGCTCGTGACCCTTGGGGTGGAGTTGGGGTTGTGACAGTTTTGGTATTAGAGCGAGGTTATTATCTGGAGTGATAAGGTGTGTTGGGATATGGGATAGTTAGCTAGGAAAACACCTTGTGCATGTGATTGCTTGATTGATTTTCTGACGGTAGTTCGTAATCCCTAACTTCTTGTTGTGGTACAGAAAAGTTCCCTTAGAATTCCTATAGTTGTTTTATAGGTTTGTCACATGAGTACTTAGGATCAGGTGACCATGAAAAAACAATAGAACCAGTCATGTTGACTATTTACTATTTGAAGGAATAATAATCAGAGTGCGCAACGGAAAGACGAAGGAAGGCTAAGCCCAAGGTACGTAGGACCTTTAAAATTCTAGAAAGAATAGGTAATTTAGCCTACTGGCTAGCTTTACTGCCAAGACTTGCTCACGTACACGATGCGTTCCATAGCTTCCCTCTTCGTTTTGTCTCTATAGGTTTGGTCCACCGCAAAGCCATGAGGCCGTTCGCTCGCCTTGTCGTCGCTGTGCCTTGACCAAGATGCCACTATAGCCCCACTGTGAGCTATTCGAAGCATGATCAGCAGACATCGCCTGTTGTCTAGCCTTGCCATTCCTCCTCCGTAGCTTGTCAAGCTTGGATTTGGGTGTGAGTGGCTTTCTAGCCCTTGATTAGGGTTGTTATTACACTTATGACTTAGATTAGGACTAGATTAAGGCTAAATGATGCTTTGATGATGTGATAAGTGGGTTTGAGTGATAGGTTATTGTGATAAATTATCATAGGTTCTTGATAAGTTATTGCGATAAGTCATGGTAAGTTTCTGATAAGTTATTATAGGTTCTTGATAAGTTATCGTAATAAGTTGTGGTTAGTTTCTGATAAGTTATCGTAGGTTTTCGATAGGTTATCATTATAGGTTATTATAGGTTCTGGATAAGTTATCGTGATAAGTTATTATAGGTTCCCGATAGGTTATTGTGATAGGGTATTGTAGGTTATGATAGGTTATTGTAATAAGTCCTTTTTATAGTCGATAAGTTATTAATATATGATATGTGATAAGTTGTTATGTCATGTTATAATAATGTGAAATAAGTTATTATATTGTGATATATGGCATGTGATACGTTGTTGTGACATGTTATGTTAATGAAATAGGTTGTCAGATAGGTAATCATAATAACTTAGACTTTATGCAATGATTTAACTTATCTTTAATGAGTATCCTATGCTTTGAGTTCTAATAGTAAGATGCATCGTTAGTTGTGCAATTTGATTATAGTACATGCTTGTGCGACACTTAGAATGGGAAATGATAAGTATTTATGGAACTCGAGGATTGTAATCAATTGTTATGCATGCAAGGTTATATGAAAAGATAAAACGTGAGTTCGTTTAAGTGATGCATTGGAGTGATATGATATGAGATGCAAGTATGACGTGGTTGTATGTGGCGTGCGTTATTGCATATTGTACGGGCATTACACAATCTTGCATTAATTACTATGAGAGATAAGAAATGAGCTTGAGTGATTGTATGCTCGTGTAATCACCTAAATATCTTGATGCGTTTACGTAGGTTAATGGTTTTGTCTTGATGCATTTACGTGGAACGATACTTGATTAAGTTCGGATATTCCCAAGTCAAAGTGATGCAATTTGTGGATTGATTTCGGAACGAAGCTTCTTAATGGAATGCTGTCTAGATGCATTTACGCGGGATGATGCCGTGCTCGATGGGGCGAGACGATTCTCGATCATGCAAGAAGACTGACGACCTTCGGGTTGGCCGTGGCCCAGAGTGGTCGTAATAATTTGAAAGCATGATCCCGATGGTAGCATGGTAGTATGGGATGCCATGTGATTTTTGAGACACTGTGTGCAAGGTGCATGAGTGCCGAATGCATATTCTGAGAATGATGACATAGCTTGCACACATGTGGCATGGATTTGTATGAGTTGCATGAGATGCCTTGAGTGAAAGATTGTGATGCATTGCGACTGATTATGGGATAAAACTATAAGGCACGGTATGGGATGGGCCAAAACAGGTTTTACCTCATAATCAAGACTTGTGTGAATGGTTTATGGATGAGAATTGTGGGAAGTGATCTGATTTTTGCTTGATACTCTTGAAAGTTATGGCATGTTGTAAATTTGATTGTGTGTAATGCATATACCAAGGCAAGGTAAGAATGTTTGCAGCGTTTGATTCAATGGCTTGGGTTGGCTGTTTGGTGTAGAAAGCAATTGTCTATGTGATTATGTGCTAAAGGTATTGAGAGGGTGAGTTAGTTGCTTTATATATATATAAAGAAGGCAAAGCAGGTTTTGCTATTGATTTGCTATCGATAGATAAGTTGCACGTTTAGGGTGATCTCGAGGTGAATTACCTCCCTATGCGAGGTTTAAGAAGTTTACTCGCTCGATTTTATCTCATTGTTATCATTTACATGTTTTCAGGCCCCAAGCATGTCTGAACCATTTCGGTATGTTTGTTTTAGGGTCCCTATGGATCAGGACACTGATGTGATCTTTTATTTGGTTAAGGGTATGGACACTAGATACGAGAAGCATGTGACCACCGATTGGGTTGATGAGGGATTGCTTAATCTGGTGCCCCATAGGTTTGAGGCTTGGTGTGTTTGGTTTAGAGGGGAGTGCTAGGGCCCTCTTTAGGGATTTGATGGACCATCAGGTGGGGAATCCAAGAGTGCTAGTTGGGGCCCCATGGATAGGGATACCCCTGACAGCGATGTCATTAACCCGGAGGTGGATCTAAATCGGAGTCAAGTATTGAACCTGGGCCATGATTCTATAACCTTGATGCGTACTAGACGCATAGGGGATACCGCCCTTTTGAAGTTGCCTTGTAAAATAGTGGTGCTAGGCCAACCCTGAACCCTTTTTGGAGTGTATGTATGGCTAAGCTTTTAAGGTGTAATTAAAGTTAACTTGTGGTTAATGGATGTATTTATGAAATTGTTTGATGTGTTCCTAGGCTGTCCTTGATTGAATGGTTGGGTGGTTTTGTTTTTGCTTCTACTTGTGTATAATTATCGATGACACAAATGGGTTGGCGACACCTCTTGGGACGTCGCATTCAATTGACCTAAGTGAATGAGGGATGTCGCGCATCCGAAGAGGGTTGGGGTGTGACATAGATAATTCTAAATCTGCATTTTCTAGAATCCAAAATCCTTTCCATAAAATTTGTTGATTCTCACTTTTCCCTTTTTTGTTGCCATCAATTCGCTTCAACTCAGTCAAGCTTAACTTTGATACTAATTGTTGTGGAAACAAGCGATCGAACATTAAAATAGACAAAACAAGAAAATAAATTGGACACTAAATTCACATGGTTCAGTTGATGTGATTTACGTTCATGGGTAGAGCAGCAAATAATTTTATTCTAGATCAAGTGACACAACGGAGATTATAACCATAGTCACTCGAACACTTTTAATGTTTCTTAGCCCTCAATTACACCAAATAATCTCACACAATATATGGCCCCATAATTTCTTACCAGATGATCTCTCAATTTCACAAGGAATTACATAAAATATTTCCCATAATAGTTAATTTGCTTTGACACTCTCAAATTACTTTTGGGTGTAATTCACAAGAAGTAGCCTCTTGGATGCTCTTCATAAAGGACATTTACTTCATATATATAGACGATAATTAGATGCAAAATGAAAAACCTTCTCTAACTAGAAAACCTATTCAAAATAGGAAATCTACTTGAATTAGGAAAGTTTCTCTTTCAAGCTCAAACTCGAAACAAATTTTCAAGAGAAACTTCTTTCCTTCGCACTTTGTTGCTTTTTCTATTTTTTGGGGGCTGTCTGCTCACGTACGAATGATCCCTATATTTAGTGGGTTTAGGATTATCATTGGGTTATAAGAACTCCTATGCTTCTTGATAATTTTTCAATTATTTTGTTTAATTTAAATTTGGTAGATATTTGCAGGAAGAATTTACTATCATTCTCATTATTTGATTGTTTTTGAATGTGCGATTCGAGACGTGTAGTTGACAAACGAGATTATCCAAATTGGAAATTTCAAATTAATTACACTAGAATAATCACAGGCTCAACGCACAATCTAAATTGAAGATGGATATTGATGGTTTCTTGTTAAAAAAGAAGAAGTGGGATAACGAATTTCAGAAGTAGGATACGCGTTGCATATAATAAGTAAGAAATTTGTTAGGTAATTGATCAGGATATCCAACGTAGCAAAGTTACCCATTATACTTTGCACGTTGAAAATTACAAATAATGATATACTGGTCTTTTAAGGGTTGGACACCAAATTTAAAAATTGACCTTATACATAACACAAACCATATAAAATTGAATGCATTTGATATTAGTCATTGAGATGATGACCTGTCAAAAATTGGCCTTATACATAACACAGACCCATTTCTTAACCATATTTGATGGGTTAAGTTATTATATGCATTAATTATATTTAATAAATAAGTCATAAATGAGTTTAGGATGATAAAACCCAAAATAATATGGTTATTCAATGGGTTTACGACTTATTTAGACTCAACTCACCTTTCTTTTCACTCTCTCTCCCCCCACTAGAGCTCGCGCTCGCTCACTCCACGCTCTTACCTCAATTTGGATATAATTTTTTCAAGATTTGATTAAATATGAAAATATTTTAACAATATAAGTCGGGTCGAGTATGAATTGGGTTAGGTATATGTCATTAGATTTGTAATGCATAAAAATGAGTTAAAATGAATTAAATGAATCAATTTGGATTAGACCAATTTTAACTCGACCCACTTGTTTGATGGGTATATATGAAAGATAAAAATTATTAATTTTCTTATTAAATAAAATAGTAATAAAAAATATTTATTGGGGCATAGGTATCATATAAATTAAATGGGCCAAACAAAAATTCTAGTAAAAAATCTTTTAGATTTCTTTCCTTTTTAAAAAAAAGATTTCCTAATTAGAAATGTCATAACCTTTTTTCCCAAATCCTTTGGATCCTATATACCTTATTTGTCTATCTTGACTTCTATGGAGTTCCTTTCTTTGCTATAGCTCAAATCATTTTTTGGACTACGCAAATGTAGAAAGCCTATTTTTTCTAGTAAATTATTTTAGTGTCGTGGATTCACTCCTCTTTTCTTTTTTCTTTCTGTAGTAGAGATAAACACATGTAACTACCGGCCGCGGTGGCTCCACTGGATAAGGCCCTGCTGATCCTCAGCCCAGAGGTGAAGGGTTCAAAACCCAGGGGAGGCGCTAGGTGTATTAAGTGTGACTCAAGGGTGGTGGGTCCTCCCGCTTAAGTGTCACACAGGGGTTTACGGCGCGGCTGTCGGCTGCAAGCCGGTTCCTCCAAGCACCAAAAAAAAAAAAAAAAAAAAAAAAAAACATGTAATGACAGACCACAGCCATATTATTAAAAGCTTGTGGTTAAAACTAGTTTTGTTTTAGTGCTCGAAAATAATATTCCAAAGCTTTCGTATGTTCTCCATGGCCGACACACCTACGCCGACTGTAGTTGTCACCGGTGCTAGTGGTCAAACTGGTTCTTCTCTTTCGTTAACGACTTATTTTTTTTGGTGTTTGAGTTTCGAACTCCTGATTACTTCCTCTGTTTGGGCTTTGCTGTGCGACTCCTTGCTTGTTTTCATATTTAATTGTTTGATTCTTCAGAATTGTCGTTACCTGATTTTTTTTATCCCTTTAATTTTTTTTTTTTTTACTGAGGTAGACAATGGATTAGGTTGTAATTGCGTGCGTGTGTGAATATGGAACAGATCTAGCGCAAGAGGAAGAAGCAGCAGCAGCAAAGCAGCCTAATCCCGATGCTATTATCAATGTGTCAGGCTTCAATTGCCATTTATTTGTTCTTACTTAGGAAAAATAGCATTCGAGGAAAAGTTTGGAGACATGAACCTTGAAAAAAGCGGTTTAGTCTCGTGAAGGAACTCTTTTCCCCTTTAAGTGATGGTAGGTGGGAGCAAACGTTGAGGAAAGATGCATCATCCACTGTTAAAAACTTTTGCGGCTGGCATTTCCAGTTAGTATGGGGACAAAGGTCATCTGGGTTAAAAATTAGAGACGTACAAATCTAATGAATGCAAAGTGGTTTAGCAACCTGCATCATTACACCACGAATTCATTATAATCAATGATTATGTCCATGCACAATCATGAAAGGCAATTTAAGTAGCTACTCGAGGTTAACAAGTCCATGAGAATAGCGATATGTGGAGCAATGAACCATCATCTGCAGAAGAGTGATCAAAGATTCAAAGCTACAGTCTGGTTGGTTCTACCGAACGATAGGACTAAGGACGATTGTGCAAGTTCATTCATGTGTTAATAGTTCGAAGTTGCTATCTGGTAAGATCGTAGTAAGTGCTGTCTAATATACTCCAGTTGCACAGTTGCACTACTAGGATTTAAGAGGCGACGAAAGAAATTCTTTATGGGTAACAATTGAGCGTGCAAAAGAAAATAAAATACTGCCGCTTAAGATCTGGTCTGTGGTGCGTCTTGTATTTTAATGGCTAAATCTCTAAAAGAGTGTGTACAAGAGCGCGTGCTCATTCACGTGATAGGTGCTGATTTTCTATCTCTAGTTCTCAAATTTTTATACGAAAATTCTATATTTGCTAATTCAAGTCATACTAAATATACACTTTCTTTCACGGGAGGGACAGTCCGGTCTTAAGCTCAATCACTTCCCTCCCTCCCTCGCTCCCTATCTCTCCCTAAAGTCTGCACTGCACCGAGGCAACAATCATCGGGAATAGGAGCAGGGAAGTACCACAGTCATGATTGTAGAATGAAGGAAGCATATAAACCGCATTTCCAACAGCAGCTTCAGCTTCTACAGATGCCGTGGCCATTGAAAGCAGGTCCTCAAACGATCCTCCAACCACCTCTACACCAAATGCATTGATACGAATCCATGCAAGCAACATAGTGTACCATTGCTTAGGCAGAACTAGAAATGTCAAAGACAATCATTCTCATAAGAATGACAAAGGGCAGGATACAAAACAAAGAAGGAAAGATGAAAATAAGTGTTGCATGAAGGATACATGCTATCTGCTTATCCTTCACATAAGCATCTGTGAAGGCACACTTCAGCAATCCGAACCCTTCCTCCATCTAATCACATTAATTTAGAAGGTCAAAGGAAGTCCAACAAGATTTCCTGCTAATTGTTGGTCTATTAATAATATTCAAAAGCATTGAGACTATAAAAAGTGCACCTTCCGCATTGTTCTTGTAACTATCCTATAATACAAATAGAGATACATTCTGCAGCATCTCTAAATGTGATAAATTCTTTTTTCAAATGTTGAAGACAATTTCCATAATGGATCTTAAAAAGTTTCCAATTTGCACCTTACAAATTCATAAAGGAAAGCACATTATGCTTTACATGGAAAAGGTAATGCTGCACATCGCCTTCCTGAGAACCAAAACAGCACCAAACAAATTTAAAGAGGAGCACTCAGTTGTCCAGGGATAAGGCTTTTCATTTAAGGAGACCCATCAACAATATAATAAAAGGCTCCAGTGCTGCTAATTCAGTCCCAAACATTCTTAGTACAATAAGAAAAATAAGTGTGGAAGACGAAACATTATAGTGGTTTATGGTTTAATAAAACTTTTATCACAAACCACTCATCCACAGACTTAAATTTTCAGATTCAAAGAAGTTGGTACAAGTTTCTCACCTCAGATATCATCTCAGGAGACAAATTAGCAGGTTGAAGTATGTCAAGACAGTCGTGCTGGATGTTGCGCCTGATATAACCATACAAGCTAGTCGTTTTACCAGGAGGGGACATTTCAAACCTCGGGTGCTTTGCAGAGAAATAAATGAAATTATACATCAAGATGATGGAAACCCCTTAAGAACTAGAGCTTTTTCATCACAATATAATAATGCCAACTCAACTATCGAATACTCTTCTTCGAAATGAAAGTGTTTCTACTCACACAAAATATAAAAACTGGTGCTTTGATGGTCTTTGCTTGCTTTTAAATTTCATAGAGAAGAAGGAAACCATTAATTCTTTCGTTAAGAGGTTGGACTGTAAACCAAGCTTGACAAAAAATAAAGCAACTCTAACTAGGAAAAGGCCATTGAAGCTTTGACAGATCAGACTAACACCTGCCGTGCTTCTTTTATAAAAGCTTAAATGAGATCGTCGCATGGTCACTTTTGCTAGATATGAGAAGCTGCATCGGGTCCTAGGAAAAGCACCTGGGTTGATAAGATTTCTAAACCGTAGTTAGTTCTCTTCTGTCAGCAAAAAGAGACTAACCAACAACCATGAAAGATTGACACGACTTGCATATGATAGCTCAGAAGCATATGTAGCCAAAACAGGTGAAACTCAATCAGGATGCAGATGGGCAGACATAAAAGGAACAACAAATTCTCATGGTGGCTTCTTTCTGTTGCCTAGTCGCAGCCACATGTAGTCCAGCATGTGAGTCACCATTGCCGGCTGGCAATGGAATCTACTTCTGGGAGCAAACAACAGTAACAGGACTAGAGATACTTCATACCGACAATAGCCATCGTAGAGCGACTAGTCTACCCTTGTCTCGACTTCATAAGATGCCCGTGCACCAATATTGAATACGATATCACGTAAGATTCATTAAAGAACAAAACGTTAGATAAGTTCAAAATTCAAAGCCGTTCCTTTGTAAGTGAAGACAGTAAAGACAATATATTACGATTAACGTTACAACCATCTAAATATCCAAAGTCTCTCCCCCCGGCCACACGAGAACCACTCTACAGCCAACTCCCCAATTTACACCGTCACTAGCCGTTCAACACGTCGAGGCAAAACTACAGACAGCTCGCATGCAATCTTTCGAACAAGCGAACTCATTTTTACCTCTACGAATCGACTGCACGCACAACCAAAAGCTTATGCAGTCCCTACCTTGGAGCGCGCTCTGAAGTCATCGCTACAGAACGACACCGCACGAGATGGAGAGGCCGCGCCGTCTAGTTTCTTGAGGCAGGAATAGCAGACGGAGTGGAGGGAATGGAGCGAAGAGCGAGACACGACCGGATCACGAAGACGCCTTGGCCCGCCGACTCGGTGAGCCCGACCAGTATCAGAGGCGGCCCGCTGGGTCAAGCTGGGTTGGGAGCACCGTGCGAATCCGGGGATGTGGTGGAGAGGAAGGCGAGTCGGAGGAGAGCGCTCGGACCGCGCAGCTTGTGCAAGCGCGAGCAGGCCCTGCGGCCACAGCGCCACAGCAGAGACTTGTTTGCGCACGGAGACGGAGTCGGAGTCGGCTTGCTCGCTCGTTCGCCGACGTTGTTCTGGTCGTTACTGCTGTTTTCTTGTCGTTTTCGTCGAAACGTTCCTGATTTTTGCGAATGATCTCGTGTTCGGCATCTAGCGGACAACGTCGTACATGCGCGCTCTTCCTTCTATAAATCATTGAACCGCCGAACACGTCCGAGAATACGAGGTTCAGATGACTATGGAATACGCTCTCTCGCGGCACGACCCTTCTGTCGCCTTGTGAAAGACTTTTTTTAAGTCTTCAAATGTCATTAATTTATCCCATTGGCTTTTCGATCCACGGGACCATCAAAGTGGCAAATGTAAAGCATGTTTGCAAAATTAAAATCTTCTTGTCGGACCAACCTTGTAAGTCTAAATTTTCAAAGATTGAACAATATGAGTTATATGGTAGGAAACGGTTTCGATCTCAACCAATGGATGTCGATCGAGCGACCGATGCATGAAGTGAAAGTTGGCAAAAGTCGAGCAAGGAGAGATGCGATGGGGTACAAAACTCCGGACTATTCGCCTGGCGCTCCCATGCAAATTTTAAGCTCGGCATGTTCACCGGTTTGCTTATTCCCACTCTAATTGATTTATATGTTTTTATGTGTAAGTAATTGACAAATCAAGTGTTAAGTTAACGGAACATCACGCGTATCTTAGGGCTTTAAACGCAATTTATCATTAGGGACGTGAAATTCACCACAATTCTTATGCAACTAGTTGTTCGGTCTTTGATTGCCCTTTATTTATTGCTTTGATTTGCTTTCTCGATAATTAACTGTATGAACAAAGAAAGCGTAATAGTGAGATGGTGATAATGGATATAAATTCCTTCCTTTATTCCTCTTTAAATTACTCATACTAGACAGGCACAATTTTATAGTCAATTATTTTGTCTTTCTTTTTTACTAGTAAATATTGTCTTCCTCTCCCAAGCCACTCATCCAAACATGGAATGGACCTATTCTTTCATAAGTCGACTTTCCTTTTATTTAGGAAAGTGATCAAAAGGCCTCGCCCATTAAAAAATCCCACTAGTTTTATGTCTGCAATAGTCCTCGACTCATGATTTTATCTCCCATCTATTTCGTGCTAAGATTCTAGTGTCAATATGGTAGCTATGGTGAAATCATCAGAACTTTTATTGACGAGGTTTTGACCGAGCTAATGAAAATAATGAGAAATATGCCGATCACTTAGTCGGGATTTATGATCATTTCGAAGCTATCATGGACTTGTTAAACGGAGTTTCTCATGATGTTTATTACTTGGTCATCCATGGAATGGGTGGTATCGATAAGACAACTCTTGCAAGTGTTGTCTTTAATCAAAGCTCCAATCAATGTCAAGGTTGTAGCTTCCTCTTAAATGTTCATGAATCTATGCAATATTGTAGAATCATTAACTTACAAAAATAATTGTTATAAGAAATTCTCCAACACCCACAAATTGCCCTCAACGTTATTCCACAACTATACTTTATCACTATCCACGCATTAATAAGTAATAGATCGGTTCCTATTTGGTGTAGCATGAACAACTAGAATCTGTAACCGATTCGTAAAATAACGAATCATTAGTGATAGACAAAAACAAAATAAACACTATCCAAATTACAATTAACTACAATAGCAACATCATCTAAAGGCTCAATTCTAATTCCCTTACCCTTCTCATTCTTCAGCTTAAGGCAATCCCATCTATGTTGCCTTCTCTTGCTTTTATTTCTTGATTTTGAAGTAAAAGAAAAGAGAAAAAAAGAAAAGAAAAGACTTTAATTCTGAAATTGTTCGAGGGAATAAAGAAGTGACTTTCTTTTACTTCTTAATTTGTTCCTAATCTATTTTTGGGAACAAAAATCTTATCACACAGATTTCTATATTTTTTACAAGAAACAAGAGAACAGAAATAGTTATTGTTTGGCCAATTATTAAACAAGGCCTTAAAGAGCTATGAAATACCTTATAAGCCTAAAAAAATAGTTGAGTTTATGCCTTTTAGCTTATACTGATGGCTCATTCTATAACAATTTGCATGCATTCAATGAGATTTGACCAAGTGATTTGTAGTTTCCAAACTATTAATTTTTAGACATAACATCATTGCGAGAAATCTAAAGTCACCCAAACCGCCTGCTGCTTGGACTTGAACTCCATTAACAAACTATCGCATCGAGGATATCACTTGTCGAAGCACGTGGACAACAACAACACTACTTTCACCTAGCGCTTACAATAGGAAGTTGGGTTGGGTTTACATAGGCTCATTAGAAGGCCTTGAGTGGGCTTGAGCTGACTTGCTCAGGCCCAAACTTTCTGAGGTCCTACGTTGGCCCGCCCAAGGGAAAATGGCCCGCCCATCAAGGCACCTTTCTTTTAAAGTTTTTTATTTATTTTTTCAGCCAAAAAAATAAATAAATAGATAGATTTGGATAACAAATGATGAAAAATACCTTTAGGGGTGTGTATTGTTTCACTTCATTACTTTTCTTAGGAGTTTTATACAAGTTTTCCCTGCTATATAATAGAAACCCTGGAGCTCATTCTATGTTACTAGTGTTTATAAATAGTAAATAGCAATATATAATTGGTAACAAAATATATTTTATAATTCTCTTTTGACCATTCTCTAAATTATGCAACACAAGCTTATGGATAGACAAGACACCAGCTAATAAGAGCAACAGGTAGTCCAACTATACCAAATATCAAAATCCTAAACTATCTTATCCCTAATTCACAAAATCTGGATATATCTAAATAAAATAGTCTCAACCAGGATATAATCCAGATATGTCCTAACATTGCATGGCCAGCTACCACGAGAACCATCGCCATGTCATCGTTGAGTTACCCAACTGCAGCTTCCCCTTTTGGCATCTCCACCTTCGTCTTATTTTATTCTATCCCTATCCATATTGGGATAATCAAAAGCAGCTAAAAGTTTCTTGACCCAATTAAGCTCTCATGGCCTATACAGTCTCTCGTGCAGTTCGTATTCAACGTAACCTCAAAGTCATTATAGTCGAAATACCTCAGCAAGGAAGACTCATTGTCTAGGAGATCATCACCAAAGTCAGCCGGGAATGCTGAACTGTGTAGGCGGTCCAATGACAAACCTCCGACGGCATTCGCCCCGTTCAATATCGAATTGTCGGAAAGATTCTTTTCAGGATTGAAGTTGAACCCCACAGCTTGATTGGTCGCTTTCTGTAGTTGTCCAGGAGCTGAGGAAATAAAGGGCATGTGTGGAGGCCAAGCCTCCGAATCCACGGGAACTTCAGGAGGATTGTAGTTGATTGCGCCATGGTTGGCCGTCTGCTGTTGCTGCTCCCGAGTCTCGCACAAGTTGAACATGTCCAGAGGCATGGCATTAACTACCGTGTAATTAGGAGTGTCGGCGTGTTCGAAACAAATTGTGCCTTCCTTCGCTGCCTGCAGCGGTTGCTGCTTTTGATCAGGCATGGGAACGCTTCTGCACACGCTCAGAAGCTCAGCAATAGAAGCCTGGTCCCAGGGCGTGATTGGCGCGCCATCATTCAGTCCAGGAAGAGGAGATGAATTTTCGGTGTGGAAGTCTCGATTGCCCAAATCTTTGTGAGGAGCTTTGCGTCCACCCTCGGTTGAAGCCATGCTCTTCCTCTTCTTCTGGCCAGTCTCGCCGCCCTCCTCTTTGCGGTTGGCCAATTCCGACTTGCTCCTTTTCAAGTGTATCTTGCATACCACATGGCCATCAAGCTGTACAAAGACGCATCAGTCGATAAGGAAAACAGTTTTATCACTGCGCAAAGCGAACTCAAGTTCGAATTTCAAAAGTTTCCGATGCTACGCTTATCGAACTAGTCGGTTCAGGTTGCAGAATGTAAGAGTCCTGACCTGCATGTCGTTCTCACCCTTCGTTCTATTAGGATTGTCGTCGTCGTTGTAATCGGCATCCTTGGCTGTGAACTCGTGCATGATCCAACCGGTCTTGACGCCGTTCTGAGGCTTGCCGTGGTAATAAACGAGCGATCTCTTCCAGCCGATGACTTGCCCGTCATGAACGATTTCCTCCTTAGAGCCGGTGGCCTTCCAAAATCCGCCTCCGGCCTCTCTATTGGGTCGCTTCCCGTTCTTGTACTTCCGGTCTCTCGTCGTGAAGAAATACCACTCTTTCTCTCTGACTCCACACCCGTTAAGCTCTGCGCGTTGCCAAGAACGAGAAAGGATAACATAGAATTTCAGAAGCAGCTACAAAGCCATGCACCAGAGCAAACTGACCTTGTAAAGTATACGAGAGAACGAGCATGTCATCGTTATAAAACAAACTATAAAGATGAAGACGCTGACCGGAGAGTTGTTGAGGGGTGTGCTTGTAGACGTTGAGGTCGATGAAGGGAAGGAGCGGCGGGAGAGGCTGGCCGGAGAGCTTTCGGTGCAAGTGGTCGATGAGCTCATGGTCATGGGGGTAAAACTCCATTCCCGGCGGAAGTCGCTTCACAGACGAGGCGTCAGGCATCGTCCCCTCGCACCCGCGTCCGCAGCTCTCTCTTCTCTCCGGCATCTCCATTGATGTGGCTGAAACTTCTTCGCTTTCGTGCTTCGTTGAGGTTTCTATTTTTCAGGGGGTTTGTCTGCTTACGTACGTACGGATGGATTCCTAAATCTAGTCGGTTTTGGACTTCGTACGGCTGTAAATTTAGATTTGGTAGATTTTTGCAGGGCGAGTTAGTTATTCTCATTATCTAGAGTTTTTGAACGTGCAATTCGAAGCGTTTAATTGATAATCAAAATTATCAGAATTGGAATTTTCGAATTAATTGTGCTATAGACTTTCTTATTATCCGTTATGCATCCTCTAAATTAAAGATGGACTAGAAAAAAAAGGGAGGGATGGCAAATTTCAAAGGTGAGATATGCGCTTGAACAGATTAAATTTGTCTCGTCCGTCTAATTTAAATTTGTCTTATAACCATTCCATAGATTTTAATTTAATGTGCAATGTAATTATTCAACTTTTAGTACATATTCATATAAAAATATTCAATATTATTATTCTATTAATTCAATTTCAGGAACTATAACTTAATTCGAAAACTAAATTACAATGTACTAATAAATTAAAAATTCGAGAGATCATATCGTACGTTAGGTTAAAGTTTTTAGATTATTTGTGCCGTCTTCCCGAATTTTTTCTAGAATCACCTTGTAGAGTTTGGGTCAAATCAAATGGGCCGGGTTGCTTGCATCAATGATCAACCGACCCGATTCATTCATTTTTTTTTTCTTTTTTTGGGTCGGTCAATCATTTATTTAATTACTTTTTTTTTTTTTTTTTGTGGGGGGCTAATCCCGAGAGAAATGATAATGAAAATGAGGAATTGAAACGATAAATTTTCCCGGCTCTACCGTTGGAAACTGTAGAGCAGCCGAGCTTGTCCCTTCCTTCGTGCGCCCTCTGAGCGACGTTTCGCGTCTCTCTCCATCGCGAGATTTTCAGGCGACCCGGTGCGGCTGAGCGCATTTTCGTAGGGGACGGGCCGGCAATGGCACGCGTGTCGCGTCGGTCTTCGCTATCGCTCCATCACCATCACCATCACCATCGTCATCGTCGTCACGTCAGCGTCATAAATTGAGGTCGGTCAGCTCGCGTGATTAATCACCGAAGCATTCGCAATTTCGCAGCAGCAGCTCCAGTCAAATTATGGTCTCTCCTCCCTCTTCGCTTCGCTTCGCCTTGGCTTCCCCGTCGTCGGCGCCGTCATCTCCTTTTCCTTCGTCGCCGAGGAAGCGGTTCCTGACTGTTGCTGCTGTATCCATGGCCGCCGCGCCTCCGCCGACCGTGCTCGTCACCGGTGCCGGTGGTCGGACTGGTGAGGTTTTCGAGTCGCGAGAACTCCTGATTACTTCCTCTGTTTTGGGCTTCTCTGTGCGGCTTGCGGCTTGTTTTCGTATTTTGTTGTTTGATTCTTCAGAATTGACGTCATCGGATGATTTCTATTCCCTTTTGAATTTGTTATCTGATGTTCTTTATTGAGGTAGATGATGGATTAGGCCTTGAGTGCGTGCGTTCGTGCGTGCGTGCGAAAGTTAGAACAGATCTAGCGCAGGAAGAAGGAAGAAGAAGCAGAGCAACCTAATCGCGTTGTTGATGTTTGAAATTAAGCGAATTGGATTGCAATTCGTATCGTTTTATCAATGTGGTAGGCTTCGATTGCCATTTCGCTGTTCATACCAAGGGAAAATAGCATGTGGGGAAAAGTTTGGAGATAAAAAACCCCTGACGAAAGTGATGGGTGATTACGTCGATGCACGATCATGAAACAGAGTATGGCGAACTGAGTAGATACTTGAGGTGAACACGTCCACGACCGCAACTATATGTGGAGGCGATGAATCATTTTCTGTGGTCCAAGCTGCAGTCTGGTTGGTTTGATCGAAGGATGGGAATGAGGACGATTATGCAAGTTCTGGAAGCTGCTAGCTAGTAAGATCATACTAAGTGCTGTCTAATGCACTCAACTTGCACTGCTAGGATTTAGGAGGTGATGTAAAAGTGCTTTGGAGTGAGTTTTGGGGAGATTCGTTTGCCAACTGATGGCGTCTGGCATGAAGGCTGGAAGCCAGAAGTTGTGTTACCTAGCTTCTGGCTTCTTGTCTATGGCTTTTGGTTCAAAAAATTATTTCGAGAGAATTGCTCCTAAAGCACCTAATGAAAGTCTTAACTTAAAGTTAAGTATCTCTTTCAGCTGATTTTAGGAGGGTGCGAAATATATTCATTATGGGTATCGATTCAGCGTCAAAAGAAATTGAAATACTCCTGCTTAAGCTCTGTTCTGTGGTGCTTCTTGTATTTTAATGGCTAAATCTCTAAATGAGCATGTATGCAAGCGTGTGTACATGTGAGAGGTGCTGATTTTCTATCTCTAGCTCTCAAATTTTGCCATCTTCAGAACGTTCGGTGAAGAGACACAATGTTGAGTTTTCCTCACTTTCAATAGTTTACCTTTCTTCCTTTGTGTTTTGAGAATACCATTGTTATTTATTCTTTGAGATAATTTTGTCTGACAGGTCAAATAGTTTATAAGAAATTGAAGGAGAGGCCAGACCAGTTTGTTGCAAGAGGTCTTGTCAGAACAGAAGAGAGCAAGGGAAAAATTGGGGGAGCTGATGATGTTTATGTTGGTGATATAAGGGATGCTGGTAGTATAGTTCCTGCAATACAAGGCACTGACTTTCTTGTTATTCTCACCAGTGCTGTTCCAAAGATGAAGCCTGGGTTTGATCCCACTAAGGGTGGAAGGCCGGAGTTTTATTTTGAAGAAGGAGCTTATCCTGAGCAGGTCATTTTACATCTCTGTTTACACTGCCTAGGGATAGCGATTGTCCTTCTTATCTCCTCTAACAAAATTGTTTGCATCTCAGGTTGATTGGCTTGGACAGAAAAATCAAATCGATGCTGGTCTCTATCTCCTGCCCTTTGGAATTTGATTTTGTGATTCTGAGTTCCTTGGCATGCCTTTTGCTGATATATATGATTCTACAGCTAAAGCTGCTGGAGTAAAGCAAATAGCTTTGGTTGGTTCAATGGGCGGAACAAATCTCAATCACCCTTTGAACAGCTTGGGGAATGGAAACATTCTGGTCTGTATTCATCAATTTCCACAAAATATTTTGAAATGGTTTCTGATCTCTTCTCATTTGGTCATATTTTGTCATGGAGCTTCCATTTAATTGATCATCACTGTGGGTAATTTGTCTGTGTTGTTTGTTTTCACTAGTTGGGCCCCGTGCCGGGGGGGGGGTGGTTGGTTGGGATGCGATGTTAAGCCTTCTTCCACTACCGAAAATGTTTGCAGCAAGGCACACAATTTTTTAGTCAATTATGGTAGATGTTGGCGGACAGATTATTGAAATTTGCTTAAGATAAATTTCTATTGTCTAATACCTATTCATGCTATTGAGAAAGCAACTATGAACCTATGGTAGGGAAAAGTGCGTATCAAATGCTTTAGTTAAATGGTTCTTCACAGAAGGACTCAGACTATTGTTTATATGTGAGTTTACCGGTTCTAAGTATCAGCTTTTGTCTTGTTTGTCTCTTGAGATGAATGTCATCCTTTAATATCATTTACTGGGTCATTATGTGAGTAAGGAATTGTATATCATGGCAAAATATTGACTCTAGCCATTTTACAGGTGTGGAAGAGGAAGGCTGAGCAGTATTTGGCTGATTCTGGCATTCCATACACAATAATAAGGTAGATTCGAACTTCTAAGATCTAAAATTTTCCCAAAAATATCACCGATTAAGTCTCTCTCACCCTGTGACCACCAAAAAAAAAAAAGAAAAAGGTCTCTCTCTCTCTCTTTCCCGCTCTTGTGTGCATTTCTAGAGATGAATGGATATTATAATCCACTTTTTGCAATACATCATATTTGTGGTATGTTTTCTTTCTAAGTGACGCGAAAACACTTAAATTGGAGAAGTTGATCTGATTTAATGTTCTAAACTTGTGATTAATTACCGATTGGTTAGTCATGAGCATCCCAGCTTCTACTGAAAATCAAAGTATTGGTTTAGTAGATACCATTGCTTATTGGCTGAACATAGTAGCGACTGTTGTTACTTTCACTGGACTAGAACATGCCTATCTACCTGATTCAGGTCTGCAGAATTGCATGACAAAGAAGGGGGTATCTATGAATTAATTGTGGGCCAGGATGATGAGATTCTTCAGACACCAAGAAGAACCATCACAAGGGAGGACGTTGCAGAAGTTTGCATTCAGGTGATTTATTAATGCTGTTATGTATTTTGTTCTCTTAGTTTAACTTGCGAATTTAGATTTTCCAATCCAATCTTTCCCTCTTAAATAGGCGCTGCTCTTCGAGGAGTCAAAATACAAGGCGTTCGATCTGGCCTCGAAGCCCGAAGATTCTGGTACACCCACAAAAGATTTTAATGCTCTATTTGCCAGTGTGACCACTAAATTTTAACATTACAAGTGGCCCTCGGTTTTTAGCTCAATCGTTTCTCAGTTGCTCTTGCTAAGTTTGTGGAGAGGGGGAAACAAAGACAATGCAAATAAAAAAATGTGTACAAGAATTCATGTCTCCACAGGAACGGTGCAAGTCTCAATTCTGTGCTAAATTTCATCTGATGTGGCCCAAGAATATGATCAAACAACAAATTGGGTATTATTTACTTGTAAAAACTGCATGCCTATTTGACTAATGTGCATTGGAAATGGTTTTCCTCCTTAAGATGATGGTCCGCTACTGATGCTGGTGGTAGCGGGTGATTTAGATCAAGATTTACCTAGCAGGTGCTATATGCTTACATCTCTCCTTTGTGTATGCCTGACCAACCTTTGCCCGCAACTGTGTTGGAGAAACTTTTGCATGGTTTATAGATCATGTAAATTGAAGCCATCTGGAATGTTGCTCATATCAGTCCCACTGTCAGCCTATATGACCAATGGTTTCGATGATAACGACACATTGTGGCCTACGAACCATGCTACAACTTCCATGGGCTGATGGACCGAAATTTAGTCGAGTAGTACAGACCAATCTATCTGGAATGAGATTGCTATATTTGAATTTGCGTGACATAATGTCGATAAGAAGATTGAAATTGTAATGTTGGTAAGCAACTAGATGTCTTCAATCGCATGCTTTGAAACGGTGTTTCATAAATTCAAACCGTTTACCGTAAGGCTATTTTAACCGCACTTGTCTTCAAATTGAGATTTTGTCTTTTAGTACTTTTTCTTCGAAAGCAAATTCTAGTGGCGTCAGCTCTCCGAGGGTGCTACCATTACATTTCTACACCAACTAAAAAGGTACTTCGTTTTTAAAATCATCTATCAAAAAGCCAATTAAAAAAATCCACTTTTCAAAAACATTTATTTGGCTAATAATTTCTAACGATACAAATCATCGTCTTCAGTAAAATGATTTCAAGTCCTTTTTTTTTTTTTTGCAAAGCAAACATAAGTTAGGTATTAAAAAAATAAATCCAAATAGCTATAAACAGAAAGCTTAGTATTCTTTCAAATATAGGGGATGTTAAAATGCAACTTATAAAATTTCTGATTCCAAATGCTAAAAGCAAATAAATAATAACGAATTGCTAATGTACTCAGATCGGGACCTGCATAGTTCCTAATTGACCTTCAATAATATTAGATCTCTCTCTATGTATATATATATCCAACGGCAAAGCCTCCATGATTTCATGCGCATGCATAAAATTGTCATAAGTTGACCTTCATAGTTCTCTTATTTTTCCCTTATTCTAAGTTTCCAGCCATGGAAAATTAATGCAATGTGCTTATTCAAGTTGCGAGAATTCTGTTTGATAGTGCTCATAGGCTCTCGTCAACATTTAGAGCAAGAAAAGGACTGGTTGATTCGTAACATTTTTTAATATGGAATGGGTTGAATTGGTATTAGTTTGGATACGACAAAATAGTTCTATCGAATTGGATGTACTTCTTCAATTTGATAGCATATTGTGTCAGAATTGAGAAATTGGTCTAGTAATTGACTTTTTTTTTTTTTTTTTTTGTGGCTTAAAAAGAATGTGAAGCCTGAGCTTTGAATGGTAAGTTGTAATCGATAGACAATCACATGTTGCATGGAAACAATCCTCTTGTTTCTCTCTTCTTCCGAGAGAGAATCTACATTGAGCAAATTTCAAGTTGAAAGAGTAGACTTTCAAAATGACGCCATTTGGTAGTCAAGAAAATTGCAAATTTCAAGTTGAAAGAGGAGACTTTCGAAATGACACTGTTTGGTTGTCAAGAAAATTGAGGGGAGAGAAGAGAGAGGGATATATATATATAAAAGCTTTGTCTTGGTCTAGCAACAACAAATGATGATGATGATGATTATATATAGTTGAACAATAGACAGAATTGTATATAAATCTATCAAATACTAGAATGAGAAATTACCAAAAAAGGCATAATTCTATTGTATCGGTACCTATGCATTTGTGAAAATCGCTGACACGAACACTAGCCATCCTACATGGCACTACCGGCACTTACATTGATATGTATTTTTTTTTCTAAATTTTTTATTAATTTTTTTTTAATTATGGTTGGCAAGGGTCGCACCCCTCGCTCAGGGTAATCCTCACTGGAGGTTGTGAGGACAATCCTTGCTAGATCCACTTCAAGTTGGTTGATGTCATCACTCACTTGGTTATGCTATCGGTTTCATTTTTGTGATAACTTTGCAATAGTTTTTTCTCTAAGAATGACAAGATTGTGAGGGTGATCGCTATATGGAAATTAAATACTTGCCATTTAAAGAAGAAGTTTAGAAACAAATAGTGTTAATTGAGCCTATTAACACAAATCTTATGATTACAGATTCCTTAACAAAAGGATTGGCGCCCAAAATATTTGATGGACATGTTGAAATAATGGGTGTTATTGGACATCATCGATGATATCGTATTATGATTGCATTTAATTTAATTATTTGACACTCTCAGCTTATTTATGTGTTTTTAATATTTTCAGTTTTTTATTTAGTATACACGATGGAAATTGATGGATGTATAATAGGATAGTCTCAAACAAAGACATAACAGTTGGACCATTACTACACTTCTCATCTATGGATCATCTTAAGTAGAGAGCTATATTTATAGTTCGTCGAAGGAATTGTGTTAATTAATGACATACAATCATTATGATTGGCATTACATTCTTTACTTAATTGTGATTATTATGTAATAGTCATTTAAGAAAGGTTTTAGCATAATATTATTGTGCACATTATGATCTTTATTAAACCATGAAAAAAAAGTCATATGGGCTATATGGGAGAATGTAAGAATAATAATGTCCCTTGTGGTATTATTAATTAATGGTTAAATAATTAGTTAAATGCTGTAAAAGAATATTGGCTATGAAAAGGTGCAACTCTTATAAAAAGATTTAACTCTTATGAAAATGTGCAATTCTTTTGAGAAGGTACAAGGCTTATGTAAAAGTGCAACTCTTATGAAAATAGAATGTATTTTGATGAAAGGTACTCATTGATAACTTGTATAAAAAGAGTGTAGTCCTCTCTCCATCCAAGACAATGATATCAAGTATAAAAAGACTCTAGTCCTCTCTACACTCAAGACAATGGAAGTTTGTATTTTATTTTGTATAATAAGATAAAGACTAAAGTGAGTTTAGGGAAATAAATTGGATTTCTTAATTTCTTTTTATTTTTGCAACAACCATTTTCTCAAAATTATTATATGCATAAATGTATGTCTTCATCCCTCTTGTTGTGAAAAATCATGAAGTTCTAAGATTTTCTTTTAATTTGAATTTCTGCATTATTAAATTACATTATTGCTAACATCCACATCATTTTGTGATCATATGTAGCGAAGATTGTTGAGCTCCCACAGAAGGATTGTAACATCCTCAATTTTGACTCTGACTAGTAGGTCAAAGGTCGGTACGTCAAGGGCGAGACTAGGCCATGAGTCGACCCGAGGGTCGGTCATGAGCCAATTAGCCCGTTCGGGAATTGGCAACCAAGGGATTGGTCCTAGAGTGTTCGACTATGGAAATGTTATTCGACTATAAAGATTAGTCGTGGGACAATCAAGTACCATCATGGATCAACGGACGGTCATGGCTCGATTCCGTCCGATCATTGCGTCGGTCACGGGTGATTCTGTCCGGTCGTTATGCCGGTCATGGACGACCATTAACCGATCCCATGTGGTCGTGAATTGATATGAATCGATCGATTTCACACGATTACATAACAATTGATAATCGACCATGGATTGAATAAACTCAACGTGGTTCAATTTCGGACTGACTAGGAGTTGTGGTGCAGAACCTTGAACTAGTCACAAGACTGGCCGATTAGCCCAAAGATTGACTACATGACTAGCCAAGTAGAACTGACCCCGGGTTAGCCCACGAACCGATCAGAGGACCGATCAACCGATTGGGCCAGGATCTAGCCAGTAAACCCAGCTACGACCCTTTTTCTTGATGAAGGGGATTTCAAACTCGGTTTGGCCAATCAAGTTGGGTTGCGTCTGGCTTTGTTTGGGCATGGTTCACGCATGAATCTCGGGCCAAATAAGGTTGTCGATTGTGATCAAACTTGATTAATCCCTACCCAATGACAAGGCCTTCAAAACTTAGACATTTTCCTAAGGTGCATTCAATGCCTTAGGCTTGTAGTTAATTAGTGCACATTGACTAAGGGTGGACACTTGGCATGAAAGGCTCTTGCTTCGGAAGATAAGTTTGAAACTTGGACTTTGGCTGATTAATGAGGAGGACACCTAAGCCTTATTAAAAGATCTCAGAGGCCAAAATATGGACTACACGTCCATTGGAAGGAAGAGCAAGCAAGTCAAGCCTTCTTAGACAATATAAGAGCACATTAAGGCCCCGTTTGGTTCAGCATTTGGAAGGGGCTTTGGGGCTCTAAAGGGGTTTGGGCAAATGTAGGTGGTGTCTGGTTCAATTTTTTAAGGACTTTGGAAATATGCAATTGCATCTCCAAGGGGCTTCAAAGGCCTTTAGGGGAATGGAGGGGTAGATGTGCATTTGAGAAGTAGCATTTTCGGAATGCAACTTCCTTTGTTTAATGAAAATATGTTAGTTGCCCATTTTGTCCTCATTTATTAACTAAAATCCATTTTTGCCATTTTCTAAATAGAAAACCCTAAGCCTCCTCTTCGTTATTGTAGCTTCACGCCTCCTCTGCACTCTCACGCCTTTGTCTGTCGTCCCTCACCGTCTCCTTCGTGAGTTGCTTTCCGGTGTCCATCCGAGATTAGTCATCCCAACCTCGAAGATCGCCTCCCGCCGTTCTGCTCTTGCGCTCGCATCGCGCTTGTAGCAAGGTAGTTGGGTAAGCTCGGAAGCTTCGATTCCATCGTCGTCCCTTTAGCCGATACCCATTTCCGTCGTTCCATTCTCCGACTGAAACCCAATGGAACCCACGTCCTCTTCCGCTACCCTCCTCCTCTTCGTGGCCGTCGGCTTCTTGGGCGTTGCCGCGTTCACGGCGAAAATCCACTACGGCGACTTCGACTCTTATTACGATGAGCATTGTGGCGGTGTGGTCCCTCGGCAACACAAAATCGCCTCCAAATCGGCCAGCTCGTATGCCAAGCTCCTCCAATTCTACGCTGGGTTCTTCTCGGCCGATGGTGGCCGGCGGAGGGGGGCGGAGTCCGGCCATGATCTAAAGAGGGCGGTGTCGTTCACTCCCATAGTGATGCACGGGACCGAGTCCAAGGACGTGATCAGTTTGCATGGGGCGCTGGAGTTCGCGGACCCCAATGTGAGTGCGATCTTTGGGAAGCCGAAGAACTGGAGATTGCGCGAGTTTCACGTCCGCGGGCTGAGAATCCCCGTCAGGTGGGGTACGGTGAAGTTCAGGCTTAATGGGTACTGGTCTCAATCTTCAAGTAAGCTTTGCATGGTCAGATATGGCATGTTTTTCAACCGTAGTTTCCATGCCGTTTTCAAGCTGAATTATTCGTTGAAATCGAGTATTAACGGTAGTTTTGCTAGTGGGGTTTTGGAGAGCTTGGACGGTGGTGATGGTGCTGGTGGTGCAGATCATTTTGGGATTGTATTTGTACTAGCTTTGAGTAGTGGAAGTGTTGATTATGAGTATAGTTTGATAGAGAAGAAGGGAGGGAGTAGGTCTTTTGATAAATTTGATGATGGTGGAGGAGATAATTTGTCTAGTGAGAAACTAGGGCATGGTTTGTGCTCGGCCTTGAAGTGGAATTTGGCCTTTGACTTGGAATACATGAGTGTTTGTCACGATGGTAAGTGCAACCCTCTTGGCACAGATGTCGGGTTTTTACCCAAGGCCATGAGCTTCACTACGATTCAATGTTGGAGGAGGGTAAGACGCAATTGTTATTGAAGTTTCAAAATGTCACCAATGTTTATTATGGCTACTATAATTTCGATCCTAACACTACCCTAATCGGTGAAGAAGAATGGGATTCGAAGGCCAATAGGTGGTGTGCTATTGCTTGCCGAATCTTGAACTTTTTAATGTCTTTGACTGATGCTTTCGCGATTAATTGCTCGATAAAGTTGTGCTGGAGATTCCCTGCCACTTTTTTTGTTATAAACCGGTATCCAGTTGTAGGATGGATATGGAGCAATGAAACTATAAAGGATTCCGGTTATTTTGATAAGATCAAATTTTGGGGTCACAATGATGCATTACTAGGTGTCAAGTATGAGTATGGAGTGAAGGGGGCTAGGAAACCTTGTGAGTCAAAGATTGGGAAGCATAAGGGAAGACATATCCGAATTCGTACTCATCGGATATGAGATTTGACATGCCAATCAAGTTTACGAAGGGGCATATAGCTTTTAGTTATTCTTCTCCACTATTTGTGGGTGATAAACGTTTCAATTTACCCTTTCATCTTTATAATGACAGTTACATGCTTAAAGCAAATCGAGCAGAGAATGCAATTCAGCTGGACAACACCCATGGTCCCTTGCAGAACATCAGTTACACGATACGCTTCACCCCTCCAGATACTTTTGAGCTAGGTGGTGTAAATCTTTCATCCAAACCAGTTGATATTTTTGCAGAAGGAACATATAAACTGAAACTGGTCTTTTGTGTACGATAACTTATTTCTTTCTTTCGGACATATGTTGTTATGTTTATTGTAATGAAAGTACTCTATTTTTAATTGAGTTTGATGTGATTTTTTAATTTAAAATTTCATTAATATGTCTCTTATACATCATTCTCAACTTGAAATTTTTTTATAAAAGTTAAGGTTATTGATTTTTGTTTTTGATTGAAAACAAATTAAAGTTGCAAAATTTTAAAATTGGCACATGAAAGGACTTTCCACATGTATGTGTTTACCAAACATCATTTTCCCCAAGTTGCATCTCAAGGCATATTTTCAATTTTAGTTTACCAAACATTATTTGCATTTCGCCAAACCCCTTTAGTCTAAAGACCTTTGCATTTCCCCAAGGACATTCCCCCAAAGCCGAACCAAACGGGGCCTAAATACATCTGGCTTCTAGTTATTTAATGCCGAAATGAAGTGTTCAAGCTACCCTATGACCTAATTGGAAACTTAGGAGATAATGATGCCCGACAATTAATGCTTCTTTTAAGGGTTGGACACCAAATTTAAAAATTGACCTTATACATAACACAAACCATATAAAATTGAATGCATTTGATATTAGTCATTGAGATGATGACCCATCAAAAATTGACCTTATACATAACACAGACCCATTTCTTAACCATATTTAATGGGTTAAGTTATTATATGCATTAATTATATTTAATAAATAAGTCATAAATGAGTTTAGGATGATAAAACCCAAAATAATATGGTTATTTAATGGGTTTACGACTTACTTAGATTCAACTCACCTTTCTTTTCACTCTCTCTCCCCCCGCTAGAGCTCGCGCTCACTCACTCCATGCTCTTATCTCGATATTGATTAAATATGAAAATATTTTAACAATATAAGTCGGGTCGAGTATGAATTGGGTCAGGTACAGGTCATTAGATTTGTAATACATAAAAATGAGTTAAAACGAATTAAATGAGTCAATTTGGATTAGACCAATTTTAACTTGAACCACTTGTTTGACCGGTATATATGAAAGATAAAAATTATTAATTATCTTATTAAATAAAATAGAAATAAAAAATATTTATTGGGGGGCATAGGTATCATATAAATTAAATGGGCCAAATAAAAATTCTAGTAAAAAATCTTTTAGATTTCTTTCCTTTTTTAAAAAAAAAGATTTCCTAATTAGAAATGTCATAATATTTTTTCCCAAATCCTTTGGATCCTATATACCTTATTTGTCTATCTTGACTTCTATGGAGTTCCTTTCTTTGCTATAGCTCAAATCATTTTTTGGACTATGCAAATGTAGAAAGCCTATTTTTTCTAGTAAATTATTTTAGTGTTGTGGATTCACTCCTCTTTTCTTTTTTCTTTCTGTAGTAGAGATAAACACATGTAATGATAGATCACAGCCATATTATTAAAAGCTTGTGGTTAAAACTAGTTTTGTTTTAGCGCTCGAAAATAATATTCCAAAGCTTTCGTATGTTCTCCATGGCCGACACACCTACGCCGACTGTAGTTGTCACCGGTGCTAGTGGTCAAACTGGTTCTTCTCTTTCGTTAACGACTTATTTTTTTGGGTGTTTGAGTTTCGAACTCCTGATTACTTCCTCTGTTTGGGCTTTGCTGTGCGACTCCTTGCTTGTTTTCATATTTTATTGTTTGATTCTTCAGAATTTTATTGTTAACTGATTTTTTTTATCCCTTTAAATTTATTTTTTATTTTTTTACTGAGGTAGACAATGGATTAGGTTGTAAGTGCGTGCGTGTGTGAATATAGAACAGATCTAGCGCAAGAGGAAGAAGCAGCAGCAGCAAAGCAGCCTAATCCCGATGCTATTATCAATGTGTCAGGCTTCAATTGCCATTTATTTGTTCTTACTTAGGAAAAATAGCATTCGAGGAAAAGTTTGGAGACATGAACCTTGAAAAAAGCGGTTTAGTCTCGTGAAGGAACTCTTTTCCCCTTTAAGTGATGGTAGGTGGGAGCAAACGTTGAGGAAAGATGCATCATCCACTGTTAAAAACTTTTGCGGCTGGCATTTCCAGTTAGTATGGGGACAAAGGTCATCTGGGTTAAAAATTAGAGACGTACAAATCTAATGAATGCAAAGTGGTTTAGCAACCTGCATCATTACACCACGAATTCATTATAATCAATGATTATGTCCATGCACAATCATGAAAGGCAATCCAAGTAGCTACTCGAGGTTAACAAGTCCATGAGAATAGCGATATGTGGAGCAATGAACCATCATCTGCAGAAGAGTGATCAAAGATTCAAAGCTACAGTCTGGTTGGTTCTACCGAATGATAGGACTAAGGACGATTGTGCAAGTTCATTCATGTGTTAATAGTTCGAAGTTGCTATCTGGTAAGATCATACTAAGTGCTGTCTAATATACTCCAGTTGCACAGTTGCACTACTAGGATTTAAGAGGCGACGAAAGAAATTCTTTATGGGTAACAATTGAGCGTGCAAAAGAAAATGAAATACTGCCGCTTAAGATCTGGTCTATGGTGCGTCTTGTATTTTAATGGCTAAATCTCTAAAAGAGTGTGTACAAGAGCGCGTGCTCATTCACGTGATAGGTGCTGATTTTCTATCTCTAGTTCTCAAATTTTGCCCATCTTCAGACCATTTTGAGAAGAGACACAATGTCAAGTTTTCCAGAATCTAGATCTAGCTGTATCTTCCTTTTCGTGACATTTCTTCCTATAAACCACGTTACACGTTAGATCAAAGTTATTGGATCATTTGTGTTATTTTCTCGAGTTTTTTTCTAGGGTCACCTTGTTGGAGTTCAGGTCAAGTCAAGTCAAATGGGCCAGGTTACATGCATCACCGATCAACTGACCCGATTCATTCGCTCATTTTTTTTTTTTTTTTTGTCGGTGAATAATTTATTTACTTATTTTTTTTTTGTGGGGGGCTAATCCCAAGAGAAATGATTATAAAAATGAGGATTTTTTTTGGTTAAAAAAGAAGAAGAGGAATTGAAACGATGATTAATCTTTTAAATTATCAAATTTTTATACGAAAATTCTATATTTGCTAATTCAAGTCATACTAAATATACACTTTCTTTCACGGGAGGGACAGTCCGGTCTTAAGCTCAATCACTTCCCTCCCTCCCTCCCTCCCTATCTCTCCCTAAAGTCTGCACTGCACCGAGGCAACAATCATCGGGAATAGGAGCAGGGAAGTACCACAGTCATGATTGTAGAATGAAGGAAGCATATAAACCGCATTTCCAACAGCAGCTTCAGCTTCTACAGATGCCGTGGCCATTGAAAGCAGGTCCTCAAACGATCCTCTAACACCTCTACACCAAATGCATTGATACGAATCCATGCAAGCAACATAGTGTACCATTGCTTAGGCAGAACTAGAAATGTCAAAGACAATCATTCTCATAAGAATGACAAAGGGCAGGATACAAAACAAAGAAGGAAAAATGAAAATAAGTGTTGCATGAAGGATACATGCTATCTGCTTATCCTTCACATAAGATCCTTCACATAAGCATCTGTGAAGGCACACTTCAGCAATCCGAACCCTTCCTCCATCTAATCACATTAATTTAGAAGGTCAAAGGAAGTCCAACAAGATTTCCTGCTAATTGTTGGTCTATTAATTATATTCAAAAGTATTGAGACTATAAAAAGTGAGCCTTCCGCATTGTTCTTGTAACTATCCTATAATACAAATAAAGATACATTCTGCAGCATCTCTAAATGTGATAAATTCTTTTTTCAAATGTTGAAGACAATTTCCAAAATGGATCTTAAAAATTTTCCAATTTGCACCTTACAAATTCATAAAGGAAAGCATGTTATGCTTTACATGGAAAAGGTAATGCCGCACATCGCCTTCCTGAGAACCAAAACAGCACCAAACAAATTTAAAGAGGAGCACTCAGTTGTCCAGGGATAAGGCTTTTCATTTAAGGAGACCCATCAACAATATGATAAAAGGCTCCAGTGCTGCTAATTCAGTCCCAAACATTCTTAGTACAATAAGAAAAATAAGTGTGGAAGACGAAACATTATAATGGTTTACGGTTTAATAAAACTTTTATCACAAACCACTCATCCAGAGACTTAAATTTTCAGATTCAAAGAAGTTGGTACAAGTTTCTCACCTCAGATATCATCTCAGGAGACAAATTAGCAGGTTGAAGTATGTCAAGACAGTCGTGCTAGATGTTGCGCCTGATATAACCATACAAGCTAGCCGTTTTACCAGGAGGGGACATTTCAAACCTCGGGTGCTTTGCAGAGAAATAAATGAAATTATACATCAAGATGATGGAAACCCCTTAAGAACTTGAGCTTTTTCATCACAATATAATAATGCCAACTCAACTATCGAATACTCTTCTTCGAAATGAAAGTGTTTCTACTCACACAAAATATAAAAACTGGTGCTTTGATGTTCTTTGCTTGCTTTTAAGTTTCATAGAGAAGAAGGAAACCATCAATTCTTTCGTTAAGAGGTTGGACTGTAAACCAAGCTTGACAAAAAATAAAGCAACTCTAACTAGGAAAAGGCCATTGAAGCTTTGACAGATCAGACTAACATCTGCCGTGCTTCTTTTTATAAAAGCTTAAATGAGATCGTCGCATGGTCACTTTTGCTAGATATGAGAAGCTGCATCGGGTCCTAGGAAAAGCACCTGTAGTTAGTTCTCTTCTGTCAGCAAAAAGAGACTAACCAACAACCATGAAAGATTGACACATGACTTGCATATGATAGCTCAGAAGCATATGTAGCCAAAACAGGTGAAACTCAATCAGGATGCAGACGGGCAGACATAAAAGGAACAACAAATTCTCATGGTGGCTTCTTTCTGTTGCCTAGTCGCAGCCACATGTAGTCCAGCATGTGAGTCACCATTGCCGGCTGGCAATGGAATCTACTTCTGGGAGCAAACAACAGTAACAATACTAGAGATACTTCGTACCGACAATAGCCATCGTAGAGCGACTAGTCTACCCTTGTCTCGACTTCATAAGATGCCCGTGCACCAATATTGAATACGATATCACGTAAGATTCATTAAAGAACAAAACGTTAGATAAGTTCAAAATTCAAAGCCGTTCCTTTGTAAGTGAACCGCAGCTTGCTATAAGGACTGTTGGGAATAACTGATCCCTTGGTTAACCGGATTCGACACTAAATCGAACCCCTAAATCAATGCGGAAGACGAAGCCCGGGAATAACACGTATCACCGATCCTAAAGCACACCACGGATTCGAGCGTACCTTGTTAGCCACAGATTAGACACCGACGCCGATAGAGGAAGAGAAACTTGGCCCTGTTCAATCCGATGACGCCTTGAAGGGAAGAAGAACGTGCCT
Organism: Eucalyptus microcorys; assembly: GCA_014182515.1. NCBI lineage: Eukaryota > Viridiplantae > Streptophyta > Magnoliopsida > Myrtales > Myrtaceae > Eucalyptus > Eucalyptus microcorys. The sequence continues at coordinate 12,682,208 of CM024562.1, read as the reverse complement.
TATTTCTTCGTCTTCTTTTTGGAGAGAGAGAGAGCGCGCGGGAGAAGACGTACGTTCGTTTTCTTTTTCCAACGGGTGTCTTCTCTCTCTCTCTCCTCCCTTTTATACCTTCCCCCATCCACGGGCCCTATTCCCGTGGGCTGGGCCTTTGGGCCAAAGCATGGGCGGACGGGCCTTAAGCCCATCACCAATTAAAACCATCATCTCCCACTCGCACATGGTGGGCTGAAACAGGATTCTCTTTACCTCTCTTCAACATTCATACCGGTGAATAATCCGTGCGACCAGCATACTTTGAGAGCTCGTTGTTATACATCTGTTAGGAATATATAGCAGCTCATAATGGGCATCACAACCTGAGTAGATTTAGTATGCAGTACCCTAGATCGATCGATCACATTTATATCTCTCTTGATCTCTTTTAAATAATGATATTTATATTGTATTCACAATTATGATTATCCCAAAGACAGTCATAATTGGTTAACCGGTGAATACAAAACTACAATGTGATTCTCCAAATTCGATCTTCCTCTTTCCTTCAAACTCTCAATTTCAGTTCAGCTTGCTTTTCTAGAAATGTCCCATTAGATCGAATCAACTCATGACCATTGGCAACATCCTAAGATAGCAAACACTAAATAGAAATCTTGAGAATAAGTAAGAGTCATGAGGGGACTAAGAATTGAGGAACTCTTTTCCTCAAGAGTCTCACACGACACAAAAATTGAGATCAAACTTTTGCCACTCTTATTGGTCGTCTCATGCATACGTAGTATGAAATACGTATTACGGTATTAACTCCTTTCCCATGGAGCGTATGTCTACACCTTTCAATACCGTACAGATGATAGTTCAGACATGCCCAATGTCTAACTTGAGTTCACGTATCTACTCATTCACAAAATTCATCAGAACTCACATCTGGCATCATAGACAGATAAAGTAAAATATGTGGGGTATTTTACTTTCGGACATAGTAAGTATTATGTCCTCATCTTAACACTCAGTTAAGGCGACTTATGTATTTTAAGCTTGAGCTCTCGATTATCACCTAGATAATAAGCTTAAAAACAGTCTCATCTCTATTTATCACACAGTAAATAGAGGCGATTACCCGTGTGAGTGGGCTAATCTTATATCTGTCCGACATACTTTCTCAACCTAAAGTAATGCACTGAGCATTAAGATGCATAAAGATCAAACAAAGATTCATAGGCATTAATGATGAAAAATACAAATTCATCAAATGTGAACACTTAGGGAAATAACAATATTCAGTACATCAGCCTCTACGCAATCCTAGAGATTTCATATGGCCACAAAACACATCTCTAGGTATTGGTTTTGTCATAGGATCTGCTACCATTCTATGCGTAGTATGTACTCTAAGTTCACATCTTTTCGTGCAATCATATCCTTGACAAAAGTATACTTGGTATCTATGTGTTTGGTCTTGCCATGATATTTTGGATCTTTGGTGTACGCTTTTCGCTGCTTGGCTATCACAGTTAACCAATAATGAATCTGCAGCACTTCAAATAACACCTAAATGATCCAATAATCTCTTAAGCCAAACATCTTCTTTTATTGCTGCTGATAATGCCACGAACTCAGTTTCCATCGTGGACAAGGCTATACACTTTTGTTTCTTACTTTGCTCCAACATATGGTGCCATTATTCGATAAGAAAACAAACCTAGAGGTAGATTTTATTTCATCTAAATCTCCTCTCCAATCAGCATCAAAATAGCCTTTGAGTTGCAGATCCTTTCCATAATAACTCAACGTATAATCAGCAGTCCCCTTTAGATACCTTAGTATTCTTTTAACGGCTTTCCAACGTGCTTGACCTGGATTGGATTGATATCTACTCATCATTCCAACTGCAAAACATATGCCAGGTCTTGTACACATCATAGCGTACATCAAGCTTCCAACAGCATTAGCATAAGGAACATGTTGCATTTGTTCCTTCTCTTGTGGAGTCCTTGGACACAGTCTATGGCTCAATCCTTCACCTTTTGCAATAGGAGTGTCTATGGGTTTACAATCCCATATCATTCATCTCAAAGTTGGAAGACAACTAACTTTTGATAGTATTGACAAGCTCCATATTGCTTCCGGCAATTAGTATATCATCAACATATAATGATATGATCACAAATTGATCCTTGGATCTTTTGATATATATACAATGATCCTCATCTATCATTGTAAAATCATATGCCATTATGGCATTATGAAATCGTATATACCATTGTCTTGACGACTGCTTAAGACCATATATCGACCCCCAAAGTCGACATACCTTTTCTTCTTGGCCTTTCACTATGAAACCAGCAGGTTGTTCCATATATGTTCCTTCTTCTAATTCTCCATTGAGGAAAGCAATCTTTACATCCATTTGATGTAACTCAAGATCCATACTAGCCACTATTGCCGAATAATGCGAATCGAGGTAAATCCCTCTACGGGAGAAAATGTATCTTCATTATCGGTTCCTTCCGTTGATTATACCCCCTTCGCCACAAGGCGAGCCTTATGCCTTTCTATCGAGCCATCAGCCTTTCGCTTTATTTTGAGAACCCACTTGTTCCCAATAGCTTTGTGTCCTTTTAGAAGATCAACCGGTTCCGAGACTTGGTTTGATTTCATTGACTCCATTTCCTCTTCCATTGCATGAATCCATTTTTCCTTATTAGGGCAAATCAGAGCCTCATTAATATTTCTTGGCTCATCCTCATCTTGTGGAGCAATCATAAAAGTTTCTCTTTCAATGTCAAAACGTCGATGGGGAATACTTTGGCGACTTGTTCGCTATATGGGAGATTGTACACTTAGCACATCATTCCCCATTATGCTCCCACTCGGATTAGATAATGACGATATCATCTCATCATGTGGTTGTAATTGAGAATGAGTTGAATTCAATTCATCACTTCTCATATTACTCCCACTTGGATGAACTCCATTAATATCATTATCTTGATCCAAGGTTTCAAATAGGGGTAATCTTCCCCTATTTCGCCCTTCTTAGGAAATTCATCATCTAAGAATGTGACATCCCGTGATTCAAATTCAGTTATACTCCCACTTTCCTGCTCACCTATGAACACATACCCTTTCGAGTGTTCGGAGTATCTCATGAAAATACTCTTATTTCCTTTGGGACCCAATTTCCCAAACTTGTGAGATGACTCATGTGTATAGGCAGCACAACCCCATGGCTTAAGAAAACTTAAGTCCGGTTTTCTACCTGTCCATAACTCATATGGAGTGGAAGCAACTGATTTGGAAGGCACCCGGTTAAGTATATAGGCAGCAGTTAACAACGCATCACTCCAAAAAAAATGATAGGTAAGTTAGCATGTGCCATAAGGACCTAACCATTTCCAGTAGGGTTCTGTTTCTTCTCTCTGCAACACCATTTTGTTGAGGAGTATATGGAATAGACAACTGTCTTTCTATTCCTTTTTCATCACATAATTTTCTGAACTCATCGATAAATATTCTCGACCTCGATCGGATCTCAATACTTTTATTTTCTTGTCTAATTGATTTTCTTCCAAGTTCATAAACCTTTTGAAACAACATAATGCTTCAGATTTATGAGAAATCAAAAAGACATATCCGAATCGAGTATAATCATCTATAAAAGTGATGAAATAAACAGCCCAATGCCTTCTTCTCACAGTCATTTAACCACAGACGTTAGAATGGATTAAATGCAGAGGAAATTCAACTCTTTTACTTTTTCCAAATGGTTTCCTTGTCATTTTCCCTACTAGGCAATGCTCACATATGGACAAATCGATTTTTTCAATGTTGCCCAACAAGCCCTCTTTGGCTAGTCTATTCATACATTATTGGCCAATATGACCAAGTCTAGCATGCCACACATTCACATCATTATCATATGAAGTAGAAGACGTGAAACAAGGGAATAACATATATTGACATCACCACAGTCAACATTTAGTACAATAAAACCATCTAGAAAGTGACCACAATCATAGTAGTTTGTATCCAAATACAAATCTACACTGCTAATACGGAAGTTCACACTAAAACCAAGCTTAACCAACATCAAAACAGACACTTAAATTTCGACGAATCTCCAGAGCATTTAGAACATCATGTAGGAACAAGGTGCGCCCACCACACATGTTCAGTTGGCAGGTGCCAATCCCTTTAACTTCAGCTCGGAGTTGTTTCCCACATAGATCCACTTAGTTCCAGTTGGTATTCGTCGGAATTCCACGAAGGATCCTCTATCCTTCGCTACATCGTCTGTTGCTCCCGAATCTACAGTCCACAAAGGATTGGATTCAGCTAATAATACAGAACTTGACACAAAAGTAAAGTTCTCAAATGTACAAGAGGTGTTTACCTTCTTTGGCTCACGACGAGTTGCGAGCATAGTGACCTTTCTTGTCACAATTGTAACACCTCACCCTTGACATTTTCTTCACTTGAGGACGTTTTCCTCTCTTGTGTTGGTTAACTCTTGATCTCTTGCAATAAGGACTTGATCCTTTGCATTCCCACATATTGAACGAATCAATACGCTTGCGCTTAGAGCTCAAAGCCCTTTCGAGCTAGAACCAGCATTGTAAATTTCTATTTTCAGCTCACATGCCGTTAAGCGGTCCTCTACCAGCTCAAGGTGGCGCACAAAGCATCCTCAAGATCTTCCATAATTTGGTCAAGAGCTTCTAGTGCTTCTTGCTTTTCTAGCACATATTGAATCTTCATATTCAATATTTCACAATTGTTGCCGTTCATATCAGCAATTACGTTCTTAGTTGCTGAAAACATCGATCTGAACACATCAGACATACATGCACGAATAATTAATGCCTATCATTTATGCATCCCTATTTGCACTGAGACCCATCATATTAATGAATAATTTCAAGTAATGTTTCAGAATCAAAAGGTCACTATGTTTCCAATCATCCTCCAAAAATCCTAACTTAAAACTATCATTAATATGATTATCATATGCAAAATCAATTCTATGAAGCTACAAAAACTTCTAAACTACCCCTGACTAATTACCCACAAAGAACCAGCAATAACAGAAAGCAACTAATAATTGACATACAATAAAACAATAATGCTTTCATCTAAATACAACAAAGATATTGGTTGCTACATCAACAACAATCAGGTAGTAAACATTACATAATTAATCTAAAAAATAAATAGGGAATGTCCCTTCTAATCTATCAGTTAAAACATCTGAGAAAAATGAAGGCACATTTGCCAACCATGGGAAAACTTTTGGAGAGCTTTCATGTCGCCACCAAGGCGCATTCACTCGCGCCATGTGGCGCTCAATCTAAGGGTTGAAGTTTTGGCCAACTCAATCCTATAGTACTCTCTTACAAAAGCTTCCACTAGCCCCCCGTAATCCAGGGACCACGTTGACCTCCCATAGCCGATCTAACACTGCTTGCCATTTAGGTGGAAGAGTGTTCATCAAAGCCGGCACCTTCTCAAAATCCGGCATAAGATAACCATTCCAGATGATTTCCTTGTATCATTTGATTGACCTTGACCATGTGTGATACTAAATCACCATCAAGCCACCGATAATCAGCTAACTCTTTCGTCAGCCTTTTCAGTCTAGCTCTTCCTTCGTCTGTTCTCGGGATTACAGGTATCCGTGCATAACGCATCATAGTTCCTGCAACGAATGCAGAACTTTAAATGGATTACTTATAATCCACAATTAAACAAAATGGAAAATACATAATTTTCCATGATTCATGCAACAAATGCAGAATAAAAAATGGATTACCTCTAACCCACACAGACATAATTGAAAAAGAAACAAATTCCTTTTTTTTTTTTTTTTTTTTTTTTTTCCGGGTCAACGGTCAAAGTCAACGGTCACGGTCAACGGTCGTCGGTCAACGGTCAACGGTCGTCGGTCAACGGGTCAACAGTCAGGTCGTCGGACCGGTCGGGCCGGACGGACCGGTCGGACCAGTCGGGCCGATCGGACCGGTCGCACGAACCGACCGCACGTGCCGCGCGCGTGCGCGGGCTGACGTCATCCGGCACGTGCCGCTCGCGTGCCAGGCGTCCGCGGGTCGGGTTGACGTTGGGTCGGGTCGCCGGCCGTCCAATGGTCGTCGGCGATGACGTCATCGATGACGTCATATCGGCGGTTATCGCTCGTGACGTCACGGTGGCGTCGGCACGCGTCGGTTCGCCGACCGGCGCGTGCCGGTTCGCCCGTCGCCGCGCGCACATGCCGGTTCGCCGACCGGCGCGTGCGCCGCACGCGCTGGGTGAGCCAGCGCTTCCTGGCGCGTCGCGCCCACGCGCAGCGCCTTCTGGCCGCGCGTGTGGGTGCGTGCGGCGTCTCCCGGCGACTCAAGACATGTCGCCGGACTCGTCTCGACGAGCCCTTTCACCCTATGCCTTCAGAAATCGATTTCGAATTACGAAAACTCAGAAAAATGGCTGAACAGCGCTCGGGTGTCGGGATTTCTCGCCCCGATCCGTACGGCCGAAAAGCTTTTGCGAAAAATCAATCAAAAAAGTCAAACAGGTCGGGAAAACGTGAATTAGGGCTCTGATACCAATGTTGGGAATAACTGATCCCTTGGTTAATCGGATTCGACACTAAATCGAACCCCTAAATCAATGCGGAAGACGAAGCCCGGGAATAACACGTATCACCGATCCTAAAGCACACCACGGATTCGAGCGTACCTTGTTAGCCACAGATTAGACACCGACGCCGATAGAGGAAGAGAAACTTGGCCCCTGTTCAATCCGATGACGCCTTGAAGGGAAGAAGAACGTGCCTTATTTCTTCGTCTTCTTTTTGGAGAGAGAGAGCGCGCGGGAGAAGACGTACGTTCGTTTTCTTTTTCCAACGGGTGTCTTCTCTCTCTCTCTCCTCCCTTTTATACCTTCCCCCATCCACGGGCCCTATTCCCGTGGGCTGGGCCTTTTGGGCCCAGCATGGGCGGACGGGCCTTAAGCCCATCACCAATTAAAACCATCAAGGACAGTAAAGACTATTACGATTAACGTTACAACCATCTAAATATCCAAAGTCTCTCCCCCGGGCCACGCGAGAACCACTCTACAGCCAACTCCCCAATTTACACCGTCACTAGCCGTTCAACACGTCGAGGTAAAACTACAGACAGCTCGCGAGCAATCTTTCGAACAAGCGAACTCATTTTTACCTCTACGAATCGACTGCACGCACAACCAAAAGCTTATGCAGTCCCTACCTTGGAGCGCGCTCTGCGGTCATCGCTACAGAACGACACCGCACGAGATGGAGAGGCCGCGCCGTCTAGTTTCTTGAGGCAGGAATAGCAGACGGAGTGGAGGGAATGGAGCGAAGAGTGAGACGCGACCGGATCACGAAGACGCCTTGGCCGGCTGACTTGGTGAGCCCGACCAGTATCAGAGGCGGCCCGCCGGGTCAAGCCGGGCTGGGAGCACCGTGCGAGTCCGGGGATGTGGTGGAGAGGAAGGCGAGTCGGAGGAGAGCGCTCGGATCGCGCAGCTTGTGCAAGCGCGAGCAGGCCCTGCGGCCACAGCGCCACAGCAGAGACTTGTTTGCGCATGAAGACAGAGTCGGAGTCGGCTTGTTGGCTCGTTCGCCGACATCGTTCTGGTCGTTACTGCTGTTTTCTTGTCGTTTTCGTCGAAACGTTCCTGATTTTTGCGAATGATCTCGTGTTCGGCATCTAGCGGACAACGTCGTACATGTGCGCTCTTCCTTCTATAAATCATTTAACCACCGAACACGTCCGAGAATACGAGGTTCAGATGACTATGGAATACGCTCTCTCGCAGTACGACTCTTCTATCGCCTTGTGTAAAAGAACTGAGGAATTTTGGAATGAGAATTCTTCATTCGCCACATAAACGTAACATATATACAAAAAGAAACAGCTATCAAACAATCTCCTAATTAGGCTAAACTACCAAAAATACAAGGACAACACAATAAATAAATAAAAATATATGCACACAAAACTTCCTAAGTAAACGGCGTAAATAAAAGGCTTAAATAAAAGCATATCACAGTTGCCTTTCTTCTAATATATTTTCCTTTACAATACCTCCCTCAAGTTGGAGCATGGAGATCTCGAATGCCCAACTTGCGAATAAAAAAGTTAAATTGATCATTGCCCAACATCTTCGTGAAGATATCAGCTAGCTGCATTGAACTACGTACATAATCTGTTTGAATGTTACCATTAAGTATCTCATTATGAATAAAATGACAATCCACCTCAATATGCTTAGTATGCTCATGATAAACAAGATTAGCAGCTATATGTAAAGCTGCCCGATTGTCACAATACAGGTGCATAGGTTGAAAATGTGCCACACCAAGAGAATCCAATAATCCTTTCAACCACTTAAGTTCACAAACTGCAGTACTCATAGACCTGTATTCAGCTTCAGCGGATGAGTGAGACACTGTTTGTTGCTTCTTAGTTTTCCACGAGATAGGTGATTCTCCCAAAAGAACAAAGTAACCAGTCAAAGATCGTCTTGTCAAAGGACAACTAGCCCAGTTAGAATCGCAATAAGCAAATAATTTGAGGTCACAATTGGCACGCAACATAATACCTTGACCTAGATTTCCTTTCAAATAACGCAGAACTCTCATAGCCCAATGAGCTTTCTTTGGTCGCTGCATGAACTGTGCAAGAATATGCACACAGTAAGACAATTTAGGTCGAGTTATTGTTAGATAAATAAGCCGACCCACTAGGCACCTATACTGAGCAGGGTTGTCTACATCATCACTCTTAGTAAGGGCCAGCTTGTGATTTTGTTCAAGAGGAGTTTTAGCCGGCTTGGAACCCAGCAATTCGACCTCAGAAATCATATCCAACGCATACTTACATTGACATAAGAAAATGCCATTTGAGTTTCTCGCCACTTCAATCCCCAAGAAAAATTTCAGCTTCCCCAAGTCTTTCATATGAAAACAACGACTTAAATAGTTCTTGAACTTTTGCACAGCGAAAATATCATTACCGGAGATAATGAGATCATCAACATAAATAAGCACATTCAATTGAGCAGTTCCAACTCGAAAAGTGAACAAGGAGTAATTTGAATATGACTGTTGAAATCCATAAGCTTTCAAAGATGCAGCCAATTTCGCAAACCAACATCTAGGTGCTTGCTGCAAACCGTATAGAGATTTCCGAAGTCTACATACCTTCCCTGATGATTGAGAGGCAAATCCAGGCGGCATCTTCATGTAAACCTCTTCTTCTAAATCGAGCAAAAGAATGCTTCAAGTACCATAACTTGGCACAAAGGGACATTTAAGTGCCATAACTTACGAAATGTACACTTAAGTACCAAAATCGGAGCAAAATGGATCATTTGAGTACCAATCCGGCCAAAATCTTTGAAGTGTCAATTTTTTGGCAAAGCGAATGCAAAACGACGTCGTTTTGGTGTTGACGTGGTAAAAAAATTAATTAATTTAATTTAAAACTAAATTTATTTAAAACATTTAAAAAAAAAAATAAAAAAAATAAATATTCAAAAAATTAAAATATTAAAAATTTAAAAAATTTAACAAATTTAGAAAAATTTAAAAAATTTAAAAAATTTAAAAAATTTTAAAAAATTTAACAAATTTAGAAAAATTTAAAAAATTTTAAAAAATTTTAAAAAATTTTAAAAAAAATTAAGAATTAAAAATTTTTAAAAAATTAAAATTTTTTTAAAAAATTAAAAAATTTTTAAAAATCAAAAAAAAAAAATAAAATTTTAAAAAATTTAAAAAATTTAAAAAAATTTAAAAAATTTAAAAAATTTAAAAATTTAAAAATTTTTAAAAAATCAAAAAAATTTAAAAATCAAAAAAATTTAAAAAATTTAAAAAATTTTAAAAATTTAAAAAATTTAAAAAATTTAAAAAATTTAAAAATTTAAAAAATTTAAAAATTTAAAAAATTTAAAAAATTTAAAAAATTTAAAAAATTTAAAAAATTTAAAAAAAAAATTTAAAAAAATTTAATTTTTTTAAAAAAGGTAGGCGGCCCCGGCCGACCCTCCCCCACCTTCCGGCGACGGCGGGAGGCGGCGGCACGGCTGCCTTCCTCCTTCTCCTCCTCTGTTTTTTAAAAATAAATATAAATTATATTATTATTTTGTTTTAAATTTAATTTAATTAATTTTTATATTATATTAAAATTTAACTTATGTCAAAACAACATCATTTTGATCGATTTAAGGGCTCTATTCTAGCCAACACCAGAAACGACGTCGTTTTGGTGCTGACGTGGTAAAAAATTTAATAAAAATTTAATAAAATTAAATTTAAAAATAAATTTATTTAACAATTTTAAAATAAAATTAAAAAAAATTAAAAAATTTTAAAATTTTAAAATTTTTTTTTTAAAAAAAATTAGAAAAAGGAGGCGGTTGAGGGCTGAAATTTTTGTAAATTTTATAAATTTTTTGTAAATTTGGTAAATTTTTTGTAAATTTGGTAAATTTTTTTGTAAATTTTTTTAATTTTTTTGTGAATTTTGTAAATTTTTTGTAATTTTTAAAATTTTTTAAAGTTTTTAAAGTTTTTAAATTTATTTTTTTAAATGTTTTAAATAAATTTATTTTTAAATTTAATTTAAATAATTTTTATATTATATTAAAATTCAAATTATGCCAAAACGACGTCGTTTTGGCCGATTTAAGAGTTCTATTTTGGCCAACACCCGAAACGACGTCATTTGGGGTGAATTCGAGCTGACTTAGTTCTCCGGCGAGACACATCGGCAAGAAATATTAATATTTTAATACCACGTATGATTTCCGGCCAACTTCGCCAGAGATGACACTCAGGTGTCCCACTTTTCTTAAAATGTGGCACTTAAGTGTATCTTTTGTAAGTTATGGCACTTAAGTGTTTCTTTCTGCCAAATTATGACATTCCAGGGGTCCGCTTGTCCTTTAAATCGCTATGTAAGAAAGCATTTTAAACGTCCATCTGATGAAGTTCCTAATTCTTTGCAGCCGCAACGGCAAGAAAGGTGTGTACAGTGCACATTTTTGCCGTAGGAGCAAAAGTCTCTTGATAATCTATGCCTTTAACTTGTTTATTTCCTAGTATCACCAACCGTGCTTTGTATCGTTCAACGCTTCCATCAGAATTGTACTTAATTTTATACACCCACTTGCTCCCAATTGCTTTCTTCCCAGGCCGCAAATTTTCGACTGTCCATGTGCCATTATCTTCTAAAGCCTGTATTTCTTTACTCATGGCCTCTCTCCACCGTTCATCTTTAATTGCTTCCGCATAAGAGTTTGGTTCATGTCCTGCAGTAATTGCTGCCAAGAAACACTGGTGTTGTGCAGAAAATTTTTCATAACTCACATAATGTGCTATAGAATAAGGTGTACCTAAGAAATTGGATTGGGCAGATGAGCATGTCGAGGGGCTTATTCGGAAGGCGTTTGTCACATAATCTTTCAAACGAATAGATGGTTGCTTGACCCTTTGTCCCTTGCCTAGCTGCTCTTCGACAACTTCACTTCTTTCCACGTCCTCATTGTTTGTGTGGATCAATTCCTCAATTTCATGATTCATCTCATTTTCTCTATCTACACTTTCGGCATGCTCCTCTCTCAAGTCACTTTCTAAATCATCAACTTCATCACCCAACTCCATAACTCTATTTTTAATGAGTTCATCACTTTTCTCATCAGCATATGGAAATTTTGTTTCAGCAAACACTACATCTCTTGATACAAAGTATTCACCAGTTTCTAAATCATACAATTTCCACCCCTTCTTTCCCTACGGATAACCAACAAAAACACACTGATGACTTCTACTAGCAAATTTATCTTTATCCTGATTTTGATTATGCGCATAGCACAAACAACCAAAAATCCGAATATGTTTGTAAGAAAGAGGTTGGCCAAAAATAATCTCATAGGGGGTTTTACCATTCAATAATATAGATTGAGTCCTATTTATCAAAAACCCAGCTGCGAGTACACATTCTCCCCAAAATTCTATGGGTAAATTTGCGTGGAAACGCAAAGCTCTTGCAACATTAAGGATATGGCGATACTTTCTTTCCACTCGGTCATTTTGTTGAGGTGTTCCAACACAAGAAGTCTGATGCAATATCCCATGTTCATCAAAATGCTCTTTCAAACACAAAAATTCACTTCCGTTATCACTTCTAACAATTTTCACATTTTTCTCGAATTGGCATCTAACCATCGCAATAAACTTTCTAAGAACACAAGCCACTTCATTTTTTCCATTCAGCAAATATATCCACATAGCACGAGCGTAATCATCAACAATTGTCAAGAAATAAATTGCTCCACATGAAGCTGGAACTCTATAAGGTCCCCACAAATCACAATGTATCAATTCAAAACAATCTTTAGCTTTATTGTCACTAGAAAAGAAGATCTCTCTTGTTTGTTTTGCTCTAAAACAAACCTCACAAGTTTTATTGGTTTTCCTAACTATTTTGCCAGCTTCTGGAATTAACTCCACCACCTTAGAAGAAGGATGACCCATTCTTTTATGACAAAGCTCAAAGGATTCCATATTAGCCACCGTGCAAGCATGTACTGAAGTCACTCCCTTGAGAAAGTAAAGGCCCTCGCGTTGCTCACCCGATCCAATCAGGTTCCTCGAATTTAGGTCATGTATAGCACATATTTTGTTAGTGAGTTGAATAACCAAATTTGAATCATTAAGAAGTTGTGATACAGAAATCAGATTGCATTTCAAATTGGGCACAAAAAGAACTCATCGCAATTTCAAGTCTCCTCCAAGCAACATAGTTCCTTCTTTCATTGCCATGGTCTTTTCTCCATCAGGTAACTTGACTGAGCATGGCACAATGTCACGCAATTCTCTCAAAAACGCCAACGTTCCTGTCATATGGTGGGAAGCTCCCGTGTCAATAATCCAAGGAAAAATACTTCGTTTACCTATCAGCCTCTCATGGCCACCATTTTGATGAGAACTTAACATTCCCAATAAAGTTGCCCACTGCTCATCATTCAATCCACTAAGATCCTTTCGATCTGAATCCGTCACAACTCCTCGCCCACCATCAACTCCAGTTGCCCGTGAGACGTTGGCACGAGCACCTCCTTCATTGTTACGTCCACCTCTATTATTACGCTGTTGACCACTACCTTGTCCAGCAGAGGTTCCGTGTGGTCTATTACCCCACCATTTTGGATATCCTATTAGCTGGAAGCAACTTTCAGCATCATGTCCCTCTCGGTTGCAATTAAAACAAAACAAGATTTTATCTTCCCCCCCCCCCCTCGAATTTTGACCACCTGCCCAGATTGCAAAACTCATGAGATTGCCTCTTTGATCCTTGGTTCCTGTCATAGTTCGCACTCGCTCTTGCTAAACAACCATAGCATAGACACGATTCAGATTAGGCAAAGGTTCAGTGCTCAAAATATTAGCGCGCACTGTTCCATATCCTTCTTCATCTAAGCCCATCAAAAACTGATGAACTCTCTCTTCTTCATGCTTTCTTTCCAATTCAACGGTAAAATTGCATCTACAACCTGTACAAACACACACTGGTATTTGATCATAGTTATTTATTTCATCCCATAAGATTTTGAGTTTACCGAAATAGGACACAATGGGTTGACCATCCTGCCTACAATTGGCCAAATCCGATCTCAGTTGCTGCATCCATGGACCATTCCCAATTGAGAATCTCTGTTTGATATCTTCCCACAGATCTTTCACATTCTCCATGTGAGAGATAGTCGAGCGAAGTGTTGGTTCAATGGTATTAAACACCCAAGAAACCAACATGGAATTAACCGTCCACCAATCTTCAAGTTCCAGAGAATCATCTGCTGGTTGCTTGACAGATCCATCAATAAAACCATATTTTTTCGTGGCTCGTAATGCAGTTCGCATAGCTCGCGCCCATTCTTCATAATTCTCGCCCTTCAACTGAACTTGGGTAATCAGGTTACCTGGGTTGTCATTCGAATTCAGTGTGTAAGGGTTAGAGGTTTTCTTGTCCGTTCCAGAACTCTCCTCACTTTTTTTTTCCATTAGCCATGGCTCTGATACCATGTAAAAGAACTGATGAATTTTGGAATGAGAATTATGTCATTCATTGCCACAGAAACGTAACATATATACAAGAAGATACAACTATCAAACAATCTCCTAATTAGGCTAAACTACCAAAAATACAAGGACAATGCAATAAATGAATAAAAAGATATGCACACAAAACTTCCTAAGTAAACGGCCTAAATAAAAGGCCTAAATAAAAGCATATCACAGCTGCCTTTCTTCCAATATATTTGCCTTTCCAATACCTTGTGAAAGACTTTTTTTAAGTCTTCAAATGTCATTAATTTATCCCATTGGCTTTTCGATCCACGGGACCATCAAAGTGGCAAATGTAAAGCATGTTTGCAAAATTAAAATCTTCTTGTCGGACCAACCTTGTAAGTCTAAATTTTCAAAGATTGAACAATATGAGTTATATGGTAGGAAACGGTTTCGATCTCAACCAATGGATGTCGATCGAGCGACCGATGCATGAAGTGAAAGTTGGCAAAAGTCGAGCAAGGAGAGATGCGATGGGGTACAAAACTCCGGACTATTCGCCTGGCGCTCCCATGCAAATTTTAAGCTCGGCATGTTCACCGGTTTGCTTATTCCCACTCTAATTGATTTATATGTTTTTATGTGTAAGTAATTGACAAATCAAGTGTTAAGTTAACGGAACATCACGCGTATCTTAGGGCTTTAAACGCAATTTATCATTAGGGACGTGAAATTCACCACAATTCTTATGCAACTAGTTGTTCGGTCTTTGATTGCCCTTTATTTATTGCTTTGATTTGCTTTCTCGATAATTAACTGTATGAACAAAGAAAGCGTAATAGTGAGATGGTGATAATGGATATAAATTCCTTCCTTTATTCCTCTTTAAATTACTCATACTAGACAGGCACAATTTTATAGTCAATTATTTTGTCTTTCTTTTTACTAGTAAATATTGTCTTCCTCTCCCAAGCCACTCATCCAAACATGGAATGGACCTATTCTTTCATAAGTCGACTTTCCTTTTATTTAGGAAAGTGATCAAAAGGCCTCGCCCATTAAAAAATCCCACTAGTTTTATGTCTGCAATAGTCCTCGACTCATGATTTTATCTCCCATCTATTTCGTGCTAAGATTCTAGTGTCAATATGGTAGCTATGGTGAAATCATCAGAACTTTTATTGACGAGGTTTTGACCGAGCTAATGAAAATAATGAGAAATATGCCGATCACTTAGTCGGGATTTATGATCATTTCGAAGCTATCATGGACTTGTTAAACGGAGTTTCTCATGATGTTTATTACTTGGTCATCCATGGAATGGGTGGTATCGATAAGACAACTCTTGCAAGTGTTGTCTTTAATCAAAGCTCCAATCAATGTCAAGGTTGTAGCTTCCTCTTAAATGTTCATGAATCTATGCAATATTGTAGAATCATTAACTTACAAAAATAATTGTTATAAGAAATTCTCCAACACCCACAAATTGCCCTCAACGTTATTCCACAACTATACTTTATCACTATCCACGCATTAATAAGTAATAGATCAGTTCCTATTTGGTGTAGCATGAACAACTAGAATCTGTAACCGATTCGTAAAATAACGAATCATTAGTGATAGACAAAAACAAAATAAACACTATCCAAATTACAATTAACTACAATAGCAACATCATCTAAAGGCTCAATTCTAATTCCCTTACCCTTCTCATTCTTCAGCTTAAGGCAATCCCATCTATGTTGCCTTCTCTTGCTTTTATTTCTTGATTTTGAAGTAAAAGAAAAGAGAAAAAAAGAAAAGAAAAGACTTTAATTCTGAAATTGTTCGAGGGAATAAAGAAGTGACTTTCTTTTACTTCTTAATTCTGTTCCTAATCTATTTTTGGGAACAAAAATCTTATCACACAGATTTCTATATTTTTTTTACAAGAAACAAGAGAACAGAAATAGTTATTGTTTGGCCAATTATTAAACAAGGCCTTAAAGAGCTATGAAATACCTTATAAGCCTAAAAAAATAGTTGAGTTTATGCCTTTTAGCTTATACTGATGGCTCATTCTATAACAATTTGCATGCATTCAATGAGATTTGACCAAGTGATTTGTAGTTTCCAAACTATTAATTTTTAGACATAACATCATTGCGAGAAATCTAAAGTCACCCAAACCGCCTGCTGCTTGGACTTGAACTCCATTAACAAACTATCGCATCGAGGATATCACTTGTCGAAGCACGTGGACAACAACAACACTACTTTCACCTAGCGCTTACAATAGGAAGTTGGGTTGGGTTTACATAGGCTCATTAGAAGGCCTTGAGTGGGCTTGAGCTGACTTGCTCAGGCCCAAACTTTCTGAGGTCCTACGTTGGCCCGCCCAAGGGAAAATGGCCCGCCCATCAAGGCACCTTTCTTTTTAAAGTTTTTTATTTATTTTTTCAGCCAAAAAAATAAATAAATAGATAGATTTGGATAACAAATGATGAAAAATACCTTTAGGGGTGTGTATTGTTTCACTTCATTACTTTTCTTAGGATTTTTATACAAGTTTTCCCTGCTATATAATAGAAACCCTGGAGCTCATTCTATGTTACTAGTGTTTATAAATAGTAAATAGCAATATATAATTGGTAACAAAATATATTTTATAATTCTCTTTTGACCATTCTCTAAATTATGCAACACAAGCTTATGGATAGACAAGACACCAGCTAATAAGAGCAACAGGTAGTCCAACTATACCAAATATCAAAATCCTAAACTATCTTATCCCTAATTCACAAAATCTGGATATATCTAAATAAAATAGTCTCAACCAGGATATAATCCAGATATGTCCTAACATTGCATGGCCAGCTACCACGAGAACCATCGCCATGTCATCGTTGAGTTACCCAACTGCAGCTTCCCCTTTTGGCATCTCCACCTTCGTCTTATTTTATTCTATCCCTATCCATATTGGGATAATCAAAAGCAGCTAAAAGTTTCTTGACCCAATTAAGCTCTCATGGCCTATACAGTCTCTCGTGCAGTTCGTATTCAACGTAACCTCAAAGTCATTATAGTCGAAATACCTCAGCAAGGAAGACTCATTGTCTAGGAGATCATCACCAAAGTCAGCCGGGAATGCTGAACTGTGTAGGCGGTCCAATGACAAACCTCCGACGGCATTCGCCCCGTTCAATATCGAATTGTCGGAAAGATTCTTTTCAGGATTGAAGTTGAACCCCACAGCTTGATTGGTCGCTTTCTGTAGTTGTCCAGGAGCTGAGGAAATAAAGGGCATGTGTGGAGGCCAAGCCTCCGAATCCACGGGAACTTCAGGAGGATTGTAGTTGATTGCGCCATGGTTGGCCGTCTGCTGTTGCTGCTCCCGAGTCTCGCACAAGTTGAACATGTCCAGAGGCATGGCATTAACTACCGTGTAATTAGGAGTGTCGGCGTGTTCGAAACAAATTGTGCCTTCCTTCGCTGCCTGCAGCGGTTGCTGCTTTTGATCAGGCATGGGAACGCTTCTGCACACGCTCAGAAGCTCAGCAATAGAAGCCTGGTCCCAGGGCGTGATTGGCGCGCCATCATTCAGTCCAGGAAGAGGAGATGAATTTTCGGTGTGGAAGTCTCGATTGCCCAAATCTTTGTGAGGAGCTTTGCGTCCACCCTCGGTTGAAGCCATGCTCTTCCTCTTCTTCTGGCCAGTCTCGCCGCCCTCCTCTTTGCGGTTGGCCAATTCCGACTTGCTCCTTTTCAAGTGTATCTTGCATACCACATGGCCATCAAGCTGTACAAAGACGCATCAGTCGATAAGGAAAACAGTTTTATCACTGCGCAAAGCGAACTCAAGTTCGAATTTCAAAAGTTTCCGATGCTACGCTTATCGAACTAGTCGGTTCAGGTTGCAGAATGTAAGAGTCCTGACCTGCATGTCGTTCTCACCCTTCGTTCTATTAGGATTGTCGTCGTCGTTGTAATCGGCATCCTTGGCTGTGAACTCGTGCATGATCCAACCGGTCTTGACGCCGTTCTGAGGCTTGCCGTGGTAATAAACGAGCGATCTCTTCCAGCCGATGACTTGCCCGTCATGAACGATTTCCTCCTTAGAGCCGGTGGCCTTCCAAAATCCGCCTCCGGCCTCTCTATTGGGTCGCTTCCCGTTCTTGTACTTCCGGTCTCTCGTCGTGAAGAAATACCACTCTTTCTCTCTGACTCCACACCCGTTAAGCTCTGCGCGTTGCCAAGAACGAGAAAGGATAACATAGAATTTCAGAAGCAGCTACAAAGCCATGCACCAGAGCAAACTGACCTTGTAAAGTATACGAGAGAACGAGCATGTCATCGTTATAAAACAAACTATAAAGATGAAGACGCTGACCGGAGAGTTGTTGAGGGGTGTGCTTGTAGACGTTGAGGTCGATGAAGGGAAGGAGCGGCGGGAGAGGCTGGCCGGAGAGCTTTCGGTGCAAGTGGTCGATGAGCTCATGGTCATGGGGGTAAAACTCCATTCCCGGCGGAAGTCGCTTCACAGACGAGGCGTCAGGCATCGTCCCCTCGCACCCGCGTCCGCAGCTCTCTCTTCTCTCCGGCATCTCCATTGATGTGGCTGAAACTTCTTCGCTTTCGTGCTTCGTTGAGGTTTCTATTTTTCAGGGGGTTTGTCTGCTTACGTACGTACGGATGGATTCCTAAATCTAGTCGGTTTTGGACTTCGTACGGCTGTAAATTTAGATTTGGTAGATTTTTGCAGGGCGAGTTAGTTATTCTCATTATCTAGAGTTTTTGAACGTGCAATTCGAAGCGTTTAATTGATAATCAAAATTATCAGAATTGGAATTTTCGAATTAATTGTGCTATAGACTTTCTTATTATCCGTTATGCATCCTCTAAATTAAAGATGGACTAGAAAAAAAGGGAGGGATGGCAAATTTCAAAGGTGAGATATGCGCTTGAACAGATTAAATTTGTCTCGTCCGTCTAATTTAAATTTGTCTTATAACCATTCCATAGATTTTAATTTAATGTGCAATGTAATTATTCAACTTTTAGTACATATTCATATAAAAATATTCAATATTATTATTCTATTAATTCAATTTCAGGAACTATAACTTAATTCGAAAACTAAATTACAATGTACTAATAAATTAAAAATTCAGAGATCATATCGTACGTTAGGTTAAAGTTTTTAGATTATTTGTGCCGTCTTCCCGAATTTTTTTCTAGAATCACCTTGTAGAGTTTGGGTCAAATCAAATGGGCCGGGTTGCTTGCATCAATGATCAACCGACCCGATTCATTCATTTTTTTTTTTTCTTTTTTGGGTCGGTCAATCATTTATTTAATTACTTTTTTTTTTTTTGTGGGGGCTAATCCCGAGAGAAATGATAATGAAAATGAGGATTGAAACGATAAATTTTCCCGGCTCTACCGTTGGAAACTGTAGAGCAGCCGAGCTTGTCCCTTCCTTCGTGCGCCCTCTGAGCGACGTTTCGCGTCTCTCTCCATCGCGAGATTTTCAGGCGACCCGGTGCGGCTGAGCGCATTTTCGTAGGGGACGGGCCGGCAATGGCACGCGTGTCGCGTCGGTCTTCGCTATCGCTCCATCACCATCACCATCACCATCGTCATCGTCGTCACGTCAGCGTCATAAATTGAGGTCGGTCAGCTCGCGTGATTAATCACCGAAGCATTCGCAATTTCGCAGCAGCAGCTCCAGTCAAATTATGGTCTCTCCTCCCTCTTCGCTTCGCTTCGCCTTGGCTTCCCCGTCGTCGGCGCCGTCATCTCCTTTTCCTTCGTCGCCGAGGAAGCGGTTCCTGACTGTTGCTGCTGTATCCATGGCCGCCGCGCCTCCGCCGACCGTGCTCGTCACCGGTGCCGGTGGTCGGACTGGTGAGGTTTTCGAGTCGCGAGAACTCCTGATTACTTCCTCTGTTTTGGGCTTCTCTGTGCGGCTTGCGGCTTGTTTTCGTATTTTGTTGTTTGATTCTTCAGAATTGACGTCATCGGATGATTTCTATTCCCTTTTGAATTTGTTATCTGATGTTCTTTATTGAGGTAGATGATGGATTAGGCCTTGAGTGCGTGCGTTCGTGCGTGCGTGCGAAAGTTAGAACAGATCTAGCGCAGGAAGAAGGAAGAAGAAGCAGAGCAACCTAATCGCGTTGTTGATGTTTGAAATTAAGCGAATTGGATTGCAATTCGTATCGTTTTATCAATGTGGTAGGCTTCGATTGCCATTTCGCTGTTCATACCAAGGGAAAATAGCATGTGGGGAAAAGTTTGGAGATAAAAAACCCCTGACGAAAGTGATGGGTGATTACGTCGATGCACGATCATGAAACAGAGTATGGCGAACTGAGTAGATACTTGAGGTGAACACGTCCACGACCGCAACTATATGTGGAGGCGATGAATCATTTTCTGTGGTCCAAGCTGCAGTCTGGTTGGTTTGATCGAAGGATGGGAATGAGGACGATTATGCAAGTTCTGGAAGCTGCTAGCTAGTAAGATCATACTAAGTGCTGTCTAATGCACTCAACTTGCACTGCTAGGATTTAGGAGGTGATGTAAAAGTGCTTTGGAGTGAGTTTTGGGGAGATTCGTTTGCCAACTGATGGCGTCTGGCATGAAGGCTGGAAGCCAGAAGTTGTGTTACCTAGCTTCTGGCTTCTTGTCTATGGCTTTTGGTTCAAAAAATTATTTCGAGAGAATTGCTCCTAAAGCACCTAATGAAAGTCTTAACTTAAAGTTAAGTATCTCTTTCAGCTGATTTTAGGAGGGTGCGAAATATATTCATTATGGGTATCGATTCAGCGTCAAAAGAAATTGAAATACTCCTGCTTAAGCTCTGTTCTGTGGTGCTTCTTGTATTTTAATGGCTAAATCTCTAAATGAGCATGTATGCAAGCGTGTGTACATGTGAGAGGTGCTGATTTTCTATCTCTAGCTCTCAAATTTTGCCATCTTCAGAACGTTCGGTGAAGAGACACAATGTTGAGTTTTCCTCACTTTCAATAGTTTACCTTTCTTCCTTTGTGTTTTGAGAATACCATTGTTATTTATTCTTTGAGATAATTTTGTCTGACAGGTCAAATAGTTTATAAGAAATTGAAGGAGAGGCCAGACCAGTTTGTTGCAAGAGGTCTTGTCAGAACAGAAGAGAGCAAGGGAAAAATTGGGGGAGCTGATGATGTTTATGTTGGTGATATAAGGGATGCTGGTAGTATAGTTCCTGCAATACAAGGCACTGACTTTCTTGTTATTCTCACCAGTGCTGTTCCAAAGATGAAGCCTGGGTTTGATCCCACTAAGGGTGGAAGGCCGGAGTTTTATTTTGAAGAAGGAGCTTATCCTGAGCAGGTCATTTTACATCTCTGTTTACACTGCCTAGGGATAGCGATTGTCCTTCTTATCTCCTCTAACAAAATTGTTTGCATCTCAGGTTGATTGGCTTGGACAGAAAAATCAAATCGATGCTGGTCTCTATCTCCTGCCCTTTGGAATTTGATTTTGTGATTCTGAGTTCCTTGGCATGCCTTTTGCTGATATATATGATTCTACAGCTAAAGCTGCTGGAGTAAAGCAAATAGCTTTGGTTGGTTCAATGGGCGGAACAAATCTCAATCACCCTTTGAACAGCTTGGGGAATGGAAACATTCTGGTCTGTATTCATCAATTTCCACAAAATATTTTGAAATGGTTTCTGATCTCTTCTCATTTGGTCATATTTTGTCATGGAGCTTCCATTTAATTGATCATCACTGTGGGTAATTTGTCTGTGTTGTTTGTTTTCACTAGTTGGGCCCCGTGCCGGGGGGGGGGGTGGTTGGTTGGGATGCGATGTTAAGCCTTCTTCCACTACCGAAAATGTTTGCAGCAAGGCACACAATTTTTTAGTCAATTATGGTAGATGTTGGCGGACAGATTATTGAAATTTGCTTAAGATAAATTTCTATTGTCTAATACCTATTCATGCTATTGAGAAAGCAACTATGAACCTATGGTAGGGAAAAGTGCGTATCAAATGCTTTAGTTAAATGGTTCTTCACAGAAGGACTCAGACTATTGTTTATATGTGAGTTTACCGGTTCTAAGTATCAGCTTTTGTCTTGTTTGTCTCTTGAGATGAATGTCATCCTTTAATATCATTTACTGGGTCATTATGTGAGTAAGGAATTGTATATCATGGCAAAATATTGACTCTAGCCATTTTACAGGTGTGGAAGAGGAAGGCTGAGCAGTATTTGGCTGATTCTGGCATTCCATACACAATAATAAGGTAGATTCGAACTTCTAAGATCTAAAATTTTCCCAAAAATATCACCGATTAAGTCTCTCTCACCCTGTGACCACCAAAAAAAAAAAAAAAAGAAAAAGGTCTCTCTCTCTCTCTTTCCCGCTCTTGTGTGCATTTCTAGAGATGAATGGATATTATAATCCACTTTTTGCAATACATCATATTTGTGGTATGTTTTCTTTCTAAGTGACGCGAAAACACTTAAATTGGAGAAGTTGATCTGATTTAATGTTCTAAACTTGTGATTAATTACCGATTGGTTAGTCATGAGCATCCCAGCTTCTACTGAAAATCAAAGTATTGGTTTAGTAGATACCATTGCTTATTGGCTGAACATAGTAGCGACTGTTGTTACTTTCACTGGACTAGAACATGCCTACTGACATCTACCTGATTCAGGGCTGGAGGCTTGCTAGACAAAGAAGGGGGTATCCGTGAATTAATTGTGGGCGAGGATGATGAGATTCTTCAGACACCAAGAAGCACCATCACAAGGGAGGACGTTTCAGAAGTTTGCATTCAGGTGATTTATTAATGCTGTTATGTATTTTGTTCTCTTAGTTTAACTTGCGAATTTAGATTTTCCAATCCAATCTTTCCCTCTTAAATAGGCGCTGCTCTTCGAGGAGTCAAAATACAAGGCGTTCGATCTGGCCTCGAAGCCCGAAGATTCTGGTACACCCACAAAAGATTTTAAGGCTCTATTTGCCAGTGTGACCACTAAATTTTAACATTACAAGTGTCCCTCGGTTTTTAGCTCAATCGTTTCTCAGTTGCTCTTGCTAAGTTTGTGGAGAGGGGGAAACAAAGACAATGCAAATAAAAAAAATGTGTACAAGAATTCATGTCTCCACGGGAACGGTGCAAGTCTCAATTCTGTGCTAAATTTCATCTGATGTGGCCCAAGAATATGATCAAACAACAAATTGGGTATTATTTACTTGTAAAAACTGCATGCCTATTTGACTAATGTGCATTGGAAATGGTTTTCCTCCTTAAGATGATGGTCCGCTACTGATGCTGGTGGTAGCGGGTGATTTAGATCAAGATTTACCTAGCAGGTGCTATATGCTTACATCTCTCCTTTGTGTATGCCTGACCAACCTTTGCCCGCAACTGTGTTGGAGAAACTTTTGCATGGTTTATAGATCATGTAAATTGAAGCCATCTGGAATGTTGCTCATATCAGTCCCACTGTCAGCCTATATGACCGATGGTTTCGATGATATCGACACATTGTGGCCTACGAACCATGCTACAACTTCCATGGGCTGATGGAACGAAATTTAGTCGAGTAGTACAGACCAATCTATCTGGAATGAGATTTCTATATTTGAATTTGCGTGACGTAATGTCGATAAGAAGATTGAAATTGTAATGTTGGTAAGCAACAAGATGTCTTCAATCGCATGCTTTGAAACGGTGTTTCATAAATTCAAACCGTCTACTGTAAGGCTATTTTAACCGCACTTGTCTTCAAATTGAGAATTTGTCTTTTAGTACTTTTTCTTCGAAAGCAAATTCTAGTGGCGTCAGCTCTGCGAGGGTGCTACCGTTACATTTCTACACCAACTAAAAAGGTACTTCGTTTTTAAAATCATCTATCAAAAAGCCAATTCAAAAAATCCACTTTTCAAAAACATTTCTTTGGCTAATAATTTCTAACGATAAAAATCATTGTCTTGAGTAAAATGATTTCAAGTCATTTTTTTTTTTTTTTTGCAAAGCAAACAGAAGTTAGGTATTAAAAAAATAAATCCAAATAGCTATAAACAGAAAGCTTAGTATTCTTTCAAATATAGGGGATGTTAAAATGCAACTTATAAAATTTCTGATTCCAAATGCTAAAAGCAAATAAATAATAACTAATTGCTAATGTACTCAGATCGGGACCTGCATAGTTCCTAATTGACCTTCAATAATATTAGATCTCTCTCTATGTATATATATATCCAACGGCAAAGCCTCCATGATTTCATGCGCATGCATAAAATTGTCATAAGTTGACCTTCATAGTTCTCTTATTTTTCCCTTAATCCAAGTTTCCAGCCATGGAAAATTAATGCAATGCGCTTATTTAGGTTGCGATAATTCTGTTTGATAGTGCTCATAGGCTCTCGTCAACATTTAGAGCAAGAAAATGACTGGTTGATTGGTAACATTTTTTAATATGGAATGGGTTGAATTGGTATTAGTTTGGATACGACAAAATAGTTCTATCGGATTGGATGTACTTCTTCAATTTGATAGCATATTGTGTCAGAATTGAGAAATTGGTCTAGTGACTGACTTTTTTTTTTTTTTTTTTTTTTTGGAGGCTTAAAAAGAATGTGAAGCCTGAGCTTTGAATGGTAAGTTGTAATCAATAGACAATCACATGTTGCATGGAAACAATCCTCTTGTTTCTCTCTTCTTCCGAGAGAGAATCTACATTGAGCAAATTTCAAGTTGAAAGAGTAGACTTTCAAAATGACGCCATTTGGTAGTCAAGAAAATTGCAAATTTCAAGTTGAAAGAGGAGACTTTCGAAATGACACTGTTTGGTTGTCAAGAAAATTGAGGGGAGAGAAGAGAGAGGGATATATATAAAAGCTTTGTCTTGGTCTAGCAACAACAAATTATGATGACGATGATTATATATAGTTGAACAATAGACAGAATTGTATATAAATCTATCAAATACTAGAATGAGAAATTACCAAAAAAGGCATAATTCTATTGTATCAGTACCTATGCATTTGTGAAAATCGTTGACATGAACACTAGCCATCCTACGTGGTACTACCGGCGCTTACATTGACATGTATTTTTTTTTTCTAAATTTTTTATTAATTTTTTTTTAATTATGGTTGGCAAGGGTCGCACCCCTCGCTTAGGGTAATCCTCACTGGAGGTTGTGAGGACAATCCTTGCTAGATCCACTTCAAGTTGGTTGATGTCATCACTCACTCGGTTATGCTATCGGTTTCATTTTTGTGATAACTTTGCAATAGTTTTTTCTCTAACAATGACAAGATGGTGAGGGTGATCGCTATATGGAAATTAAATACTTGCCATTTAAAGAAGAAGTTTAGAAACAAATAGTGTTAATTGAGCCTATTAACACAAATCTTATGATTACAGATTCCTTAACAAAAGGATTGGCGCCCAAGATATTTGATGGACATGTTGAAATGATGGGTGTTATTGGACATCATCGATGATATCATATTATGATTGCATTTAATTTAATTATTTGACACTCTCAGCTTATTTATGTGTTTTTAATATTTTCAGTTTTTTTATTTAGTATACACGATGGAAATTGATGGATGTATAATAGGATAGTCTCAAACAAAGACATAACAGTTGGGCCATTACTACACTTCTCATCTATGGATCATCTTAAGTAGAGAGCTATATTTATAGTTCGTCGAAGGAATTGTGTTAATTAATGACATACAATCATTATGATTGGCATTGCATTCTTTACTTAATTGTGATTATTATGTGATAGTCATTTAAGAAAGGTTTTAGCATAATATTATTGTGCACATTATGATCTTTATTAAACCATGAAAAAAAAGTCATATGGGCTATATGGGAGAATGTAAGAATAATAATGTCCCTTGTGGTATTGTTAATTAATGGTTAAATAATTAGTTAAATGCTATAAAAGAATATTGGCTATGAAAAGGTGCAACTCTTATAAAAAGATTTAACTCTTATGAAAATGTGCAATTCTTTTGAGAAGGTACAAGGCTTATGAAAAAGTGCAACTCTTATGAAAATAGAATGTATTTTGATGAAAGGCACTCATTGATAACTTGTATAAAAAGAGTGTAGTCCTCTCTCCATCCAAGACAATGAGTCTAGTCCTCTCTACACTCAAGACAATGAAAGTTTGTATTTTATTTTGTATAATAAGATAAAGACTAAAGTGAGTTTAGGGAAATAAATTGGATTTCTTAATTTCATTTTATTTTTGCAACAACCATTTTCTCAAAATTATTATATGCATAAATGTATGTCTTCATCCCTCTTGTTGTGAAAAATCATAAAGTTCTAAGATTTTCTTTTAATTTGAATTTCTGCATTATTAAATTACATTATTGCTAACATCCACATCATTTTGTGATCATATGCAGCGAAGATTGTTGAGCTCCCATAGAAGAATTGTAACATCCTCAATTTTGACTCCAACTAGTAGGTCAAAGGTCGGTACGTCAAGGGCGAGACTAGGCCATGAGCCGACCCGAGGGTCGGTCATGAGCCAATTAGCCCGTTCGGGAATTGGCAACCAAGGGATTGGTCCTAGAGTGTTCGACTATGGAAATGTTATTCGACTATAAAGATTAGTCGTGGGACAATCAAGTACCATCATGGATCAACGGACGGTCATGGCTCGATTCCGTTTGGTCATTGCATCGGTCACGGGTGATTCTGTCCGGTCGTTATGCCGGTCATGAACGACCATTAACCGATCCCATGTGGTCGTGAATTGATATGAATCGATCGATTTCACACGATTACATAACAATTGATAATCGACTATGGATTGAATAAACACAACGTGGTTCAATTTCGAATTAACTAGGAGTTGTGGTGCAGAACCTTGAACTAGTCACAAGACTGGCCGATTAGCCTAAAGATTGACTACATAACTAGCCAAGTAGAACTGACCCACAGGTTGGCCCACGAACCGATTAAAGGACCGATCGACCGATTGGGCCAGGATCTAGCCAGTAAACCCAGCTACTACCCCTTTTCTTGATAAAGGAGATTTCAAACTCAGTTTGGCCAATCAAGTTGGGTTGTGTCTGGCTTTGTTTGGGCATGGCTCACGCATGAATCTCGGGCCAAATAGGATTGTCGATTGTGATCAAACTTGATTAATCCCTGCCCAATGACAATGACAAGGCCTTCAAAACTTAGATATTTTTCACGAAGCATTCGCAATTTCGCAGCAGCAGCTCCGGCGGCGCCAGTCAAATGAGGGTCTCTCCTTCGCTTCGCTTCGCCTCGGTTTCGTTGTCGCCGGCGCCTTCTCCTTCTTTGCCGGGGAAGTGGTTCCTGACTGTTGCTGCATCATCCGTGGCCGCCGTGCCCCCGCCGACCGTGCTCGTCACTGTTGCTGGTGGTCGGACTGGTGAGGTTTTCGAGTTGCGAGAACTCCTGATTTGGGCTTCTCTGTGCGGCTTGCGGCTTGTTTTCGTATTTTGTTGTTTGATTCTTCAGAATTGAAGTCATCGGATGATTTCTATTCCCTTTTGAATTTGTTATCTGATGTTCTTTATTGAGGTAGATGATGGATTAAGCTTTGAGTGCGCGCGCATGTGCGTGCGAAAGTTAGAACAGATCTAGCGCACAAAGAAGGAAGAAGAAGCAGAGCAACCTAATCGCGTTGTTGATGTTGTAGGCTTTGATCCCCATTTCGCTGTTCATACCAAGGGAAAATAGCATGTGGGGAAAAGTTTGGAGACAAACCCCTGACGAAAGTGATGGGTGGTTATGTCGATGCACAATCATGGAACAAAGCATGGCGAACCGAGTAGATACTTGAGGTGGACACGTCCACGACTGCAACTATATGTGGAGGCGATTAATTTATTGTCTGCAGTCCAAGCTGCAGTCTGGTTGGTTTGATTGAATGATGGGAATGAAGACAATTGTGCAAAGTTCGTTTATGTGTGAATAGTTGGAAGCTGCTAGCTAGTAAGATCATACTAAGTGCTGTCTAATGCACTCAACTTGCACTGCTAGTATTTAAGAGGTGATGTAAAAGTGCTTTGGAGTGAGTTTTGGGGAGATTCGTTTGCCAACTGATGGCTTCTGGCATGAAGGCTGGAAGCCAGAAGATGCCAGAAGCTGTGTTACCTAGCTTCTGGCTTATTGTCTATGGCTTTTGGTTCAAAAAATTATTTCAAGAGAATCGCTCCTAGAGCACCTAATGAAAGTCTTAACTTAGAGTTAAGTATCTCTTTCTGCTGATTTTAGGAGGATGTGAAAGATATTCATTATGGGTATCAATTCAGCGTCAAAAGAAATTGAAATACTGACACTTAAGTTCTGTTCTATGGTGCCTTCTTCTATTTTAATCACTAAATCTCTAAAAGAGTATGTATGCAAGCGTGTGTACACGTGAGAGGTGCTGATTATCTATCTCTACCGCTCAAATTTTGCCCATCTTCAGAACATTTTGAGAAGAGCCACAATGTTGAGTTTTCCTCACTTTCAATAGGTCACCTTTCTTCCTATGTGTTTTAAGGTTACCATTTTTATTTATTCTTTGAGATAATTTTGTCTGACAGGTCAAATAAGAAATTGAAGGAGTGGCCAGACAAGTTTTTTTGCAAGAGGTCTCGTCAGAACAGAAGAGAGCAAGGGAAAAATTTGGGGAGCTGATGATGTATGTTGGTGATATAAGGGATGCCGGAATTATAGTTCCTGCAATACAAGGCACTGACTTTCTTGTTATTCTCGCCAGTGCTGTTCCAAAGATGAAGCCTGGTTTTGATCCCACTAAGGGTGGAAGGCCGGAGTTTTATTTTGAGGAAAGAGCTTATCCTGGGATCTGAGCAGGTCATTTTACATCTCTGTTTACACTGCCTAGGGACATCAATTGTCCTTTTTATCTCCTCTAACAAAATTGTTTGCATCTCGGGTTGATTGGCTTGGACGGAAAAATCAAATTGATTCAAGTCCCTGCCCATTGGACTTGATTTTGTGATTCTGAGTTCCTTGGCATGCCTTTTGCTGATATATATGATTCTTTCTACAGCTAAAGCTGCAGGAGTAAAGCAAATAGTTTTGGTTGGTTCATTGGGTGGAACAAATCCCAATTACTATGTGAACAGCTTGGGGAATGGAAACATTCTGGTCTGTATTCATTAATCTCGACAAAATATTTTGAAATGGTTTTTGATCTCTTCTCATTTGGGCATATTTTGTCATGGAGCTTCCATTTTATTGACCATCACTGTGGGTAATTTTTCTGTGTTGTTTGTTTTTACTGGGAGGAGGGGGAGATAGACAAATAAAGGGTGGAAGAAAGAGAGGAGGAGGAGGGGGGCAGGGGGTGAGAATGGGATGTTAAACCTTCTTCTGCTACTGGAAATGTTTGCGAAATGCAAAGCACACGAGATTTTTCAGTCAATTATGGTAGATGTTGGCTGACAGATTGTTGAAATTTACTTAAGATAAATTTATGTTATCTAATGCCTACTTATGTTATTGGGAAAGCAACTATGAGCCTATGGTAGGGAAAAGTGAATATCAAGTGCTTTAGTTGAAATGGTTCTTCACAGAAGGACTCGAGACTACTGTTTATTTCTGTGAGTTTTTACGAGTGCTAAGTATCAGCTTTCATCTCATTTGTCTCTGGAGATGAATGTCTTCCTTTAATATCATTTACTGGGTCAGTATATGAGTAAGGAATTGTATATCATGCAAAAATATTAACTTTTGCTATTTTATAGGTGTGGAAGAGGAAGGCTGAGCAGTATCTGGCTGATTCAGGCGTCTCTTACACAATAAAAAGGTAGATTCGAACTTCTGAGATCTAAAAATTTTCCCAACAATATTACTGATTAAGTCTCTCTTTCTCTCTCTCTCTGACCACCCACCCCCCCCAAAAAAAAAGGGTCTCTCTCTCTTGCCTGCTCTCGGGTGCATATCCAGAGATGAATGGATATTATAATCCACTTTTGCAATACATCATATTTGTGGCACCTTTTCTTTCTAAGTGACATGAAAACACTTTAATTGGAGAAGTTAATCTGATTTAATGTTCTAAACTGGTGATTAATTACCGATTAATTAGTCATGAGCATCCCAGCGTCTACTGAAAATCAAAGTATTGGTTTAGTAGATACCATTGCTTATTGGCTGAACATAGTAGCAACTGTTGTTACTTTCACTGGACTAGAACATGCCTATCTACCTGATTCAGGTCTGCAGAATTGCATGACAAAGAAGGGGGTATCTATGAATTAATTGTGGGCAAGGATGATGAGATTTTTCAGACACCAACAAGAACCATCGCAAGGGAGGACGTTGCAGAAGTTTGCATTCAGGTGATTAATAATGCCGTTATGTATTTTGTTCTCTTAGTTTAACTTGCGAATTTAAAATTTTCAATTCAATCTTTCCCTTTTAAATAAGCGCTGCTCTTCAAGGAGTCAAAATGCATGGCATTTGATCTGGCCTCAAAGCACGAAGATTCTGGTACACCCACAGAAGATTTTAAGGCTCTATTTGCCTGTGTGACCACTTAATTTTTAACATTGCAAGTGGCCATCGGTTCTTAGCTTAA
Source organism: Eucalyptus microcorys (assembly GCA_014182515.1). Lineage (NCBI taxonomy): Eukaryota > Viridiplantae > Streptophyta > Magnoliopsida > Myrtales > Myrtaceae > Eucalyptus > Eucalyptus microcorys. The sequence goes on along the minus strand of CM024562.1, from coordinate 12,651,524 downwards.
TTGTTTCTCAGTTGCCTTTGCTAAGTTTATGGAGAGGGGGAAAGTAAGACAAGGCAAACAAAAGCAGGTTTACAATAATTCATGTCTTCACAGAATGGTGCAAGTCTCAATTCTGTGGTAAACTTCATCTGATTTGGCCCAGGAATATGATCAAACAACAAAATTGGTTATTTACTTGTAAAAACTGCATGCCTATTTGACTAATGTGCATCGGAAATGGTTTTCCTCCTTAGGATGATAGTTCGCTACTGATGCTGGCAGTAGCGGGTGATTTAGGTCAAGAAATACTTAGCAGGTGCTAATGCTTACATCTCTCCCTTGTGTATGCCTGACCAGCCTTTGTTCGGAACTGTGTTGGGGGTGAAACTTTTGCATGGTCTATAGATCATGTAGATCGAAGCCATCTGGAATGTTGCTCATATCAGTGCCACTGTCGGCCTATATGACCAATGGTTCAGATGATATCGACATATTATGGCCTATGAACCATTCTACAACTTCCATGGGCCGATGGAACGATATTTAGTCGAGTAGGACAGACCAATCTATTTGGAACGAGATGTCTATATTTGAAGTTGTATGATGTAATGTCAATAAGAAGATCGAAATGGTAATGTTGGTAAGTAACAAGACGCTTTCAATTGCATGCTTTCAAACGGTGTTTCACAATTTCAAACTGTCTACCGTAAGGCTGTTTTAACTGCATTTGCCTTCAACTTGGGTTTTTGTCTTTTAATTTAGATTCTCCAAAAGCAAATTTTAGTGGCGTCAGCTCTCCAACGGTGTTACTATAACATTTCTACATTGACTGAAAAAGTATTCTATTTTTAAGTGGTTCCACCACATATTAAAATCATTTATCTAATAATTTCTAACGATACATGTCATCGTTCTTAATAAAATGATTTTCACGTCATTCATTTTTTTTCTCGAAACAAACGGGAGCTTGGGTATTAAAAAAATAATCCAAATATAAACGAAAACGTAAGTGTTCTTTTAAAATGCAACTTAATTTTTTTTTATTCCAAATGCTGCAAGATGAACTAAAGCAAATGAATGAAAAAAAAAAAAATCATCTTCATAAAAAACACACTAGAAAATCTGAATTTTCTAAGGTCATAGCTAATGTACTCAAATCGGGACCTGCATAGTTCCTAATCGACCTTCAATAATATTAAATCTCTCTCTCTCTCTCTCTATGTGTGTATACCCAACGGCAAAGCCTCCATGATTTCATGTGCATGAATAAATTCTTCATAAGTTGACCTTCATAGTTCTCTTATTTTTCCCTTATTCTAAGTTTCCAACCATGGAAAATTAATTCAATTTGGGCTGCAATAATTCTATTTGACAGTGCTCGTAGGCTCTCGTCAACATTTAGAGCAAGAAAAGGACTGGTTAATTGGTAACATTTTTTTAACATTTTTTATTTGGTTTGATAAGCATGTTGAGTCGGAACTGACAAGTCGGCTCAGTGACCGAACTTTTTTTTTTTTTTTTTTTTTTTTGTGGCTGAAAGAGAATTCGAAGCTTGAGCTTTGAATGATAGGCTATAATAAGTTGAGGATCACATGTTGCATGGAAACAATCCTCTTGTTTCTCTCTTCTTCTTACTTCTCTCTTGCCATCCTATTTTTAAGTGACCTCAAACTTGCCTTTTACAAATCTCCATAAACCCTTCCTAAAACTCTTGCGAGTTTGTGCGCACAAACATAGAGAGAGCTCGATGATGGGTTTGGGGACCGCTGCCTGGAGGACCTCCTGGACTGTCGGGACCGTGCGGTTGCTTAGGTTCGTCTGAGATGGGTGGAGAGATTCTTCCACAAAGACTCGCCAACTGAAGCCCAACTGCTTTTTTTGACCTTCTCTCTCTCTTCGAGAGAGAGAGAGAGAGAGAGAATGGCGTGTTTGGGGGGATTGTAGTGAAGCAACTTTGACAATCTATATTGAGCAATTTCAAGTTGAAAGAGGAGACTTTCGAAATGATGATGTTTGGTTGTCAATAAAATTGAGGGCAGAGAAGAGAGAAGGATACATATAAAAGCTTTGTCTTGGTCTAGCAACAATGAAGGAGGAGGAGGTATAAAAGCTTTGTCTTGGTCTAGCAACAACGGAGGAGGAGGATTATATAAAATTGAACAGTGGACATAATTGTATATAAATCTATCAAATACTAGAATGGGAAATTATTGAAAAAGATATAATCCTATTGTATTTGAGGAAATTGTTGATGTAAATGCTAGCTATTTTACGTGATATGACCAGCATTGATGTTGACATATATATATTTTGAATTATTTTATCAATTTCTCTTTTATTTTGTTTTTTGTTTTTTGTTTCATTATGGTTGACAAGGGTCGCCGCCCTCACCCAGGCCATCACCACTCGCAGGGTAATCCTCACTAGAGGCCGTGAGGGCAATCCTTGCTAGATCCACTTCGAGTAAGTTGTTGTCGTTTACTCGGTTATGTTGTTTCTAGCTATGATTCAAAAGAAAAAGAATCAAAGGTTACGCTCCTCGAAGCATCGGCTAGCTGTTAGAATGGTCGTACATGGGTTATAGGAGCAAGAGTACAGGCGCTCTTGGACAAGTCAAATTTCGAAGCCATTGAACTGCGGAAATGAATTCTTTCTATGATCTTAGGAGCACTTCCATGACAAGTATTCTAAGGGCGATCAATATATGGAAATCAAATACTTGTCCTTTAAAGATAAAGTTAAGAAACAAAGAGCATCAATTGAGCCTATTAACACTAATCTTATGATTGTAGATCCCTTAACAAAAGGATTGCTGCCCAAAATTTTGATGAACATGTTGAAATGATGGGTGTTATTGGACGTCATTAATGATATTGTATTATGATTGCATTTAATTTAATTGTTTGACACTTCGAGCTTATAATATATATTTTTGATATCTCATGTTTTCTATTTGGTATACATAATGAAAATGGATGAATGTTTAACAGGATAGTCTCTAACAAATACATAATAGTTGGACCATTACTATACCCCTTATTTATGGATCACGTTAAGTAGAGAGTTATATGTATAGTACATCGAAGGAATTGTGTCGATTAATGACATACAACCGTTAAGCCTCTCATTATTTTCTTTACTTGATTGTGATTATTATGTGATAGACATTTGATAAGTGGTCTTTATTAAACCATGAAAGAAAGGTCATATGGGCTAAGTGGAAGAATGTAAAAATAATAATGTCCCGTATGGTATTATTAATTAATGGTTTAATAATTATTTGAATGCTATAAAAGAATATTGGCTATGAGAAGGTGGAACTCTTATAAAAAGATGTAACTCTTATAAAAATATGCAATTCTTATGAGAAGGTGCAATGCTTATAGAAAAGTGCGACTCTTATGAAAATAGAATATGTTTTAATAAAAGGCACCTATTAATAGCTTATATAAAAAGAGTATAGTACTCTCTCCACCCAAGACAATGATAGCTTGTATAAAAAGAGTTTAGTCCTCTCTACACCCAAGACAATGGAAGTTTGTATTTTATTCTCTATAAGATAAGAAACGTTAAGACTAAAGTGAGTTCAGGGTAAAAAATCGGATTTCTTCATTTCCTTCTATTTTTGCAATAATCATTTTCTCAAAGTTATTATATGGATAAATGTATGCTTTATCTCTCTTGTTGTGAAAAATCGTGAAGATCTAAGATTTTTTAATCTGAATTTCTGCATTATTGAATTTCATTATTGCTAACATCCACATCTTTCTGTGATCAAATGCGGTGAAGATTTTTGTGCTCCTAAAGAAGGATGAAGAGAAAGAGGGGTTGATCAGACGATGCGACATCAGATGATGATAGCTATTTGTCTTTTAGAGTCGAATTCAAGGCGTTCTTGAATTTCAAGAGGCCTCGACACTGGACTCAAATTCGCCAATTGCCTCTATCACTCCCTGGTAGGAGCTGGGATTTGCGTTTTTGTACACTATAAAGAGATCCAAATAGGCAAAAAGATTGGAGATGAGTTTTTGCATGCCATCGAATCCCCCAAAATATACGTTATCATCTTCCATAGGGACTATGCATCCAGCACATGATTATATGTGATCGTCTTCGTGAGCTTGCGCAAATGGTGGAGTGCTCAAGCAAAGTGAACAATAAAGTGATCCTACCCATTTTCTATGATGTGGAGCTCAAAACTTGATTATATCTCTACGCTATAAAGATTCTCTAGAAGAAGTTTGGCCACGATGACATTCGATATTGGAAGAAAGCTTTGATCGAGGTCGCAAGAATCAAGGGATGGGGCTTGAAGGACAAAGGGTAGGAGTGTGAGTTTGAAATTTTCTTTCTTTTATATTGTTCTAGGCAATTAAAAGCATAACTATGCATATCCACTAGAGAAGTACATTTTTGGTCGGGGTGATAATGTGCTCTCATGAAACTTTACTGCTTATTACCTCAACAGAAAGATTGCTATACTGCCATTATAGTTAATTTTTTTGATGTAGAGAAGAACAAGGAGGAGAAGAAATTTTTTCCTACTTCATAGTTAATTATTTTGTAGATCTCTATAATAGTGAGATGGTGATAATGGATAGAATTTTCTTCCATTATTCCTCTTTAAATTACTCCTACCAGGTAAGCGCAGTGTTATAGTCAATTCTTTTGTCTTTCTTTTTTACTAGTAATTATTGTTGGAGAAATTTGTTAAATGAAGAAGATAGAGTGGTAGTAGATCCTTAATGTTTTGATGCGTGATGACGATCACCATCCTTAAGATATTATTTGCTCCTACTATTATTGCTATCGGGTTTAGAACAAATATACCTCTAGGATAGACAACAAAGTCATAAGGAAATGAATTCAACAATTACTCAATCTCTCTTGGAATTTTACCTTGAATGTGTTAAAGTTTCACCTTGAATGTTAAAGTTACGTTTATGAAAAGAGAAGAAGAGATAAATTTGAAGAAGAATCTATGAACAGTTGTGGTTGTTATAATAATATGTGAATTGGTCTCTATTTACAGATAACTAATCAACACATTTCTTAGGAATAGGTATCTTATCCCTAACCATCATCACTCTTCATGTCAAGAATCACTTCATTTCATAACTACCGATAACCTCCTTTTAGGATGAAGAATCACCTCTTTTTATAACCAAGCGTTACGTCTTCTCTAATCAAAAGTCATGTCTTCTCTTAATCAAGAGTTATGTATTCTCTTAATCAAGAGACATTTCTTTTATAATAACAAACTATTTCAATAATCCTTCACTTAGTTTTTTATCTACACTATTTTACATAAATTCATATGAACAAGAAGGTATCTGTTAAGATTTGAACCTTTAATTAGTGTAAATAATGTCATTAACGAAATCAGTGGTAAATAAAATTTTGAACCACGATTTCACTTGTTAACCAAATTATTACACATATGAATTTATACAAATTTGGTTAGAAATTTCCAATACCTAAGCACTTTTATGGCCATGTGCTCCCCCTACATTCATGGAGATTCATAAAAGTTCATCCAACTTTTGTTAAAAGCGGCACTTCTTATGTTCATATATGTGAAGTTCCTAAATTTGTTATCTTGGCATTGCTTTGCTAAAACCTTAAACTTCATTAAGAGTGTTTTCTCACACTCATCCTCCTAACTTTCCATGAGTACTAACCTTGTGTTGTACTCGATCACCATTAAGTTTCAATAGCTTATTGTTACCCATTTAACTAAATTATAAAATTGGGTTTCCACTATACTTGACTATTATCAATTGGTCTAAGACCCATTTCCTTAGTTGTACTATTTAATAAACCTCTCGAGAGTCCCTTAGTGAATGGATTGGCCAAGTTATTATTTGTTTGAACATAAATTACTGAAATAACTTCTTTAGTAACTAATTGTCGAACTTATTCATGTCGCAAACTAATATGTCTAGATTTTCCATCGTATATTTTATTGTATGCCTTAGACATAGTAGTCTCACTATCACAATGTAAAGATATGGTTGCTTTTACAGCCATTCAGCCTCTTTACCAGCCGCTAATAGTAATATAAATTCATATGTCATTGTTGAATGAGCTACACATAATTGCTTCTTTGATGTCCAAGAGACCGCACCATTTGTAAGCTTGAGAACCCATCCATACATTGACTTGTTATCAATTGTGCTAGTTATCCAACTAGCATTCGAATATCCTTCTAGTAATGCTAATTGTCTTTCATAAAATAGACCATAATGCACTGCTTTATTCAAATAAACAAGAATTCTACTTCTAGCCTTCCAATGCACAGTATTAGGATTACTAGTAAATCTGGACAATTTACACACAATAAAAGCTATATCCGGTCTAATGCAATGCGTATCGTACATTAGACTTCCAATTACACTGGCATGTTTTAATTGTGCTAAAGATTGCTTGGTGTTTTTTTTTTTTTTTTTTATCAATTTAATTGATATATCATATGGTACATTTGACTTTTAATTCTCAAATGATGATATCTTTAAATGATTTTCTTCTCATAGTAGCCTCGACTTAAAGTATAACCCCCACTATATCTAATCACTTTGATACCTAAAATTGTATCCACTTCTCCCAAATCTTTCATTTTAAACTAAAAAGATAAATAATTTTCAGTTTCATCTAGACCATGCATATTTGTACCAATAATCAACATATCATCGACATATGAGTAGACTATACTCTTTGGTAAATTTTGAGTAGATGCACTTATAAGCATTGTTATGCTTAAATCCACATGATAATACCAATGAATTAGATTTTCTCATGCCATTGTTTTGGTGCTTTCTTTGTCTTTACTCATGTTTTCATTCTCAACAAAATGCCCCTTATTTGCAACTTCTTTCACATAATTAGCCTCATGATTACAAGAACCTTCCTCAATTTGAATATGTTTTATCATATTATCCATAGTTAGATTCTCCATCATGTGAAGAAGTTTGTTATGACAATTATTTAAAGTTTAAGGCAATTTTAAAATAATTGTAGCAACTTGAAGAGGCCATAAACTTTAATCATAAGGTCTTTGTGTTTGGTAACATATATTTAAAGTTCATCCACTTGCTTAAAAACATATTTTCCAGTTTTTATACCAAATTCCAAATATTTTGAAGCAATAATTCTTTACGTACCTTGTTTGTCAGCATTGTGATTTAGTTTCCAAAGCATTCCAAATGTCACCAGTATTTGTGTAAGATCGAAACACATAATATAGACGATTTGACTGAGATTGCGAGCACTTAATACATCCGCTATCTTCATCTCCACGAAAATAATAGTACCTTAAGATTGCTTTGGGAAATTTGCTGGGTGAAGAAGATAGAAAAGTAATAGTAGATCATTGATACTTTGATGCGTAATGATGATCATTGTCCTTAAGGATTTATTAACTTCCACTATTGTTGCTACTACGCTCAGAATATATATTCCTTTGGGATATACACCAAAGTCACAGAGAAATGAATTAAGCAATTACTCAATTTTTTTCTTGGAATTTTACCTTGAATGTGTTAAAGTTACGTCCATGAAAAGCGAAGAAGAGAGTGTTTTGAAGAAGAATAATTTATGAATGGTTGTGGTTATTATAGATAATATGTGAATTGGTTTTTATTACAGACAACCAATCAACACATCTCTTGGGAATAGGTATCTTATCCCCAACCATAACCACTCTTCATGTCAAAAATCACTTCATTTCATAATTACTAATAACCTCTTTTTAGGACGAAAAATCACATATTTTCATAACCAAGAGTCATGTCTTCTTTGATAAAAAAATCATGTCTTTTTTATTTTTATTTTTTATAATCAAAAGTCATGCCTTCTCTTAACCAAGAATTATTTGTTCTCTTAATCAAGAGACACCTCTTCCATGATAACAAATTATTTCAACAATTATTGCTTTTCTTTCCCGAACCACTCATCCAAACATAGTATGGACCTATTCTTTCATAAGTCGACTTTTCCTTTTATTTAAGAAAGTCATCAAAAGACCTTGCCTATTCAAAAGTCCCACTAGTTTTGTGTCTACAATAGTCCTCTATTCATGATTTTATCTCTCATCTGTTTCATGCTAAGATTCTAGTGTCAATATGGCAACCATGGTGAAATCATCAGCAATTTTATTAATGAGAATTTGACCAAGCTAATGAAAATAACGAGAAATCTGTTGATCACTTAGTTAGGATTCATAATCATGTTGAAACTATCATGGACTTGTTAAATGAAGGTTCTCATGATATTTACTACTTGGTCATCAATGGAATGGGCGGTACCTGTGAGACAACTCTTGTAAGTTCTATCTTGAATCGAAGCTCCAATCAAGGTTGTGGCTTCCTCTTAAATGTTCGTGAATCTGTGCAATATGGTAGAATTATTAACTTATAAAAATAATTGTTACAAAAGATTCTCCAGCACCCATAATGTTGCACTCAACGTTGTTTCCCAACTGTACTTTACCACTATTCGTGTACTAATAAGTAATAAACCGGTTCCTTTTTGGTGTAACATGAAATGAACAACAAGAATCCGTAATCAATTTGTCAAATAACGAATCATTAGTGACACACAAAACAAAATAAGCACTATCTGAATTACAATTAACTACAACAACAACATCATATGAAGGGTCTATTCGTTTCACGAAAAATATCATATTTCCGGAAAACATTTTCCTAGAAGTCATTTTCCTGGAAAATGACTCTATTTTCCGATATTCAGCCGAAACCTAAACTTTGAGTGGAAAATATTTTCCACCGTTCGTTAGCTAATTTAATTATTTGGGAAAAATTATTAAAAATTGAATTTTAATATTTTTAATTGACCAAAAAATTAGTTTTATTATATATATATATATATATATTTTAAATGAATTTTTAATTATTTATATTTAAAAAAATCAAAATTTTTATTATTTATTATTTTTTCTTTCTTTTTCTTTTCCTTCCTTCTCCTTCTTCCTCCTCTTTCCTCTGCCGCCGCCTCCTTCCTCCTCTTTTCGCCGCCGCCGCCGCCTCCTTCCTGCCTAACGATGGCCGGCTGCCCGACGGCCGACCAAGACCTGGTGGCCAGATTCAGCGAGCTCGAGGCTTGGCTGATCTCGCCTGAGCTCGCTGCGAGGTTCGCCGGGCTCTGGCGATTCGTGAGCTCGCCGGATCGGCGGCGGAGCTCGAGCTTGCCCGGATCGGGAGCCCGAGCTCCGTCGCGATTCGGCGAGCTCGCGGCTCGTTAGAGCCGGCGAACCTTTGGCGAGCTCGGGCAAGGCTTGAGCCCCGCCTAGCTTGCTGGATCTGGTGAGCTGCAAGCTCTGCCCCAAGCCAGCGAGAGCTCTGCATCGCTCGATCTAGCCTCGTCGGCCTGGGGCGAGGCTCGAGTCGGCTTGCGGCCGGTCATTGCGAGCTTTGCCCCAGGCCGGCGAGAGCTCCGCATCGCCCAATCTCGGCTTTGCCAGATCGGGCTAGGTAGAGCCCCGCCGGCCTAGGGCGAGGCTCGAGCCGGCTTGCGGCCGGTCGCCGGACGCCGCCGTGGCCAGTCGCCGCCCACCGGCTGCTGCCAAAGAAGAAGATGAAAAGAAAAAAAGAAAAGGAAAAAAAAAATTAAAAACTCGATTTAAAAAAAAAAAAGAAAAAGAAAAAGAAAGCATAAAAATAAAACGAAAATATATTGGTAAAAAGAAGCAAGATGGAAGAAGTTATGGAAAACGTTTTCCACTTCTCAAAAGTGGAAACCGTTTTTCTCACTTTTAAAGGTTGTTTTTTCCAATGATGGAAAACATTTTTCTTGACTAATTCATTTTCTGTTAAACGAACGCCAGAAAATCCGGAAAACGTTTTCCCGGAAGTCATTTTCCACGAAATGAACGGACCCGAAGACTCAACTCTAATTCCTTTGCCTTTCTCATTCTTTAGCTTAAGGCAATCCCATCTATGATGCCCTCTCTTGCCACAACTCCAACATCACCATCGGTCTTAGATTGACTATGTTCATTCAGGTTTATAATACTTTTGCTAACACGAGTACTAGTTCTTCATCTAGATTCACCTACTAAAGTAGTAGATACAAGTTTACCGAATTCTCTTCTATAAATTTTCTCACTCGAAATCAAATTGCAAACCCTATTAAACGTCAAGTTTGTTGGCCTATAGGAATCACTAACAATAGTAACAATAGTAATAATATTTTTCTAACTATCAGACAAAGATGAAATAGAATAAAAGCACGTACCTCATCTTTAAAGTCAATCTTAACTGAACTTAATTGACTAACAACCACATTTTCATATATGATTAGCAATTAATGCACTTTCGCCTATCTTTAAGTTAAATAGACATCGAATTCAGTAGATCTTGTCGATCACATAAGGCTTCTTTTACATATTTGACAAGGCTTTATCAAACCTATATTGGTCTTCTCATTCATGATGTTAAACACGATGTTACAAGTAAACGTCAGCCAAATAACACCCAACATTCGTGTATCTAGCAATTCATATTCATCTTCCTTCATTGACTTTAGTTTTTCTTCGAACATGGGTAAGTACATTTTCCTTTGGTATACATAATCCTCAATCTGCATATTCTAGAATCCAAAATCCAAAATCCTTCCCATGAAATCTATTGATTTTCACTTTACCCTTATTCTATTGCCATTTGTGACATCCTGATTTTCAGGTTCCGTTTTCAATTGAATAAGTTGGGTTTTTCATCGACACGCCTATAGTTTTTTTCTCTGAGCTGATCACTCACGAGATAACTAGTCTATCATGTGAAGCCATTAAAGGATTTTAACGCAATATACTTGAGAATTCGACCAGAAATCGACCGCTCGACTGTGCTAATATGCAAGAGTCAATACGGCACTGTCAAAATCGATAAGAGATCGGAGATAGGTTGGTTCGACTGAGGTATGTGATTAGAGTATGGGTGATTCTACCTAATTGCAAAATTTTTGTCGAACGGCACTAGACCGATTTTTTTGTCATTTTTGTACCTTGTGTCCATATTTGAAATCTCGAGATTTTCACAACAACCAAGAGTCGCAAATGAGTCGAAGATGCACAATGTGGCTTGAAAATAATCGATCACGGGTCAATTGCATTAAAAATTCCTAAAAGCTACCCGGTAGGTTAAGTCACGTTAAAATCGCGCTCGGTTGAAATTAACCGTGAATTTGAACCCGATTTCAAAATTTGAAAATTCTATCATGTCATGATTTATTTTAAGAACGTCGACTCATCCTTCGAAGATTTTTCTGCAAACCCGAGTTTTTGGCAAAAATTCAAAGTAAGGCTATTTTGGACCAGAAAAATTAGAGGGCAATTTTTTGTCGCATTTTTGGGATTCAAATTGGTTCAATTGATAAGGAAAAATGTGGAATATGATGTGGGTACCTTGACTGAATTTTTTGTGCTTCAATTGGATTGATTTGAAGAGAAATTGAATGAAATTAAAGAGGCAAATGTCCAAATTTGTAGGCCAAGGGGTGTGCAACATTTGGACCTTTTCAATGGCTTACTAATGAAGCTTGAGGGCTGCAAAATGGCTGAGGATAGGGCTGATGGCTGGTAGGGGCAAGCAATGTGTGAAATAGACAAGTGTTGAAGACTTGAAGGCCACTTGGGGTCCCCCCTCTCTTCAACAACTTCTTCTTCCTCTTGCTCCCTCCTTTCTCCATTATTGGAGCCTTGAGAAAGCTTGAGAGAACCGACAGCCCCTCCCCCTAGCCTGTCAACCGTCCCTCCTTGCCATCCGAGCACCGCCAAAGCCGAGCAGCCTTTTCTCCCCTATTTTCCTTTCCTTCCTACTTTTGCTCCAGCTGACCTTCCTCCAAAAACAGGAGTTGATTGTTGCCTTCTTGTGAAAATCAGCGCTCGTGCCACCCACCATTGTGCTTGGAAGGCCCAAATCGTATGGTCCAAGTCGATCGTTCGCCGGTCAGAGCCGCCGGCTGACTCGCCGGCTGTCCAGAAGCAGCTTCTCGCTGGACCTTCTGTCAGCCCGTCTGGTTCGCCTGTTTCACCTTTTCATATGTTTTTCTCCCATTTCAACCCAAGCTCCACCCAGCCCAGCCACCAGTAGGTCCCCCTCAACCTCCAGATGCCGCCGGTCATCGGCCAACCCCTTGTTGAAGCTCCGGCCAACTGACCAACTCTTTTTCTCCTCCTACAGTTCGGTTTCCAGGAGTTGCAGTGAGAGGCAGAGCTTGTTGCTACTGTTTCAGCCTTGAGACCGCCTTGGATCGCTATGGTTGAGGTCCCCGCGTGTTGCCTCCGTCGTCACCGCCGCATTCGTGTCTTTAGCTCGCTTAATAGGTGAGTTTAGCTCATAATCATTCGATTAGTGTCTTCTAGCTTATGAGATTTAATTAAGTTGTATTGGTCCTAAGATAGGTGGTTAGATGAATGGTTAATATTAGTTTAGCTTAATCTTGCTTTATTTGTTTAATGATGCTTATGGGCTTAATTAAGCATGTTTAGCCTTAATTAACTGATTGTTTGTCTTAATTAACGTTTTGCTTAATTTCTGAATTTAATTTATTAAGCATTTAATTCTGGAATTTCATTGTTCATAGTGTATTGTTCACAGATTACTGTTCACATGGTAATGTTAACAAAGTACTATTTTTTTTTTTGTGACCCAAGGAACCCCGTACAGCCGGCAGCCGGCGAGTAAACCCTTAGGTGACACCATTAACAAAGTACTGTTCACGCGCACTGTTCATCCAGAAGAGAAAAATTGCCTTGTTTCATGTGTTTTGATCTTTTGAAGTGAATGTGATGTGTAAATGCATGGACATCCACATGAACTGTATGGTTTCCACAAAAAGGGGAAAAATGATTTGTCCAATGGACATTCGAAATGGACCGCTTTTATGAGAAAGTGGGTTGTAGTGGTATGCTTGCCTGATCACTAAGTGGAAACCGTCACCCAACGGGAGTTGAGGGCGAATTGTCACCCAATGGGAGTTTAGGGGCGATACCCGGCGGGAGTCGTAAGCCGGTCACAGTAGATTCTAGATTGTTGTCCCTCTTTGGGATACCGTCTAGGCGGAAATTATAGACGTAGCCATGCCCAATGGTGCAAGACGAAGCCCGATTTTTATCGGTAGCTCGGCAGGAGTCGGATGATCGCTGACTGGAAAGTTAGCTATGGCCGGGAGGTCATAAATAAGTGGAACACGCGTGAGTGTTGAGATGGTTGGGCCTTATTATGAGGTAAAATTGTGTGGCACTGTATGAGACGTGTCATAACGATTTTACTTTATAATTGGGACCCGTGTGATTGATTGATGCATGATAGGTGGCGCACTAAAGTGCAAGAGCATATGAGAATCATGTCATCATTGGTTACGGTTATGCATGAGCTGATCACATTGTTTATGGCACGCACGCATGAATCAATAACGTGCAGGGTGTGGCAATGGCCAAGTGAGATCGCTTGTGACGCGACTCATATATGATTGATGAACTGCATCATCTAATGGCCATGTACATTGCGTGTATTGTGTCGAGATATATCGTGCATGGTATGGCATACCGGGTAAGGTTGCATGAGAACCAACTATTTGATTGTTTGTTGTTAGTCGTGGTTTTGTTCGTGGGGTGATTTTGGAGAGATACCCCGAGTTGAGTTGGTGTACTAATCGGGGTTTAAGGGGTGAACTTGCTAAGTTATTGTCTCACCTCGTTGTGGGCTTATCTTTTCAGGTCCCTAGTGTGAAGAACCCGGAGCTTGAGGCAAAAGGGTCAGGAGCATGGATGGCTCAGTAGTTCTTTTTGGAGATAGACCTTATGTACATTAACCTTAGAGTTGGCCTCTGTGTATAAACTAGTTTGTTTATGAAAAGTGTTTTGGTGAAAATGGTATCCAGCTTTGCTATCCCATATTTGTGTTGTTTGGGGATTTTATCATACACTTCCGCATGTGCAATTAAAAGATAAGGGTTGGCAACGCGTCTTGGGACGTCGCTTGTTATTGACCACCGAGGGATGTACGTGGGCTCGAGGTTTGGGGCGTGACACCATTGATTCGCTTCAACTCAGTCAAACCCAACTCTAATACCAATTGTTGCGGAAACAAGCGATCGAACATTAAAATAGACAAAACAAAAACATAAATCGGACATTAAATTTATATGATTTGGTCGATGTGATCTAAGTTCACAGTGAGAGCAACAAAAAATTCCAGTATAAATCAAGTGACACAACAGAGATTAGAAGTACACTCAATTTACTCAAACACTCTCAATTTTTGTCAGCCCTCGATTACACCTTATAATCTCACACAATATATAGTCCCGTAATTTCTCACGAAATAATCTCTCAATTTCACAAAGGAATTACACAAAATCTTTCTCACAATATTTAATTTGCTTTGACACTCTCAACTTACTTCAAGTTGCAATTCACAAGAAGTAGCCTCTTAAATGCTCTTCACGAAGGACATTTACTTCATATATAGACAATAATTGGATGCAAAATATGAAACCTTCTCCAATTAGGAAATATATTCTAAAGAAGAAATCTAGTTAAATTAGGAATTTTTTTTTTCATACTCAAACTCGAAACATATTTTTAACAAAAATTTCTCTCTTTTGTGCTTTGTTGATGTTTCTAATTTTTAGGGGTTGGTCTGCTCACGTACAAATGATCCCTATGTCTAGTGGGTTTAGGATTATCATTTCGCTATAGGAACTCCTATGCTTCTTGAGAATTTTTTTGAGACCTTTTAATTAATTTATTTTTTAATTTAGATTTGGTAGATATTTGCAGGAAGAATTTGTCCTTCTCATTATGTGATTGTTTTTGAATGTGCGATCCAAAACGTGTAATTGACAAACAAGATTATCTGAACCGGAATTTTCAAATTAATTACACTAGAACAATCGCATGCTCTATGTACAAGCCAAATTGAAAATGGATATTGATGGTTTCTTGGAAAAGAAAGAGGGATAACGAATTTCAAAAGTAGGATATGCGTTGCACATAAAAGTAAGCGATTTGTGAGGTAACTGATCAGGATGTTGAACATAGCAAAGTTACCCATTATTCTTTGCATGTTGAAAATTACAAATAATGATATATTAGTCTTTTAAGGGTTGTACACCAGATTTGAAAATTGACCTTGTACATAACACAAATCATATAAAACTGAATGCCTTTGATATTAGTCATTGAGATGAAACTGACTGGTCAAAACAGGTGATAGATCCATTTTTTAACTATATTTGACAGGTTAAATTATTATATGATTAGTTATATTTAATAAATGGGTCATAAATGAATTTAAGATGGTAAAACCCAAAATAATATAGTTATTAAAAGGGTTTGCAACTTGTTTACATCTATCTCACCTCTTTCTCTTCACTCTCTCTATCCTTCACTTGATCTCGCGCTTGCTCATTTCGCGCTTTCACCTTAATTTTGGTATGATTTTTTCTAAATTTGATTAATTATGAAAATGTTTAACAATATAGGTCAGATTGAGTATGGGTTGGGTCAGGCATGAGTTACTAAATTTATAATGCGTGAAAAAATTCAAAACGGGTTATATGGGTCAGTTTGGATTAAATCATCTTCACCTCGACCCACCCATTTGACGAGTATATATGAAAGATAAAAATTATTATTTTTCTTGTTAAATAAAATAGTAATAACAAATATTTATTGGGGCATCATATAAATTAAATGGGCCAAACAAAAATTGTTGGAAAAAAATCTTTTAGATTTCTTTCCTCTTTTTTTACAATTCCCTAATTAGAAATGTCTTAATCGTTTTTCCTATTCCTGTGGATATATATACGTTATTTGTTTATCTTGACTTCTATGGAGTTCCTTTCTTTGCTATAGCTAAAAAAATTCGTTTTTTTGGAACATGCAAATGTAGAAAGCCAATTTTTTCTAATAAATGTTTTTAATGTGGCGGATTCGCTCTTTTGTCTTTCCTTTTTTCTTTATGTAGCAGAGATAGTCACATGTAATGATAGATCACAGCCATATTATTAAAAGCTTGTAGTTAAAACTGGTTTCGTTTTTAGTGCTCGAAAATAATATTCTAAAGCTTTTGTATGTTCTCCATGGCCAACAAACCTACGCCAACTGTACTCGTCACTGGTGCTGGTGGTCAAACAGGTTCTTCTCTTTCGTTAACAACTTATATTTTTTGGTGTTTGAGTTTTGAATTCCTGATAACTTCTTCTGTTTGGGCTTTGCTGTGCGACTCGTTGCTTGTTTTTATAATTTATTGTTTGATTCTTCAAAATTGACGTCACCTGATTTTCTTTATCTCTTTAAATTTATTTTCTGATTATTTTTTGTTTTTTGTTTTTTTTTTAAACTGAGGTAGACAATGGATTAGGTCGTGAGGGCGTGTGAAAGTAGAACAGATCTAGCGCAAAAGGAAGGAAACGAAGCAGCAAAGCAACCTAATCCCGATGCTATTTGCAAATTAAGCGAACGGGATTGCAATTCGTATCATTTTATCAGTATGTCAGTCTTCAATTGCCATTTCTTTGATTTTACTTAGGAAAAGTAGCATTCGAGGAAAAGTTTGGAGACGCGAACCTTGACAAAAGCGGTTAGTCTCGTGAAGGAACTCTTTTTCCCTTTTAGTGAATCGGATATGGTGGGTAGGAGGAAACGTTGAGGAAAGATGCATCGTCCACCGCCAAAAACTTTTGCGGCTAGCATTTCCAGTTAGTATGGGGACAAATATCATTTGGGTTAGATATTAGAGACGTGCAACTCTAATGAATGCAAAGTGGTTTGGCAACCTGCACCGTTACACTGAGAATTCATTATAGTCGATGATTATGTCCATGCATAATCATGAACCAAATAGCTACTTGAGGTTAACAAGTCCATGATAACAACGATATGTAAAAGCGATAAGCCATTATCCGCGGAAAGGAAGCAAAAGAGTGATCAAAGCTACAGTCTGATTGGTTCTACCGAATGATTGGACAAAGGACGATTGTACAAGTTCATTTATGTGTTAATAATACTTGGAAATTGCTATCCTGTAAGATCATACTAAGTGCTGTCTAATATACTCCAGTTGCACAGTTGCACAGTTGCACTACTTGGATTTAAGAGGCGATTATAGAAATTCTTTATTGGTGTCAATTCAGCGTGCAAAAGAAAATGAACTAGTGCCGCTTAAGATCTGGTCTAGGGTGCGTCTTGCATTTTAATGGCTCAATTTCTAAAAGAGTATGTAGACGAGCGCGTGCTCATTCACGTGAGAGGTGCTGATTTTCTCTCTCTAGTTCTCAATTTTGCCCATCTTCAGAACATTTTGAGAAGAGACACGATGTTGAGTTTTCCTCACTTTCAAAAGGTCTCCTTTCTTCTTATGGCATTAAGGTTATCATTGTTATTTATTCTTTGAGATATTTTTCTTTGACAGGTCAAATAGTTTATAAGAAATTGAAGGAGAGGCCAGACCAATTTGTTGCAAGAGGTCTCGTCAGATCAGAAGAGAGCAAGGAGAAAATTGGGGGAGCTGATGATGTTTATGTTGGCGATATAAGGGATGCCAGCAGTATAGTTCCTGCAATACAAGGCGCTGACTTTCTTATTATTCTCACCAGTGCTTTTCCAAAGATAAAGGCTGGTTTTGATCCCACTAAGGGTGGAAGGCCGGAGTACTATTATGAAGAAGGAGCTTATCCTGAGCAGGTCATTTTACATACTCTGTTTACACAGCCTACGGACATCGATTGTCCTTTTTATCTGCTCTAACAAAATATTTTGCATCTCAGGTTGATTGGCTTGGACAGAAAAATCAAATTGATGCTGGTCTCTAAATTGTGCCCATTGGAATTGATTTTGAGATTCTGAGTTCCTTGGCATGCCTTTTGCTGATATATATGATTTCTTTCTACAGCTAAAGCTGCAGGAGTAAAGCAAATAGTTTTGGTTGGTTCAATGGGTGGAACAATTCCCAATCACTTTTTGAACAGCTTGGGGAATGGAAACATTCTGGTCTGTATTCATTAATCTCCGCAAAATACTTTGAAATGGTTTTTGATCTCTTCTCACTTGGGCATATTTTGTCATGGAGCTTCCATTCCATTGACCATCACTGTGGGTAATTTTTCCGTGTTATTTGTTTTTTACTGGGAGGAGGGGAGGTAGACAAATAAAGGGTGGAAGAAACCGGCGGGGGGGTAATCCTTCTTCCGCTACTGGAAATGTTTGCAAAATGCAAAGCACACGAAATTTTTCAGTCAATTACGGTAGATGTTGGCTGACAGATTGTTGAAATTTACTTAAGATAAATTTATATTGGTAAGGCCTACTCATGTTATTGGGAAAGCAACTATGAGCCTACGGTAGGGAAAAGTGAATATCAAATGCTTAAGTTGAAATGGTTCTTCACAGAAGGACTCAAGACTACTATTTATTTCTGTGAGTTTCTCGAGTGCTAAGTATCAGCTTTCATCTTGTTCGTCTCTGGAGATGAATGCCTTCCTTTAATATTATTTACTGGGTCAGTAAACGAGTAAGGAATTGTATATCATGGCAAAATATTAACTTTTGCTATTTTACAGGTGTGGAAGAGGAAGGCTGAGCAGTATCTGGCTGATTCTGGCGTTCCATACACAATAATAAGGTAGATTCGAACTTCTGAGATATACAAATTTTTCCAACAATATTACTGATTAAGTCTCTCTATCTGCGACCCCAAAAAAAAAGTCTCTCTCTCTCTCTCTCTCTCTTGCCTGCTCTCAGGTGCATATCCAGAGATGAATGGACATTATAATCCACTTTTGCAATACATCATATTTGTGGTACATTTTCTTTCTAAGCGACATGAAAACACTTTAATTCGAGAAGTTGATCTGATTTAATGTTCTAAACTGGTGATTGATTACCGATTAATTAGTCATGAGCATGCCAGCTTCTAATGAAAATCAAAGTATTGGTTTAGTAGATACCATTGCTTATTGGCTGAACATAGTAGCAACTGTTGTTGCTTTCACTGGACTGGAGCATGCCTACTGACATCTATCTGATTCAGGGCTGGAGGCTTGCAAGACAAAGAAGGGGGTGTCCGTGAATTAATTGTGGGCAAGGATGATGAGATTCTTCAGACACCGACAAAAACCATCGCAAGGGAGGATGTCGCAGAAGTTTGCCTTCAGGTGATTATTAATGCTGTTATGTATATCGTTCTTTTAGTTTAACCTGCGAATTTAGATTTTCCAATCCAATTTAAATAGGCGCTCAATTCAGTCTTTTCCTCTTAAATAGGCGCTGCTCTTTGAGGAGTCAAAATACAAGGCTTTCGATCTGGCCTCAAAGCCCGAAGATGCTGGTACACCCACAAAAGATTTTAAGGCTCTATTTGCCAGTGTGAGCACCAAATTTTAACATTGCAAGTGGCCATCGGTTCTTAGCTTAATTGTTTCTCAGTTGCTTTTGCTAAGTTTATGGAGAGGGGGAAAGAAAGATAAGGAAAATAAAAGCAGATGTACAAGAATTCATGTCTCCACAGAACGGTGCAAGTGGCAATTCTGTGGTAAACTTCATCTGATGTGGCCCAAGAATATGTTCAAACAACAAAATTTGGGTATTATTTACTGGTAAAAACTGCATGCCTATTTGACAAATGTGCATTGGACATGTTTTTCCTCCATGGTCCGTTTCTGATGCTAGCGGTAACAGGTGATTTAGGTCGATAAATACATAGCAGGTGCTATATGCTTGCATCTCTCCCTTCTGTACGCCTGACCAGCCTTTGTTCAGAACTGTGTTGATGGAGAAACTTTTGCATGGTCTATAGATAATGTAGACTGAACCCATATGGATTGTTGCTCATATCTGTCCCACTGCTGAACCTACATGACCCATTGTTCTGATGATATTGATACATTATGGCCGATGAACCATGCTATGACTTCCATGGGCTGATGGAACGATATTTAGTTGAGTAGGACAGACCAATCTGTTTAGAATGAGATGAATATATTTGAATCTACTTGCTGTAATGTCAGTAAGAAGATTGAAATCGTAATGCTAGTAGGAAGCATTGGATGTTGATCGAAATAAGGAGGTATGGATTACGTGTTCGGGAATCTGAAAGCTGCAAAGCAAGGGAACAGGAAACTTCTCAGTGCATATGCCAGATTCACAATTTGGTCCCGTTATACTGTGATGGTTGAACAAACAGGTGCCTCAACATCAGGATCCTTTCGTTTGCCTTTTCGGTTAAAACTTGTCTCATATTTTCTCAAAAAATGTATTTCCTTTGCGAAAACAAAAGATGTTAAATTTAAATAAAATGTTTTGAACACCTTTTATTGGGGAAAATAGGGTGTGATTTGTCGTAGCCAAAAAGTCACAACCAGTGAACAAGACCAGGAGAAACAAGCGTTGAAATGCGCCTGGAGATATCACGTCACAAATCCAAGCACCACATCAGCAAGACTTGTGTCTGCAACATACAAGGAAACCTAGGCCACACGGGAGTGGCCTGGATGGCAGTTTCATTGCCGGCTGGCGAATTGGTGAGTAACATGATTTTGATGACAAGACAGTGATATGGCGGAATTGGTGCATGGATTCCTCGATCGATTGCAGGTGAAGAAGTGACAGTCGCGGTGATGGGAACCAAAGGTCTTATGATATACGACAATGGAGGAAGATGTGATGATGAAGGCAAGCGGAAGATGAGAGTGGCTCTGGCGTAGAGCCGCAGGGAGCAGAGTACAAAGTTGTTGGGAAGGGAACTCGCGGTGGCCGGCGGCAACCATTAAGACAAGGCGGCTAACAGGATTGGTGCAGGGGGTTCTATTGAAAAGTCCTTGCAGTGGATCAATGATAATCGGTCTTCGGCGTTTCGAGGCAGGGAGATTGCTCACCTCTATCTTGAGAACGTCCTCATCCTCTTCAAGAAACACATGGTAAAACGAAAAAACCTCAGTCAGAAGAAACCCTAAAATAACCAAAAAGTTAATTTTGTTTAAACAGCTACAAAAATGAAAATAAAGGCAGAATTATCAATCCAGTTGTAAACTTATTGTACTAATTCTAATATAGTCCTAAACCTTTCAATTATTTTACTATAGTCCCTAACTTTTGTTTGAAATTTTAATATAGTCCATTTTTTTTGCGTAAAATTTCAATATAATCCTAAACCGTTATGTGAAATTTCAATGTAATTCTAAATCTTTATGTGGAATCTCAATGTAGTTGTTTTGGCGAATTTGTGACATCCTTAATTTGGACCCTTATCTAGATCGCGAGGGATGGACAAAGGATTGGTACATTAGTAACGAGAATAGACTGTGACGCAATGTGACTCAAGATTAGGGTTGCAATAGACTGGAGCGTTCGACCATGAGAAGGCCGTTTGTGTCACGCCCCGATCCTCGGGCACACACACATTTCTACTTGGTCGATTTTATAATGCGATATCCCGGGACTAAGTATCGCCGACCCTTTCGTTTATTAAGCACATGCAGAAGCAGTTATAAATCCCCAGACAATAAAACAATGGGATAGAAAAGTAATGCCATATTTTTCATATTGAAATCCACAACCAAACCTTTATACAATCACACCTCAAAGTACTTCACAAAACTTTTCTTAACTTTCTAGTCTCACACTATTCACATTTAGACAGGATTCACAAAGAGGATGGGATTATAGTCCTCATCCGGGTCGTACTCGGATCATCATCGGGGTTCTCCTCCAGGTACTCCTCTTCGGTTTCTTTCTCCTCAGACTCCTCATCAGGGTCCTGAAATGTTGTCCCACAACCGGGATGAGACTATGTCTCAGCAAGTTCTACCCCACTAAGACTCGATTAGGAAACCAATACGCTAACCGGGCTGCCTATACACGCACAGGTCAGAAGACTTACCTTGGCCTCAAATTCCACTTGCATATTAGCACAGATCAATAGGCACCCAAGCAATTACATCACAGATTAATATCTCGATCAATCGATCTAGTCGATTACATGTCAATCCGACTATTCCCCGGCCATCTCCCTTATTCAGTCTCAAATCGTACTCACGACTTCACGAGCATAGTCTACCACTTTTCTTGGCAACAAATTACAGTCCAAAGGACACGACCTATCTTTAGGTAACAAATTACGGCCCAATGGGCGCAACCTTTAATAGGTGGCAGATTACGGCCCAACGGGCGCGACCGACTCCAAATTCGGTGGCAAATCTTGGCCCAACTGGCATAGCCATACTTCGATGACTTTTGAGGTTCAACTCACAACCTCTCACAGTCAAATTCTAATTGAATACCGACACTGATCAATCTTGGGATAAATTCCCACATAATCATCAACTCACTCAATTTCCACACGATATTAACATAACTGATGGATCTTAGCCAAGAGTATATTCAAATCACTCTCACAAACTTCTCCACTTAACAGCCCATCAAAGCATTATTGACGCTAAACAATCATACTCGGCCATCCGCAACTCAATTACTCAATCTTAATCAATTTAGGAATAATTTCTCAAATTGCACAATTAATTCAATTCAGCACAACGTAGAGCTCAAATAAATAAACGGACTGCACCACGACAATCAGCACGAAATTTCGGTCGTCGGATATCCTTGCCTAATTTCCGAAAAATAAATAATTAAATAATTAATTTCGAAAATTAATAAATAAATACTAAAAATCCAATTTAGGCCCGTAATGCCTAATTGAAGCCCGATAAGAGTCGAGAAAAATCCCGAGATGCATTCAATAACTAATAGGAGCTATGTACTTGCTAATGACTATGTCTAACCACCTAACATGCATTATTAAGTCACTAATTTAATTGCTCTAAACTAATCTAACCACATAATTACACTTAATTAAATCTAATCAACCCTTAAGCATCATTAGTCTACTAAGCAAGGATTAGTGAGATTACTCACTTGATTAAAAGCGGGGATTGGGACACTGCGACGGCGACGTGACGGCAGCCGAATTCCAAATTTTCGGCGGCATCGATGGACTCTCGGGCCGGGTCCAAAAGCTTTGCAAGCCCACAGCAAAATGATGGGCTTGGTTGATGGGCTTGGGCTTGCTGAAATCTTAGGTTTTTTCTGTTTTGAAAATGGGCTGATTTGGGCTTGAAGATTTCGCTTGATCCGTGGGCTTCAAAGGCTGAATTTCACATGGGCTGCAGGTTGCTGGAATTTGCTAGCCGAACTGCATGCAGCGAAGATGGGCCAAAGACACACGGAGAAGAGCTGGGCTTGGGCTTCTCGCGGACTTGGACGGCAACAGCAGCTTGTTTCGGTTGCTGCCGTAGTCAACTAGGGAGAAGGGGACGTTTATTTGTTGACCGAAGAGGCAGAGAACTGCCGGATGCGATGGACGTTGATGATGGAAGAGCTCGGTGGATGCTGCTTCAGTGCTGCTGGACGCGTGGCCTTGGGGTTCGGTGGTCTCTTGGTCAATCTTCGGTGGACTCTGCTTGAACGGTGAAGGCTTCGGTCACCACTTGGGCTTCGCTGGTTGACTACCGAAGACGCATGGACGAGGATGGCAGCGAGAGAGAGAAGCAGCTTGCGGATTCAACTGAGTGGCGTCGCTTGAAGGCTTCTGCTGAAGATTGACCGTGGAGGGGCGAGCTGGCGGAGAAGCGGACGAGTGGCAGCTGCTTCGTGGAAAATCTTCGGTGGAGGCAGCAACTGACTCGAAGAAACTCTGGCGCTGAAGACGTGGCCGACAAACCGCTGGTGGAGCAGCTTCGTGGAAAGGAATTTGTGGGCTGAGGGCGTGAGAAAAAAAAAATACACGGAGAGAGGGAGAGAGTTTTTGAGGCGGCGAGATGGGGATTCGGTGGAGAGAGAAAACGAAAATTGAAGATGTTTGGAAATAAAATGAAAGTGGAGGCCTTCGGTGGAGAGAGCTCGTGCGAGGAAGCTGGGACGGAGGAGGCGTGCACGCCAAGCTTGGAATAATGAGGCCTAAAGTCAACAAAGCCAACCCATTTCATTAAATGCATTGTCCCCCAAAACCCACAAACCTATCCTCTTGGTCTCCCAATTATTCTTTTGCAAATTAATCCATAATTAGCTAAATGGGTGCCAAAATACAGCCTCAAAACCTTAGTTCCGCATTTCACTAGATTTTGAGCTTCAATTTCTTTACAAATTCCCCGAATTTGATGTCCAATTTCCTCGAAGAAAAAGCTTATACCATTTCTGCAGGTGCCCATCGTCAAATAGCTCGGCTTGAAAGTCAAAACTCTCCTCAATTCGGCCAATCCGAATTTCTGTTAATTTCCGCGACGTCCGAATCGATTTTCCGTAAAAATCCCGGAATCTCCAAAAAATCTTCTGAGACTGAATCAACGTTCCTAAAATAGCTTGTGACACCACAGAACTTTCAATTTCTGAAATCGGGTTCGAATTTACGGTTAATTTCCATTCAACGTGTTTTTAGCGTGACCTAGGCTACCGGGTAACTTTCAGGCATTTTTAAGTGCAAATGACCCGTGGTCGATTTTCTTCGAGCCACTATGAACCCACTCGACTCATTGGCGACTCTCGATTGTCGTGAAAATCTCGAGGATCCAAATACGGACATAGGGTACCAAAACGATAGAGAAATCAAATTAGTGTCGGCCGACGAGAATTTTCCAATTTAGTGGTGTCACCCACAATTAGCCACACATTTCAATCGAACCAACCTATATTTGATCTCAAATCGATTTATATCTGTGCCGTAATGATCTCGACAGATGAGCACGGTCAAAAAGCCGATTCTTGGTCGAGTTCTCAAGTCTATTTGCCTTAAAATCCTTAATGGTTTCCCAAAATAGTCTAGTTATCTCTAGAATGATCAGTTCTGAGAACAGCCCTATAGACGCTTCAATGAAATGCTCGATTTATTCAGTAGAAAACATGACCGAAAATCTGGGATGTCACAGTTTGACCATAAAGATTGTTGTGGGTGATCACGTTCTCTCACGAGTTAGTCAATGGACGGGTATAGATCGATTCAGTTCGAGTATATACCGGTCGTGGATGACGTTGTATGATCAATGTACTGCTTGTGAATGACCCTAATCCAATCCCGAACGACCGTGAGTTCAGGATAGGTTGATCGATCCTACTTGATTACATGACAACCGAGGGTCATTCATGGATTGACCAAACTCAAATAAAAGTCACGCATAAAGCCGTGAATAGGCATCGAACTTAGTTCCAGTCTTGCCGCGCAAGCTCCACTAATGTTGCCCAAATTCGTGTAGGTCGTGCTAAAGCCATTTTCGATTGAAACTCAGCCACAAACTCCAGTTTGATTACAAGTGTTGATTGTAGATGTTATCAAGACATTCCTATCCAATTGAAATGATATTAGTGACCTCGTTAGTGCATTAGTTGGAGAAATGCGCTAATTTGAGGAAATAGACTTTAGTGGACCTAAAGATGAGACCAATTTAGCTTCTTAAGATTTAATTGAAATGAGACAAATTTTTGAAAGCCATTCAAAGGGTGGCAGGCGCCCATTGGAAGAAGACAAGGAGGATTGGACCATTTAATTTGTGTGACAAATTTAACTTTCTTGCATTTAGCCAATAATTGAAACTTGAAGATGAGCTCTTGGCTTGGCATTTGTAGGGTTGATCTCTTATTGCTGATCAAGTTTGAGGCCATCATGAACACCGGACAATAATGCACCTTGCATTAAACGTGATTGACACCCATCTCTTCTCTCCTTTCTCCTTATTCCTTAAGTTTTCTTTATTGCTCTCTTTTTCTCTCTCCCCCCTTCTCACTTGGCTGACCCTCACCCTCTCTCTCTCTCTCTCTCTCTCTCTCTTCCCTCTTCTCTCCCTTAGCTCGCCTGTCTGCCCACCCTTTCGCTCGTCCACCCGCTTGCTGTCATTGCACCGCTGATGCTGCAACTATCATGCCACCATCCTCATGCCGTCCACCGTCGTCGCTGCCATTCCATCCTTGAGTCGCCATCCCTTCGTCATTCGTGTATTTTGCATCTCGATTATTTGTAAGTAGATTTTCTAAATGTCGACTAAACCCTTATGTTACGTAACTCGAAATTAGGTTCGATTCTAGTGTTATTAAAGTTATCATAGGTAAAGGAGCTCATGTGATTAATTTTGTATAGTTTGCTCATGATATGTTTGGGTTATAAGGCTTGGAAATGAGCGAGGAGTGAGTATGTGGTTGTCAAGGTTGTTTGTGTTGGCATGATTAGTAGAAATAATTCATTTAGACTTAGATTATTGCTTAGATTAGAAAGATTGCCATGATTGTTGCTTGTCGACCATTTGTTATCGATACTGAGGCTTAACCTTTATGTTTGATTGCTATGGTCAATTGTATAAGCATTATGTGATGTAGTTTATTGTGTGTCATGGCTATTGTGGTTTAATCGTCCATTTGTATTGCTATTAGATTTGATTTTTAAGGATTATTATTGCGATATGGATGTGGTCTTCGCATATAGAAGTCCATAGGTCATGATCAATGCCTGAATTCACATCAAGCCTTCGAAGCTAGAATTTCTTTGGTTCTTGGACATGCGTGGAAGCACGCCAGGCCGGGTCACTCTCTTGGTTAGGCGATATTGAAGCATATTGTTTGATTTGGGTTTGACCAAGGTCGGTACTCAAGCGTAATGAGTCAAGCCACGATTCTAGTTTTGTGCTCGGCATATTTTATCAACGCATTTCTAATAGGTCATAAGTTACACATTGCTTGGCATGCCCTTGGGGCATTCATACCTCATATTAATAGGAAAGATAAAGCCGGTTGTGTACTTGATTCGTATGGTCACATGAGGGATTCCATCACCAAAGATTTCGAGGGAAGATGCCACCACCAAAAGACGTCGGAGAGTGATGCCTAGAGGTTTTTGGATGCCATTCGCAAGAGTGTCATATCGGAATGATACCCGAAAGGATGCCTAACGGGTTTCAAATGCTATACTTGATGGGGCAAGATAATGTCTTGGAGGTTCCTGGAAGAGCCGGAGGGTTTTGATTATGTGTGATTAATTATTGTACTCAAGAATGCATAATATCATGGGATATTATGTGATTCTGGAGGCGCTAAACGTGTGCGAAACATTTTATTGTTATATGCATACTTTGGAGGTTGTTTTATTACTCAAGCATGTTTGATATGGCCTTACATGAGATGTGTAAGACACGTGTATAATTTAATTGTCATTTTTAGTGACTTGAAAGGCATGTGCATGCTATAATTGTTATTTGTGACGTGAGAGGCATGTGGATCTTCTAAAGGCTGTTAATTGAGTCTCGAAAACCATGGTAACATTTTAGATGTTAATATTTGACCCATGGTAATATTATTGGCTATTAATTGCATTATTTATAGCATGTGTGAATATTTATGCTATAATTTAGGACTTGAGGGACTTATCTATGATGTTGAAGTCATTAATTGATATGTTTTATGAGTAAGGGATACCTCATAGAATTCTGATAGGACAAATGTCTAGGTAGAGGATGGGTTCCCTCATGTATATAGTTAAGGCAAAGCATAGATTTTGCTATTGATTTGCTATCAACATGTTTAGGTTAGGTAAATCGTAAGCTTCTAATGCGAGGCATCCACTTATACGAGATTTAGGTTATTTACTTATTAAGTTTTCAACTCATTTGTTGTTATTTAACCTTTTTTCAGGTCCAAAGGAATGAGTCTTCCACCTTCACATTTTGGTCTCCCAATACATATGGAAGTCATGGTACTTGATTATGAGGACGCTACGACCGACATCCTCTTCTAGCACCACACCAAGACGGTGTGGGTGGATGAGGGTGTGGGTTACCTCGTTCCCCATCTTTTTGTGGATTGGTTTGCCTGGGTCGACAAGGACTTCTACAGTCTTCTGTGCGGGTTTGACGATCCACCCGATGACGTTGATGGATTGGTGTTGCCCCCTTCTGATGGCACCGTGGATGACCCCGAGTCCAACCCCGGCTACAATCCAAAGCCCAAGCCTTAGCCGTGAAGATACTAGTTTTTAATGGGAACCATTTTTGGCAGCCGTCCTTATACAAGGAGCTAGGACTAACCCCCTTTATATCTTTTGTGTGAGGATGAAAAATCTAAATGGCCCTAAAGAAAATGGCTTGTAAATGAAACGTTTTGGTTATGTAAATGAAGCATATAAGTTGTGTAGTATATCCATGTTTTCCTTACTATCCAATATTGTTGTTGATTCGGTGATTGAGTTGCACACTTCCACATGTTCTTAATGGAAAAATAAAAATCAATTGAATGGCAACACCTCCCGGGATGTCGCATATTAATCCTGACATAGTGGATGTCGTATTCCTATGGAGAGGATAAGGAGATTCGAGGCGTGACAAAGTTTTTATCTTAAATTGCAATGTGGTGGTCTAATCATCATTAGCTATCCTACATAGATGGCTGACAACCTAATCGTAGACAAAATGAATCGAAATAACTTCATTTCGTATAAGTTTCCTATATAGGGATGTTGGAAAATCTTAAAGAGTAAGACGTCCTCTATTATGGAAATTTGGAGTAGAAAATTCCAATTGAAATTTGGCATTTATTTTATTTTATTTATTTTATTTTATTTTTAGGACGCTAGATCTAATAAGGAGCAAGGTCAAGAGATTGCCCATAATGTGAACCAACTTTCTCATCCCTAGCAACTTGTTTTGGGAACTTGTAATATACTTGAATGGTTGCCAGTGCTTTTGAAAGGATTGAGTATCATCTAGATTATTGCAGATAATTTCTAACCTCTCATACCTTATGAATTTAATTGATCTCTTTATATCAGCCTACACAAATCAATTGAAGTGGGACAAGAACCTTTAGAGTTAGAGTAGATTGTGGGGTCATCTAAATGGAGAGCTTGACACTCATTTTGGAAGACGCCACATTTTCTCCAATTTTTTTGGCTTCTCTTTCTCATCCTTAGGTTCTTCGAATAATTATGTGGACCCTTGATCTTTGACGGGGTTTTTAGTCCAATCTTGCCAACCTACATATAAAAAATGTCAAGTCACAAATAGAGTGGCCAATCTTTCCTAACTTGACAAATTTGGTTGAATTGTTCCTCTTTGATTGTTGCCTGAATAAATTTGGTGACGTGCTTGAGCAACAACCGGAGAATATGCATAATTTGGAAATGCGCAATTATCAATTGCTTGCTAGGCTATTAGGTTTTTGGAGATTAAAAGGGGGCTTCGACAATAGAGTGTGCAAAGTTGTGATCACATGTTGTGATTAAAGGTTTGGAGGGCAAAAGAAAACCTAGAGTGCCAAATCTTAACATGATGGGACACTTCAGTATCAAAAGTTGTGAAAGGTACACTTAAGTGCCACTTTTTTTTGAAAAATGAGACATCTGAGTGCCAAGTTTGGCAAACTTCATCGGAAATCCTATGTAGCTCGCTGAAGAGTTGACTCAACTTTGGCGCACCCAAAATGATGCTATTTCCATAGTTGGCCAAAATAAAAGCCCTAAATTTGCCAAAATGACGTCGTCTCCTCAATTGCCCCAAAACTAAAACCCTAAATCAGCTTAAATTCCCATTGAAGCACTCAAACCCTAATCCTGAATCCTAATTTTGATTTGCCCTAAATTCCACCGACGAATATTGAAAATGGAGAGCAGGACTTTCAACAGTGATTCAAATTCCTCTCATTGAAGCGAAGGAGAATGCAAGCGTTTCTATTTTTTTAGGTTACCGAGTCCAAAAAAGAATATCGTGGACTTGAATGAATACTGAGAGAAAATTCTATAGATGTGCCTAATATAGAGAAGGGTCGAAGCGTAAAAATTTCAAATAGGTTGATATGAAGTTCTCTCACTGAGCCACAGAGGTGATATTGGACCTACTTGATGGACGACATCAACCTCTATCTTTGTTCGTGGATGACTTGGAAAATGTTGACTCAATACAAGCTGAAGCATTTTCAACTAACCATTTGAAGAATGGAGTTTCAAAGATGGAAATTGAATGGAAGTGTTACTAAGCTTTTATTGTGATATTATTTTGTTGTCTATCCTACTTAATGATAAAATCTAAAGTACTTGAAGATGAGAAGTTTCTTCAATTGCCATAGTTGAAAATGAGTGGACAAATGTAATTGTTTTGGATTAAATGTAGGTTATTCTTATTTTATTTTTTTTGAAGATGAGAAGAAGTTTGCGTTGTCCACAATATCGTTGTGGCTTTGTTGTTGTTTGTATTGTCATATGTATTATGACTTATTTCTTGTGCTTTTTGGGAGGTCAAGAAAAGGGAATGAGTGAATGAGATGCTACTTGTACTATGTTTTTTTTTTTTATTCTTCTTGAATATAAACTAGCAAGGATGCCTATTAGGTCAATGTTTTGTGATGGCTTCTTTACTTGAATTGAATGTAAATCAACAAACATTGAATTGAATGGGTTGCTTATTTGGTTTAATGCAAACCAGCATATCCATAGGATAAGTGCTACTTATGGTTAATCAAGTGCCATAAGTTGTATCTGGTGATCACTTAAGAGCTAGTCATGATGAAAAAAAGATCATTTAAGTGTTAGGTTATTATTAAAAGTGATAAGTGCTACTTGTGGTTAAAAATGAATACTTAAATGTCAAGTTTTTTAGAATGTAATCAATTAATTGCCAATTTTTGTAGATTTCCTATAAAAATTGCACCAACCACCAATCACCACCAGCCACCACCGATCACTAGCCACCACAAGAAATACCCCAGTCACTTGTCATAAGGCAATACTTCAATAAGTAAACACTTTGTTTGAAAAATAGGATATCTGAGTGCCAAGTTTGGCGAACCTTACCAGAAATCCTATGTAGCTCGCTGAAGAGCTAACTCAGCTATGACACACCCAAAACGATGTCGTTTCCATAGTTGGCCAAAATAAATGCCCTAAATTTGCCCAAATGATGTCGTCTCCCCAATTGCTCCAGACCTAAAACCCTAAATCAGCTAAAATCCCCATTGAAGTGCTTGAACCTTAATCTCAAACCCTAATTTTGATTTGTCCTAAATTCCACCGCTGAATATTGGAAATGAAGAGTAGGAATTTCATTAGCGATTCAAATTCCTCTTATCGAAGTGAAGGAGAAGGGAGCATTTCTATTTTTGTAGATTATTGAGTCCAAAAAGAACATTGTGGACTTGAATGAATCTTGGAAGAAAATTCTATGGATACGCTCTATATTAAAAATTGTCGAAGTGCAAATACTTCAAATGTGTCAATACAAAATTCTCTCACCAAGCCACAGATGTGATATTGGACCTACTTGATGGATGACATAAACCTCTATCTACGTTCGTGAATGACTTGGACGATATTGACTCAATGCAAGCTGAAGCATTTTCAACTAACCATTTGAATAATGAAGTTTCAAGGATGAAAATTGAATGGAAGTATTAATAAGCATTTATTGTGGTGTTGTTTTGTTCTATCCTACTTAATGATGAAATGAAAGGTACTTGGAGATGAGAAATTTTTCCAGCTATCATAGTTGAAAATGAGTGGACAAATATAATTGTTTCGGATCAAATGTAGATTAATTTTTATTTTTATTTTTTTAAGATAAGAAGAAGTTCGTGTTGTTCATAAGATTGTTGTGGTTTTGTTGTTGTTTATGTTGTCATATATATTATGGCTTATTTCTTGTGCTCTTGGGGAGGTCAAGAAAAGGGAAGGAGTGAATAAGATGCTACTTGTACTATTTTTTTATTCTTCTTGAATATAAACTAGCAAGGATGTGCATTAAGTCAATGTTTTATGGTGACTTCTTTACTTGAACTGAATGTAAATAAACAAATATTGAATTGAATGAGTTGCTTCTGTAGTTTGTTGCAGAACAGTATATACATAGGACAAACATGAGTGATTACTCAAGTGCTATAAATTGTATTTAGCGATCACTCAGTGCTAGTCGTAATGAAAAAAAAAAGATCACTTAAGCGTTAAGTTATTATTAAAAGTGATCATATAAGTGCTATTTTTTGTTAAAAGTGAACACTTGAGTATCAAGTTTTTTAGAATGTGATAAGTTAAATATCAATTTTTGTAGGTTAGCCCAAAAAATTGCACTAGCCACCACTACCCGCCACACTAAATACCCCAACCACTACCACTAGCCACCATCGGCATTGTGCTAGTGGTCTGTTTTGTAGAAGATACTAGTGCAAGTTGAGTCTTGCACTAGCTTGTACTAGCACCACTTGGTATAAGATGTGCACACTGCACATTTACATCAGGTGTTGCACAAGCACCTAATACCCACCACCACTAGCTACACTAGCACCCTAGCAACCAGCCATTATGTTGGTTGTGAGTCTATTGCAGAAGGTGATAGTGCAAGCTAAGCCCTGCACTAGCTTTTACCACCACCACTTGGTATAAGATGTACACATTGCACAATCGCACCAAGTATCGCATGAGCCCTTAACCCCCACCATAGACTCACCATCAAGCATCACTAGCCATCACCACTAGCCACACTAGCACCCTAATTATCACCACAGACCTATTACCATCAATAGTAAGTAAAAGCAGAATCCAAAAAATGAAAAAGGCAAAAAAAATCGACAAGCAATAAGATCATTCCATTGATTTGAAATTAAGTCTCACAAACTCAATGACAAACTAAAAAAAATATCATCCACAAAAAGTTATAAACAAAACTGACTCTTGAGCCCACAAACCCATCCCATCCTATCTCATCAATTAATATGCGCAACCCCTGATGGTTGTGCTCTTTTTGATGGACCTTTCACTTTATTCATAATTATTGCAATATTTCTAACTAGATGTGCAACTTCTTTGACCACCGTCTCAGGATGCACTAATTCAAATGGAGCTACAACTATGCCAGGCTGAATTGATTCGGATGGAGCTGTAGCTGTCCCAAGCTGAACTGATTCAGATGGACCAACAACTAGATTCTTATTTTTTTCTTGTTAGCGTAACCGTTGATTCTTGAGTTGGGCTTTGAGAGATAAGAACCTCTGAACTTCTCCTTAGCTACAAAAAGATAACTAAATTGTCAGCAAAAATTTGCACCAAAAATTAAATTAAATATAGCAAATAAAACTTACATTAAGAATAACTGTTCCAGCATGCTTATATATATAAAGGCCATAATCTTATTGTCCTAGCATCTTCCCAAGAGCCCCTCTTATTCAAAAGGGGAGCATCATTTTCAGAAACTTGTGGTTTGTTAACCCTTCTTCTTGCCTATGATTTCCTGAGCTCTTTTTTTGGCCTTTCAGTTAGCCATTCAGCTTTAGCTACATTTAGCCCTTTAGTTACAGTAGGGGCTTCTCCGGCCAATACTTCAGCTGGGCGTTTTCTAGATGGCTTTCTTGTAGCTAGCCCTTAAGCTAACCTTGTTCTAGTTATCTTTCTATTTAGCCCTTCAACTTTGATGAAACCTTATGCGTAAGTGCTAGTATAAACACCTAAAGGGGGTGAATAGGTGTGAAGACAATTTTTCGTAAGTAACAATGAAAATATTTTGCTTTTAAAAACTGAGTCTGAAGAATAACAGACTTTGAGCGAGTTCAAATTTTAGCAGTTAAATAGAACTACGAACAAAATAAAGGAGTTCGGGGAAGAGAATAAGAACATAGAATTTATAGTGGTTTGGCTTAGATTAAGCCTACGTTCACTCTCCATGCTGACAGCCTTCTGCCTAGATTTCACTAAGAATCAAAAGAGATTTTACAATCTTACGATCTCTACTTCATAGTGAAGAATCTCTACTGCTCTTTCACGAAGTCTCACTATGAGTTTCTTTCTTTTGTATATAACTTTGAGCTCAGTATTTGAAGTAACAAGGAAATGGAAAGCTTCAGACTTTGAAATTTCTCTTTCACGCACTCTTTCGAACAACTGGAGAGTCCACCTTAAATACTCTTTCATGCCTTATTGACCATTGGCACTTTCCAAAGGAATTCTTCTAATCTATCCACTGTATAGAATCAATCAAGGAGATCTCGAGCCGTTTGAAGATTGTGATAAAAACCCGTCAATCTTGTTCGCCCATACAATCAGGATCTTAATTTCCATAAGTGGATTTTTTTCTATATTTACTTGCAATCCGAAAAAGATTTGATTTATCTAAATTGATTTCAATAAAAATAATCAATCTTGTAGGTGATATATCCAACCAGAAAGCTATCCATAAACCATACGAACCGAACTCCTGAAGAGATAAACAAAATCTTGCATCTGGATAAGTCTTCATTCTTCAGTAGCATTCAGTCTGGAATTTGTCAGTGTGGACAAACTTTTGATGTCGAACAAACTTTGGCACTAAAGTCTGGCAATCTTCAGAATAAACTTTGGATTAGTTTTGTCAACTTTAAAACATCAAATGAGTTTTCTCCAACAATCTCCTCATTTTTTATGGTGACAAAACTTCCCTGCAGATTTAAGAACTTATGACCTGCAAAACAATATTTTAGCAGTACATGATATCTTACCAAAACAATTTGTTTAGGATCTGGATAGCATTGATTCTGTAACCACAGAAAACATGTTAATCTTGAAGAATTAGACATATATCAAATTTAAGCATTCATCCATATCCATAATCATGACCACAAAAGTTCTACAAAAGTTAAGTTCTGTAGAGTATAAGTATTTGAAACAATCAAACAGAATCAGATTTGCAATATAGAAAAGTTAACAGAATCAAATCAAGGTTTAAATCTACACGTTCTCTCCCTTTTTGTCATCAGCGGAAAGTGGAGAAAGTCAAAATAGAAAAGAGATAGAATGAAATCAAGTTTGTCTTGGAATTGAACGAGTTGGAAATCCTCCATTGACTGAATTGTCTCCTCCAACTTTCGCACTGTCTCCTTTAGCTTCTCAACATCTTCGATCTTGGCAGTCTATGAAACTTGCTGATATAAAGCTTGAACTTGAAGGCTTAAAGATTGTACCTTCTCATTGAGAGAATCTGAAGTAGATTGCAAAGCAAAGTGAAGCTCCTGGATCTCAAACTCCATATCATATTGCTGTGCTTTTATCTCTAGAATGAGCTAGAGCAGCCTTTGAAAGTCTGCATTAGGTTCTGTTTGCGCACTAGCCTTAGCGCGTTGAGTTCGTCTTGGAATTGAACGAGTTGGAAATCCCCCATTGACTGAATTGTCTCCTCCAACTTTCGCACTGTCTCCTTTAGCTTCTCAACATCTTCGATCTTGGCAGTCTGTGAAACTTGCTGATATAAAGCTTGAACTTGAAGGCTTAAAGATTGTACCTTCTCATTGAGAGAATCTGAAGTAGATTGCAAAGCAAAGTGAAGCTCCTGGATCTCAAACTCCATATCATATTGCTGTGCTTTTATCCGGATCTCAAACTCCATATCATATTGCTGTGCTTTTATCTCAGAATGAGCTAGAGCAGCCTTTGAAAGTCGTTTGCATTAGGTTCGTCTTTTGCGCACTAGCCTTAGCGCGTTGAGTTCGTCTTGGAATTGAACGAAGTTGGAAATCCCCCATTGACAAAGTGAATTGTCTCCTCCAACTTTTTTCGCTAGAGCAGCCTGCATTGTCTCCTTTAGCTTCTCAACATCTTCGATCTTCCAACTTTCGTGACTGTCTCCTTTAGGTGAAACTTGCCGATATAAAGCTTGAACTTGAAGGCTTAAAGATTGTACCTTCTCATTGAGAGAATCAAGTAGATTGCAAAGCAAAGTGAAGCTCCTGGATCTCAAACTCCATATCATATTGCTGTGCTTTTATCTCCAGAATGAGCTAGAGCAGCCTTTGAAAGTCTGCATTAGGTTCTGTTTGCGCACTAGCCTTAGCGCGTTGAGTTCGTGAAGTGTTGAGAGATGAGGGAACATCAACTGGTCTACTTCCAAGACTTGGAGTAGATTCTCCAATATCAGCTTCAGGAAAATGAGAAGTATAGACTTTTTCTGGGTTGACAAGAGATCGACTTATATCATCACTTATAAAAAGAGGAGAAGAGGTACATGTTTTCTCACAAGCTCCCCCTGTTGCTGTGCCTACAGGTGGAGATTGGAAAACATCTTCTTGTTCTTTCTCGTGTTTAGCACGAAAGTGATTTTCTTTTTCTGTTCTTTCTCTTATTTGTCCCCTCCTAGTGGCTTTTGAATCCTCGGATAAGGATATTGCAATTGTTGCTTCATAGGAGTCATCCTCACCCTCTTCTTTTGCAGCTTCTCTTCCTGCTTCTTCTCTTTCCTCTGTTTCTTCTCTGTCTTCTCTTCCTTCTTCTCTTTGCTCTATTTCTACTCTCTCTACTTCTTCTATCTCCTTAGGTTACTCAAAACCAACAAAAATTTGAAGATTCTTCAAGGCAAAGGCTGAAATTGTAAGATCATTGTCATCCTCTTCGTCCTGCAAGATGAGGGATCTTCTCTTCTTAATAGGTTCTTTCACAATTTCCTTGCCTTTTCTCTTCCTTCCAGCAGACGCTTCCTTGGTTTTGCTAGGAGATTCCTTCTTCAAGCGCTCTATAGCCTTGGTCAGATCTTTCAACCTCATCTTCAAAACCATTTTCAGTCCTATAACCATAGGAGCAACAGTTTGAGTGCAAAGAGAGGCGGGAAACTCGATCTAAAAATGTCTGAACAATTTTGTGACCAGCGCTGAATAAGGCAGCTATCCCTTATCCTTCATAACATTCCTATACATGTGCATTAGGACAGTATGAGGGAGTGAAAACTTCATACCATTGGAGATAGCAAACATAAGTCTAGCTTCAAATCTAGAAACATCTGTTTTTGAAGCAGCCTTTAGTTTGATACAGTTTATGATAATCTTGTGCAGCAAGACATTTGAGGTTGTCAACCTAGAATAAGTGATGCTTCCTTCGGGTAGTCTGTCCCTAACAAGAAATCTTGTTGCGTGACCAACCGAGACACTTATTGGTTGGAAACCATTCATTTTCACCCCAATAATGTCAGCCAATGTGTCAACGTCCACTAGATAGTCTTTATCACTCATAGTGAATTTGAAATGATTCTGGTCAAGAAAAGAAAGGTTTGAATAGAAAAAATGCAGTCAACTCCGAATACACAACAGTTGTCTCAAAGTAGAAGTTTTCAAGTTGAAGGAAAGCCAATTTTTCCCTCAAATTCACCTTGATCAAGTCTAAAAAATCAAAGTCAACCAATCGAGGCACCCCTCTTCCTAACATTTGGGTGTAAATCTTTTTATGATCCTTAGAATGAAAAAGCTTCGTTCCATCACCAGGCATTTCAGTAGCAATGCCCATCCTCGGCTAAAAATTCGAAAACATTCTCTCATCATCATCTTTGCTTTCAGGCTGATTGAAAGAGCTAAATCTAGGATCGACAGGAAAGTTAAGGAAAGCCTCATATGCTGCTCCTTTCTTTGCTATTCCTAAACGTTCCATCGTTCTTAGAAACAACATTTCATTCTTGTAACCGTGTTCTCTTAGAAAATCAGTAATAAAAGACATTGGCGAACCACCATTTTTCAGACGATCATAAAGCTTGTACAAAACCTGGGGAGTTAAGGTACGAAGAGGAACAACATCTTGTTCAACTTCCTCTTCCAACGGTTCACAATGAGGATTCTGCGAAGTGTCCTTCGGGTTGCGCTGTGGAGAGGAGAGTCTTCTTTTAGATCGAAATGTGTTTGCCCTTCTAGCACATTTCGAGGCCCTTTGCTCGCGATCCAAGATGATTTCCTCTAGTAAGACATGCTTGCAGGCTAGGAGGATTTCTTAGACAGGTTCGGATGAAAAAGATGGAAACTTGCAGAACAAACTTGAGAGTAGAGATGAGAGTGTAGAGAGAGTAGAAAGTCTGTATTTTAGGGTTTTGAAAAGAAGTGCTCGAAAAAAATACAATAGGGTATATAAAGAAGAGGAAAGGTCACAAAGAAAAGAGATAATCGAATCGTAATAAGGAAAAAAGAAAACTGCTTTTTTGAAATAAACTGAAAATAAAAATTGCCAAAAATTCGAAAATTCGAAAAAGATAACTTCTAAAAATAAGATAGGTAAGCAACGATTCAAATAAAGTCATACATTTTCACAAGTTTCATACTAAAATTAAAATACTTGGATTCAAGACTTTCTCTTACTGAAGTAGCATCTGGAAATTCTGAGTATGGTCAACTTCAGACTTTACTCCAGAGGATAAATAATATTCAATTTGGTGCGAATAGACTTAAATAGTTTTTTCTCCAGAGACTTCGTGAAGATGTCTACCAGCTGATTCTTCGAATCAATGCACTGAATCATAATCTCCCAATTTTGGACATGATTTCTTATAAAGTGATGTCGAATTTCTGTGTGCTTTTGCCCTTGAATGAAGAATTGGATTCTTGGTGAGGTTTATAGCACTAGTATTGTCGCATCTGATTTCGGTGCACGATTTTTCTATTCCAAAGTTTCTTAGTTGTTATCTTATCCACAGAATTTGAGGACAACAACTCCCAAGAGCCACATGGGCCCATTTGGTTTGGCTTTGGGCAAATGTCATTGGGAAAATGCAAATGCCTTTGAAATAAAGGGGTTTGTGCAAATGCAAATAGCGTTTAGTAAATTCTAGTTTTAAAGTGCATTGTGAAATGACTTTAGCTTAAACACCATTTGGTAAAAACTACATTTTGTAAAGGATTTTTACTAAATTTTATATATAAAAAAATTTTAATTTTTTTTTAAATGTAACCACCGGTGGCTAGATTGGCCGATTGGCGCCAGATAGCCTCGCTTGAGGTTGCCGGACCTCAGGCGGGGTCGCCTGGGTTCGCATGACCCAAGCGACGTAGGTGACGGTCACCTGTTGTCGCCGGACCCCAGGCGACGCTTGGGATTCTCGACCCAGACGGTCGGGCAGCCATCGCTTAGGTCGCGTGACCCAGGCATCACCTGAGGTCTGGCGACCTCAAGCCTCTGTCGCTTGGATCGCGTGAACCCAGGCAACCACCACCTAAGGTCGCGCAACTGTCGCCTGGGTCGGCAACCTCAAGTGGTGGTCGCCGGGTGGCCACAACCCCTAGGCAGTGGTCACTGGGGTCAAGCGACGCCTCAGGCAACGGTCGCCGGCGCAGGCCACTCCGTCGGCCTCTGTTCGTGTCTCTCCAAAGAAGATGAATGGTACCAGGAAGAAGATGAATGGTACCGGGAAGAAGATGAATAGTATCGGACTTGCATTCCAAAGATGCAACTTCCCAAAATACCTCCAGAGCTGCATTGGGCTAAAGGTCCTTAGAGCCATTTAGAGATGCAATTGCATATTGCCAAAGTCGTCCAAAAAATTGAACCAAACGCATTTGCATTTGGCCAAGGGACTTTAGAGTCCCAAAGCCCATTTTCCAAAGCCGAACCAAACGGGGCCATATTCTGCTTCTGCTGTTGATAGAGCTATAATACTCTGCTTCATTGAGAACCAAGATACTAGCATATTTCCCAGCATTGATAGGTTCCAGAAGTGTTCTTTCTATCCACTTTACAACCTGTTAAATCATCGTCTGAATATCCAAGAAGAGTAAAGTCTCATTCTTTTGGATGCCACATATCCAGTTTTGGAGAAGTCGCCACATATTTAATGATGCGTTTTGCAGCACATAAATGAGATTCTCTGGGATCAAACTGAAATTTAGCACAGATGCAAACACTAAATAAAATGTTAGGTCTAGATGCAGTAAGGTAAAGACCAATCATGCTTTTGTAAAGCTTTTGATATACTTTCTTCCATTTTTCATCATTGTCTAGCTTCGAGAAACTTGACATAGGTGTCTTTGTCTTTTTGCAATTCTTTAACCCAAATTTCTTGATCAGATTTTTGGCATATTTCTCCTGGTGAATGAATATACATTTCTTCGATTGTTTGACTTGCAATCCCAAAAGAAAGGTTAACTCACTCATCATGCTCATCTCGAATTCATTGTGCATAGACTTTCAAAATGTCTTGCATAAATTTTCATTAGGAGAACCAAAAATAATATCATCTACATAAATCTGTACCAGTAAAAAATCTTTTCCTTTTTCTTTTAATGAACAAAGTAGTATCTACTTTCCCTTTTTCAAAACCATTTTGAATTAGAAACTTACTCAACATTTCATACCAAGCGCGAGGTGCTTGCTTCAGTCTATACAAGGCTTTTTTCAGTCTATAGACTGAGTCTGGCTTTCTTGAATCTTCAAATCCTGGTGGTTGTTTCACATAGACTTTTTTTAGAATGAATCCATTAAGGAATGCACTTTTGACATCCATTTGGAATAACCTGAAATTTTTATAGCAAGCAAAAGCAAGTAATAATTTAATTGCTTTTAATCTCGCTACTGGTGCATAGGTCTCGTCATAGTCTATCCCTTCTTCTTGAGTATATCATTTGGCAACGAGTTTTGTTTTGTTCCTAATGACTTTTCCTTTCTCGTTCATCTTCTTCCTAAAGACCCATTTTGTCCCGATTATAGATTTACCTTTAGGTTTTGGAATCAACTCCCAAATATCGTTGATGCTGAACTGTTTGAGCTCTTCTTGCATAGTTTCAATCCAACTTTCATCAAACAAGGCTTCATTTACACTTTTTGGTTCAATTTCAGAAATAAGTGCTAGAGCACTAGACTCTTTTCTCCTTTTGGATCTGATGCGTATTCTTTCATCAATGTCGCCAATGATGAATTCTTTGGGATGACTTGACTTGTGCTTCCAATTGTTGTTTGGTCTGAAAGTCTGTTGATCCTCTACTTCGATTGAAACTTCTCTATATGTTTGTTGCTGTTCTCCAGAAGTCTGAACCTCTTCGGGGGAAGTAGACTTTGTAAAGTTTGAAATAGGTTCAGACTCTTCAAGTTGAGTCTAGTCTGGTAAATTCTGCAAATAGTCTTGAAACTTGACGTTCATAGATTCTACCACAGATTGAGTCTTCTTGTTGAAGACCTTGTAGGCTTTGCTTGAAGTAGAATAGCCAAGAAAAATTTTTCTTTAAACTTCGCAGTTCGATCATTTGCATTCTTCAGAACAAAACATTTACATCCAAAGACGTGGAAGTATGAAACATTTGGTTTCTTTCCTTTGTACACTTCATATGGAGTTTTCTCCAAGATAGGCCTCAAGAACACTCTATTGAAGGCGTAGCAAGCTGTAGAAACTACTTTTGCCCAAAATCGAGAGAATATATTGTTCTCAATTAAGAGGGTTCTGGCCATTTCCTGTAAGGATTTGTTTTTCCTTTCCACAACCCCATTTTGTTCTGTAGTGTATGAAGAAGAGAAAATATGATGGAAACCAAATTTATCAAAGAATTTCACAAAGTCCTGATTCTCAAACTCACCTCCATGGTCAGTTCATATGCTTGAAATATCATAACCCTTTTCATTCTGAACATTCTTTACGAACTTTGAGAAATAAGAGAAGTTTTCAGACTTACTTGCTAAAAAGTAAATCCAAGTGAAGCGAGAGTAATCATTCACAATTACTAAGCAATATTTCTTTCCACCAATACTTTGAGTTATGGTTGGTCGAAAAAGGTTTATATGCAGAAACTGCAAAACTCGATTGGTAGAAACTTAATTTACAGGTTTAAAGGTACTTTTAATCTGTTTTCCCAAAAACACATGGAGTGTATAATTCAGACTTTTGAAAAGGCAGGTTGGGAAGACCACGAACAAGCTTCTTAGAAGAAATCTTGGTAATTTGCTTCATATTAACATGACCAAGCTTTCGATGCTAGAGAACACTAAGAAATTTCTAGGTTTACATTCTGATGATAAATATTCCCATGCCTTCGCCCAGTGAAAGATTGGGAGAAGTTTTGACTCGTTCCAGAACAAATACCTTCTTGGAAGTTTATTTTGAATCCAATGTCACAAAACTGACTTATGCTGAGTAGATTGTAGTTCAAACATTTCACCAAGGTAACATTATTGATAGTCAGGTTTCCAATTTTCACAGTTCTACAACCTACAATTTTTCCCTTACTGTTTCCTCAAATAGAAACTTTTCCTCCATTCAGTCTAACAAGCTTTATAAAGCAGCTTGAGTCCCCTGTCATGTGTCTCGAATAGCCACTATTCAAATACCATTTGATATCCCTCTTAATAGTGACCTGCGATCATAAGAATAACTCAAGTTTTCTTTGGTACCCAAATTTTCTTGGGTCTAGGAGAGTTAGCATTAAAGACAATCTTTGCCTAGTCCTTCTTAATAGGTCTCCAAACTTTAGGATATTCTTTCTCAAAAATGTTCTGACCTGTTACACTTTGAACATTTGAGTGCACTTCGGTCAACAGGTTTTACAAAAATTCTTTGAAAATGATTTTTGTAAAATGCCTTTGTAGGTTTTTGTTTTAGTCTCTCTTTTACTTTGGGAAAATCAATCAATGGAATTGTTTCTAAAGTTATACCTAAACCAGATTTGTCAAAATAATGTCTTTGTACTGAAAGAATTTTCTCTAACTTTTCGGATCCTTTTCAAAATCCTTTTGAAATATTTGAAAGGTCTTCTTTCATAATAACATTTTCCTTAGCAAGAAAATCAGAATTTTCTTTCAAATTAACAAAAATTTTATCTAAACTTTCAAACTTTTCTTTCCAAGAAATTTTCTGTTGCCTAAGCTTAAAATTCTCTCTTTTTAGTTCGGAAATCCTTTTAAGAGAGGTTTTGAGACTAAGACAAAATTCTTCTATGTACTTCGAGACTTTAACAGGAATTTTCAAGTTACTTACCTTAACTTCTTGATCTGAAGCCGAATCAGAGTTTGTTTTTGATTCTAAGTCTGAATCAGAATGGGCCATTAGACATATATCGGCATATTTCTCTTCACTTTCCTCACACTCAGTGTTACTCCAGGTTTCAGCTTTGAAAGCATTTTTGTATTTCTCAATTATTCCTTTCTTTTTCTTCAACAAAGGACAGTTAGGTTTGATATGCGCATTTTTCTTGCCTTTGAAGCATATTACATCTTTGCTAGTGTCATTGTCCTCAGTCAGTCTATTCTGAAAAATTTTGCGTGCTCTGCTTCTTCTAGTTGAATCTTCTTCCATTTCTATTCAACTTTCTGAACTTCTTAATCATAAGTGCTAGCTCCTCATCGTCCATATCGTCATTTAAATCTGTATTATCAGAATTATCGTTAGATTTTAAAGTAATTGACTTCTTACCTCTTGGATCTTCTTCTTCATTGATCTGTTCCACTTCATATGATTGAAGTGTGTCTACTAATTCGTCTACTGAAAGAGGCATGATCCTCTGAGTTTCTCTAATTGATGTCTTCACATGATTCTACTTTTTAAAAAGTCCACGTAGCAGTTTATTGACTTTCATTGGTCCTAAGATTGGTTGACCTTGATAAGCCAGGCCGTTTACAATCTCTGTGAAGCGACTGAACATATCAGTAATGGATTTTCCAGGCTTCATCTTGAAGGCTTCATACTATCCGAGTAGAATATTGATTTTCGTTTCTTTTACTCAATCAGTTCCTTCATAGGTAACATGCAATCTATCCCAAACTTCTTTCGCTGTTTTACAAGAAGAAATTTGGTTATACTCAGTAGGAGATAAGGTACAGTATAAATAATAAATAGCTTTAGCATCAAGAACTTGTTTCTTGATTATTTCTGCTTGTGTTGTTTCGCCAGTATCTACAACTTCTTTTCCTCTTTCTGAGGTTGATGTAACTTTGGGATTGATCCCTTTTTCTACTACATCCCACTCTAGGGGATCTTTCGATCTCAGAAATGCCTTTATCTTGTTTTTCCACACAATGTACTTATTCCCATCAAAGTAAGGAGATCTGGTGTTGCTTTGACTTTCAACCAATCTTGGAACCAAAATACTAGTCATAGATCTTTAGCTTAGAAGTAAAAACATTTCAATAAAATAAGCATACAGGCTCTGATACCAATTGTAAGTGCTAGTATGAACACTAGGGGTGAGCATGGTCCGGGTTGGGCTGGTCCACCCCTTAACCCTAGGACCAACCCGTACAGTGTCGGTCCTCAATTTTTGGGATCGGGGATCAATCCTATTGAGCTTGGGACCGAGGATCGGACCGACCCAATGGGTTCGGTCCGATTCCAGGGTCAACCGAGGACCAAACGATAATTTTTTATTTCATTTTTTGTATTCCCTAAAAAAGCGATTGAGGACCGGATTGATCCAATGGGTTCGGTCCGGTTTCCAAGTCAACCCAAGACCAACTAATAATTTTTTATTTCGTTTTTTGTACTCCTTGAAATGGCAACCGAGAACCGTAACGATCCAAGGTTCGATGATGAGCGAGGTCAGCTAAAAAAGGCAAGTGGTGAGGGTCAAGTGGGGTGAGCGTTGAACAAAATGAGCATCGAATGTCAAGTGAGGAGTAACGAGCCAAGCGAGCATCGAGCAATAAGCGGCACGAATGAGTCAAAGCGAGCAAGACGAGTGTCGAGTGGCGAGCGGAGAAATTGTTTCTTTCAATTTTGGCAAATTAAAGACTAAGAGAACAAATAAGACAAAAGAAAACGAATACTAGAGAAGGATGCTATAAGGAGCTGTTTATGCCTTTTTGGATACCATGAGGACTCTTCACAAAAACATTTTCATCCTTCGTAAATTATGACTATTGACATTATAAAAGACATTAAAAATCTAAGTTATTAATTAATAATGTAAAATTATGTGAACTCCTCACTAATGAGCTATTTAATGTTGTTGACACTATTTATTTTAATGTTTTTTCTATATAAAAAATTATAAATAATATATTATATATATAGTTAGGGTTGGTCCAGGTTGGA
The DNA here is from genome assembly GCA_014182515.1 of Eucalyptus microcorys. NCBI lineage: Eukaryota > Viridiplantae > Streptophyta > Magnoliopsida > Myrtales > Myrtaceae > Eucalyptus > Eucalyptus microcorys. The sequence goes on along the minus strand of CM024562.1, from coordinate 12,606,800 downwards.
CCGACTCAGAACTCTCAGGACTGAGGACCGACCCACACAGTGTTGGTCTAGGAATTTTAGGACCAAGGACCGACCTAGTTTCCCTGGGAACCGGACCAGAACCGGCAATGTTGGGCTGGTCCAAGGTCGGTCCAGGGTCGACCCTGGATTAATGCTCATCCCTAATGAACACCTAGAGGGGGGGTGAATAGGTGTGAAGACAATTTTTCGCAAGTACCAGTGAAAATATTTTGCTTTTAAAAACTGAGTCTGAAGAACAATAGACTTTGAGCGAATTCAGATTTTAGCAGTTAAATAGAACTATGAACCAAATAAAGGAATTCAGGGAAGATAATAAGAATACAAATTTTATAATGATTCGGCTTAGATCAAGCCTACGTCCACTCTCCATGCTGACAGCATTTTGGCTGGATTCCACTAAAAATTAAAAGAGAATTTACAATCTTGCGATTTCTACTTCACAGTGAAGAGTCTTTACTGCTCTCTCACAAAGTCTAACTATGAGTTTCTCTATTTTGTATACAATTTTGAGCTCAGTATTTGAAGTAACAAGGAAATGGAAAGCTTCAGACTTTGAAATTTCTCTTTCACGGACTCTTTCGAACAACTGAAGAGTCCACCTTAAATACTCTTTCATGCTTTTTTGACCGTTAGCACTTTCCAAAGGAATTCTTCCAATCTATCCGTTGGATAGAATCAATCAAGAAGATTTTGAGCCGTTTGAAGATTGTGATGAAAGTCCGTCAAGCCTATTCGCCTAGACAATCAGAATCTTTGTTTCTATAAGTAGATTCTTTCCATATTTACTTGCAATTCGAAAAGATTTGATTTATTTAAATTGATTTCAATAAAGATAATCAATCTCGTAGGTGATATATCCAACCAGAAAGCCATCCATAAACCATACGAACCGAACTCCTGAAGAGATAAACAAAATCTCGTATCTGGATAAGTCTTCATTCTTCAGTAGCGTTTAGTTTGGAATTTGTTAGTGTAAGCAGACTTTTGATGTTGAACAGACTTTGACACTAATATTCGGTCGTCTTCAGACTTTGACACTAAAGTCTGGCAATCTTCAGAATAGACTTTGAATAAGTTTTGTCAACTTCAGAACATCAAATGACTTTTCTCCAACATTATGTTGGCTCTTGTGATGACTCTTTTGGTAGCTCTTCAATTGGCAGTAGAGCTTTAGCTTGCCTTCTTCGAGTATGAAAAAGAGGCAAAATATTAATGGTTTTTTGTGATATTAATCCAATTTAATGGAGTGTATATTTGTCTTAAATTACCAATTTAGAATTTTTGGTAGTAAAAAAATTAGTTTTGGATAGATTTATCATAAGTATATCAGTTTTTTTGTGATTATTTGGGTTGAATGCGTTATAGATATACTAGTTTGTGGTCCTTTATAGTAAAATGATTTGTTTGGGATATACTAATTTGAGGCTTTTGATAATATTAATCCATTTTATTTTTAGTTTGACGATATACATTTTCGTTGTATTTACGGCCATAAATCTCCCACGCATTTTTGTACGGAAGGTGGTGTGGAAAGGGTGAGAAGGGGCGAGGGTTTTTCGTAATTTTCCTCCCCCAACCGAAAAACATAACAAGCATCATCTCTTTCGTTCGACTTCCGGCACAGGTGTGGTGGTCTCGCATGGCGGTCGTCGCTTTCCTGAACTCGCAGAAGCTCTTCCCTCCTTTCCTTTCTCCTAATTCCCATTCCTCCATTCGTCCCTTGAGTCGAAACCCTCGTTTGAAACTTCGAACTTCCTTCAAGTTCCAGTCGATTACTAGCGAGCTCAGGAGCAACTCCGACTCGAGCAATCCACCAGGTACCCCCTCTCTCTGCTCGAGTCGAAGTACTCTTGTGCTACTGTGAATCTCACGTTCAGTTTGTGCTTTGGTCGCGGAACACAGAGAGCAAGGCGGACAGTTTAGGAGTTAAAGCTGCGTTGAGTATGCTCAGGTTCTACAAGAGTGAGTTTCTCCACTTGCATCTCAGGTGTTTGATCAATTGTCCTGCTCTAGTTAAATAGGTCAATGCGTCGGTCACACTTTCTTTGTCGCTGCTTGATGTTGTTGTTGGCATGGAGGGAGTCAAAGAAAGGTGGGTGTTTTTCATTGAATTGGATGTCGAGGATGAAGATTGAGAAAAGATTTCTCTTTCCTTTTACTTGATTGTCTTCTGTTAGGGGAAATATCGCCAATTCTGCCGAATAGTTGTCGATACGTGCCGACGTGTAGCGAGTACTCAATGGAAGCCTACAAGAAATATGGGGTTGTCAAGGGCACTGTCTTGACGACTTGGCGTCTCTGCCGTTGCAATCCTCTTGGTAATTGCCTTTTGAGCACCTTATTATCTGAAGGCTCTTTTTAAGCTTTAGTATGTTTTGGAAATGAAATAAGATAATTTCTCTTTTGCGTGTTAATTTTATGTTGTGCTTTAACTCATTTGAGTATCTGGAAAGTATAAACTTCACCATATAGCAGGGCTCCACCAGTGCCCTTGATGCCATTCGCATAATTCATTTTTGTACACTGTATCAGCAGCTCACAGTGCTTTCTGTTCATTGAGAAAAGTAGGGTGCACTCGGTTGAGCTCTTGCTTTCTCCATAATAAATGTAGGTAGAAAAGGTTTTCATTTTCCCCAGGTGTTCATTTTGCTAGGTGGATCTGGATTTGATCCCCCGCGCTGGTTTGGTGAAGAACGTCCATCTGAAGAAGAATGAGAGTTCATTATATTTACTGCTGGGCCAACAACAGGCATATTTTCCCCATCTTTGAGGGAACTTGGCGTAGCCTGTCTCTGAGATTGGATCTGGGAGTTGCAGTCTTTTTCGATTCAGGCGAACAAGTCTTAATATCTATCTTGTGGTTCGCTATTTCATAATGTTGACTTTAGATTGATTTTTTGTTTCATCAATAGGAGTAATATTCTAGGGGATAAAGGCACTGGAGGTCCTTCAACTATTACTATATATTCAATTAGGTCCCTCATTTTTTTCTTTTTTGTGCAGTTAAGTCCCTAGACAATATATATTTCTTGTTCAAGTTGGTCCTTCAGTCAAATTTATAGATGAAGATGCTCACATGGCAAACCACGTTGGCATGCTTTTCCAATTCATTGCTGACTTGTAGTAAACAAAAAGCTAATAACAGAAAAGCCAAAAAAGAAAAACATAGCAGAGATCAAGGGTGGAAGGAGAAGAACGAAGATGGGAGGTGGTGGCTGGGCAATGAGGCGAGGCCACTCAGCCACCAATGAGGGTTCATTGACCTTTGTCAGTGTTCGATTTGGCCGCAGATGGCGGCACCTCCTTGGAGTGTCTAATGTCAATTCAATTCATGGTGAAGTTAGGGCAAAATCTCAATGTTTCTTCGAATTTGCAAGAGTTGTCGGTTGTGGAGTCTCAATCGAGAAGACTCGGAGAAGGGTTATGGATGCAAGGGTAATTAAGAATTTGCTTTCTTGTGTGTCCACTACTGTTTCTTTCTTCGAAGCTTTCTATGTAGACTTGAAAATTGCCAGGTGCTGTTTTTAGTTGAGGAAAGCATGAAGGCTGCTGATGAAGCTCTGGTTTCTCATCTTTGAAGATTACATCAGGCAATTTTACAGGGAAGAATGAAGGAACTCTGCTTTAGTTGGTGATTGCCTAATGTGATGAGCTTAAAAGTTCAGTTTCAAGAGAATCAGAGCAAGGTCGAGATTGTCGAGATGATTTTCAAATCGGTTGTACTTGGAGATTGACCGAAAGGACAACGAGGGGAAGTGGCGGCGGGTGGTGGCCACACCAGGTTTGCCTGAGCTCAGCAAGGGATCCTGGCTCCTCGCTGATTCGTGGGTGCTGCCTCCGCCACCACATCTCCTTCTTTGGTTTTGCACTTTCTTTCTTTTTTTCTTCTTTTTTTCCATATTTCAATTTCCTAAAATTCTCAACAGAAAAAAAAAGAAACATTTTTGAAGTCTTTTAATTGCTTGGTTGGATGTCAGTAGGGTGCCACATCAACATTTATTGGCAACTTGAAAGCCATATTAGCATCTACGTTTCTTTTTAATAGGAGGACCAACTCGAATGAAAAAATATACAGTTTAGGGACTTAATTGCACTGAAAAGAAAGTTGAGGAACCTAATTGAACATTTTGCAATAGTTCAAGCACCTAGATCCTATTTTTGCATATTATGAACTGTCCTTGCCGATCTTACTGAAAGAAAAGAATATTGCAGAATTTCTGCATCCCCTTCTTTTTGGTTAAATCTTATGGAAAACGATGGCAAAGCAAGTTCACGATGTGTTCTGTAGTTCTTCTGCTAATTTTATTGAGAGAACTGTTTCTCCAGCATTTTTATAAATGTCTCGGACAACAGGGGGATGAAACTTCGAAACTCTAGATAATGCTTTCTTTTGCATTGGTATTACAACAGAATGGCTCCCCCTTTGTTGCCTTGCAGACATTATTTGAGGGAAACCCTTTACAACATGTAGACTGCTTAAGTTGGCACCAAAATCGCACAAGAGAGCTCTATGGAAGTAAGTTTCAGCCGAGAGTGAGTCGACAAAAGTGGGGGAAGTGTGCTATCAAACCATATCACGGATTATGAAACAGGATCGATGAGCCGTCTGATAAGAAAATCCATTTTTGTGCCGGTTGGACATAAAAACATGAACACTGATGAGCATGTTTCCTGTGCAGGTCTTTGAGTGGAGGGATGCGTATTGTTTTGGCCCTCCTGTTTCGTGATTGCAGCTAATATTGAATGCTTATGGTCCATTATTGTTCGACAAAGTGTATCATTTGGCGTCTTATGGAACTATCAGGAATTGCGATTGGGGAACAGATACATCCTCATGCCATTGCTTGCTGGATGTCAGGTACCTATCGCATAAACCCTCCAGGGTCCTTTTGCCATCTCCAATGGGAAGGATTTTGCAAGCTCCAGACTGTCAAAGAGCAATAGTAGTAATGGAATTTCTTGACACTGGGAAACGAATAAAGGACTTCATTATTCCATCTGTAAAATATCATAAATGGACAAGTCGCTTTTCGTTTTGACAGACAAGAGGGGAAGCAAAATCAAAGATGATTGTCATCTGCAATAAGGGTCTTGCTAACCAGTTGCTCCTGAGGCATTTGTTAACCATATTATAATAAAAAAGAAGGTTCTTATTTCAATGCACTGATTACACATGACATGAAAGACACTATATTGGAAATCACGAGCTCTCTTTATAAGACTGTTTAAACAGTGCATTGGAGGCGCAAATCTTGCAAACTCGAACCAGTTTTAAGGTAGCTCGTGTGGGGCTTCTGCTGCGAGTTCAGTTCTTCCAGCCATGCATTCGTTGTTGAGATCACTTTCCATGGCAACTCTTGCTCTACCATCTTTGAATTTGCTTGTCTGAACTAATCTCCAGAAAGTACTATTGTTTAGAGGCTTCAGTGCATCACCTTAATCATCCTGGAAGCAGATGATTCTATTGTGAGAGTCACACAAAATTGCTAGGCTGAACTCGCAGTTTGTCCAACGATGGGAATGACTTTGTCCTCTGGTAAGATCTGGACCAAACTGGTGGGGAAAAATTCACAAAATTCCTCGGCAGTGGCGTCCGTTTCTCAAAATTTCCTGAAAACTTAATTTCAACATTTCCTGCCTTCATCGATGAATTAATTCCATTTGATATTTTCAAAACTGTATATACTTCTTATCTATAAATGAGAATATGACAGATGCAAACTCGAGAAGTTCTCGAGGTAAGTAACGTGGGACAAGTCCATTCAGGATTTCCATCTTCTCAATTGTCCGACATGGACTATTCTATAAAAGCTGGAGCTTGTCCCGTCGGTCTGAGGAGGCATCGCCGCCCTGCCCGCACAGAGCATGAAGCATTCACAGGAGAAGCTTTCGGTGGGCGGGGACAAGGACCATGATCACCATCCTCGTCGCCGTTCCCATCAATAATCCCCCATGGTCGCACCCGTTTTTCAAAATTCCTCCCAAACTTGATGCTGGTTCAAAGTATTCACGAACTTGATCATTTTGATCTGACAAATTAACCTTAACTTGTCGCCGTTGGAACTAATGGCCGATCAACGAACGCTCTCGACACTTGCATGTTTCGCTCCTTTTTAGAAGGAATTTTAGTCTAGGAAAAAAAAAAAAAATCCATGCCGCTCACGTGCTCATAAAAAACATTGAAAAACTTTAATTTGCCCCAATTTCACATATCAAAAAGTTAAGGGCCAGGGCTCTTCGAGCATAGAGAAGAAAAAAATTGGAAATGGAGAATTACTGCAAGTGTGCGAATAGAGTTGAGAACATCAAGGACTTGCAAACCCGACAAGGTGCTTTTTAGAGTGCATGTCATGAAGTAAGGGATGAGGTTGGTCGCTGGTTATTTCAAACTCGATTTAGGATTTTGGAGTTACAGTGATTTTTGGACCGAAATACTCCAAAAAAAAAACGGTGCAAAACATGCACGTTACAAGTACATGTTCATTATTTGACCCAAAAAAAAGTACATGTTCATCGGTCAGCCATTATTTTCAATGCAAAGTTCAGAAGACTAAGACTATTGGATCACCGAAATGGTCAGGTTCACGGAACATTTAAAAACGAAGTCAAATTCATGGAAAATTTCGAGGAATGAGCACCAATCTAAGGAGATCACGGAGTCAACGTGATTGAATTCAGGAGGTAATTTTTCAATAAAGGCAAGTTTGGGGCAAGTGCAAGAAACGGCCGCCACTTCGAGGGTACTTTTTGGATTTCTCCCGTAAAACTTGGGTTTAGTCCCTTTTCAACAGATTGCTTCGTATTATTGCACGAACAGTGTTCTATCCCCTCCCCAGGCCCAATTCCTTTTTCTCTTCTCGACTCATTTCATACACTTTCTACTGGAAGCGTCGAATTTTCCAGAAAGGAAAATCATCAGAGAGAGAGAGAGAGGCGGGTTTTCCCTTGGAATCAATGTGCCATCCTTGGACTCTACATGAAAACATGATGACGGGATACAAGGGAAATTCCGAGCCTGCTCATTCATCCGCTGAGACTCTACACCGCACAAATCAGAGACATCTGCGCAAGATCACAGTGACCGCCTTTCCTCCTAAGTCTCCCTTGAGCTACCCACCTCAAGCTACAGACCGACTAAGGGACGGCACCCCGTATTCGAAACAAACATAAAACAACTTTCTAATAAACTAAAACAGCGAAAGATGGTCATGTATTTACCAAGCTGTTAGCAACACCATAGCGTTTCAGGGACGGGTTAGAATCAACTGCACGAACTACTTGCAAATGAGCTTGTCCATATTCAGGGAAGATGCTCTAAAATTTGCGAATTATGTTCACTTGTTTCCTTTACTCTTTGTACTGGACTAACTGCTTGAGATCCTGTGGAAGACCACAAGGCACAAATTCTGCTTTTACGCCATCTTCTTCCGCAGGACTTTGACCTCTAAATCTACATCTTCTGTTATGCAAATTGAACAAACTCACCAGATTGTATCATCTACCTGCCAGTTTAACAAGGTAATATCAAACGAAAGTCCAGTAGAGGGACAGGTAACGAAAGCAGGTTCCAGGAGAGAGATAAAACATAGAGAAACAAAAACTCGCCTTGGTATTCCATCTACTCTTGTGTGCCCAACATTGTCAAACCCCATTCTTAAACCCTTGATGGCAAAGTAACTAGGCAGGTTTCCAAGCAGAGATAGCATATATGATCCGGCCCTTCCATCCTAGCAATAGCCACCGGCCAGCTTCATCAATCATAAAATCTTTGTGATAGCTTGACCGTACTTTTTCTGTTGCCATCTTCACGATGTCCCGATCAAAAGGATGCTGCACAAACCCAGCTCTCAGGTTACGTACTTGCCACTGCTTGTATGTCTCTGGCCTTTCAACTCGTTCCCAACCCTCACAAGCTATGACATTTAAAGCCTCTCTACCAAATAATTCTTTCTCGATCAGCATTCTCTCCCGATTTTCACGGGGAACTAGAGTTTCGAGCATATCAAAAAGTGCAGAGAAATGGAACAATGCCTCCCGAAATCGTGTAACAAAGAAGGGTGCATTGTAAGACCCATTGAGAATCCCGTGGATAAAAATATCTGGATTGATTCTTCTTATCAATTTAATGACCATATTTCTTGTACTGTCAGCTGCTACCGATTCATCGAGTAAGTTTTTTGAGCGATATATACAGTTAACAACAAGTACCTCATCCTTGTCAATTTTGAGTTCTTCAAGCTGAATGGTGTCCCATTTCTTTGCTATTGCATTGTACTCAAATGGGACGTTGAAAAGCTCAGCATAAGCTGCTAATCTCCGACCTGTTTCCTCAACTCGCTCCGCTGGCCGAAAGCCAGGTTGGGGGAAATCTATCCCAGTGATCCGAACTTTTGGGGGTCCACCAGGTCTTGATGAGAACCGTTGCATAAGTGTTGGCCACTGAAAACCATAAAGAATACCAAAATCAATAATGTGGACCCTCATGGAATCTGATGCTACGCTCCTAATTGTCCTGTTTGCAGTGAAGTTAGAAAGCTTCCTAAATGGGCAAGCAGCTAGGAAAAGATGGTAAGCTTTCAAAATGTTGGCAGCTGAAGTTCTCTTGCTAATGAGACCTTTATAGATCTGGCTACCTGTGCCAGCCTGGCGAGCTTCAAGCGCATCTGCAAGGCAGTGAGCTAATCTCTGATTTCCATCCCCAAAAGGAGAAGAATGCTGCCTAATCTGCTTCAAAAACTCACTTGTGCTTAAATGGTCATCAGCTGCAACTGCTTGTGCACAATTAATCAAGAGAGTTCTCAAATCAATGACTTCCTTCTTCCCGTTTTGTTTTCTCCCACGTCCTTTACCGCCTTTTAATCCCTTAGATTGCCCATTGCGCAGCATATTTACAATATCCCTCCCATCCTGCAAGGTTTCTTGAAGTACAGTTATGTGATCCTGATCTTCATCACAAGTCAACACATTATCAAACATGTCTGATCGGAGAGGTGATTCAGAGAAAATGGCAGCTTGCTTGCTACTCCTCTCTTCTTCAAGATCGGCATCCCCTCTGTGGGGATTCTTCCTCCCCCGCGATCCATTAGGAGAACACTTGCAATGATCCTTCCTCTCTAGCTTGGCTGCCACCTCGCTAGATCTTACCTTTGACTCAGTTAAGGACCCTTTTGACACCGCATTATCAAAAAACCTGTTACCTCCAGGAAGAAACTTACTAGCTTCTTCAACTCCCTTATTAAACTGCCAAATGGATTGACTCTCACCATCCAAATCAGGACCCTGAGCAACACTAGCGGGGGAGTCTACAAATCCATCCATACCACCGACGCCACTATTGGAAGATGCGTAAGATGACTGAGAAATGCCATATAATGAAAGACTCTGCACTGGACGCAAGGAAGTGTTCTCACACGAATGTGATACCAGAGGATTATTCATTAAACAGCCATAACTATTCACAGAGAGGTCATCCTCGGGACTCTCACCACTTAGATAGGTAATATTTGGGACTGGTTCAGGCGAAGGAGGATACTTCTTACCGATAGCCTCATAAAGAGATTTCTCAGCAGCTTGAAGGTCCAAGGACTCTTGAAGCATACAATTCTTTTCCTCCATATCTTCTTCCATAAGCATCTCACTTATGTACCTCAAAACCGCATCAGAGAAGTCGCAATCTTCCGTCGAATCCTCCTCCTGGGTCATACATGAATTCGAGGCACTCGGGGCTCCACTAATCTGTGTCGCCACAGGGGATGGAACGTATTGAACTCCTCCTCTGAAGCCATCGGTCTCCAATCTGGCTCCAGGAACCAAAGTCGGATCCGCAAACCACGGCAACGATTGCTTATCCAATGAAAGCCCGGCCACAGAAGCGGAATACCCATTAAAGCGAGGATCCATACCCATCCACTCCACAAGATCTCACCAAACAGAGCTTGGGACCAGAAAGACCACAATCCAAGCCGCCGCCGCTGCCGCTGCCGCCACCAGGTCAGAATTTCCGGAAACAACAGACGCCCCACGGGAGACCCCCTTCTAATCCTCCCCGGATAAATCCTCGCAACCCCACAGTGCCAATGCACACAGAAGAAGGTGCAGAAAGTCAACCGATCCGACCGCCAGAGTTTCAGAGTATTGACATACTGAACACTCCTATGCATATATCCAGCGAATCACAAGGCGACAGAACACACAAAAACCGCGATATTAAAACGGAGCACACACAAACTGGGATACCCAGATAAAGCTTTCGGTCACTCAAGCCCGAGCATCCAAAAAGCCGCGAGCTTTTCAATCAGATTCACGAGAGAGGAAACAGAGCTTTTAAGCAGGCAAGAAACAGAACCCGGAAAACATTCAACTCCAGCGAATTCAAATGTCCAGACGAAGAACAAGCGAACGAAGTGCGTACCTCGACAGAACCCACCTCCTTCCCCGCACCGAGAGAAAGAGAGAGAGAGAGAGAGAGTGTGGTTAGATAAGCTGGAGCTGGAGCTGGAGCCGCGCTCGCTTTGTTTTGGGAAGAGACCCGGTCGTGGCGAGTCAGAGAATATTGTTTAGGCGAGGGATGGCGAGAGACTAACCAATCTTGATAATCTCGGTCGCGCTTAATATTCGTATTCCAAGTAGGCACCCTCAAGAGGAAGGAAAAGTTTGCAAAAATTGATAAGGACCCATCGTTTCGATTGGATTAGTGGGTGTTTCTCCCTTTAGCATCCGCTTTTTCTTCTAATATCTTGACTCTTTTTAAATAATATATCGCTATTCATACTAGGTTTAAAGCATGCGCAGTCGTGTGCAAAGGAAACGTGTCGTGTCGGGCATGAAGCACGGCTGGTTCGAAAAAGTAAGGGCAATTTGAGGATTGCGATGGCGAGAAAAAATGAAGAAAGAATGGGCTAGTTAATGGTCATTTGTTAATGATCTTTGTTAAATAGTGTCTCGTGAGAATAATCAAAGATGTCTAATTAAAAAAGATGTTCATTTTCATGGATACAAGGGAAGACAATAACTTGAAACAGACAAGTCGAGATGTAAAGGAAAGAAATGTAAATTTAGGAAGTCTAAAAGGGAGACAAATATGTGGTTTCTCTACATAAGAAACCTATGTTTGTTAAATACCTGTATCTCACTATTAAAACTAAAAAGTTACCCATGATTTTTCACAATTTTTCTAGATCGAAATGCTATTTTCGAAAAAATTAGGCACGGCTCCACGTGCATCCAATTACATGAAGGGTATTTCTAAATTTGTCTTTGCCTTTCTTCTTCTCCTCAAATTTGTCACGATGTTAAAAAATCAATTCACTCAAGATGCGTATGTTGCGTGAAAAATAATTGATTTAGAAAATATTTTCTTAAAAATAATCACTTATATTGTTTGCAAAAATAAATAAATGGAAAATATTTTCTTTGCTCATTAAATTTTTTAGATATAAATTATTATCGATAATGAAAATATTATTTAAAATATATATATATATATATATATATATTATTCAGGCTATTCATTTTAAAAAGAAAATTGTGCCGTATAAAAATTTGAAATTTCAACGGACGGTGGGTGATGGCAAACAGAGTGTCACTATATGCAAGAGATTCCACAAATCTGATCACATAATTTTCCTTCTTTTTTTCTTTTCGATTGGAGCTCTATCACATAAAGGAAATTTGTCTCTCAGCGAGCAAGTGGACCGAATCACCCACCGTCCGTTGCTGTCCGCTAAAACCGTCCCACCGCCTGTTGTCTCCCTCCCTCCTCATCAACGCGCGGTGGACCGTGGACTCTTCTCGCCCGTCCGCTTGCTTGACCGCCACGTCAGCGCGTAAGAGAAAATACCCCCCCCGCCCCGCCGCCCACGTGGCGCGTCCCCCCGGCGGGGCCCGCACGCGCATTGGGGAGGGCTCCCCCCCGGGCCTTTGTTCGGAAACCGCAACAGTCGCTTTCGCCTCGCCTGCGCGTGGGGTGCGCAATTACCGTTCTGCCCTCGAGGCTGATGCGTGGGCCGCACGTCGGGTTGCGAGAGAGATGGCGGGACTCCGATCCGCATCGAGGGTGACGTGGAGCGTGGGGCCCGCCAATCGCCTGAAATTGCCCGATCCGTCTTAGGTTTTTTTTGTTTTTTTTGGTCTGAAATCCGTCTTAGGTTGGCTGGTGGTTTCGCGTGCGAGTGGAAGTCTGACGTGGCACTGTCGAGGTTTTTCTTTGTAGTTCTTACTTTTTTTCGCTAGCATCCCTTTTATCCCCCACGTTAATAGTGTTTGCAACCAAAAAAAGAAAGAAATACTTCGAATCACCTGTTAATGCGCCAATCTGATAAAGTAACTTTATAATTTTAGTATTGGCTCGAAAGTTACAACCAATCATTTTAACAATTTTTCCAAAGACGCCCTATTAAGTATGTCCAATCCAGAGTAATTTAATTTTCAAAACGATCTACTATATGTCACATCAGAATAAGTTGTATATCAAAAAGCCCGTAATTTCATTAATTTAATTGAAATTTGATTGTCTATGTAACAAATATTGAACCACATAGAAAAGATAACTTAGTAATTTAAATTTTATCTCTCATAAATTTCAATTTATGATTTGCATCTTCGGCATACTAAAATAATATTTTTAAAAATTTTGAATTTGAAATATTTTTCACTATCAGCACAATATTATTCTTTCATTTGCTATTTTGTTGGTGACATTGTAGCAAACACGGCGTGTATAAGCAAGCATTTCAAATAATTTTAGTTACGAAAACACTGTGAATTTCTAAAAATTTTGAATTAATTAATTCTATATAACAACCCAATCTTTTTCTCTATCAGCAGTTGCTTTTGATCCGACCCATGTGGTGTGACTTCCAATAAAGATAAAAATAAAAGTATACAACATAGTGAAATGGTCCACTTTTAACAAAGCAAGAAGTGAGGTGAAACGATAATGTTTTCCATATTTACGACACGTAGAGAAACTACATACAATTGAATATTTTTACTTTTCATTTTCATATAGAGAAATTGAATCAAGAAATCACTTCAGAAAAAGGAAGCATCAAATAGTAGAAACCAAGAAAAATGAAAAAGGAAAAAAAAATTAATGGAATTGGTCTTTTCAAGAAAGAAAAAGGATGTAGATATCGCACCATATAAAGTCTAAAGATGTTTATTGTATAACTGGGGCTGGAATTTCCAGCGCTAATCGGAGAGTGGCTGGCAACTTCCGTTGTTTTCTCTTATCTCTCTCTCTCTCTCTCTCTCTCTCTCTCTCTCTCTGCCCCATGGTAGGCGGGGACCATATAGTGTCTAGGCGGTCCACGACTGGTGGGGCGATCCACTAATGCAATGACCGTATAATAACAGAACCATTACGTCTTCACATGTAGATTGATTTGGTGCAAATCATATTATGGTTATAGAAAGGCAGGTGGTTGGTTTCGGAATAAGTCAGTTTTTGGCCTTAAGTCGGAAATTGACTTTATAATTGGAACGGAGAACCAAGACGGTTGGTTTCAATCAAGTTCTTGGATGGACCATCTTTTTTGTTTCGTGTGGAAAAATCAAATCCTTATATTAAAATATAAAAAGTTGTACCATTTCACCAAAAATATGTATGCTTTGTCATGTGATTATGTTGTTATTCTTTCTTGTTTAAAACCATGGTTTTGATTTTCGATGGGTGCAAATTATTTCCTTCAAAGAAACTTCAAAATCAGTTTAGAACTGGCAATTTTTTATTCTTCAGATCTTATTCAATTTAATTAGACATGTCATTGAAACGATCCGTTATCTTATGATCGAGGACCAAACTGGTCTTTGGCTAATTCTAGGTTCACGGAACTGGAAATCAAACAAATTCTCTTTACAAGTGGCCCTAGGGCCTAAATCGATCAAACTAGTTTGGTCCCATTTTCGGATTGAATCAGATAATATGTACACCCCTACTTAGAAGTACCTAAATGAGTTTGAGTTGGGTTCCTAACATAAGTATGATCAATGAATGGGCACGTTAACTTGTCTCCATCCAAAGAAGCCAATTAAGAAGTTGAATTTTCGGTCTTTCGCTGATTCAATTTTCAGACTTCTTACTTTGATTGGTAAAGGTCAATGAGCTTTTCCTACATATTTGCTTCACTAGGGCGTTTACTCAGATAGTGAAAAATCTTATGCCAAAAGCGAATCCTTGGTTTTTTAGTGGAAATGGTTCTCTTGTGATTTTGGACATGAACATACTCAACTTTACAGTGAAGATGAAAAGGAAAGCACGATAAATGATGAATGATTAAGGAAAATGAAAAGATGATAACTATAATAAACCGAAAAAATACATTTGGATTGTGTCATCTCGTGGCTCTCTCCTCCATGATTACACGCTACCGTTTATCTAGTCCACTAATAATCACCGCTCACCAACAGTTATTATTTTAAGCGTGGTTCCAATTGCACTACCAAGATTCCAAGCCTCCTATTCACACGTTAACTTTTTTTTCACAAGTAGCTACAACGTTTCAAGTTACTGGAACGTCGTCATTCGGTATCCATGCATTCATTCGAAATTCTAATCCATGAATCTTCTTTTTATCTCCAATACTTAGCCAAATTTTAAGATGGCTACCCCCCCCGCTTGTTCCTTCAATAAGTCTCGCCAAACACCTCTTGACTACTTGTGGATGTCAATTCACATAGCTGTCCATGACTATACTTCGTCGATGTTGGTATTTATGTCATGTAGTTGTCTACAGTTCAATGACCTAACTTACTTTCATCAACCAATTGCATCAATTAAATTTTGACGTATGTCAACCACAACGAGCTGATTATTCTTTTGTGTAAACAATGTTATGATGTTCCTACATGAATTGTCATTTCTATGCGATTCTAAGTAAATGAACCTCTGTCTGGTCAAAATAAGGGGAGGGGGAAAAACCAATCAAGTCGATGTGTTTCAATAAGCTGATCTTAACAGATGCGTTAAATCCAAATAATGATTCTATCGTTTGGACTAAAAGTTAGGCGGTCTTTGAATCATCCTATTGAAGTTGTATCCAATGCTTAATAATTTCTATCAATATTATAAACCTCGTAGAATTTGTTAGATAATAAGTAGGGGTGACTAGTTTCCTGATGAGTTAATTCCCATTTTAGAACTTGAAATCGGATCAAGCAGGGTGAGTTTTCGGTTTGTGGAACTGGCCCACAAGGTCAGTCTCGAAATGAGTGATTTCTTTTTATTTTATTTTATTGTAGTTCTTCTATTTTCCTACAAATGAGAGTCTCACAATATAAAAAGACAAAATAAATTTACTAATCAAGGTTGGACCGGGACCGATGCACACTCGTAATAATAACTTACTAGCAACTGCTTGTGATAATAGATAATTCAAAGAATTTTTTTGTCAGTTTTTTATTTTTTGTCTACTACTATCCAATATATCAATTTTTGGGATGCCTAGTTTAAATAGATGTATTTTTTTTATATTTAATTACTTAATAAATGTTCTAAAGTCACTCTTCAACGAAATCATTACATGGATGGATAGCTACAAGGGAAGTTGTTCAATCAGTTGTAAATGTAAATCTATTGTATAAATACTAATTGAGTCATTAAGGGGCTGCATGTTTGTATTCTTTTTTTTTTTTTGTTTAAGAACAGATTTTCTGTTTTTTTGTTCCCGGGAACAAAAAAAAGAAAGAAACGCGTTTGTTTGCGTTTTTGTTCAAAATCAATTTTTTTGTTCCCGGAATGAAAAAAAGAAAGTAAACGAGAAACAAAAAAAAAAATTGTTTCTTGTTCGAAACACTTTTCAAGAAACACTTTTTTGTTTTTCTTCTTTTCTTCTTCTTTTTTCTTTGGCCGGTCGCCGGCCTCGGCCATGGCCGGCGACCGGCCGTCGAGGGCCGGCGACCTCGCCGGAGCGTCGCCGGCCCCGGCGAGCTCGAGCTCGCCTAGCCATGGCGAGGCCGAGCGTCGCCCCGCACCGGCGACGCTCGGCCTCGCCTTGGCCGGGTGAGCTCGAGCTCGCCCGGCGAAGGTCACGACGAGGCTCGCTGGCCCCGTCGGCCGAGTCGCCGGAGGCCGGCGACCGGCCAAAAGAAGAAAAAAAAAAAAAAAAAAAAAGAAGGAAAAAAAGGAAAAAAAAAAATAAAAACATTAAAAAATTTTAAAAAAAAAAAAAAAAAGAATAAAATATACCAAACATGTTTCTATTTATTTTTTATTCCCGGAACAAGTTTACCAAACGCATTCTTTTGTTCAAAAAGCTGTTAGGAATGAAATAGTTTTTTCTATTTCTGTTCCCGGAAATGATTTTTGAAACAAAACACAAACAAACAGCCCCTAACTTTTCAGTTTTACCAATTTAGTTTAATGCGAAATTTCTATGTAATCTTTTTGGTCAATTTTTACCCAAAATCACTAACTTGACAGTATACTATGTAGGATGGCTAGCGAAAAGCAAATTATCATGTCAGCAATTTTCAACAAAAATTTACTTGAATTGCTATATTAGAATTATGCACAAATTTTTGAGACAAAATTGAAAATTTTAAAATTATATTGGTCAATTGAGTAATTTTTCTCCCTCCTGCGTTACAAACTATCTCTACATTTTCTTTTCTTTAGACCGCATAGCCTCCTAACAAACTATCTCATCATCTCAATTATGGGCCGAACGGGAATTGCCGGTCCATCTTAGGTTGACCGGTACTGTCGGTTTGCACTTTTTTTCGCTACTTTTGTCTTTACCCCATGTCCTAGGGTAACCACAAGAGTCTCTCACATCCGATGACGTGCTTTTGCATAATACCTAAGACCACAATTACATTTTTATTATCGATCTCGAAATTATAATGTGGCGGCTAACGAGTATACGTAACTTATAAATAATTTAATTTTCAGAATGATTGATTTCATGTCACGCAAAAAAGATTGATGTATCGTTATCATCAACAAAATAACAAATAGAAGAATAATATCAAGTGAAAAGGGAAAAAAAAATTCAATATACCATTAATATAAATCATTAAGTTGTGCTTTTGTCCATGGATGTAATATTTGTTGAAGGAGGTCATTTGTGTTTTATACCATTAATATAGATAATCGGAATCTCGTGTAATTGTGCGAGGTGTGTCAAAAGCATTTCAAATTATTTTAGTTACTGAAACATTGTAAAATATTTAACTAATTGATGCTAAAGAACAACACAATATCAGATAAGCCCACGAGGTGCAAAGCAGTTGGTGGCACCGCTTTGATCCGACCCACGGGGGTGCAAGTTCGAACCCCAGTTTGCATTGTATCTCGGACTTATTCAGAGCTACGCATGGGGCCCTCCTAGCATCCCATAAAAGAGTTTAACGTACTCGCAATACGTGCGCATATGTGCCAGTAAATTTATCAGACGCTGAGAAAAACGTGACAATTGCTACATAAATGACTTTTTGACCCAACATTCTCTTTTTATGTGTGCTTTGAAGGGGAAAGAGGAGGGAGAAAAATTGGGCCAGTCATTGGAAAATGTGGCAATCGTCGGGTCAAAAAAGCAGTCACCAACAACTCCACATAACCAATGTATAGATCGGATCTAGGCAGTCAATTCAGAAAAGAAAGCATCAGACAGTTGAAACCAAGAACATGAAAAGGGAAAATAAAATAGAAAGGAATTGGTCCTTTTCTAGAAAAATAATGTAGATGTCGTGTACCATATTAGCAATAAAGATGCTTATTATAAAATTGGGTCTGGAATTTCTAGCACAAATGGAGACTAGCTAGCAGCCATGAGATTTTGTAGAATGGCTATTGATTATCATATAAATTTAAATTGACAAATGAAGATCCGATTTGATTATTTTGAATATTTTAACAGCAACTTTCATTAAATTTTCTTATTCTTTAATATGGAATCTCTCTCGGAGTTGATAAAACGTCAATTCTAGATAAGGCAAAGTAGACTTGGACCGTGGCCAAAAAAAAAGTGAGAAGAAAAAAGTAGGCTTAGACCAACAGACCAAAAAAGAAGAAGAAAAAAAGGCAGGCTTAGACCATAGTATCTAGATGGTTTATAATTGTTGGAGCAAGAAATTAGTGGAATGACCACACAAAAATCAAACTAAAAATCCATGAGTGTTAACACATATGCATTTTAACAAAGGATAGGTACTTGAGTCAGGGATATGAATTATTGTAAGATGAAAATTAATTTGAGATAAATATGTTACAAGATAATAGACCGCGACTTTGTGAGACAAAAATCAGTCTGAAGTAAATACATCATGCGGTATTGGTTTTAGATTTTTTATGGAATGAAAATTAATTTGGGATAATTTTATCATGGATCTATTTCTAATGGTATCAATGCATATTATAATTGATTTCGTCCATCATATCATGTGAGTACAAGATAGTTTAGCCAATGTGTGCACCACCGTTAACTATAGTAGATATGTTAAAAAATAGAATCATATGTAATCATTGTATTTCAACGCACTTTTTATAATTTTTTATTTTTTGTTGGCTCTTTTTTAGTGTGAGGACAAGAGAAAGGAATCACATGGAGTTGGGAACGGCATCTAGATTAAACTTAAAAGTAAGATGGCACTTGGAAAGAGGATGCAATGAACCTGGCCGTGTGTATGCGACTTGATGCGCATGCCGCATACGACGCCGCAGAAGCAGCGGCAGCATTCCTCTTTCACACCACTATGCGTCCTCGTACGAGAAATTCTCCGATCGTTGGGGCATCTTTTTGCGCGCTCATGCCGGGGCTCGAAGCTCGAAACCTGGGCGAATGACAACTTTTATAGTGGGACCAAATCTAGGATTTAGTAGCACCTCTCCTGCTCCATGAAAAGGCAATGTCAGAGGGGCCAAACCTCCGTTCGATAGATTCCCATATTAAAGAACTTAAAAAATAATTTCTAACAAGTCATTTTCTAAAAAAGATGATAATATCTGGCGTTTGGTTAAACTATGAAATGAATATGTTTTTCGTTTTATAAAAGGAAAATTTTAATTTAATTTTCTTAAATAGATATATGCTTTTCGAACGCTAATTACAAGTAGTTAGAGAATTAGGCATAAGCACTAGGGTCTGGCCTCAATAGACCCCAAAGCTTGGGTCCCTAGTGCTTGAGCTCAAATCTCTAACACTCAAGCCCTCCTCCATCGATGAGCTTGTGTATGGTCCCTAGAGCTCGGGCTTGGGTTTATTGAGGCTAGGCCTCGATACCCAGTGCCCATGCCTTGGTCCTCAGCACTCGAGCTCAAGACCCTAGTATCGGTACCTAGATTCCTCATGCACGAGCGCGAGATTGGGTCCTTAGTACTCGAGACCCCAATGTCCGTGCATGTAACTATGCCCATGCCCAAGTCCATTAAGTTCAAACCTAATATTCTAGTGCTTGTGCTTGGGTCCATCGAGGCCAAGCTCGAAACTCCAATCAATCAAGGCCAGGCTTGACCTTGATTAACACGGGCGTGAGCACTAGGAAATCGGGCATGGGTGCGAGGGTCCCAAGCTCGGCCTCGATGGACCTAAGGGGACCCAAGGTTGGGCTCTAGGATCTCGAGCTCAACCTTGATGAACCTAGCCGCAATCGTCGGGGAACCGGGCACGAGCACCTAAATATTGGCTTAACCTCAATGGACTTGAGCATGGGCTCTGGGGTTTTTGGGCTTGGCCTACCCAATTGGATCTAAGCATGTACATTAGGTTCCCAAATTCATGCCTCAATTGGACCTAAGGAAACCTAGGCTCGCCCTTAATTGACATAGGTCGAGGTGCCTCGAAACCTAGGCATGAGCATTGCGGTCCTAGGCTTGGCTTCAATGGACTTGAGCCTAGGCGCCGGGGAGCCAGTCTTAGGAACTAGGATCTCTAGCCTAACCTCTATGGACTTAGGTGTGGTTGTTGGGGAACTAGGCACTACATGTAGGTCCCTTGACCTAGCCTTGATGGAATTGAGCATGGGTGTCAAGGTGTCGAGCTTGGCCTCATTGGATGTGGGCACTAGTGCTAATGACCCAGACACATGCACTAGGGTCCTAAGCCCAACTTTTGTGGACTTGGGCTTGGCCTTCATTGACCCATGTGGCCTCGGTCTTGGCCTTTAGACCTTGGTCATCTGCCAAAGTATGGAGAAAGAGCATTGGGGTTCTTGTGTCTAAGCATAAAGTTTTTGGTTAAACCGTCAAATATCCAATCATAATTTGGATAAGAAATCATTTTATAGTTTTTCATTGACTTATTTTTCTAAGCAATCAAACGCTAGAAAATAAGGAAAATATTTTCTTGAAAAATGTTTTATGTGACTATTTATTAGAAAATGAAAGATTTGGTAAATATTTTCCTAACAATGATCGTTTATATTGTTTGAAATAATTATTAGCTAATGAAAAATATTTTCTTCATGGATAACAATTTATATCTAAATATTTCCATGGACATAAAAATATTTTTATTTATTCATCTTTATAAATGATATATGTAATTATTTTTAAGAAAATATATTTTAAGCCATTCATTTTTCGCGAAACAAATGGACTGTTTTAATAAACAATTTGGTAAATAAGGTTTAATGCATATAGTATTATCTATAATATTATATAATACAAAAAGAGTCTTCTACCTTGAAGGGACCACACTCCGCTTCTTTCTTTTCCAAAAGATTCTCAATCAGTTATTTTGTAAACATTTTATCGATAGACTAATGCGTAAATTAATAATTCCATTTTTATTTCTCATTTATATCAATTTAAAAATTTAAATCTATTTTATCTTATAAATAACTTAAGAAAAAAGCCCAAATCTTAGAATTTTTCTCTTTCTATATCTACGTAAACAATTTTCTCATATTGTGTAAGCAATTTCTTTTTATCAATTGATACTTCAAAAATTTTGTAAAAAATTTTAATGTCAATTTTTTGCATACACGCAAACCGTGTGTGCTTTTGTTAGTTTTTTCTTTTTTCTGTGAATAAAGCAAAAGAATTCTGAAACCATAGGAAAGCTATTACTCGCATAACTTTCTGTCGCAAGACAATAGAAAAACCAATGTAATTTACAACTGTGAAGCACCTCAAAAGCGGGAAACGGAAAAGGAATAGAAATGCGAAACTCTGTTCAAGGCGTGGTCCTAAAAGAGTCCGCAAGTTCAGTGATCTGACCCAATACTTTGAACAAGAAAGGTCAACATGCTTACCGCGCTTCTCACTGCAGTGATCTGCTGATGTCAAAATGTGTTTATTGTCTTATCCACCCACAATTCTGCAGCCTAGACGAACCTTTAGAACCCCGGAATGACGATGAATCCCCAACCTAAGAAGAGAAGACCCACATCTATCTATGAAGCTCTTATAAATCACATATGATCCAGTTTCTAAAATGAGTTGAACTGCATTATTCATGGAAAAACGGTACCGTTGGGCATAAATAGATACCTGTGCTTATGGCTATCCTACAATTCTTAAGGATGATCATACATATCTTACCCATGGTATAATTTGAATGTCTGCAGTACTAATCCATGTGCCCCCATCGGCATCCCATACTCGCTCATGAGATATTAGCACAGGGGATAATAAAATCCCACCAGCAAAATTGCACTCAGAATAAGGAAACTTCACATCCCAATTGTGGAATGCAGAGATTACACACTATCAAGTGAACCCAGTTCATACTGACAATAAAAGAAAAAAAACACTTAGCGCAATTCACAGACATCAATACAAGAAGAATAGATGAGATGTCTAGTACTCAGAATGTGATCTCAAGTGACTATTTTAACACCATGCTGCAGTGCAGCCAGGGGTAAATTATACAATACGATCTCCTATGAATAAAAAAATGCTGAGTAGAAGAACGAAGGGGCGAATAACATGCTAATCGCATTCAAGACGATCAACTATGATATACATTGGCCACTACGTAAGAAAAAGGAGGTGAAAAAGAAGTATTCAGGAAGTAGAATTTGCACTAGATAACTTATTCAGCAAAAGTTGCCTAGTACTGCCAGGGATTGAACTCAGTTGATTGAATGTCGGACTCTTCGATGGCGTCTAGACTGTCTACAACAGCCTGATGTTCAGTATACTTTCCATTGTAGCGGTACACTTCCAAATCGCCCCAAGGTGTGGGACTAATTTCGTCAGTCAGATCAAACCACCTTGGAGTGAATTTCTGGCCTTTCATTTCTCGGTTCTTTTTCTCTCCTCTTTGCCTTTCCTCCAAGCTGAAAAAAAGAACAAATTGCCTGTAAATAAAACCCTTCTCTGTTTTTGCCCTTTTCCAGAATGTTGCCACCAAACAAAGATGGAAAAGGAAAACTATCCATTCCAACAATGCAACTTACACCATATTCTCAAAGCAAATTAGTCTTCATTTTTTTCGCATGTACTAACTAATATGAAATTAAAACTTCACATCTAAAGGTCAAGAAGATGAAGAAGAAGAAGAGAAACCTGCTCTTTTCAGCACCAGCTTTAGGAAGGTCACCCTGCTCAAGTGCATATCTATCGGGACGTAAACGAGAGTCAGATGCCAGAACTTTTTTGGGAGCAGTATTGAAACTGTTTATCTTGTGTCCAAAGTATGTGTACTGATACTTGTCATTTTTCGGAGCCTCAGCAACTCTCCAGGCCTACAGGAGTGAAAATATCAAGATTAACGTGAGGAACTTGGCCTGGCTTTCTAACAAGACAAAAAGTATGACAGTAATCACTGAATGACAGTAATTACTGAGAAACTGTACAATTTGACATAGAAAGTTACAATGCACCAGGAATCTGATCAAGTGGACTGTTTATCCCTTTAACCTTTCAAAACTTTGTTATTTGCTTTAGCAGGGTGGTGTTTAGGTGCAGGGAACAGCAGGACAGGTTCCCATTGTGCATGGGTGAGATTTAAGCCTGGTAGACTAGGAAGCAAGTGTGGCAGTTGACAGTGACTCCAAATACAAGGGTCATCTGATTCTTTTCCTTATGCAAACAAACACACCAATGGTTATTCATATGAAGATATGATGAATTCTTAACAGCATTTGACAGTAGTTCCAACTGCAAATCCTAGACTCCCTCCCTCCCTCCCTCCCTCTCTGGCTCTCGCGCTCCCTTCCTCCCTCTCTCTCTCGCTCCCTCCCTCCCTCCCCCAACAACCCAACACCCCCACCCCCCCTCCCCCTCTTCTCCTTCTCCTTCCCTATATATAAAAAGCATGTTGCACCTAATGAATAAGAAGCGGTCATATTAACTACCCTCTTCATCCAAACAAACACTGATCATTTAAGTAAAAAGCAATCCACCAAAAGCCACGGCTTGATCTCTCTCTCTCTCTCTCTCTCTCTCTCTATATATATATATATATATATATATATATATATATATAAAGCATGCTGCAACTAATGAATAAAAAGAGGTCATATTAACTACCCTCTTCATTCAAACAAACACCAATCATTTAAGTAAAAAGTGATCCACCAAAACAGAAAGCCGATCCTATGGTTGGAACTCTCCCTCCCTCCCTCCCTCTATCTATATCTATATCTATACATATACGTGTATATATATATATATATATATATATATATATATGTTGCGCTTAATGATTAAGAAGGGGTCATATTAACTACCCTCTTCATTCAAACAAACACTGATCATTTAAGTAAAAAGCGATCCACCAAAACAAAAAGCTGTTCCCATGGTTGGGACTAGGAAGTTTACTTCCAATCTTAAAGTAGAAGAATACAACACGATCCCCGAAAACATATCACAATAAAAAGATAAAAAGACTAGGCATATGCCAGTAGGATATACTATCAAAGAGGAGATCATCCTTGTAGCAATATGCATGCATCTCTATTGATTCATGAAAGCCAAAATTTAATGACACGTGCAGTAAGATTAGTATAAGCTGATAGGTGTTCCAAAGTCCATTATTCTATTAAAATACTGCATCCTGAACCTGAAAAAAAGGGCTAGAAAAGTCAAACCACATGGATGACTAAGATGTACAAATGCTCCAAAAGGTAGTAGTTTTGTTTCTTTTCACTCCTGTAAATTCCAAAGTCATCTGGGATTTAATATACTAAGAGAGAACATGTAATGTGCAAACATAATCAGAGGTCCAACCACATCACCAATAAGCACATAAGACAACACATACGAAATCACCATGAAAGCATACACAACTAAACATTTATGTTGATCAAACAAGTACTGTGCAAGTGCGCTTGTGGAGTGTAGAGCATGTAAGTAATGCTCAGAAGTACTTGAAATCTATCTGTCATGGCCATTGTGAGAGACATAAATGCCAATAAATGCCATCTTTACCAAGAAAATTAAACATGGATAAGAAAGAACTAACCTCCTTTAGTTCAGTGCCTGGCAGTGGTTCCCCTTCTTTGTCGCAGGGTTGGTAGCTCATGCACTCATTCCACTTCCCTGTCATCAATATCTTGGGTTCCTCAGCAGCATCATACACATAGCCATCAACTTCATAGCGACCAGCCCTGCAACAAGAAGGAATTGAGCTGCGAATGTTAAGACTGAATACAGATGATTTATCACCTTATTCAACGCAGAAGGAATGATGGAAAGAAATTCCCCAACAATGTGGAGTAAATAATGCCACCCTGAGTTGGTAGTTCAACCTGATTGCTTCGCAAGTCTATACAGTGGTGAAAATGAAGGGAAAATCAACATACATGATCAAATGACAGAAGCAATACACTGAGCAGAAGTTCCCACAACCTTGATAATAAATCTAGCAAGGCCCTAAGATATCACAGTTTTGCCACTAGAAATGTTTGCTTTAGAAAGTATGTAATGTAAGTGATCAAAGTATACATCTATCTAAAGCAGATGCAAGGAAAATACTCTTTAAAAGAAGATAACATTACCCAAACCAGCCACATGGTTGAAAATATAGCACGACTTTTTCCCCATTTGTCAAGTTTGTCAAGACCATTTCCCCTGGAGAATCAATCCAAGTACGCCCAAAGATTAGATTGTTGACTTTTGTGGGTGGAGGGACCAAATCAAAAACAACTCCATCTCTCTTGAGGGTCACACGAGACCTGTATATTTATGTAGACAATGAATATTGAGATGGAGTCAACAAAGTAGCACGAAGAGATGAAGAAGCATTAAGGACCAGACAGAGACCGATGAAACCGACATATATTCACCTTCCAAGTGGATAAATGTCAATTGAGTTCCCCAAAAACTTGGTCTTCACTTTTGAAGTTACATCATATATAAAATGTTCATTTTCGGCATGTGCAGCACTCATTGGAGGGTGATGACTGACCTGATAAGTAGAAATTTGAAGAAGAGAAAGAAAGGTTTCATTATTTTCCCACTCAAAAGGTATCATCCAAAAAGAGTAGGAAATAAAACTGAGCTTCAACAACTCACCTGCTCTGCTATAAAGGTCATGCCATCATGATTTGTCATTTCATAAGTCTCACCAAGAATAGGATTAAATGGCTTCCAGGGCCTTTGAAATGCATAATAGATGGATATGAACCATGACACTGCAGTCATAAAGACTATGAGTCCAATGCCACATAACCCACCATACAAAGGCTTATACATATATAAACATTCATATATCTATGTACGTATATCGATGCATCTATGGGCACATACAACAACAGATGCCTGCATGTGCCCCATAAATTCAAAAGAAGAGATCTCTTACCCACATATACCGATCGCATGTAGGGATCCTCACATTCATCAGCCTGATCTAAAAGGTAAGAGTACTCCGTGATCTGCAACCGATGTTTACAAAATTGTATAGTGTTCCTCTAACATGACAACATCCAGACTAATTGGTTCATCGAATCAATGAAGGTATTGGTGCAGTCAAACCTCGGCCATTCTCTGCAACATGGTCATGGGCTCAAATATGAGAACTGGAAGTGTCACCATTGATGTGACGTCTGCACCAATATACTTCTGCATCATTTTCCAGTAACTATCCCGATCCTAGAATGACAAGAAAGGATGTAAGAAATGAGAGTGCATCTATCATGTTCTTATAGGTCATAACACCAATTATCATCTTAAAAGAACAGGCATGAGCATTCCACAGTTGTGAAGGGTTCTCTTCCTTCTTAAAGAGAAAGGTTCAACACAGTCACCAAATACCGAAGGACATGCTAATATAGGACCTCCTAATACATTCGATAAGAACAACAATTTTCTAAAGTTCCCAATGGAGTGATAGATGAGAACCCCAATACCATCTCACAGGAAGCAGATGTATGATGTGACAAATAAGCAAGACCCCTGTTTACGACTCAGGTGGAGAGGAAAAACAATTCAACACTCTTTTGTGTGGTCTTAATTTCAATTTTTCAGGGAACATTATAAGCCATAATTTATTATTGATATCACATATGCCCTGGTCCATGTAACTAGCGGAACAGTCACAGTTAACTTTTTAGCTCAAGAACTTCAGAATCTTGAGTTACTTGCGCGATTGTGCATTTCCAAAAATCATAATAATGTTATCATGAAAAATCATGTCTCACCTGCATCATGGGTGGATGCCTTGCGTAGTGAAATAAACAAGGCTAATATAATTTTTAGTGTTGGGCCATGACACATGCAGATGAGACATGTAGACAGTATGTTGCAAAATAATAGGTTAATAATATGTAATTATGCATAATCACTTGAAAATTTTATATGGATCAATAGAGCTTACCAAGGCTGGTTTCAATGAAAAAAAAGAGTAGCGACTATGATAGCCTAGCGAGGAAACCAAGTACCCAACTGTGAAGAATAATCTATTGGCTATGACAAAAAGAAATGGCCAAATGTAGATGAGGCAGCCTCGAAATTTCTCTGATTCCAACTACCCAATGCCAATGATCCCTTGTAGATAGTATCATAGATATTGTACACGGAACAAGAAGACTGATGATATGTTGACAAAAATGTGCTGCCAAGCCCAGATGTAAAAGTATGTTCTATTCTATCTATTCCTCAATAATAATGACATCCAATCAATTCAATTACCAATTACACCCTAAAAAGTACAAAGTTAAAAACCATGAAAGACAAAAAAGCATACTTCCTGTTTCCACCTCCCTTTCATCGCTTCCTCTTCCGCATCTTGGGTGCCTCCTTCTGGATTAATGACCTGCAGTCCCTCATAACCCAGACGCCTATAAAGGGAAACACGAATTAATGTTGCAAGCCCAATATGTATCCCACAGGTTAGTCAGGCATTATTGAGTACATTAGCCCATCCTAGAAAAGGGAACCGACTTTCTTATAGCCGGATTTGACTCTGGGAACCACTCTCAAAACCCAGCTAATCGGTTCAAAAAGTCGGATGGTCATGGTATATTGGTTTCAAATAAGACAAAGAAGCCAACTTCAGTTCAACAATTTATCATGAGAAAACCAAATACCAACAACCATAACAGGTAAAGTCATCACTTTTGTTACTGCAATGTTCTCTAACAGCTTGAACTTTTTTCAACAAACAGGGTGCACGCTCAATTTGAAAGAGAAAAATATATCGAAATTTCAACGAGGTGGGAACTTTACCCATCGCCACAGAACAACAGACATCTACATAAAGTAGCAATCTAGCACCGAAGAAGATCAAATAGATAAAAGTGAGAAAATTGGGTTCGCCAGATAGAGTCGTATCGTATATCTCAATCGCACGCACAAGTGCAACAACACATCCCAAACACAGAGCGCACCCTCTGAGCTAAAAGGGCCACGGACGGGAATTTCAAGCTTAGATTGACTCCAAAAACCTGCAGAAAATTTTGCGGAAGACGGAAAAAAAGGGGAGGACCATATCAAGAAGGGAAGTGGGCAGTCACCCGTTAACCGATTTGGTCATGGCGCTACTCAAGGTGGAGAAACTCGAAGCTATGGAAGCGAAGAAGCCGCCGCCGCCCTGCTTGGGATCGTCCGCAGCCATTTCCCTCAGTCGGGTCCTCGGAGATCCGTTCAGCAATGAACCCTCGCGAGTCTAAACGGAGACGAAGCGGGGAGAGAGAGAGAAGAGAGAGAGAGAGAGATCGCTGAGCGATGAAAACTGGAGAAGGAGAAGGGGAGGAAGAAGATGGACGAACGGAGAGAGAGAGAGGCGAACGATCCAATTTGGCGGTTCGGTTCGTTTGAAGTCGACTCGAGAGTCGAAGATTTTTCTTACGTTGACCGGCCGGTCCCTTCTCTCTCTCTCTCTACGTCCGACGCGGTTGATGCGGAGAAAACCTTTTTTTGGGCGTTTCAGCTCTCCTCCCTTCGTCGATGGATCCCCCTGCCGTGAGACGAGTGAATGCTGCGTTAGCCGGCGATTGGGACCCCTGCCCCATGAAATGCCGTGGTCGGGAGGCATTTTTTGTTTTTGTTTTGGTCGGTCCTACTCTACTTTTATAATAATGCTCACTTTCAGACTTTTGTCCTACCTAGTCGGGAGGCATTTTACTTGTTGAAAAATATGTCAGAGAACATAAAAATAATAATAGTTATTGGAAATACATGAAAAAAGATTAAAAGATAAAAATAAAGGTCTGAGGTGTGCAAGCACCGTCTTTAGGAATAATTTCGCCTCTTGGAGTACGAAACTTGGTAAATAAGTCTTTTTATATACTTCACATTGAATATTAGAAGGAACATAACAATGTTATGTGTATAACCTAGTAAAGAAGGGAAAGAACAATGTTATGTGTATAACCTAATAAAGAAAATAAAGATATGCAACAAGATAAGAAAAAAGAAATAAGAATATTCTAATTTTGATATATCGACATCACTTTCCAATTATATTCGGAGTAACAATTTATAAATAAAAGAAAGAGAGGTGTTAAGAAACAATTATAAATAAAATTAGTAATTAAAGAAGAAAATAACCGTCATATAGCCGTTATAAAAAAAATGAAGAATTAATGTAGAAATAAATGAAATGTTATAAAGCCATTATAGTAGACAAAAACCATAATAAATCGGTCATTACATGACCGTTAAATAACCGTAGTAAAACATTACAAAATAGTTTTATATTAATAGTAGACATAAACCATTACAAATTGATAGTTCTTTCTTTCCTTGGGATCCCATGGCACCCTTACACTCTCTTTGACGACTGTCTTCCTTAGTGTTTGTCTCCTGTTTGGTGCCGGTTATCATTCCTTGTATTCTTTTGGCAAAATCAATATAATTGGTACTTTTACCGAAAAAAAAAAAAAAAAAAAAAACCATTACAAATTGATAACGGTAAAAAGCCACTACAAGAATCAATAGCTTTCAGTATTTGATAATTGTTGAAATATCCAACATCATTGACAGAGTCAAATCAAACAGCCTCTTTTAATTTCGTTAAGAGGTTCATCTGAAATATTCGTGCTTTCTTAATCACTTGCACTATTCCGAACATTTGACTGTAAGTAGCTTTGTATTTCCTCTTGAAAATCTCCATTGAGATTCACACGAGTTTAGTGCCTACTAATTTGGCCAAATTCCAAAATAAAAAAGGACATCGATTATGCACTTCCGCAATCAAAATTGGTACAAACTATAAAGCCTAAAAGAAAGGTGTTAATTTTCATATTTGGATCAAGTGTGGCCTAACCATATTTTAGACGAAATATTCCGTCAAAAATCACCTAAGATTTCCAATTCTATCTAGTCTCTTGCTCTTGCTTGTTTGTGAATTTTTCAAAGATTTTCTTTTTCTAAAATTGAAGAACGATCCAAATTAAATACAAATTAACCAGTTTTCTTCTATTTGAGACTCAATTATCTAGAAAAATGTTACCAATCCAGATTTGAAGAAAGCAACAATATTTGGGTTTCTTGAAACAAAAAGATATTAAAAACAATCCAACAAATGCATTTATCATACCCATGAGTCAAAGAATTTGGATCCTCCCCATTGGAACGTTTTCCTTCCCAATTAAGATCAACATAATAAATACAGTCACGAAAATGATAAAGACCCATAAGCCAACAGAACACTTTAAAATCAACAAGATAAGAAACACCATTAAGAAGCTTTGATACCAATTTAGAAAATAGATCATCTTTTACTCTTTCAGAGATTGCATTTTTTCCCACTTCGTTAGTGAAATTCCACCATCGAATATAAAGGACTTGTAACAAGACCTAAATTTGCTTTGTTTGCCTAAAAATACAATGGCAATTATTCTAAATCAAAACTCAAGTTACCCAGAAACATAACTAAAATAAATCAAGCAAGCAAATTTAACTGTTAATTTGTCGATCAATCGCGGTCCAAGTTAAACCGAGTAACTCTAGCGAACAACCGTTGACTTTGTTCGGATGGTTTACATTTGAAGAAGTCCAATTGCACTTGCATGGAGAAAATATTAGGCGGTTGCATAGGGCCACGTTCTAGGCTGACGCTATTAGCATTCTATTCTCCTCCACCGATTTAAGGCTCAGCCCAATAAAACAAAAGAAAGGGCTCCTATTTTCATTAAAAAGAGAGAAAGCAATTTTGGACTTTCCCTTTTGCAGACTGCATGCTTCCTGTGCAGGCCCTGCAGGCCCTCGCCGGTTTGCCCTTTTTCCTTTTTTTTTTTTTTTAATAAATATATTTTAAATATACTTTATTTTTTATTTTACTTCTATTAATATATCTATTAAAATTCATAAATTTTATCAGTGTTTTTATTAAAATTTATATTTGGGCTAAAACAACGTTATTTTGGGTTATATTTCTTATTTTAGCCACGTCAACACAATATACGAAAGAGAAAATAATGAAAAGAGTCACATTGGTATTTTCCATTAATCAAATTGAATAGAGTTAACGAAATGATTCGATCATTAACTTGACAAGTTTTAGAACTTGATTAGGTTTCCTAAAAATTTCTGGACTCAATTGTGACAAGTTTTATACTTCTTTGAAAATATCCCTTGAACAAAACTTTGCCAAGGCAGGTCAGGTGAAGCGGAGCAACCGGCGTGGCTGATCTTTTCCCCCTTTCGCATTGGCGAAGGAAAGCGAACAAAAGGCATCGAGATCGAGGTCTCCGTCCAGTGGAAATCCTGCTTTCTCATATGGGAGCCGTTGGATGATCTCATAGGTCATTAAACGAAAGTCTTAATAGAGAAAGCTCATAACAAATGCCAACTTCAGTACAAAAGCCATCGAACCCCTCTTCTCTCCACGAGGGAGGCATCTTCCTCATGCAACATCATTATCATGGTGAGCACACCTGTTATCCTCAGTCGTGCCAATCTGCATAAAAACTTAGGTTTAGAGCTAATATAAAATATGATATTCTAAATCTCTAATCTTATAAAAATAATTGATTTTTTTGCTTTACCATCCAAGAAAATTTCGCCAATGTGCAGCCTCAAGATTTCTTTGTTATGACGATAAGGACACTAATAATTTGAATAGCTATGTAGCTTTACGTACGATGATCTTTGTGAATAATTCCAATATTTATCATTATATAAGATGATCGGTGCGAAGTTCATCATAGTCAATAGCAGGTACAATAAGTATTAAATTATTACCAAAGGTGCTCTAGTAAAAGTGTTTGTTAGACAGCATTACTAGAAGTTTAGAACCCTGACCATTGTAGTAGGTCATAATGCATACCTCTCGGTGATCATCACATATGTTACAGAAAATTCTCTTCAATTAGTTTTAGTGTTGAAAGGAAAATGAATGTAGCAAATGTTAGTATGAGGTACACGAGTGCGGTGGCGGTAATTCCAATAAAGTTCATCATAGTCAATGATAGGTACAATAAGTATTAAGTTATAACCAAGCGCACTCTAGTAAAAGAGGTGGTTAAATAGCATCACTAAAACCCTGATGATCATGGTCGATTGTAACTCATTAGGGACGTCACATACGCTATGGAAAATTCTCTTTAGCATGCCTTACTGTTAAAAACTAGATAGACGTGGCAATGGTGATATGAGATATGCAAATCTGTTAACCGTAATCCGAATAGCCATATTATCTATGATGATTGGTAGGTACAAGAAGAATTAAGTCGCAACCAAACACACTAATAAAAGGATTCGTTAAACAATGTGACAAATCCTTTAAAATTCATGAGTAATTTATGGTTTTGTAATTATCAAAACACATGAAGATTAAACAACGATAAAACTATGCAACATTATAATGAAGATATTGTCATAAAAACTATAAAATTCCAAGAACTCAAAAACTCTACCTGAATACGTGCATATCAATCATATACGAATATTCAACAGTCTCCCTCCTATTGTCATTAACCAAAAAGGTCCTGAAAACAGATTTTTAAAAATTATATAAAATACTCTCAACCTTTGAAAAATTATAGTATATTGAAACTCCGCCTCAAATTAACAATAAATGCTACTTTGTGTCTAAAACAACCTTGGATCCATATATAACTTCTTTAAGAATTCAAATCTTCCTAACCACAGAAGCATTTCTTCTAAAATAATAATTTCCAGCGATGTATCCAAAATTTACCACAACATTGGCATACATTAGATGCAACCTTCTAGATTGGAAATGTCTATGACCACCATGATTTCTATGGGTAAAATCATGTCTACCAAACATAACTTTTACCCTCTTCTTACTTCCTTGAACTTTTTAAAAGGAAGTCTTCATTTTTCTTTTTTCAAAATCCCAAATTGATTTTTCCAATTTTAAAAAAACTCATGTCTTTTCTCCAAATCAACACCTTTTTCTTTCATGATTTCATTTTCAATTTTCAAATCCTTGCTTTAATTTGTCAAAGTATCAATCATCACCTTTTTAAGGCAATAGATTTCTTCATCTTGTCATGATGTCCTTCTCTCTTTGCCTCCTCTTTTTGTTTTTTTTTTAAAATATCTCATGTGTAAGAAAGATTCCAAGAAGCTAATCAAGTGTTATTTTGGAGAGAACATGGGCATCATCAATTGCCTCTACTTTTGACTCCCCCGCTTTTGACAAAGCTTTTAGAATTTTCTTATTAATCTCCTCTTGGAGATATTCCTCACTAAGACATTTCAGACCAAAACATATCAACAATAGATTCATCCTCATTCATAATAAGAAGTTCACAAGCATGTGTAGGCACTCTATCTTTTACTTTTTCACTCAATTAGTTTCTTCTGCATGTAACTTGTAATGTTGTGAAACAACCAAAAGATGCACAATCGAAGCACAAATAGCAAAGAATGAAGGTAAAATCAAAACTACACAAGTAACAAGATATATGTGAAAGCCCAAGATGAGAAAAAGAAAAACCACAGGGAGAGAGAGAGAGAGAGAGAGAGAGAGAGAGAGAGAGAGAGAGAGGCTTCACTATCTTTAACAAGTATAAAAGTATAATGTAAAAGGTTAAAAACCATTTGGTAAAACACAATATTTAAAATCTAACAAGAAGATGGGAAGAACAAAGAAGGGAGAGAATGTGGAGGTTAGGGTTCAAGATATGTTGTGTAACACATTCCTTTTATAGTCCCCCTTCACAAAAAGCCATAAAATAAATGAGCATGGTCCAAAATGCCATTGTCACTAATTTGAATGTTAAAATTCAACAAATCTCCACCTTGACTTAAAATTTCCATAAGAGTATTATGCTAAATGCCACAAGACCTCTCGCCTTCACCATTAAGAGTGACAACATAGGGTCAACCCCTAAATGGCAGAATTGACGACATACACTTCTAAGCCTATGTGAGTGTACTCAATGTAGGAAACAAGGGATGAAATGCCATCAACTCTTCCTAGGCAACTCAAATGGTGAAAATGCAAATCAAGTGCTGGAACTTGGTCAAAGAAACTAGTTTGGTCAATATATATGTCGGATTATCCACCATAAGTATTTTATTCATCTTAATCATTCCCTTAGTAACCTCATCACGCACAAAGTGATACCAAATGTCGATATGTTTCACTCTCTCATTATACATCACATTCTTGGTTAACTGAATAGTACTTTGATTATCGCAAAAGATAATCGAAGCTCCCTTCTACTTTACCCAAAATTACGTAATGAAATGCTTTAACGAAGGAGCTTCCTTTGCTGCGTCCGTCGCTAACATGTACTTTGCTTCGGTGGTTGAAAAGTAACTATGTTTTGTAAAATTACCCTCCAACTAACTGCGGAGCCATTAAATACAAAAACATAACCTATTAAAGATATTCTTTTGTCAAGATCACCTGCATAACAAGAATCAACTAGGCCCACAACCAAATGTTCTATATCACAACCTTTGTCAAATACCAAACCCACATCTAAGGCACCATAGATATATTGAAAATCCATGGCTTGCCAATGAGTTTTACCCATATGTGCCATATACCTACTTACAACACTAACTGCTTGGGAAATGTTTGGACGAGTGCAAACCATAGCATAGATAAGACTATCCAAATCACTAGAATATGAAACTTAAGACATCTTATCTTCCTCTTCTTTGATTTTAGGCAACAAAGAAACCGAAAGCCTTAATTGCCATGCCAAAGTACTCAAGCACTTTCTCAATATACATTTTTTGTGAAAGGTGAAACTTCCGATCTAGTTTGTCTCTGCGAATCTCGTACCTAAAATCTTTTTGGTATCAAACTCTCTATTAAGTTGCCTTTTCAACCATTGTATCTTTAACATGTTCTTTACAGTGCCATGGAGATTACTTGAGACCATTCAAAGAGCGTTTCAACCTACAAACATCATCTTCTTTACCTTCAACAACAAAGCCCTTGGGTTGAGATATAGAATCTCCTCAAGCTCACCATTTAGAAAAGTGGTTTTGACATTAAGTTGCTCAATTTTTAGATCATAAAGGACCACTAACATGACCAACACACAAATGAGATTATGTTTCACAATTGAAGAGAACACTTCAATGAAGTTAATCCCCTTCTTCTGACTTAACCCTTCGTTACTAAGCATGCCTTTAATCTTTCTTCTTCAATCCCTAGAGTTCCCTACTTTCTTTTGAAGACTTATGTGTATCCAACAGCTCTTTTGCTCTTAGGCAATTTCACAAGACCTTGAGTTTAGTTCTTTTGAAGAGACTCCACCTCTTCATTCATCGCAACAAGCCACTTCTCAAATTTTTAAATAGATGGTAGCTTCATGGAATTTAGAAGGTGTTAGCTACATGCCCTAAAACAATTATGTAATAGTTGCATGTTAGGGATTTACATTGCATTATTTATTTAATTGCAAAGAAATATTCATTTATCGTCCCATTTATATTAATGAGTCCATAAGATTAGTTGTGGTTGAACCTATTTTTAAGGGGTTAAAATTTGTGTGATAGGTTTATAGTTAAGCTGAATCTCTGACTCGGTCTCACTCTTACGCTCATGCCCTCACCATGCCACCGCCTCATCAGATTGCTAACTCTTGGCACCATCCTTAGTTAATTGAAGGTAAGTAGAATCTCTAACTCTTAGTTAGGGCAATAATCAACGTCGTCGAGTTTAGTTGTGTACGCATCCCTATTTAGTTTTATGCATGTTGATGATTGATTACTCACGTGTTTACGTTCCTAAGCTGAATCATGCTCCGGGTCACGGATGGGTCTCACTCAACCTTAGACCATAATTTAGGAGTGTCGGTTCAAGGTGTGAGTCACGTTGCTTGAACTTGGTTGCGCTCTCATTTGGGCTTAGTTTGTATACATGTTGACGACTGGTTTCCTCATGCATTTGTACGTAAGTATAATTTCTAACTCTTGATTAGGGCAATAAGTTAAGTCGTTGAGTTTAATTGTGTGCTTATTATCCGTATAAGTCGTGTTTATGTTGTAATGTTCTTTGGTATGGTTTACTCATGTTTGCGCGCTTGAATGTGTTCACTGTCAAGTCCTAGATCATCTCGCACTAATCCTATCCTTAAGCATTTGAGTTATAACACAAAGCGGAAGCGTTAGCTTAGGATAGCTTGTATAATATGAATTATAAACGATACCTCAAGACAAGTTGAAACAAAAGGGAATCATGCCTTTATTTATATCATAACTATGATCAACATTAGGAAGGGGGACTATACAACCAAAATTGGAGGATCTAACAACGATAGTACATAAAAAAGGGGCCTCTCGTGCTAAGCCCACTACTAACAGGTCCTCTACCCTGCATATGTCCTCCATCTGGCCCATCCGTCTATTGGCACCTTACTCAAAAGGGTCCCATCGTGCCTTAGTCTACACGATTCCTCCCAACGCTCGTCCTATCCATGCCTAATTGCCTCCTCCACTACCACCATCTTTGCCCATGCCAGGGGTTGTTGGGCATGGAATGGGCCCAACCAAATGATCTCCCACCTTCACAAAAATAGTTGCAAAACTATATAGGATCAAATCAGATTGTCTGATATCTACACGAATCTTAGTAGTGAGACAGACAAAAGTGGTGCTAGGAAAGTGTGGGTCAGTGAACTCTTGAGTCTCGGTTTTCAGCACTACAGGCACGCCATAAATAG
This sequence comes from Eucalyptus microcorys, assembly GCA_014182515.1. NCBI lineage: Eukaryota > Viridiplantae > Streptophyta > Magnoliopsida > Myrtales > Myrtaceae > Eucalyptus > Eucalyptus microcorys. The sequence goes on along the minus strand of CM024562.1, from coordinate 12,570,350 downwards.
AGGTGGGGATAGTAGGGAGAATAGGCATTTCTACTTATCTAAAACATAACAACAAAAGTGAGCTAAAGCCCAGCAAGAGAAACAAATAGATTTATAAACCATTTGATCTAATCAACAATCAATTCCTAAGACACAGGCTAGCATACGAACACACAATTACAAGTCTATAAACACACGACATAACTTTAGTCCTATATAGCCGCACACATAAAGTCAAAATACATAGATTTCGCACTTACACACACTCGTGATATATCGGGAACAATTACAGCATGCTTTAAATTTCCACATAACACCCGTATCATACCACCAACTTCAGTCTCATTTCAACTGTTCCCAGTCCATTGCAGGCGACATGAACAATGACTTTAGCTACCACGCTAGGCATATACAGCATTAAGCTACAAGCATCCCAACTCCGGGCCATCGTCAAGTATAAAACTCTCAGGATTTGTCCCTTCCTAGGCTTCCCTACTTAAACTCGAAGCATCTTGGTTCACTTGCCAGGGTATTCTCTTCCAACATTCCACTCGAGGTCATCATTGGGCATCCAAGGACTGTGTGCCTTGAATTCCACATCCATCTCATGCATCACACACACATAAACATGTATAGCTATTTATATATATAGCATTGCATTTGGTTCAATTTTGGAAATGGGTCTTAGGGAAATGCAAATATCTTTAACCTGGGCCGTTTGGTTCAACTTTGGGGAAATGGCTTTGCATTTCTCCAAGTATCTTTGAGTGAATGGGCATTTTGTGAAGGCAAGTGTGTTTGGAAACCCAATCTTTCGTGTATGTTTTGCAAAGCTACTTCAAGGTAAAAAGAAAAGAAAAGGGAGGAGGAGATACAGCTGAAGGGAATCGTGGGGGAGCGGTTGATGGTGGTGGCGTTGGTGGTGGTGGGGAGGCGGCTGGTGGCGTGGCGATGGCGGTGGGGGGAGGCGGCTCGCCCGAGGTCGTGCGGCCTTAGGCGGTGGCGCCCGAGGTCGTGCGGCCTTAGGTGGTGGCGCGGGTCGCGTGACCCAGGCCACGCCCAAGGTCACTCGACCTCAGGCGAGGGTTCCCAGCGGCCAGATCTGGCCACTCGCGGCTAAGCGCCGCCCACCACGAAGCTCGACCGAGTAGTCCAAGGAAGAAGACGAAGAGTGTTTTTGAGGGCAAAAGGGGAAAATATGATTATTAGTAAGGGCAATATTGGAAAGAAAAAAATTCATTAAACCTTATAATAACATTTAGAAAATGCTAGCATTTGGTCAATGACACCTCCAAATGCTGAACCAAATGCCTAAAATTTTTCCTAAGGGGCTTTCGAGGCTAAAAGCTCATTGGGAATGCTGAACAAAACAGGAAGGGCTTTGGGGAAATGTAAATTGCATATGGTAAAAAATTCTTTAAAAAGCTATTTTGGCGTAAGTAAAGAGTGTTTGACAAATTTTTTTTTTTTTTTTTTATAAAGGACTTTTGGATTTTATTTTTCTTTTTTATTAAAAAATATTAAACTCTTTCAACGACTCTGGTGAAGGTAAGGGTAGTTTTGAAACAATGAGAGATAAAATCGAAAAATTAAAAAATTTATGATATTATTATTTTTTTTAAAAAATGGAGAAAAGTAGTTTCAGCATTAAGCTAAATGTTGAAAGCCCAACGCTAGTCCCTATCATCATTGGGTTTTCAGCTTTCTCAATGCCAGCATTTAACTGAAAGCCCCTTGGACAAGCTTGCCTAACACCTTAACATTTTCCCAAGGAGCTCTGGAGGCTGAAAGCCCTTTGGATAGGCTTGCCAAACATCCTAGCATCCTAGCATTTTCCCAAGGGGCTCTGAGGTTGAGAGCCCCTTAAAAAAAGGGGAATCAAATACACCCATAGCACTCATGGCATGCCACAATTTTCATAATTCATCTTTCATAGTATAATTGACAATGCACAACTATGAGATGGGCACCACAACACTACAAAGATCATCAGAAATATTACATGAAACACTCAATTAAAGCATATCACATTAACGTCACAAGTTTAGCATGTAATATCTTTGTCGAAAGTCAGAATCCATCACCAAATGTCACAAATTAAAGTCTCCTTACCTTCGGCATAATATTGTACCAATTTCGGAATACATCACCAGGGAACCAGAATTGTACAATTTTAGAAAGAAATAGAAAAACCTAATAAATGAGCTCTAAAAATTATGAAATTTTAAATGTTATAAACAAGACCTAAAAGAACATATTTCAAGAGTGTCCGAGACCTGACACCTAATTAGAATGGTACAAAGAGCAAAGACTCTCCTAAACTAGCACTATCCACTGTTTCTTCGAGCATAATCATCAACCAAAAGGAAATATCGATTTGACATCCAAATCTTAATGAAATGCTCTAAAATTTTGATATGATGTACATAATGATGTTCCCTACAATTTTCATGAAGAAATCATAACCAGATTTCGCTTAGAAAATTTTATAAAATTTGGAGAACACACGGAGGTCTACGAACTATGCTATTGAATAGATTGTTCATTGAGAAAAACGGGGTCTTCGAACCAACCCTTCCAACTCAAAAATTCCCGAAATAAATATATGTCATTATTAGGGTCTCTTGAACAATTTTTATGAAGAGAACTTCACCCATCTCATCCTAACGAGCCGCACCAAATTGACAAAGCAGATGGCTCAGGAATTCACAGTTTTGGAGAAAAACAGCGGGCAAACTTGAAATATTTGCAAACTCAGCTTCTCACGCATACATTTCTCACATGCATGTCTATTTCTAGTCTCAAAGCACACGTATAGAGCATCTACTTAAGCATTGACCACAAGAAAAATCCTTGCAAGCTAGAACAAGCACAAAAGACTACATGCAAGCCATCGAACCTCCTATAACCGACATGCACTCCAACTCCCATCCACAACGCACGACCACAGCTCCTTCTTTTCACATCCACACCATCACAGCAACATGCAAAAGCACCACAACCAACAGATTCACCAGGACAATTAAAAGACCACCTATTCTACAAAATCGAGTCCTAAAAAGATCAAAAGGAGTAGAAATCCATCATTTCTCCTTGCCTCAAAGTCTCAGCACTTCGTCTTCTTCTCCTCAACACGCTGTGATTCCAAGGAGGTTCTCAACTTACTAATTTACTCGAGCACAAAGATGAGAGCGAGAGAGGAGAGAGTGAGCTTGCGGGCGAGAGAGAAAAACCGAGAGAGAAAGAGCGAGTAAGGGAGAGTGGGAGGGTTCGGTGAGGGAAGAGAAATGAGTGAAAAGAAGAAGAAGAAATGAAACAAAAAGAAGAAGAAGGGAAGGAGAAGAAACTTGCCGCACCTAGGGAAGAGAAGGAAATGATGAGAGCATGGGAAATGCTCCCTTGCATGAAAAACCATTGGAGTAAGGGAAAATAGCCATGATGGACGCCCAAAGGCAGGCTAATAGGCCTATTTACTTCTATTTAATAATAAAAAAAGAATTTGCATGGCCTTTGCAAGACCATGGACCGCACGCCAAGATTAGGCCAAAAAAATGTCTAAATTCTTTCGCATTTAACACTAAGATGGCCGGCCCTATTAGAACAATCACATAGAAATTAAGTTAGGTACTAACATGGAACATTAGCCGCACATGACATCCATACAAGGTGGAAATTTATTTGCCTCAATCCCTAAATTATCTTACTAAATTAAATCGCCTATATTACCAAACTTGCCATGAAAATTAAAATTAATAGACCGATAAAGCTTGCCACAACTAATTAATTAGTTGAATAAAATTTGGAGCATCACACTCATGCCTCGGGACAAAGTCGAGGTTCACTTGGCTTAGAATCGATGTCAAGTCACGATGGCCTAAGTTCGCGGGGCCTTGAAATCAGTATTGAGGCGTGTTGTTTCTAAGTCTCGTTCAGTGTGGGGATCGCTGAAGGCCATGAGGTCTTGGATCGGCATTGAGGCATGCTAGTTTCAAGTGTTGTGTAGTACGAGGATCACCCAAGCCCACAAGGTCTTGGTACAGCGTTAAGGCATAGTGCTTTCGAGTCTTGCTCAGTATGGGATTGAGCATAGGCGTTTGGTTTGAGCCATGAGCCAAGAATCATGCTCAACATATTGTATAGTGTAGTAATGAGGGTCATGGAACACACACTTGAATGAGCATGCCCTGGGGCCTTGTATAGTCAGCTAAAAGGAAAGATAGAAAATTGACTTGTGTGATATATAACGTGTGGTCATATAAAGGAAAGTTAAATTGCCGTAAATGCATCTTAGCTTCACCAAAGGCAAATCCTTGAGGGGGATGGTCCAGGAGCACACCCTAAAGAGGACAATATTGGGTTGGGATGAGGAATGGTCCAAGAGCATGCCTCTATCCTAAACGACATGTTATGTTGCCTCGTTCATGAGAACAAGATGTCCTGGTTGAGCAGGAAGCCTTTGAAAGTATGGAATGTCTGGCCTAAGGCTAAATGCTCAGCTTGAAGTTGGAAGCCCTTAAAAGTACGGGAAGAACCGTTTGAGATAGTTAATGAACTTTATTGTGCATTTTACTATGTGTAGTTTGATAAACTTGTTTGGTGAAATAGCTTGTTTGGTAAGTTGAAAGTAGATCACATGCATAAAGTTGAGAGATAGCAATGGGTTTGCTATTGGTCTGCCATCGACATTGTATTACGAGTGTTGTACTTGTTAGATTCGATGATGAGATGTTCTCCTAGTAGAAAATTATGAGTTTTACTTATTGAGTCCCTCGACTCACTCTTTTGTCTTTCAGTTTTGTAGGTATGGCACCAATTTTGGAGTTGCAGCCTCTATAGAGGAGATATGGATTAGCTCCAGCCTCTGTGGATAGATATAGCCAAGCGTAAATAAAAAAGTGCCCATTGAGAAGGGCTTTGTAAATGTACTAACATGATATAAAAGAAATGTGGTCATATAAAGGAAAGTTAAATTGCCGTAAATGCATCTTAGCTTCGCCAAAGGCAAATCCTTGAGGGGGATGTTCTAGAAGCACACCCTAAAGAGAACAATATCAGGTTAGGATGAGGAATGGTCCAAGAGCATGCCTCTACCCTAAACGACATGTTACATTGCCTCGTTCATGAGAACAAGATGTCCTAGTTGAGCAAGAAGCCTTTGAAAGTATGGAATGCCTGGCCTAAGGCCAAATGCTCAGCTTGAAGTTGGAAGCCCTTAAAAGTACGGGAAGAACCGTTTGAGATAGTTAATGAACTTTATTGTGCATTTTACTATGTGTAGTTTGATAAGCTTGTTTGGTGAAATAGCTTGTTTGGTAAGTTGAAAGTAGATCACATGCATATATAGTCAAGAGATAGCAATGGGTTTGCTATTGGTTTGCCATCGACATTGTATTACGAGTGTTTTACTTGTTAGATTTGAGGATGAGATGTCCTCCTAGTAGAACATTATGAGTTTTACTTATTGAGTCCCTTGACTCACTCTTTTGTCTTTTAGTTTTGTAGGTATGGCACCAATTTTGGAGTTGCAGCCTCCATAGAGGAGATATGGATTAGCTCCAGCCTCTGTGGATAGATATAGCCAAGCGTAAATAAAAAAGTGCCCATCGAGAAGGGCTTTGTAAATGTACTAACATGATATAAAAGAAATGTGGTCATATAAAGGAAAGTTAAATTGCCGTAAATGCATCTTAGCTTCGCCAAAGGCAAATCCTTGAGGGGGATGGTCTAGGAGCACACCCTAAAGAGGGCAATATCGGGTTGGGATGAGGAATGGTCCAAGAGCATGCCTCTACCCTAAACGACATGTTACATTGCCTCGTTCATGAGAACAAGATGTCCTAGTTGAGCAAGAAGCCTTTGAAAGTATTGAATGCGGCCTAAGGCCAAATGCTCAGCTTGAAGTTGGAAGCCCTTAAAAGTACGAGAAGAACCGTTTGAGATAGTTAATGAACTTTATTGTGCATTTTACTATGTGTAGTTTGATAAGCTTGTTTGGTGAAATAGCTTGTTTGGTAAGTTGAAAGTAAATCACATGCATATATAGTCAAGAGATAGCAATGGGTTTGCTATTGGTTTGCCATCGACATTGTATTACGAGTGTTTTACTTGTTAGATTTGAGGATGAGATGTCCTCCTAGTAGAACATTATGAGTTTTACTTATTGAGTCCCTTGACTCACTCTTTTGTCTTTAGTTTTGTAGGTATGGCACCAATTTTGGAGTTGCAGCCTCCATAGAGGAGATATGGATTAGCTCCAGCCTCTGTGGATAGATATAGCCAAGCGTAAATAAAAAAGTGCCCATCGAGAAGGGCTTTGTAAATGTACTAACATGATATAAAAGAAATGTGGTCATATAAAGGAAAGTTAAATTGCCGTAAATGCATCTTAGCTTCGCCAAAGGCAAATCCTTGAGGGGGATGGTCTAGGAGCACACCCTAAAGAGGGCAATATCGGGTTGGGATGAGGAATGGTCCAAGAGCATGCCTCTACCCTAAACGACATGTTACATTGCCTCGTTCATGAGAACAAGATGTCCTAGTTGAGCAAGAAGCCTTTGAAAGTATTGAATGCCTGGCCTAAGGCCAAATGCTCAGCTTGAAGTTGGAAGCCCTTAAAAGTACGGGAAGAACCGTTTGAGATAGTTAATGAACTTTATTGTGCATTTTACTATGTGTAGTTTGATAAACTTGTTTGGTGAAATAGCTTGTTTGGTAAGTTGAAAGTAGATCACATGCATAAAGTCGAGAGATAGCAATGGGTTTGCTATTGATTTGCCATCAACATTGTATTACGAGTGTTTTACTTGTTAGATTCGAGGATGAGATGTCCTCATAGTAGAAAATTATAAGTTTTACTTACTGAGTCCCTCGACTCACTCTTTTGTCTTTCAGTTTTGTAGGTATGGCACCAATTTTCAAGCTACAGCCTCTATAGAGGAGATATGGACTACCTCCAGTCTCTATGGATAGATATAGCAAGGTGTAAATAAAAAAAGTGCCCATAGAGAAGGGCTTTGTAAATGTACTAACATGATATAAAAGAAATGTTACATGCTATGTTTACTTGGCTACTTGTTTGTTGTGTTGTTTGAGTGTCAATTAATGTATATGCTTCCGTATTCTCTTAATGAAGAGAAAAGAAACGGGACAACAATGCCCTTGGGACATCGCAACGATATTCCCATTGGCTACGATTGGAGTTGGATTGTTACACCTTCTATCTGCTTGAAATTGATGAATCTGATCTTGAAAATGTTGTTTTTGGAGTTTTAGACTTGATCGTCGTTGTACTATCCACCTAGTATCCATTCACTTTACCAAAGTTTATTGAGTTAAAATCTGTTCGTTCGTTCATTTATTCTATTAGAGTTTATAACTTAATATGATATGATATTTTTTATTTTCCCTTAGTTTTATATCAAACACTAAGAATGTACACTTGACACGGATGGATGCGTTAGTGTCAAAATTTTTAAAATGTACACTTAAGTGCTAAAATCGGAGAAGAAATGAACATTTAAGCGTCAATGGCGAGAATTTTTGGCCAAACAGCTTATGTGCCATTTTCCGGTGAGAATTTTAATGATGTGGTATTTCTTTAAAGAAATTTATTTACGTGGTGTTGATGTGGCTAGATAAGCTCAAAACAACATCGTTTTGGTCCCAATTTGATTTTTAATAAATTTAAAAACTAAATTAAAAAGGGAAAGCTGATTTCCTTTTTTAAATTAAATCTTTTTAATTTAATTTAATCAATATTTATATAAAAAAATCAAATTTGGGGCAAGATGACATTGTTTTGGGGGAAGGGTTGCTGAGTGGACAATCTGACAAGCCACATAGATGGTTTTATTAATAAAATTACACAACATTGGATTTTCAACAAGTTTCACCGGAGTTGGCAGTTAAGTATACATTTTTTTTTTTTTTTTTAAAAGTGACATTCAAGTATACATTTTGGAAGTTTTGGCACATATGTATTTATTAGTGCCAAGTTTTGACACTTGGAATGTATTTCTTCCCAAAAAGTTCTAAAGCAATCTCTATAATGGTAATTTTTTTAGATTCTAATATATTATAAATAGAAACATAAGTGCTTATGTGTGTTTTACCCTTTTGGCGTCAGGCATATAGTGACACATTCCAAAAATGATTATTATTACGATAATCATCAGCGTAATCCATAAAAAACTCATGCAAATTAATGTGCTTGTATTCTGGTACTACATAACGTGAGTATCTTGACAGTTTCATCTCAATAGTTAGGAATAATGCAGAAGAAAGGAATCAAAGATTTTGTATATTTTGATATATATATATAAGAGTACATGGAGAGCCCATTTATAGGCTTAAATAGACGAAATAAAAAAAAAAAAACAAAAGTCGAATCAATTGTGCACAATCAAAATAGATATAGAAGATAAGAGTAAATATCATAAATATATCCAAAGGAATTTTTAATTTTGCTAACATCCCCCTCAAATGCAAGATGAATTAAAATAAATTAACTTGAGTTTGAAAAATAATCCTAACAATGTCACAAAGTCTTCGATTAACATGAGCTCAGCAGATTCAAGGTGAGGCCATGTGTGATGGCACATGTGATGGCTCTAGCTTCCATTGACAAGAAGATTTCAATATCTTGATTGTCTGATGGCGGCGAATTTGATGGTGGAGTTGGCTTCTCGAAACGAGAAATGAAAAGTCAATAATCAGAAATATTAGAATGGAGCAGCATGTATCCTTTGCAGTTGACTTTGCTAGTGGGAAAGTAACTTAAACATGGCTGATATGGCTGGCGTGGTTATAGCGAGTGGAATAAGCCAGGCTTTGCTAAGGGAAAAGTCACTATGCAAAGATTAAGGGTGATTGGTTTTCGATTTAGTTCGGTTCTAAGGTGGAACTAGGAACTAGACTAGGAGGACTCTGATCTTAGGATCGAGAACTAAACCAGACCACTGTTCAATCTGACCCAATGAAATCGGTCAAACACAAAAGGAGAAAATATTCAATGGTTTGCTTTCACCATGTCATTAGCTGACGTGGCGAGCACTTTTCGCTCTCATCTAATAGCAACTCGACATGTGTATGATGATGTGGATTTAATCACAAAAACTGAAAACTTCATTTCTCTCTTCCTTTGCCATGGCGGCCACCGCCCCAGCGTGATCGTTGCCACTGCCCAAGCCTTTGCAACCTTCATCCTCGAGCCCCCCACATCATCGTGGCTGTCGCACCCTCGCCGTCAAGGTTCGTGGCCATGGACGATTTGCGGTCACCAAATATGTGAATGAGGTGCCTCAGAGCCATGGACAAGCAAAGCTTGCGGCCATGGATGATGGAGGACCCCTTCCAGCGTCGCTCGTGGTCGGCTCGAGCAGCCCCTCCGACTCCGTCTTTTTCTATTTTTCTCCAATTTCTAGATCTGGGACTGCGTCCTTCGTCCATGGCTGTCGTCACTTTTGCTTGCCTCGTTCTCCAAATCTCCAGATCTAGCCATTCATGGCCGAACGCATTCGGGCATCGAGGAAGACGAACATTATTGGAAGACGAAGTTGAAGACAAACAAACGAACAAAGGAAGGCAAAGCCAAAGACAAGCAGAGGAAGACGAAGCTGAAGACCAGATCTGGAGCCATAGTGACAGCAGGAAGCCGAAGCGACCAGATCTAGAGCCATGGTGAAAGCAGGAAGACGAAGCGACCAGATCTGGCCGGTGACTCGAAGATGAAGATGAGTAGACGTTGGGAAGAAGATGAAATCGAAGACGAATTGAGGAAGAAGACGGAAAGGGTGACTCGGTTTGGATGTGTAGTTGGCCTGGACATGGCGTTGACGCCAGCGATGGCAAGAGGTGTGGAGGTCAAGCCCAAGAGGTGGCGTGGATGGAGGAGCAACAAAGGAGGAAGAGAGAGAAAGTGGTGGAATGAGAGAATTTCTATTTTTTATTTAATTCCATATCAGCGAATATGTGTCAAGCTGTAATTGGATGGAAACAAAAAAAATGCTTGCCACGTCAGTTGATGACGTGATGAGAGCAAACCTTTGAATATTTTCTCAACACAAAGTGAAAGAGCAAAGGAACTTGAAGAATTTCTTCATATTTATTGTAATTTAATATGTATTCTTTGCATGTATTTATATTACAAAGTGTAAGCAATAAAAGGAAAATATTGATATCAATCTAAACCATAGATTGATTCAAGTATCTTCAATTAAATCAATTGCACAAATCATATCTCCAACACAGTCACTTTTTTTCCCACTTCTTGGAATAGGACTGAAATAGCATTTAGTTCACATTTTACCAATTTATTTGAAGAAAAAAAAGTGATGTAGTCGATCTGATTTGGTTTCCCTTATAATTGGGAGCTGGACTGTCCGGACACCGGTTTCATTTTCAGGAATCGGAAATCGAATTGACATTCTTGAGAACGGGACCAAACTGGTTGGTCCGGTTCAGTCCGACTGGTTCTTGATTCAGGTGATCTGTTTTCCGCACCCCTAGCAAAGATGTGTCTTCACAGCATTGAAAAATACCTCCTTAGAAATGAAAACCTTGACTTGGCGATGCGTAAGAGATATCGTAACACAACTACTGCGGTACTTACTCAAACGGGAATGATGCACTTGGCAGAATATTGTCGAGTGATAGGGATGGATTTATTCGATTGGATGCATGGGTGCAAAGTAGGAAAAAAATTGGGAAATTTCTAAGGTGGATTGGGTGTAAAGTGCACCCGGTGCACTAGGATTGCCTAGGGAAATGAGGCTTTGATACTAAGTTAAGAATAATGTGGAAGAGAGGAATATAAATTTTTTTATATTTCTATATATATAAAAGAGTACATGGAGACCATATTTATAGTCTTAGATAGGAGAAATTAAATCAAATGTGCATAAGTAAAATAGATATAGAAAATTAGAGAAAATATCCTAAATATCTCTAAAAGATATATTAATATCCAAATATTTCTAACATTCATAATTGAGAGGAACCCCATATTGTGAATAAAATATGAATAGTAACAACATAAATCAATATCAAAGCACCTCCATTAGACCCAAAAAAGAAAAAGAAAACGTGGGCCTTGATAGATGTCTTCATAAGTTAATCAAATACGTTGAAATGTAGGGCAATAGACCGGCATGCCACGTTGTGTTCATGAGAGAGATAAACGTGGGGTGAAATGTGTCTTGAGTTGGGGTTATCCGTATTATTTAAATACTTACAACACATGGGATTCCCAACGCCGCAACTAATTTAGTGAAAAAGACGTACCCTTTTTTCAGAGGTACATCATAGTACTCAAATGACCATACACATTTACCTTTTATTTTCTTGAGAACAAATAATTGGAGCTCTAAGATTACATAGTACTTGGATACTTACAATACTCAGGTGACTCCATGCCATCTCTAATCTAGTGAAAAAGACCAACCTTTTTTGTATGTACACGATAGTTTTAATTGACCATACCCAATACTTTTATATTTATCGGGAATATATAATTGGAGCCCTAAGATCACATGCCAAAGGAAAAAGTACGAGTAAAAGTTCAAAGGTGAGGTAAATAGTTTGCATATACAAAGCTAGGAGGGCCTTGTTTGGTCATGATTTCCCATTCGTTATGGCCTTAGAATTTTGGGAAGAAAGTTACGGATTTGACAAGAAGCATGGCGGTGGGTTCTTGTTGAAAACACCATTTATAACTCTTTCCCTCCTCAATTATTACGACAGCCACCTGGGCACCCCCGTCATGGCACTTAAAAATATATGCGATTGCGTTTGTCCTTTTAGCACTAAGGAACTTTTTGCGGTTGTCATGGTGCCTCTTGATTCCAGTAAGTGAGATGGATTGGTTGACCTGGAAAGGTACAGCAACGGAGAGTAGAAGAAGGGATGATCTAGCATTCAATCCTTGCAACTGCAAATCTGGATTTTCTTGCTGTTCTGTTCCAGTCTGCTACTTTGCCGATGAACTCCCAGGTTGATGAATTTGATGTTCGTAAGTCTGACCTAAGACAAACAACAACAACACCAGTTTAGAGGTTTGATCAGCCTATCAGCTTACCAATGCACATATCATAATGAGTAGATATAAGAAAACGAAATCTCAATGTTTGCATATTTATGTCAGATTTAGAGCTTTACCGTGGATTTGTATCTTCATTTTAGACGTTCGTTTTCCATTTTAAGGCTTGTATTTGTTTAAATGTTTATTGTCAAGCAAAAAGAAAAAGAAATAATGAACAAATACGTCACCATCTAAATGACATACTATTTTTGAACCAGAGATCCTAAACTCAAGACAAAAACGTGACGTAAAAGTTCTATTATTGTTCTAGCCCAAAACAATCTTGTCATATAAAATAGCATGTTCATTCTCCGTTTTAATGTTGACATTAATTGGCACATCCTTTGATAAAGGCACTCCTCTAAAGGGATTGGTCCAATAATCTTTTGGTACGGCAATTGTTTTTTGATTGCTGATAAAGATAGAGTAGTAGTTATAGATGTTTGATGATTATCATTGTCTTCAAGGTATTATTTGCCCCACTGATGGGTTCAAAACAAATATACCTCTAGGATATACATTAAAGTCGCAGAGAAATGAGTTCAATAATTACTCAATTGCTCTATTAAAATTGAACTCTGAATGTGAATTCAAAGTTGTGTATATGAAAAAAAGAAAAATTGAGAGTTACGAAGAAGTTGTTTTGAACAGTTGTGTTACTTAAACAATTGTGATGAGCAATGTATGACTTGATCCTATTAATAGATAACTAATCAATACTTTTCCTTGGGAATAGGTATCTTATCCCCACCATTTCCACTTTTCATGATGAACTGTTGCCACAATCATGTCAACAATAATTTCTTTTCATAACTAAGAGTTACTTCCTTTCATAACAAAAAGTCACATCTTTCATTAAATAGTTGTGATAAGCAATGTATGTTTTGGTGCTATTCATAGATAACTACCAAACACATCTCTTGGGAATAGGTATCTTATCCTTACCATCACAACATTTCATGTCAGCAATCACTTCTTTTTATAATAAAAATTCACATCTTTCATGATAACTAACTATTTCAACAATATATTAATCTACATTAATTCATAAATACAATAAGGTATATGTTAAGTTTTGAACCTTTTTTGACCAAAAAAATAAAATATTTGAACCTTCAATTAATGTAAACAATTCCATTAACGAATTTAACAGTAGATAAAACTTTGAACCATGATTCCATTTATTCATTGAACTACCACACTTATGAATTTACACACATTTGGATAAATTTCCTATGCCTTTTTAAGCCTTATGCTCCCTCTCGCATTCATAAACATTTACAAAAGTTAATCCGACTTTTGTTAGAAGCGTCACCACTTTGGGCCCGTTTGGTTCGACTTTAAGGAAATGCCCTTGCTAGATTGTTTGGTAAACTATAACTAAAAAGTGCTTTAGGGAAATGTAAGACTGTTTAGTAAACATATATTTGAAAAACCCTTTAGTGTAACCAAATTAAGTTTTTTAGTTTTAGTATTTTTAAAATTGCAAAAAAGAAACAATGACTATATAACCTTTTACATTTTCATGTTGAGAGTAATGTAAAAGATATATATTAGTAAATTTATTTAAAAATTATATTAAAATAATTTTATTATAGATTAGATACAAAGCTCAACTTTTGGCCTAGGGTTCTTTTAGGTTTGTTTTCAACTTTGAATAATTTTTTTTTTTAATTATTGTAGTATTTATCATTTTCGTTGATTAATGATCATTCTGGTGTATTGATAAAAAGTTGGGCTATTAATTGTCAAAAGATAAAAATGACAAAAAAAAAAAAGGCGAACCCAACATTTGCAAAGAGTTATTATTATTATTTTTAAATATAAAAATAAAATCCGATGAAACTCCGTCGCCGATCAACGGCGATTGGGGTGTGGGGAAGATGATCGGTTTAAAAAAAAGAAGAAAAAAGAAGTCAACGGATGAATAGTAGAGGTGGACTTGTATTTCCGAAATGCTGAAAACCCAAAGCAAGTCCCCACCTGCTTTGGGCTTTCAGCATTTCAAAGGCCAGCATTTGACCAAGGACACCTTCAAATGTTGAATCAAACACCTAAATTTTTTCCCAAGGGGCTTTCAGGGCTGAAAGCCCCTTGGGAATGCTGAACCAAACATGGCCTTTTTATGTTCATATAGGTGAAGTTCCTAACTTACCTTAGCATTGCCATGCTAAAGCCTTAAGCTTTATTAGGAGTCTTTTCTTACACCTGTCTTTCTAACTTTCCATGACTACTAACCTTGTGCCCTAGTACTCGATTACCATCAAGATACAATAGCTCATCGTTATTCATTGAACTTTAATAATTTTGTTAGAGATAGTAAAGTTGGGTTTCCACTATGCTTGACCTATTCCTTTGATGGCACTCCTAATTAAACGTCTCGAGAGTCCCTTAGTAATTGGATCGACCACGTTATTCTCTATCCGAGCATATATTACTAAAATAATTACATCAATAATTAATTGTTATCTGAGCATATATTACTAAAATAATTACGTCAATAATTAATTGTTAAACATACTCATGTCGTAAGCCAATGTCTATATCTTCCATTGCATATTTTACTATGTGGTTACCAATGGTTGTTGTCATGCCCCGATCCTCGGGCATGCACACATCCTTCTACTTGGTCGATTTCAAAATGCGATATCCTGGGATTATGTATCGCCAACCCTTTCATTTTTAATAGCACATGCGGAAGCAGTTATAAATCCCCAGACAATAAAACGATGGGATAGAAAAGTAAGGCCATATTTTTCATATTGAAATCCACAACCATATTTTTATACAGAGCATAACTCAAAGTACTTCACAAAACTATTCACAACTTTCTAGTCGCACTCTATTCACATAAAAACAGGGTTCACAAAAGAGGATGGGATCTCAGTCCTCATTTGGGTCGTACTTAAGATCATCCCGATCCTCTTCTGACTCTTCTTCATTAAGCTCGTTTCCTTCAAGCTCTTCATCTTTTTCTGGCTCATCGTCCTCTTCTGGTTCCTCCTCCTCAAGCTCATCTACGGGCCTGAAATGGTTATACAATAACCATTGAGACTACGTCTCAATTCTACACCACTAAGACTTGATTATGAAACCAATACACCACTTGGTTGCCTAAACACAGCACAAATCAGAAGACTTACATTGGCATCAGTCCCAACCTGCAATTTAAGGTTATACACAGATGCTTCATAAATTTCATCAATCAGTCAATCAATTCACGACAAATGGATCAAATCATTGATCAATTGACCTAGTCGATTACATGTCAGTCGAACCATTTCTAGGTCATTTCACTCCTCAGTATATAACTTCCAATTGTATACTCAGTCACAGAGCTACCGTAATGCTCTTGGGCGTCGTTTTCGCCAAGGTGGCGTATGTAATGGACAGCACTCCTGCGTTCTTTAAGGCGCCGTTTTCACTAGTGATATTCTTAATCACCGAACCACGTATGTCCATAATGATGCATGCAGTAAACAACACTCGTGCGTTCTTTAAGGCGCCGTTTTCACCAGTGATTTCCTTATCACCGAACCACGTATATCTATGCTGATGTAGGTAATAGGCAGCACTTGTGCGTTCTTTAAGGCGCCGTTTTCACCAATGATTTCCTTATCACCAAACCACGTATGTCTATATCTCGTATCTGATCGGTCTCAGTCGAGAGTATTCCCAATTCACTCTCACGATTCTCTCCACTTTACAACTCATCAAGCATTATAAATGTTAAATAACCATACTCGGCCATATACCAATCAATCGTTCAATTTCACTCAATTTCAATCGATTTAGGAATAATTCATCAAATATCACAATTAATTCAATTTCACGCAACGTGGAGCTCAAATAAATAAACGGACTGCACCACAACAATCAGCACAAAATTTCGATTGTTGGCTATCCTTGCCTAATTTCCAAAAAATAAATAAATAATTAATTAATTTCAAAAATTAATAAATAAATACTAAAAATCCAATTTAGGCCCGTAATGCCTAATTGAAGCCTGATAAGGGTCGGGAAAAATCCCAAGATGCATTCAATAAATACTATAGGCAATTCTCTAGCTAAGTACACTAACCACCTAACTAATATGCAATGCAATTAACTAATAAACACTAACCATTCTAATCTAACCACCTAATCCTACTTAATTAACACTAATCAACCTTAAGCATAATTAGTTTACTAAGAAAGGATTTAATGAGATTACTCACTTGATTAAAAGCGGAGACTGGATCACCGCGATGGCGGCCGAACCTGAGCTTGCAATGACACTAACGGGCTTGGACCAGGTCTTAAACTTGGCCCAACAAATCTCAGCCCAACTGAGACTTGTTCTTGATTTTGGGCTGGACCCAAGTTGGGCTGGGCCTGCTGAAGATGGGCTGGCTTCTTGGGCTCAGAACTGGGCTTGACTGTGTGGGCCTCAAGTGAGCTGGAATTGGGCCTAAAAACTGGGCTACTGGGCCGAACATTAAAAGAACTGCTGGGCCCAAATTGCTGTTGAAGATGGGCCTCGCTGAACTGGGCTGAAGACTCAATTAATGGGCTGTTCTCTTGGGCTGCTGCTGCATACGGTTTGGGAACATGGAAATCGCGAGCTGGCCGAGGACGCACGCGCAGGAGAAGAGACGGATGAAGCAGCTGTTGGCTTCGCACGTTGCTGCAGGGCTGAATCGTGGACTTCACTGGCGGAGGCGTGCTGGCAGCGAGAGGCAGTTCGGTGGCTTCGCTGGACGTTGTGGTTGGAGGCGTTATTGGCGCTTGCTCGATGAGGACACGAGCTGGTGGAGATGGATTCGCTGGCTTAATTGTTGACCGGTGGAAGACGCCTGGCAGAAGACACGGATGGAGAAGCAGCTTCATCTGAGCCGCGTCTTCAAGGTTTCGTGGATGCTGCTCAATCAACAATCAAGGCCAGCGAGAGAAGCTTTGACCGAAGGAGACCAACGGTAGTGGAGTTGGCGTGTGGTTGGCAGAAACGGTGGAGCAGAGAAACGTAGGCTTCAACTTTCAAAGGAAGGAGCTGCAGGTTGTCAACGGAAATGAAAATGAAACAGGAACAGAAAGGAAGAAGTCGAGAGGGAGAGGATAGAGGTGGACGGTGGGGTGAGGGTGAGGGAGAGAAGAGATAGAGATGAGTGAGATGGGGGGCTCCACTTGGTCCAAATTTTCCACCCTTGCTCCCCAAGTTTCAACCTCAACCAAGTATCCTTCCTTGGCCCTCATTTGGCCAAACCAACACCCCACATAACCTTCCCAATGGTCCAAAATTGATTAGGGTATGAGGGATTACGAATTTTGAAGAATCAAGCTTCCATTGGAACTAGTTCTTTCTTGATTCTCTCTCAATCGGCTCTCATAAAATCAATTGATGTCTCATTTATCAAATTGATATTTTTCCTCATCCAAGAATCCCTCATGCTTCTCAATTTTGCAACCTGAATAATTCCCCGGCTTCAATTACATAAAAACGGTCCTAAACTGACATTTTCCCAAAAGTCTCGGTTGTTAGAAAAATATTATGAGACTAAGTCGTGGTCCTAGAATTTATTGTGACATGATAGAATCTTTAATTTCTGAAATCGGACTTGAATCGGCGGTTAATTTCCATTTGGCGCGTTTTTAGCGTGATCTAGACTATCGGGTAGTTTTCAGAACTTTTTAAGGCAAATGACCCGTGGTTGATTTTCTTCAAACTACTATGAACCCACTCGACTCAATGGCAACTCTCAATTATCGTGAAAATGTCGAGAATTCAATTACGGACACAAGGTACCAAAACAACAGTACAATCAGATTAGTGCAAGTCGACGAGAATTTTCCAATTTAGTGGAGTCACCCACGATTGGCCACGCATCTTAGTCGAACTGACTTATCTCTGATCTCAAATCGATTTTTAACTATGCCGTAATGGCCTATAAAGATAAGCACGGTTGAGAAACCGATTCCTGATCGAATTCTCAAGTCTATTTGCTTTAAAGTCCTTAATAATTTATCCAACTAGTTTAGCTATCTCGAGAGTGATCGACTCTGAGAATAGCCCTATAGACACGTCAACGAAATGCCCGATTAATTCAGTAGGAAATAGGTTGAAAAATTCAGGATGTCACAATTGTGACCACAAATCTTTATTCAATAGCAAATACTATAGTCATTCAGTCTCTTTACCAACTGTAGGTAGTGATATAAATTAAGATTCCATCATTGAATTAGTTATACGTGTTTGCTTATCTGATGCCCAAAAAAACTACACCATTTGTAAGCTTGAAAACCATCTAGATGTTGGCTAGTTATCAATTTTGCTAATTATCCTACTAGAATATCCTTCTAGTACTATTCGTTGTCTTCCTTGAATAGACTGTGTATTGTTTTCTTTAAGTAACCAATTATTCTACTTATAGCCTTCAAATACACAATATTAGGATTATCAGTAAATTTGGACAATTTGCACACAATAAAAGCTATATTTGATCTAGCGCAATGCATAACATATATCGGATTTTCAACTACACTAGCATATTTTGATTGTGCTAAAGATTTCCTAATATTTTCCATCAATTTAATTGACATATCATACGATGCGTTTGACTCTTTAATTCCCAAATGGTAATATTTTTGAATGATTTTTCTCCACATAGTGGCCTTAACTTAATGCATAACCCCAACTATGTTGATCCCTTTAATACCAAAAATTTTCTCCACTTCTTGCAAAATCCTTTATTTTAAACTAAGAAGATAGGAAAAGAAAACTGATAAGATAAATACCATTTAGTTTCATTCATGCCGAGCATATTTGTATCAACAACCAGGATATATCTGCATTTAAACATATTTTAACTTCATACTCTTTGATGAACTTTTAATAAATGCACATATCAACATTGTTATGCTTACATTTGTATGATAATACCACCAAATCAAATTTCTCATGCCATTGTTTTAGTGATTTCTTATCTTTGCTCATGTCGTCATTCTCAACAAAATGCACCTTATTTTTAACTTCTTTCACATTATTAGCCTCATGATCCCAAGAATCTTCTTCAATTCAAATGTGTTTTATCAAATTATCCACAATCAGGGTCTCAATTGTGTGGAGAAGCTTCTTTCGACAATCATTCCAAGTTGAAGACAATTTTCAAATAATTACAGCCACTTGAAGAGGTTCATTAACTTCAAACATAAGATCTTTGAAGTTCATCTACTACCTTAGAGATAGATTTTCCATTAACCACAATAGATTCAAAATATTTCAAAGCAATAAATTTATACATACCTTGTTTGTCAATATTGTATTTGGTCTCCAAGGAATAATGTCTTTGGGATTTGTGTAAGATTGAAAATTTTCATGTAGATGATTTGACAGATCATTGAGAATTCTTCCTCGGTACCTCCTTTCATAATCATTTTCTTATTAATATCATCATATAATATCATATCACTTTTATTCATAAATTTTAAAGTATCATATAGCCAACATCAGATAATCTATTTTGCCACAAAGGAAAATGACTCAAGCATATTAATATAAACAAAAGTTTCATTAATACTTATCTATCAAGATTGCCAATACTTGATGGAATCACTATTTCCATCTTCATGAAAAATTATAATACCTTAAGATTGTTGGGGAAAATTGATTGTTGATGAAGATAAAGTAGTAGTTATAGATGTTTGATGTGTTGATGTGTGATGATAATCATTGTCCTTAAGGTATTATTTGCTTCCTCTATTGTTGCTACCAGGTTTAGAACAAATATACCTCAAGAATATAAACCAAAGCCGTAGAGAAATGAGTTTATAATTACTCAATTTCTCTCTTGAAATTTCATCTTGATTGTGTTATCAAAGTTATGTGTATGAAAAGAAAAGAAGAGAGGGTTACGAAGAAGTTGTTGTTTTGAACAATTGTGTTCCTATACAACTATGATGAGCAATGTATGATTTAGTTCTAATTATTAAATAACCAATCAACACATTTATTGGGAATAGGTACCTTATCTCCATCACCACCACTTTTCATGTCAATAATTATTTTTTTTTATAACCAAGAGTCATCTCTTGTATGATAACAAACTACTTTAACAGTAGCATGTGAAGGCAATGCGTTTATAATATTCAGACTTTATTATCACCGCAAAAGAAGACATCTACAATGACTTAGCAACAAAATGGTGAACACAAAGGGTGACATACATCTCCATCTTACCATTTAATATTTCATGTGTTAAAAGGGAGAGTAAGAGGAGTGACTACATAAGAAATGAATCTAAGCTGTGTCACACAAGTTTTCATAGCAACCTTAGTAGAGTAACCCAATTTAGACTTCACTTCAAATCCCCTAAGCTTTGGGATTGCCTCCCTCAAGTTGTGGATGTTCTCAGGTGCATAGTCCACACCTTTTGGCCAAGAAAATTCCAAATAAGGAGTCGACATGGATGCGTTTTTCAAATAAGGGCTCATAGTAGACGTTGTCTTAAATAAAAGGCCTAAAGTGGTCATTTAATTTCAAATAAAGGTTTAAAGTAGTCATTTGATCTCAAACAAGGGTATAAGCTCGATGGATGACCAAATTTTTGTTGACCAGCAAGTACATGCTTATTCCAACAGCACGAACAATGACATTTTTGTCTAGAGACTTTTTTTTTCCCTTTTTTTTTTCACTATTCATCTTCTTCAATGGAGGTAAGTTGCAAGTCTCCATGGTGATGATGATGGATAGAAACATGAGTGAAGGAGCTAAAACCATGACACGCACACAATCTCTCTAATTAGAGAGAGCTAAATCATCATTAGAAGATCAATGAGATTGTGTGTTGTCTTCCTCCTTCACCCACTTTAGCTTGCATTCAAGCATCTTCCATGGCCACTGGCTTTTGCCCAAAAAACTAGTTTATGATAAAATCACCCTCGATCATTCTCTTAATACCTTAATTTCGCCGCCAAAAAACCCCCCAAAAGAGCCATGAGACAACTACTACAAGAAAACCCTCCATTGCTAGTTCGACGATTGTAAGCAGCATGGCTCCAACAAAGAAGAAGAAGTTTGAGTTGGTAGCACTGCCCTCACACATTGGCAGTAGAAGGGGTCGTAGGCCGCCTCGACTATCGTGCTGTTAATCAAGTGCAAGCTCCAACTACTGAAGTCAGAGCGGATCAAGGACTACCTGCTCAAAGAGGATTTCATGACAAAGGAAGATCGGCTCAAGCCATGGCCATGAGCAACGATGGCTCATTCGACACGAATGTCCACGGACAGCTAGATTTAAAGAGCCAGGCAAGAAGACACTTGAACACGGGCCAACGGCCTATTGGTGACTACCATGGAAGACGACCAAATCTCGATAGAAATGCATGTGGAGGATGAAGAAGAGAAAAAAAGAAGAAGAAGTGAAAAGATAAGGAAAAAGAAGAAGATTTGTCTTTGGATGATTACGCCCCTAATTGTGCCATCAGAATAAGGATGTGCTCTATTTGAGACTAATAGAGCATTTGGTAATATTTCTGTTCCCAGGAACACTTTCTGTTCAAATATAATTTTTTCTATTTCTATTTTCTAGATAAGTTTTTGAGTAAAATAATGTGTTTAGCCTAATCCTAGAATTTTTGTTCTCAGAATAGAAAAAGAGAAAAAAAAAAAAAAAAAAAAAAAAAAACGTTTGGGCATGATCCTCAAATTCTTTTGAGACGTGAAATTTTTTTTTTGGTCTTTAATAATTTTTTTTAGATTTTTTCCTTTTACTTTTTTTTTTCCTTCCTTTTTCTTCCTCCTCTAGCCGGTCTCCAAACCTCAGTGACGCTTGACCTCGCCGTGGCTGGGCGAGGTCAAGCCTCACCCCTTGACCTGCCCAGCCACCACAAGGTCGGTTTCGCCCGACCATCGTTGAGACCCAGCGACCGGCTAGAGGTGGAAGAAGGAAGAGAAAAAAAAAGAAAAAAAGAAAATGACCTTGTTTTAGAAAATGTTCCCGAGAACAAAGAAGTAGATTTTTTTTTTCTTATTTTTGTTCCAATCTACTCCATGGCCACTTTTCTATTTCAGAGAATAGAAAATTTAGTTAATTTTACCAGACGAATTCCTGTTCTTTTTTAGTTTTGAGGGAAAAAAACAAAAAATAGATTATTACCAGACATGTCCTAAATGACCATTTTAAATCCTTATTTGAGACAACATTCACTTTGCCCCTCTTTTGAGAAAACTTATCTACTTCGGGCACTTATTTGAAATTTTTTCCCTTTTGTCCTTTTAGAAGTGCCAACCTGCAAAAATATTACCGAAAACCCATAAAGGATACATTAGAATTTGATCTAATATACTTTACAGATTCTTTTTTCGTATACATTTAGTGTAGTGTTTGGTTCACACGGCTGTTAGTGAAGGACTAAAATAAATTGTAACCTTATTTAATGACTTACCAGCATAGTTTGAAGGCTGACAGGCTTCCCATCTTGTATGTTCCTAACATGATCCTCGAAAAAAATCTGTAGTTCATATATTTGGATGAATAATTGCAGTCCCTGACAGTCAAATTGAACGATGCAGCGGTGGAAATTAGAGAAGATCGTCTCACCGTTCTATGGGGGATGACGTTGGCGACTCTAAGAGGCGCTCAACGGTGTCTTCTATTGGTTAAATAACAGGGGTTTTCAGTAATTCTGACCCAGCCCGGGGCCCAATCATGTCAAAAATCTCAAACACAGTCACTGCTTTCGTTTGTGTTCGGCAATCCCACAAAATCTATATCGCCTTCATCATCTCATGCAACATTCTTGGGAACACAACTCAGTGTCTCGAATCAAATAATACCTTTGAAACACCGAGCCTACTCCATCATTCTCTTCCATTGCCAACTCAAAATCACATACTCAGTTGCCATTGTAGTCTTCTAAACCAACTTTTGAAGTTTCAGTCCTTTGTTATGCAGCCTGAAGTTCTCATAAAAGATGCCACAAGCAAACTTAATGTTCTACTTTAGGTATTAGATTTGTCAATACTTGCAACAATCCTTGCAGTTTCTCAGACAAGGAAGTCCAGTACTTTGACTGTTTCTTGTGCCTCTACTACCCATGCAAAGGGACAAAATTATATTGTCAGCTATACCTTTGTATCATGATGACACATGACAACTATCACACCTTACAAGCATCTACATCCTTCTAGAAAGTTACCTTAACGCATTTAGAAAAATTTATACTCTAAACTTGAATTACTCTTAACATGCTTAAGTCTTGATTACACATTTGAATCTTGGGTTGGCGCCAAGAAGTGCTAGGCAATAGCTGCTAAGCGACCAAAATTGGTCATCCTCCTTTTATGTGATCATCCTCATTGCTGTAGCCCTGACTTTGTGGACCATTGCCTTGACATTTTCAAAACTTCTTAGACACCATTGTTCTATTCATAAAGCAAGTGGCCATATGAGACTATTTCCCAATCTATCATAATACTTGCTTGCTAGATATTTGATGCTTATCTGAGGAACATATAGAGTTTTATTACATGCTTATACAGGCTTGAAGGTTTTGACTTATAAGGTATGCTCCCTCTACACTTTGAAAGCACATAGTAGCCAATCGAAGCTCTTAGAACACACTACTCTCAACTTATTTGTTTCATTCTCAATGAACCCCTTCTCCCATTTTTCATGGCATATTTCCTGGCGGCTTCTCTAAACTCCTGAACATTAATATAGTACATGTCAACTTGAGGACATGATTCTCCATATCCACTTTAATATTAAACTCAAAATGTCCATACTCATTTTGACTTCTCATATTCAAGAAAGCTATAATATCAGTTGAACATCTACGTATTCACTATTGCCTACTACTTCCCTATCCCTTTCCATTGAACCATCACTATTGACACTGTGATTTGTTAAATTTCTGCTATATATGATATCTAGATCAATAATGGCAAACTCATATTATTCAACATCCTTGCTATAAGTGATTCTGTATTTCACATCTTCGCATCCCTCACTTGGCGCTAAATGGAAGAAAATTAATGGCATTATGATTCCATGCAATACACAATAAACCATAACACCGTAAAAAAAACAGTATAAAATATCCAAAACAAGGACCACGTTGGTCACCTAGGGACCACAACAGCATCACTTGCCGTCACAAAATGCACACATGGATACCACTTGTAATTACCTCACATGCTTCAATTCGGAGAGAGAACGCAAAGACAAATCCTCCCAAACAATCTAAAGCACACGAAAAAAAAAAAAATGCTCCTCCCGTACCATCATTGCGTCGGTCTCACAGTTTGATAACATACGACCAACTCGACAACACGTTGCTGCAACACACGGCAATTGCCTTGGTTGGAGGAACGATCAATTTAGTTTAATTGGGAAATCGGATAACTTTTGGGATTAGATAATATTTTAGGGATATTAGGGACTAGGTTTGATTTGTGAAATTTGGTTTAGGTGTTCAGACGATTTTAGACACAAATGCCCCGTCCACTGGTGCTTATAATGGCATGCAAGACGCACGTGGTTGTCACCTGACAAGTACATGAGCTACGGGTGAGATGGAGGGTCAATTTAGATGATGTCGCTAACTTTAGGACCTTTTTTAGACAAACACCCCCATTTTGCCCTAAAAAAAAAAAAAAAAAAATTGCTTCACTTCAGTAGGTTTTTTTTTTTTTTTTTTTTTTGTTTTTGAAATTTTCCCTTAGTTCTATATCAATCTCAAAGGATGTTGACATTCCACACTTTTTTTTTTTTTTTATCACATTCAGAGTATTAAAAAGTTTTAAAACAATCTCTGTTATGATAATTTTTTTTAGCTTCACATGTAATTGTAATCAACACTTATCCAGCGTGCTTATGTGGGTTTTAACCTTTTTGAATCATGTATATAGTGTCACGTCCTAAAAATGATTATTATTACAATAATGATCAGCGTAATCCATGAAATAATCATACAAATTACTGTCTGTCTCCTAGTACTACATCACGTGAGTATTTTGATTGCTTGACGGTTTCATCTCCATAATTGAGGGGGAGGTCCATATTGTGAATAAAATATGACTGATGATAACATCCATCAATATCAAAACACCTCCATTAGACAAAAAAGAAAAGGTGGGCCTTGATATAATCTCATCCCTAGCTTATATATATGGAAATTAAGGTGAATTGGTAGATGAAGGCATGGCCAATTATTCTGGCATCTCGACAGACTGGCATGCCACGTTTGTGTCTGTGAAACAAAAAAACGTGCCATGAAATGTTTATCGAGTTGGGGCAATTGGTAGCATTTCGATCCTAACAAGACATGAGAGTCTCGACGCCACAACTAATTGAGAGAAAAAAGACATACCCTTTTCCGGAGATACATGATAGTAGTCAACTGACCACATACATATGCTTTTTGTTTTCTTGGGAACAAATGATTGGAGCCTAAGATTACACAGTACTTGGAAAATTATAATACTTAAAAGAGTCCCCATGCCACAACTAATTTAGTGAAAAAGACCAACCTTTTTGTAGGTACATGATAGCACTCAATTTTATTTTTGGCTGAAAAGTACTCAATTGACCGGGGATAAGTACACTAGAGGTATTAAAAGTTGTGTACGGTACTCATTTTAGTACAAAAAGCTTTTTTTCAAATCCCTTAAGTGCTACTTTAAAAAAAAAAATCATTTAAATACCAATTCTAATTTGGGTTGCCGGAAATTTAACGTGGCTATATTTTATTAATTTCTCAGTTCTACGTGGCTCACCGGCGTGCCTAATCAGCATATAACCCCTAAACGACATTGTCTAAAATTGCAAATAGTGATCATTTAAGTGTCAAATTTTATTTAAAGTGACAATTTCGGTATTAGTCGTTATTAAAAAGCAATCACTTTAGTATCAAACATGCCATATGAAAATGTCACATGGATTGGACTTTTTAAGAAATTTGCCAAGTCATATTATAATTTTAATTATAAATGCCACATAATCAATTTGGCCGGAATTTCTTACCGTTAGCACTTAAGTGAATCGGTAAAAAATTTTGACACTAAAGTGAATACTGTACACAACTTTTGGCACTTTTAATGAACTTATTAATAATTGACCGTATACAGATACTTGTATATTCCTTGAGAACATTATGACTAGAGCCGAAAGGGAAAAGTGCAAGTGAAAGTCAAAAGATGAATTGAAGGGTTTGCAAATCCGACACTAGAATATCGGGAAGAAAGTTACGTATTTGACAAGAAGCATGGCAGTGGGTTCTTGTTGAAAGCACTATTCCTGACTCTCTCCCTCCTCAATTATCACGACAGCCACCTGGACATCCACGTCATGGGACTTAAAAATACATTCGATTGCGTTTGTCTTTTTGGCACTAAAGAACTTCCATTTGCGGTTGTCACGGGGGCTTCTTGGTTCCATTTAGTGAGGCGGTTTGGTTGACCTGGAAAGGTACAGCAACGGAGAGCAGACGAAGGGATGATCTAGCATTCAATCCTTGCAACTGCAAATCTGGATTTTCTTGTTGTTCTGTTCCCGTCTGTTACTTCGCCGATGAACTCCCAGTAGAATGAATATGATGCTTGACAGTCCGACCAAAGACAAATATAACACTCGTTCTAGAGGTTTGATCAGCCTATCAGCTTACTAACGGACAAATCGTGATGAGTAGAAATAGGAAAACGCAATCTCAATGTCTGCATATTATACCAGATTTAGAGCTTTACCGTGGAGTTGTAGCTTCATTTTAGATGTGGTTTTTGTTTTCCAAATTATGGCTTGTACTTGTTTAAACGTTTATTGTCAAGAAAAAGGAGAAACTAAAAAAGAAATGAACAAATACATCATCTAGAAGACATACTATTTATGAACGGGAGACCCTAAACTCAGGACAAAAACGTGACAATCCTCAGGATGTAAAAGTACTATTATTATTCTGGCCCGAAACAATCTTGTCATATAAAATAGTATGTTGGTCTTTTGTTTTACTGTCGACATTAATTGGCACGGCCTTGCTACCGAATTGTTTATAGTCGGAAACCGATTGCGACTTCAATGATAAAGGCACTCTCTAGAGGGATCGGTCCAATCAGCTTTTGGTACAGCAGCATGCGAAAGCGGAACCTTTGTTATTGAGATTTTATTATCACCGCAAAAGATGACATCTACAGAGACTAAGCAACAAAATGGTGAACACAAAGGGTGAAATACATCTCCATCTCACCATTTCACATTTTATGAGTTACAATGGAGAGGAAGAGGAGTGACAATATAAGAAATGAATCTAAGCTGTCACAGTGGTTTCCACAGCAACCTTGTCGGAGTAACCCACTTCAGACTTCACTTCGAATTCCCAAAGCTCTGGGATTGCCTCTCTCAAGTTGTGGATGTTCTCAAGTGCATAATCTGCACCTTTTGGCCTGTTAGAAGTGCCAACCTACAAAAATTTTACCAAAAACCCATCAAGGATACGTTAGAGTTCTAATATCCCTTTAAGGTTCTTATTTGGTATGCATTAGTGTAGTGTTTGGTTCAGATGACTATCAATGGAGGACTTAAATTATTCGGTACCCTATTTAATGACTCACCATCACAGTTTGAAGGCCGACATGCTTCCCAGCCTGTATGTTCCTAACACTATCCTCAAAGAAAATCTGCAGTCGTAAATTTGGGTGAATAATTGACAGTCAAATCGAACGATGCAGCAGTGGAATTTAGAGAAGATTGTCTCACCGTTCTCTGGGGATTGATGTTGGCGACTCTGAGAGCCTGCTTAATGGCGTCTTCTGATGGTTTGCAAACGACAGGGGTTTTTGGTAATCCCGACCCATCACCGTGTCTGGAGAAATGCCCAATTATGTCGAAAATCTCAGACCTGGAGTCACTGCTTCTGGTTGTGTTCTGCAATCCCACAAACTCAATGTCATCTTCATCATCGGATGCAGCGTTCTTGTGAACAGAATTCAGTGTCTCGAAGCAAATAATCCCTTCGAAACAGTCTTCGAGTCCGAGCCTGCTTAGTGCTTTGACTGCATGAATCTTATCCGCATTTGTGAATATCTGTTTCATGTAACAGACAGGTTAGAAAAACCTCAAAATTTTGGTGAAAAAATCTCTGGCATTTCAGGATAAGTGAGTTTACGATTTTATGGTAAGGCAAGCTGAGCAACAGACTCCTTAGGACCGGGTCCGGTTTTAGGTTGTCGTAGGGCAGTCTCCCATGGACAAAACTATTGAATGGGTGCAAAAACAATATTCAGCAAAAGCGCATAAATGCATAAATGCTTGAGACAGGGAGACGTGTTCAAATAATGATACGCTAGAGATTTTTCTAACCTGTGGTAGTCATCATAATCGAAGTCATAGCCGATTGCCTGGAAAGTGAAAAACACCCAATTAAGTGTAAACAACAGTCGATCATTTTGTCTACATTGCAAAGCTGGAAAAAAATGTGAAAATCTTACCCTAAGACCAGCCATTGTTGTGCCATAATTCTTGTACAGAAGGTTGCACAAGGTATCAATCTTGTCCTCATCTATGCCGAGCTTTTCGACCATATAATCTGGCAAAGAGCATCAACGTTAGAACATGAAACCTAAACGATCTCGGTTTATGCAACATGACACAGCACCATGGAAGTGGATATGGGAAAAAGCATAGCTACCTCCGATGTTCTTGCGGCATGATGCAGCAAGGCCAGAGCTTACAGGATAGAGGGTGTCGTCAAGATCTAGAAGCACATTCAAGCCAGGGCATTGCATAATTAATCTATATTCCTGTCCATTCACTTATTCGTGTCTAATGGAATAACGTAGAACTTACCGAACAAGAGAGAGTCATATTTTGGCCTCTGAGGCTGTCGGTACATCCCTTCAAACTCCATTTCAATCGTCTCCAAAGGGCCTTCAATAGACAGTAAGGAGTAAGCAATTAGCTTAAAGTTGAAGACCGAAAAAGCCTCCAGCTTGTGCTAAGATTCATATATTCTAATTCTCTCATACTCTTCATAATCAACAAACGAAGAAAAAAGAACACCGCTGAAATCAAATGAAACTAGCTGCAGCATATCAAACTATCAGTTTCTAACAACCGAAACTTGTCTGACCCGATTTGAGGGTCATAACTATCGAACTAGAGCAAAATGATTTGACAAAGATCAGAACTTGCATTTTCCAATTTGAAGATCATCTATGATATCAAGTTAGGCATATACTCTCAATCACCGCCTTTTAATGCCATCTGGGTACTCTTTGAAAGGAGAAACAGAGCTCACTCTGTATCAGATTTGTCTTGCTTTATCGTATATCTCCACGTTTCACTTTCCATTAAAAGGAATCAAATCAACCAACTAAGTGAAAAAAGCACAGCTCAAATCAAATGAAACCAACTGCAGCATATCAAACCGTCAGTGACTAACAACCAGAACTTGCCTGACCCGACAAATAAAAGTAAACAATTTGAGGGTCATAACCATCGAACTAGAGCAAAATGATTCGACAAAGATCAGAACTTGCATTTCCCAATTTGAAGATCATTTACGATGTCAAGTTAGACGTTTAGTCTCCATCACCTCCCTTTAATGACATCTGGGTACTCTTTGAGAGGAGAAACAGAGCTCCCTCTGTATCAGGTTTGTCGTGCTTTATCATACATCTCCGAGTTTCACTTTCATTAAAAGGAATCGAAAATATTGAAGAAGGGCGTCATAGAAGGTAAAATGCCACAAAGAAAATCCGCATGTGAAATGAGTTCGCATCGGAAAATCGACTCACCAAGATTGAACTAGCAAATGTTGACAGTTTAGGC
This sequence comes from Eucalyptus microcorys, assembly GCA_014182515.1. Taxonomy (NCBI): domain Eukaryota; kingdom Viridiplantae; phylum Streptophyta; class Magnoliopsida; order Myrtales; family Myrtaceae; genus Eucalyptus; species Eucalyptus microcorys. The sequence goes on along the minus strand of CM024562.1, from coordinate 12,540,497 downwards.
AAGACCAACAGAGTTTCAGAATGGAAAGGCGATCTGTTCAGACTTCAGAGAGAGAAGTTGACCAGCAGCTCAACTCAAAGGAAAGATTCTTGAGATGAAATGCCGAAGTGAAAAATGCAAAGAGAGCGAGGAGGAAGCAGGAGGGACTTGGTGGAGTTTATATAGGCAAGAAGACCGTTAGCTCCATCATCTGTTGGCCCAAATGAATATAATATCTGGACATTACACAAAAATTTCGAAACGTTTCCATGTGAAACACTAACACCCCCAAATTTTCTTTTGTCTCACTAATTCCCTTAACCTGTACCAGTGACCTACAAATATCTTGTGGTAATTAAAAATTTGACGCGGCAGCATCGTGGACAACACCATTAAGGATTTTAAACAGTCATTACGTACAGAAGCGGACAACATTTTGGTGTCGATTGTATAGGTTTTAGTTATCGGTGAAAGGAAAAAAAAAATTGCAATATTGGTGCCCACATGACAAAATAAAGAATTTTGGGCGGGATCGACCTTAAAATCTTATAAAGTTTGGATGGGTAAGGATGTATGCAATTATTGTGACTGGCGCGGTATAACGAGACAATTTCGGGTCTAAAAAAGCCAGCCTTTTGCTCTTCTAATTCCAGCAACAAGTGCGATCTAAAGCTGAAGATGAATCGAGCGAGTTTGAGTAATTGCTGAATATGCCTCGAACAGCTCAACTTGTTTGTACCTCTCTTCAAGAGGGCTACGAGTTCTGTTGTCTGGATTCTTCTGGATTACATGATGCATCGACATTTATTATGAGATCGATTATGACCAGTTCTTAGCAAGGTCTAATTTGGGGTCTTTAACTGCTATTTATTTTATTTCTTCTATGCCATTATTTGGCTGGATGTTTCACTAGATATACGTAGGGTTGCCATATTCTCCTACACTCATTTTATTCGACACCTCAACTTTGAACAATTATTTCTCAAGATTCCATGGCCTATAGATACTATTTTCATTGAAAAAAAGTATGAACAATAATTAAATCTGAAACCTCATGACATAACATATAAATCATCTTATCCAAATTATCAGAAGTGAATTAATGTCACAACTCAATAAAAAGATTTAACTTAATTTCATTTTAAACTTCTTCTAAAGATATGTGTTGTGTCAGTTCAATAATGTCTTCTAAATTCCATATCAGACTCAGAGAATGTAGACAATCCGCACTTGTCCATCACATTCAAATTACTCAAAAAAGATTCAAAGCAATCTCTATGATGGTCATCTTTTCTTAGCTTTCTCATGTGTTTGGCAACGACCCTTATCTTTGGGTGCTGATGTGTGTTTTTTGCCCTTCTGGTATCAGGCATGTAGTGACACGTTGTTCAAACTATTGTCATTGCAATTATCATCAGCGTGATCCATCAAATGATGATGCAAATTTATGTGTCTGTACCCTAGTACTTGATTACGTGAGTATCTTGATTGCTTGATAGTTTCCATCTCCATAATTGAGGGGGAACCGCATGTCGGGGATAGAATTTGGGTTCGTGATAACAACATACATCAATATCAAAACAATCCCCCCAAGTAAGCCTTTATATAATCTTTTCCTAAGTTGATTGAATACCTACAAATTTAGATGCTAAACAGGTAGATAAAAGGAATGGTCAATTGATATGCCATCTCGACATACGGGCATGCTACAACATTGCACTCATGAAAGAGAATAAGTGTAGTACAAAATTTGTATTGAGTAGGGGCAATTGGTTGTACTTGGGTATTTACAATACTTGGGAATCCCAGTATCATAACTTATTTTAGTGAAAAAGACCGACCCTATTGATCATATCCATATACTTTTAGTTTTCTTGGGAACCAATTATAGTAGCCCTATGATCACATGCCAAAGGAAAGAGTACAAGTAAAAGTTCAAGTATGAAAGTATTTGCATATACAAAACCAGGAGGGTCTTGTTTAGTCATAGATCCCTATTCATCACGGCCTTAAAATATTGGGAAGAAAGTTACGTATTTGACAAGAAGCATTGAAGTGGGTTATTGGGAAAGTACCATTTCTAACTCTTTCCCTCCTCAATTATCACAACGACCACCTGGACACCTCCATTATGGGACTTAAACATATTAAATTGCATTTGTTTTCTAGCCACTCAAAATTGTCAATTGTTGCTGTCACGGGGGGGCTCCAGGCGCCAGTGGGTGAGGTGGTTTGGTTGACTAGGAAAGGGACAGCAACGGAGAGTAGAAGAAGGGGTGATCTAGCATTCTTAATTTCTTAATCATTCTTAATTTTTAATCATGAGAGTAGAACAAGGGGTGATCAGTCTTAAGGGTTTGATTAATTAGTGGCCAAACCTCCAAAAAAAAATGTGAGATTTCAAATTGGATAGTTACTCAATGTTCCCATTTAGGGTCGATTAATATCAAGTAACTTCCCGCAAATCTTTTTTCTTCTCGCTGGACTGAACAAATGGACTTATATAGTTAGTAGAGACTGACCAAGATTCCATCGGGTTAAGTAGATAAGCGCTTAATTTGGATACGGCCAATTCTGCATTCAACTCGTAGTATCTTGCACTCAAAGTAACCTTAGATCACACCCGTCATTATGTAGGTGAAGTCTTAATCAATACATATGGATTGAAAGGCTTGCCTGCATTCGAGGAAACCAACAAAATTGAAAGTTCAAATACCCCATGTCACAAGAAAAGAAAAAAAAGGGAATTACCCGATAGTTATAACAAGAAATTCCTCGGTGATTTGGTGATTTGTAAATTTTATTCATCTAAAAATAGAGATAAGTAGATGGCATCTCCAAAATATCTTGCGTAAGGTCTAGGACTTGTGGTTTTTACTTTTGGCAATTAAGCGTGACTAGGCCGGAATACATGAGATACACGTTTTTGCTAGCTCTTGGAAGAGAGGCCAATAATGGAGTCTGTGTAGACGTATACCCAAGCATTTAGTTATACTTTTTTAATTCAAATCCACGGCACTCACCCGAATTCTTTTTTCTTTGGCGAGTTCCTCATAGATGTGAACGTTTACAAGGTATAAAGAAATTGCAAGAAAGGACAGGGCACATGATTGCCAGAGGAATGACTGGTTTATAGGGGCCTAAATAATTCCTGGTATCGTCAGCCAAATTGGACGGTTCGATATTTTTTTCGGGATGGATATGAGTAGAAATTGAAGAAAATATTGATTGCACTTAATTTAAATTGGGTTAGTTTCACATCAGACTGCATTGAAATACTAAATTCTCGTATTCATTTTATTTTCCTTTTAAATATGATCTCTACCTTTCAGAATTTCTGTTATGTTTTGGGTAGTATTGATCTTTTGTCCTTTTCTTTTCATGACTAATTTTTTGTTTTCTAGCTCCTATTTAAATTGGTAATTTAGGAGGAGATGTATATTAAGTCAAGTGGACGACTATCGACTTTAAAGAAAAGATAACAGATTACGTAGATAAGATTATGATATCTTTATGTAATTTACAATTAGGAATAAGTGTATTTAAAGTCCTAAAAGTCGTCACAAAAGTATAATTAAGTCCTAAAACTTATTACAAAAGTACAATTAAATCCTACAATTTTTAAAAAGTCAATCAAGTCCTAAAACTTGTAAAATTGCTCCAATCAAATGTTTATGTAAATTGCACGGTTTGAAAATTTTAGGACTCGATTTGACTTTATGAAAAGTTTTGAAATTTGTTTGCACTTTTTGAAAGTTTTACTACTTGATTGCACTCATTTTTGAAAGTTTTAAAGCTTAATTGTATTTTCGTAACAAGTTTCAAGACTTCAAGTGCACTTATCATTTTTATAGTCCAAAACAATTTTGCTTTGGTTGAATATATGATTATTGCATCAAAGTAATGTTTATGGCTAAAAACTAAAATAGTCTTCTCATGAAAATTAGTTTCATGTTTTTCATGTACTTGAGTGTACTATCAATTAGTTGATCCTTTTGCTCTTATTCTTGAGTATTCGTTCTTTAAGTGGAACTTAGAGAGATATATTCTTTTGGTAAATTGAAAAGGATGGAGAGGGGTGACCAATATCTAAGTATCACCATAACAGTTTCACATTCACTAAGCAATGTTCACATTTAGGTTGAATCCGTTTTAATCGAGACCCTCAGCACCATTAATGCATAAAAGTCTCATGCAAACCTCGTCACCTTGGCACCATTAGAGCACCAGAAGTTTACAAACCCAATCATCAGCAGAAAGATCACACATTACTATCATAATAAGCTTGTTCGGCCTGTGGCCTCGTGGATGAGAGACTACAAGTCTGGCACCTCTCGCTACCATCACTCATGGAAGTCTTTTTTTTTTTTTTTTCTATTTTTTAATATGACAAGATTTCCGAATCTTTTGATTTCAACAATCCTACAGACGTGCACAAATTATCAACTGCATCAAATAAGGTCTCACCCACAAGATGCCAGACGTGTTGCGCAAGATTATTTTGAGCCGGAGACATGATTTGATATAGGAGCGTTGAATCCACACCAACTATTGAACTAATCAGCCAACCCGAAGGGTTAGCCACTAACAATGGTTAGAGCACAATTTATCTTACAAATAGTATGAATTGTTACGGAAGTCTGCTCACTCAGTGATAAGGCAAACTTTGATTTAGTGTTGAAGTAAATGGAAATCCCATGAACCTCTAATGTCAGTGTAGTTGGTTGGATAGTTAAGGAATCTCGGCTTATGAATTGGAGGTCATTTGTTCAAATTTCACAAATTGTGTACAAATCAGCATGGGTTAGGACTATATGCATACGACAAAGGCTTAAACTTATCATGGGGTTTGCTGGATATTCCATAGACATCCAATAAGCTGGGCGTTTACATTTGTACCCTCAAATTATGAACAAAAAGTAGGACCCGCGTGCTATTTAATGGTCTGCTTGTTTGTATATTCAATATGGTCCAATAACATACCATTTAGTACCCACATTTTAACAAGAAATTTCAATGCTTCTAGGCACTAGTGTGGCCACTCCAAAACGAGAAGGTTATTGGAGCAAGCATGATGTAGACTTTGAATTCCCTGCCTAATGCAACTCTCTTTAGTATTCAAAGTCCAATTTGCATCCTCCGTCTTCTTTCTTTAGCTGTCAAAGGGAACTTTGACAGCTAAAGCAAATACAGTCCAAAGTCAGGAGAAAAATCTGTCAGTTCGACTGATCGACCAATAATTGAGCAAGGAAGACTACCCAACTTGGCGGGCGATTACTTCTTTTTTTATTATTTTCTAAGGCTTAATTTGATTGTGTCACGAAAAGGAAAAGCTTAATTAATGGTGGTGTTGTATTACAGGTAGCATGAATCATTATGCAGCCGCTAGCCACTAAATGCGGTTCTTGGGACATCTCACGATCCACGCCATTGACTCCCCATCATTATCCGAACGACCCTTGTGCTCGTACCACATACGACTCCTCAAAGAGGACAAGAGGATTAGCTCATCATGAGCAAACCCGCCAAATGATTGGCCACTAATTAAGAGAATCTAATTTCGTTTCATACCAGAAGTGGCTATTAATATCTATTCCGCACTGGATCAAGCCAGTCATGAAAGCAAACATTGACATATATATCGAGTTCGATGACGGTACCAGATGTTATTTGCATTGGATGTCTCTGCTCATCATCCATCGTTTACTACAATGTTGAAACATGAGTCTACGCAACACCTTCAAGAAAAGGACGCTGAAGGTATCCTGCTCATGACTCTCCGGAGTGTCTTTCCTAAATTTGAGGGGCTCAAGCCATTATTAAGTGCTACAACTTTTAAAAATTGATCATTGAAGTGACATCAACCACTTGAATCACTAGAAAATCATATGTGGCATTATTTTAGAATAAATAAAGTGGTGTGTCATAACGGAGATGCTCAACACTTGAGATATAGATCAAACAGTGTCATTTGGCAACACAATCTTGCCTAAAATTGAGAAATTAGGTTCAATTTGCTCCATAAACCAAATCTCCCCCCAAACTGAGAAAGTAGGTTTGATTTGCTTCCCAAAAAACCCTTACCCAGAATTCCAGTTTCAATCTGATCGTATTGTTGAAAGGTGAGGCAGCCCATCTCGTACCACGACAGCCAAGGCGTTGGAGAAACCAAACATGACCTCGTCGGAAGGTTCAACGTTGGGACTAGCTGTGGAGGGCAGAATGGTGGGTATCAAGGACTTAGAGAGAAAGAGAGAGGGAGAGAGAGAGAGAGATAAAATGATGACGTTGGCAGCGGCCGAAGGAGGAGAGCAGCTGGTTTGGTGTTCGAAGTGAAGCATTGATTTTGGTTTGCAATTGAAAAGAGAGCCTATTGTTTGTGTTGAATATCGTTCTAATTATCTCTTAACAATTTGGACTACAACCTAAATTAGTCGCAGATCCTCAAACGGGGGAAGGGGGGCGGGGGGGAGGGCAAGAAGAGTTTTTACCTATATGGTTTTAAATCATCTTTGCTATCATTATCTCTCAAGCAAGCCATATCAGGTGTATAGGATTTTCAAATAAGTATATCACTAATATAACGTCAGAAAAGAGGGCATTCATTAGCACAAAAACAAGAGATCGCTATAAATTTATAGAAATTGCTTGTGGCATCATCTACTAGCTTAAATGTAGTCCCAATAGGTAGAACTTATGGGGTCTTGTCTCATGTCTAGGAAAACCTGAATGATTGGTGTGGCCTAGGATTAGTTCTTTACTTTATTGATTGTCTTTCGGCCTCTGAGCATGGCCTCACGTTCGAGGCCCTTTTTGAGTCATCATCTAAAAGGAAATACTCTTTTCTTTGGATGCATTAGAACCACAAAATTAAGAAATTGAGCGAGGGATATTCCATGGCCAGAAAAACTAAAACCAGGGCTCTTTTTACCGACATTAAAGATGAGCTAGAATCTTTATGAATTATGTATTAATAATCTATCAATAAAATTCCTATATGTCTCTCCCCTGCTTCCCAGATAAGGTTTCTACTTCGTTGCCAGAAAGGAGTCACTAATCACTTAACACAATATATATCCTCATTCATTACATACAAATGTATATCCTAGTTTACTTTGCTATCTCATGATTTGTAGTTTACTAGAGAGGGCCCATGGCTTGCCACGGTATATTTCGTCACGGCATTTTGATTTCTAGAAAAATCTACATATTTACGTTTACCATTTACTCTTTTACAGATGAAGCAATTTAATATGATGGATACTATAATACTGTTACGATTTTTCTAGAAGGGATTGAAAATTTTAAAAGTTCCGAGGATTTTGGCAATCATATTCTGACAAAGAAAAATTTGTCCGCATATTAAATTTATCAAAATTGAAGTGTTGGACTCCATAATCATGTGAATCAATTATTTTGTCCCTAGCAAATATAAATTTATTTAGTTTTCATATCCCGACAAATAAATGAGTAAAAAGAGACTCTGAACTTCATACAAGGGGAAAAAAGCATTCCTCCCTGATAAGCTTTCATTATATCATAATCAATGACTAATGGCTCCAAATAATAAATTTTAGTTCCATTTGAAAATTATGTGAAACATCAATGAGAAGAAGGATCTATTACATGAAGAACGTTTGAAGTTTTTTATTTTTTATTTTTATTTTTTTTATTTTTTATCTTATCTAGACAATGGAATTTGTCTAATTTGATAATGGTTCATGAGTCATTTGTTAGTTTTCAATGTCTTAAAGAAAATCCTTTGTCTTGGTCCTCGATAACTACATCAATTCAGAACAATTTTTTTAGCTTTTAGACCTTTTTTAATAGAGTGTCTGATTTTTTTTAAAATGTAATATACAGTATATATAATAAGGAAAAGAAGAAAAAAAAAATTTTAATGAGACAAAAAACGGATAAGCACACCGGAAGTCCTAAAATTTGTCAAAAAAGTGTAATTGAACCCAAAAACTTTCAAAAGTACAATCAAATCTTAAAATTTGTAAAACTAATATAATCAAATCATTTTATTAACTCCATCCAACTTAACAAACAGAAAATGCTAATGTGACATCTTTTTATTACTTTATCTTTCCTACATGGCATTTTAAAATTATTTTATGTATTCAAATTTTACTTAAATTAGATTAGATAAATAAAAAGGGATAATTTTTTTTAAACCAGGTAAAAACAAAAAATAGAGGAACAATCCCTTGTCGATAGTCACCACTATTGCCCATTGCCAGAAAGGGTCAACAAAGGTCCAATTCCCTGAATAAATGAATGAAAATATTTTTTTCTTCATTTACAAAAATATTTAAACATAAGTTTTTTTACAAAGAAAATATTTTTAAGTGATATAATCAATCCTTTTTAAGAAAATATTTTTAAATTATTATTTTTAACAAAATAAGCGGAATTTGTATAATATGACTTAATAATATGACGAGTATTGTAGATAAGGAAGATGACGGAGTGGGGCCGCCATAATTGAGACTAGAAAGCTACAAAATCCAGAAAATCAGGATTGAGTAGTTCCAATTCCATGAATAGATGCTCCAAACAGTCATTTTTTTTTAATACACTCAGTTGGACGTTATAACTTAGACCTGCCGGTGGCCATCTCCATACATGGCTTATTTTGGCTTCAATCGAGTTAATTTATATTTAATGACTTTTATATCTCTAAATATATTTTTATTTTACCATTTATCTTAGTATCTGTTTTGAGAAGTATCTAAAAATATCCAATTTAGATATTTATATCTCGTCCGAAAAATAAATCTGAGAATTTCATCTTGTACAATTCAAAGAAAGCCCTAGTATGGGTGTATTTTTTTTATAAATCTTCAAGGATAAAGAAGTTTTCATATGTAAATGTCAAACGTATTAAAATATGTATAACTATATCTTGTCGAAATAAATGATAAGTTAATTTGAACATGCTAATTCGTGTAAATAAGCTAAGCGATTGACAGGCGTAAGACATAAATATGCCTGTGAATTGTGTGTTGTGTCGTGTCTTGCTGATGGGTCATCTCGACGATTACCGAACCCTGTGTACGAGCAGAGGATGAGCATCTTTATCCTAAATAAAGGCCATTTCTTTTTACGTTGCTTAAAGGTGCATGAGCCCACGTCGACCAAGCTAGAATCCACACTGGCCACGCGTCTAGGAATTTTCTTTCTTTTCTGCCTTTCATTTTCTCTGAGAAACTTTTCCCACCATTAAATAATATGCCAAAATAAGTCTGATAATTATTATAGATGAGGAAGAAGAAACGGTGGGACCACCATAATACAGACATAGAAAGCCATAATATCCAGAAATCAGGATCCAGTAGAGTTATTCACTGAATAGATGCTCCAAAAGTCACTTTGCTAATAAGTTCGGTCGGACGTTATAGCTCAGAACCGCCCAATGGCCGTCGTCCATCCGTTCTTTGTTTTGGCCTCGTCGATAAGTTCTTGAGAAGCAGGTTGGTCGGAGGCAAAAAGGCACAATAATGAATAAATCCACTAAATCCTCACTCAAAAGCATGCCGAAAGGTCCCTCAGATTCATCAAGGCAATTCCCATCTGTACATCAATCTAATAGTCCAGCATATTCTAAGATATCAATTGGTCAAATTAACTGGGGCGTTTCAGTCCGTTTAGAAGAACGTACTTCGACGTCAAAGTCCTGTTTGTTTAAGACCCAAAGAGCAGAGATGAGTCACTTGTATTGTTGTAAAATAATGCCGAAGTTAATCGATCTTGCAATTCAAGTCAAATACAAGAACAAAAGATTACCAGAGAAATCAATGACGAATAATAAAGAACATCGAAGTTTTACATGATTCAGTACAAGTGTCAAAAGATACTTCATGAGAAGAGCTAGCGCCACAAAGAAATCCATTATGAATGCGGACAAAGATAGAGTTAAAATCATTGGGATACTAGCCAGGCTTCTATCAGGTTGGATTTATGTAAGTTCAAACTTGAGATATTATTTAACGTTTCTCCATATTGGCTTGATTTTTTTAGCCAAATGATAGTGCTCATCATTTATGTCAGGTTTCCTTATGCCTCGACGGGCACTCAACCATAAGAGATGCCTAAGCTGAGCTTGGACTTGCTTAAAGGAATGAACTTAGTCCACATGCTCATAGGATTCTTAATAGTAAGAAATTTCTTCTCTCTTGACATGCTATATATGATGTAGAAATCTCAATCACCTATGAACTCGACTCTCCTATGATATCTCCAGCTTCTGTTGAATACCATATCAACCAATGTCCCATGCCAACATCACTAATTATGTGACATCCTGATTTTCAAGTTATGTTTTCGATTAAATAAGTTGAGCTTTTCATCGACGCGCCTATAGTTCTTTTCCCTAAGTTGGCCATTCACGGGATAACTAATCTATCAGGTGAAGCCGTTAAGGAATCTAAACGCAATAAACTTGAGAATTCGACTAGGATTCGACTACTCGATCGTACTAATCTGCAAGTGTCATTACAGCACCGTCAAAATTGATCAAAGACCGGAGATAGGTCGATTCAACTAAGGTATGTGATTAGTGTGTGGGTGATTCCACCTAATTGCAAAATTCTCGTCGAATGGCACTAAACCGATTTTTCTATCATTTCTATACCTTATGTCCATATTTGAAATCTCGAGATTTTCACGACAATTGAGAGTTGCTAATGTGTCAAAGATGTACAATGTGATTCGAAAATAATCGACCATGGATCAATTGCGCTAAAAATTCCTAAAAGCTACCCAGTAGGTTAGGTCACATTAAAATCGCGTCTGGTTGAAATTAACCGCGAATTTGAACTTAATTTCAGAAATTGAAAGTTCTATCATGTCACGATTCATTTTAGGAATGTCGACTCATCCTTCGAAGAATTTTCGACGAGCTCGGGATTTTACGGAAAATCAACTTCGAACGATTCGGAAAAGAAAGGAAATTCGGAGGGCCCAAATTGAGTGGATGTTTGACCTCCTTAGTGAGCTATTTGGTGAAGGGAAATTGTGAAACTTGTGTAGGCTTCCTCCGCAGCAAATTTGGTCATCAAATTGGAGGATTGGTAAAGTAAATGAAGTCCAAATTGAGGAAATTCGTAGGCTTGAGTGGGGGCTGCAACATGTGGACATCAACCTAACTAAATGTGGAATTTTATGTGCATAAAGGCTTGGGGGACAAAAGGGATGAACATGAAGACTTTGAGGGCCAAGTCATGATGAATATGGGATATTTTCTTTGACTTTGAAGACCTTGGTTCCTCTCTCTCTCTCTCTGTCTCTCTCTCTCTCTCTCTCCTCTCCCTTCTTCTTCGTGCACCAACCTCCCCTGACCCCTTCAGTTTTCTGCTTTGCTTTCGTTTTCTTTTCTTTGAACTCAGCTCCCCCCCCCTTCGAATTCTACTGCTCCACTTTCATGCTGCTATTTGCCACATTTCATTTTCCCCTTACATCAACTCCTCCCTTCGTTCCCTGCTGCGTCAACCCAACCCCACCGAAGCAACCCCACGATCGCCTCTCTCATTCATCCGCAACCCAGCCCATGCCAGCATCCGCAAGCTCCGTTTCCTCCTTCGTTGCATTTCCTCAAGCACAGGCTAGCCCAAGTCCCAAACTACCAACCAGCCGCTTTGGCCTTTGATCCAGCATCCACTCCGCTAGCCGAGCCCAATCGTAAGCCGCCGAAGCCAACTCAGTCAAGAACCAGAACCAAGCAGCCCAACCGTGGGCTTTATGGCCTTTTTTGGGACCTCCCGGGCTTCCTTTGGTATCATTGTAGACTCATGTTTCGGCCGCCGTCGCCGTGGACTCACCGGCTCGCTAATCCAGTGAGTTTACTCGCTAAACTCTACTTAGGGAGTTAATGACGCTTAAGGGGTGATTAGTTTAGGTTAAACATGGATTATGTGGTTAGTTAGAATGAATTAGTGATTTAATTATTCGTTTGTGCATGTTAGGTGATTAGAATAGACTAATTAGAGACTAGATAGATCGTTCTACTTATCTAGATAGGTTCGGAAATTTTCCCAACCCATTCGGGCGGTTAATTAAGCATTTTTGGCCTAAGTTGGTATTTTTGATAATTAATTGTATTTATTTAATTATTTTTGGTATTTATTAATTATTTATTATTTTCCGAAAATTATACTGGGATAGTCGGTGACCGAAATTTTGTACTAATTGCAATGGTGTGTTTAGTTTGTGCAATTGAATGCTATATTGTGCAAATTGAGTAGAAATTGTAATTTTGGGTAATTATCCCAAAATTGTGTAATTTTGGTTTTTGTTCAGAAAATACCAGGCGTCGATTTTGAACGCCAAAAATTTTTTTAGGCACTATAATAAATAGTGGGATTTTTAAAAATAAATATATAATATTTTTGGCTCAAACTGACCGTGTACCCACACACGATTATTTTTATCAAATGTTTTTAGTATGACGAAAATATGTCAAGTTCGTTATCAAGTTCGTTTTAGTATGAAGAAAATATGTCAGAAAATATGTGTTTTTACCCACACACGATTATTAAGGCATTTAAGTGCAAAACCCGTGATTGATTGATTGTGTGATGGTTTATAGTCATAGCAAAACTATTGAAAGATGAGGTGACATGTGTTGTGTCGAGGGAACCCATTAGGTTGTGAGCCGCTAAAGAACTAAGTGCTACACGGTAATGAGACTTCGTGTGAGCCACCTCTAGTGCCTCGTACTGTTGCTTATTGTAGTCAAGGTCTAAATGCTACATAACGACCTGAGTCACATGGGAGCCACCTCTAGAAGTCTTGCAGTACTGTCATGCATAATCAAGAACTAAGTGTTACACGATAGCGAGATTTCGTGTGAGTCACCTCTAGAACCTTGTACTAGTGCTTTTCATGGCCAAGAACTAAATGCTACACGACAGCGTGACTTCGTGAGAGCCACCTCTAGTACCTTGAGCTATTGCTTATGATGATCAAGAACTAAGTGTTACACGACTGCGTGACTTCGTGGGAGCCATCTCTAGTACCTCAAGCTATTGCTGAGTGTGATCAGGGACTAAGTGCCACATGATATCGGAACTTCGTGGGAGGGGGCACCTCTAGAACCTTGAGCCTAGTATTGAGTATTGAGTCGGAATATTGAGTGGGAATATTGAGGTTGGATTGTGAATTTGAATATTGAGAGTGAATATCGAGTGTGGATGGAACCACCGATATGAATTGTCCGCGTTTAATTATGGGACGAAATTGTGTGATACGATATGAGACGTGTCATAACAATTTGGTCCTATAATCGGGATCCCTATGAGCGATTGTTTGATTGAATGATGGATCGATTGTATTGATTTAATTAATTGATTGATTGATTGACTAAGATTGAAATGAGAAGTTCCAAATGCTTGAGTGTTGTTACTGCACCTATGTGATATATGAATTGTGCTAACATGTAGGAGGGAACTGAGGCGAGGTAAGTCTTCGGTATTGTGGGCGAGGTAAATCTTTGGTATTGTGTTCATAGACTGCCTCTAGGTGTATTTCTTTCCTAGTCGGAGTGTGACATCTTGAAATTTCAATTCTGTTTTTAACTAGATAAATCAGGCATTTCATCGATGCGCCTATAGTGCTATTCTCAGAGCTAATTACTCATGAGATGACTAAACTATCTGGGAAAGTCATTAAGGGATTTTAATGCAATAAACTTGAGAATTCGACTATGAATTGACTACTCAACCGTGCTCATCTACAGAGATCATTACGACGTAGTTAAAAATCGATTAGAGATCAGAAATAAATCGCTTCGACTGAGATGTGTGGCTAAACGTGAGTAATTCCACCAATTTGCAAAATTCTCGTTGATCGGTACTAGACTGATTTTTCTGTCGTTTTGGTACCTTGCGTCCGTAATAGAAATCTCGACATTTTCACGATAACCGAGAGTCGCCAATGTGTCGAAGAGGTACATTGTGACTCGAAGAAAATCGACAACGGGTCAATTGCACCAAAAATTTCTGAAAGCTATCCGGTAGGCTAGGTCACACTAAAATTGTGCCAAATTGAAATTAATCGCGAATTTGAATCCGATTTCAGAAATTGAAAGTTCTATCATGTCACGAGTCATTTTAGGAACGTCGACTCATCCTCCGAAAAATTTTCTGCAAATCGAGATTTTTGGCGAAAAGTCAAAATAGGGCCGTTTTCATCCTGAAAATTCAGAGGACCGTTTTTTATTGCGTTTTTAGGATGCAAGTTGGTTCTATTGGCAAGGAAAAATATCAATTTGAAAGTGGACACCTTGGTGGAATTTTTGAGAGCCGAATTGCAGCAATTCAAAAGAGAATTGAAGAGGAATTGAGAGAAATGTTGCAAAATTCGTAACCCCCCTTGGTCCACCACCTTTGGACCATCTCATTAGCTTCTAAAGAAAGCTTGAGGGCTACAAGAGGCGGTGGGAGCCAGCCGGCCATGGTGGGACATGGTCAAGGGGACAAAGGGGTAGGATTGAGCCAATGTGGCCCCCTCCAAGGAAGCTGTCCCCTTCTTCTTCATTTGCCTTTGCTTTCTCCATTTATGATCCTTTGAGAGCTTGACAAGTGCAAAGAAACCAAACAGTAGCCTCCCTCCACCGTCGAGCAGCTTGCCGAACCACCTGGAGCCGTTGAGTGCCGTTGCTGCCACCGCGAGCCTCCACGTGAGCATTGCGTCCTACTGCGTTGTCTAGCCCTCTCCGTCGCCATGCCGCCCTGTTCGAGACTCCTCAGGCCACGTCAACCTCAGCCAAAGCCTCGATGTCACCATCCAGCCACCGCTTGTCACCGTGAAGCCCCACTTGGACCCGCAACAACTCCACCGCCTGTCCTTGCCCGTTTCAGCCACAACCAGCCACCGGTTCCTCCTTTCTCGGCCAAGAGCAGAAGCTGAAGATCAGCAAGGGTTTTGAAATTCGGGAGGCTTTTCCGAGCCCTTCCCGACCCCGCTTGGTGCCGCCGCTTTGGAATTTGTGGCCCGCCTTCGCATCCCCGTCATAGTGAACTCACCAGCTCGCAAATTCAGTGAGTTTACTCACTAATCTCTGCTTAGGGAGTTAATTAGGCTTAAGAGTTAATTGGTTTAAGTTAATTAGGGATTAGGTGGTTAGTTAAAATGGATTAGCAATTTAATTAATCGTTATTGCGTGTTAGGTGGTTAGAGTAGTGTAATTAGCAAGTAGATAGGTCATAGTATTTATCTAGATAGGTTCGAAATTTTTCCAAGCCCGTTTCAATATTTAATTAGGTTTTTCCAGCCTAAGTTGTATTTATTGATATTTATTAATTAATTTTGGTAATTATTTAATTAATTATTATTTTCCTGAAATTAGATCGGGATAGCCAGTGACCCGAATTTTATACTAATCGCAATGGTACGATTGATTTATTTAATTGAGTGCGGGATTGTGCAAATTAAATGTGAATTGTAATTTTGGGGTTTTTGTCCCAAAATTTTATAATTTTAAAGTACCGAGCGTCAGTTACAATGCCAAAAATGTTTTTATGGACTATTGGAATTAATGGGATTTTTCAAAATGGAAATAATTGTATTTTGGCCAAGGGCGACCATATACCCACACACAATTATTTTTATCGAGAATAATAAAAATGGTGAAATTCTCAGTTGGTGAGAACAATATACTATATCAGCCTACCAGCCTTGATATGTCAGCTTAGTGTGAGCAGTATATTATTTATCAGCTTAGAGTGAGTATCCTAGGTATACTATATCAGCCTAAGGGCTTTGTGAGCAATATACCTTAGCAGCTTCTAGTGAGCATTGTCAGTATACTATATCAGTTTAAAGTGAGTAATATACTTTATCAGCTTAGAGTGAGCTATACTATTTATCAGCTTAGAGTGAGCATGATTAGTATATTAATCAGCCTAAGGGCCTTTATATATCAGCTTAGAATGAGTAGTATATTGTACCGGCTTCAATGAGCTATACTATCTATTTTCAGTTTAGGGTAAGCAGTCCTTGATGTGATCAAACTTTATAGATAGTATCGAATGGAATGACTGAGAGGTGGTATCGATGATATGGAGTCGAGTAAGTCAACTGATCGATGTTGATCTGAATTGAAATGATTGGATGATTATTTGAATTGTACTCACTTGCAGGAAGGATATGAGGCAAAGGTAAGTCCTCTGACTTGTGCTTGTGCTTAGGCAGCCCTTAGGGCGTATTTCCTTCCTAGTCGGAGTTTAGGGGGTGAACTTGCTAAGACGTCGTCTCATCCCGTTGTGGGATAACATTTACAACTCTTTAGATGGCAGCTTCTCCCGAGCATTTTGGTTAGTCGAAGAAGGTCACCGAGCAGGTGTCTTATATTCCCCTTCATGGGAACCCAAGGGGATGGGTTTATGAACTCGTGAGGTGTGACATCCTGGATTTTTCACTTATGCTTTCAATTAAATTAATCAGGCATTTCATCGATGCGCCTATAAGACTGTTCTTAGAGCTGATCACTCTTGAGATAACTAGACTATTTAGGGAAGTTATTAAGGATTTTAAGACAAAAAGACTTGAGGATTCGACCAGGAATCGGCTGCTCGACCGTATTCATCTACCGAGATCATTACGACACAGATATAAGTTGATTAGAGATCAGAAATAGGTCGATTCGACTGAGATAAGTGGTTAAACGTGGGTGATCCCACTAAATTGCAAAATTCTCATCGATCGGCACTACTTTGATTTTTTTATCGTTTTGGTACCCTATATCTGTATTTGAAATCTCGAAATTTTCACGACCACTGAGAGTCGCCAATGTGTCGAAGGGGTTCATTGTGGCTCGAAGAAAATTGACCACGGGTCATTTGCACTAAAAAGTTCTGAAAGCTACTCGGTAGCCTAGGTAACGCTAAAACTGCGCCAGATTAAAATTAACCACAAATTTGAATCCGATTTCAGAAATTGAAGGTTATACCATGTCACAATAAATTCTTGGAAGGTCAACTCAATCTCAGAAGATTTTTCTACAACCCGAGATTTTTTGGGAAAAAGTCGTCCTATAGCCGTTTTTATTCAGAAAACGTCGAGGATCATTTCTTTTATTGCGAAATTGGGAAACAAGTGGGATCGATTAATGAGGAAAAATAACGATTTGATCATTGAGGTGTTAATTGAAACTATGAGGGCCAAATTGGATTGAATTGAGAAGCAATTAGTGCCCGTTTGATGCCAAAACCCATGAAATTCGTATGTCCCCCACCCCCACAACTTTCGAACCATTTCAAGCTTCTAGATGGGGAGTACAGGTGGCTGGATTGTGGCCAAGGAAGCCAGATATGGCTGTGGTTGAGTCAATGGGACAATTTGGTAGAAAAACAAGCCAAGTGGCCCCCTTCTTGCAGCAGCCTTCTTCTTCCTCAATTCACTTGCTTTCTCCATTGTTGAGGGTGCTTAGAAGCTTGAGAAAACCAAAGAAGCGAGCCCCCTTGCCGTTCGACCAAGCCACACGCCCATCGGACCGTTTACTTCCTCTGTTTTCTTTTATTCAAGTTTCTGCTACACCTGACCTTTCACCAAAGATCTGAGTTGAAAGTAGTCTTCCCGGACGATTTAGCCAACGATCCACCCATCACCGTGACCAGCACATCCAGACCGTTCCAAAGAACATGACCTCGCCTCAAACAGAGCCACCGGCCGCCTATACGGTTGCCACAAGCCATCGATCACCGGTCCATCAGTCCGCTCTCTGGTCCGCCTATTTCGCATTTTTCTTCATTTTTCTCCCATTACAGCCCTTCCTTTGCTCATTCCAACCTCCAACAAGACACTGTAGACCCCCAGGAGCCACCGATTGTCGACCACCCGCTCGCCGGAGCTCCGATCAACCCATTTCTTCGTCGTTCAGCCTTGGTTCTCCTCTATCCAGCAAGAGCAGAAATAGAAAACAAACCAGCAAGGAGTCTAAGACTTCGTGGCCCGCCTCTGACCACCGTAAGTCCTCGCTGTTAGCTACCGGGACTCCCTCAGCCCATCTCGGTTCTCGTGTGCCTCAACCAACCTTGTTTCCTCTCTTTTGCAGCAACAAACAAAGAGCTTCTTGGTGGGTTTTCCAGCAACCTTATAGCCCGTTTTGAGGTGGTTCCGGACCTCGGTTGCTAGGCCCGCTTTGAAGGAAGTTGTTTCCCATTGCGTTCCCAACGATTGGAGCCGATCGGATCGCGAATCAAGTGAGTTTAACTCACTAATCCTCGCTTAGTAGGTTAATTGTGCTTAAGGGTTGATTAGATTAATTAAGCATGGTTTAGGTGGATATATTAGATTAGATTAGTTAATTTAATTATCTCCCGATGCTTATTAAGTGGTTAGTTAGTGACATTAACGAGTAGACTCATGTTATTATTTATTGAACGAGTCTCGAAAATTTTCCTAGTCCATTTTAGCTTCCAATTAGGCTATAACAAGCCTAAGTTGGATTTATTGCATTTATTTAATATTTTTCATAATTATTTATTTATTTATTTATTTATTTATTTATTTATTTTCTGGAAATTCAACCGGGATGATCGGTGACCGGAATTTTATGCTGAGTTCAGTGGTGCTTTTTGTTAATTTAGTTGAGCACTAGTTTGTGATAATTGAGTGAAATTGGTGATTATGAGGATTTATCCCAAAAATTGATTAATGTGGGTATAAATCTAAAAATTGCTAAGTGGGGCCGTGATACCACTATATATAGAAAATTGCCGAGTGGGGCCGTGATGCCACTAAATATAGAAAATTGCCGAGTGGGGCCATAATGCCACTAAATATTGAAAATTGCCGAGTAGGGCCGTGATGTTACTAAATATTGAAAATTGCCGAGTGGGACCGTGATGCCACTAAATATAGAAAATTGCTCGGTGGGACCGTGAGTACCACTAAACCTAGAAAATTGATAAGTGGGGCCGTGATGACCACCAAATATAAAAAAGATGTCAGTGGGGCCGTGATTACCACTTAATCTAAGTTATACCTGTTAGGCCGTGTCTAAGAGCTGAGAATAAATAATCGAAATGATCGTGTGATGGTCTCGATGATATGTAATCGACTGAGTCGATTGATTGATGAGTCGATCCGATTGATTGGATGATGTGATTGTTAGTTTTTATGAATTGAACTGACTTGTAAGAAGAAACTAAGGCCAAGGTAAGTCCTCTGATGCATGATTGTGCTTAGGCAGCCCTTAGGGTATAATTTTCTTCCTAATCGGGTCTTAAGGAGTTGAACTTACTGAAACGTAATCTCACCCCATTGTGGGATAACATTTTCAGGTCCCTAGGTGATGGCCGTGGAGAGCTGGAAGTCCCGGAGTTTAGGAAGGTGGAAGAAACATAATCGGCGAACCTGTATGACTAGTTAGTCATAGGATAGTTCCTTTTGATGAGCCGAGATTTTTGTAACCAGTCTAGTCCTATATATAAACCCGGTTGTTTATAAAAGACTTGTCGTGGTTTGAAAATTTTGGCCATGCTTTCATATTCCATTGTTTTATTGTCTATGGATTTATTTATATGCTTCCGCTTACGTATATTAAAATGAATGGGTCGGCGATACGTCCTGGGACATCGCTATTATATCGACCAAGCAGGGATGGGCACGTACTCGAGGATCGGGACATGACATAAGGTCGTGGTCTAGGTCGATGCGGGTCTACCCCACAAGGTACCCCATCAGTACAGGTCATGGTATCGTCGTGAGTGGAATGGACAAAGAGAATGTCCCATACCGGAGTTTGAGATCCCTATGTCGGTGCTAGAGGTTGCTTTTGGAAAGGGTATGACCAACCCTCCAGGTGGTTCAGTGGTGGACCCGAGTCTGTCGGATCCAGGATCCCCGGAGTATTCAGTTGAAGACTTGAATACTTAGAGGATATGTAGCACTCTATTCCCCCCCCCCTCTTTTTGCAAACCTTGTATATATCGGCTAGTATTGTATATGACTAGGTTTGATATGTATAAAAGTGTGATTTAGTCTTCAAAAATTGTGGCCCTACTTTTTTATCCTATATTTGTGTTGTCTGGGGATTTAATTATTCGCTTCCGCATGCGCATTAAAATGAATGGGTCAGCGATGCGTCCTAAGACGTTACTATTTAATCAACCACCAAGGGATGGGCACGCGCTCGGAGGATTGGGGCGTGACACAGGGTTTAAGGGGTGAACTTGCTGAGACAATATCTCACCCCGTCGTGGGCTTAACTTTTCAAATCCCTAATGTGAAGAACCCGGAGCTTGAGACGGAAGGGTTAGGTAGATGGGTGGCTCAGTAGTTCTGTTTGGAGATAGACCTCCTATACTTAGACCCTAGAGTTGGCCTCTGTTTGTAAACTAGATTGTGGTTTTTAATAATGTGTTTGATTTGAAATTTGTTGTCTTGTTTTTTTATCCCATGTATGTAATTGTCAGGGGATTAGTTTATACACTTCCACATGTGCATTAAAATGAAAGGGTCGGCGACGCGTCCTGGGACGTCACAAATTTTATCGACCACCGAGGGATGGGCACGCGCTCGAGGTTCAAAGCGTGACAAATTAGGTGATCACCATGTTTCCAACTTCGGTTGTTGACGGAACTACTGTGTCTCTCAATGACTCCTCCCAACTGACCTCACGACTCATTGAAGTAAAGGCATTACTGCTCCAAAATCAATCATCTTTTAGATTCCCAGCTTGACGCAAGTCACACACCTAGTTATTACCACACTACTTGCACTATATTCTTCGAAACATATTCCAACATCTATTATACCCACAAAACTAGGACCCAGTT
Organism: Eucalyptus microcorys; assembly: GCA_014182515.1. Taxonomy (NCBI): domain Eukaryota; kingdom Viridiplantae; phylum Streptophyta; class Magnoliopsida; order Myrtales; family Myrtaceae; genus Eucalyptus; species Eucalyptus microcorys. The sequence goes on along the minus strand of CM024562.1, from coordinate 12,519,732 downwards.
CAAATCATCGCAATGTACGATTAGCTTAAGCATATACATTCTTCTTACTGAACATGAAAGATCAAGCATAGTACTATCTACCCATTAACTTAGACAACCAACACAATTAGCCTTTGAAGAATGGACAAGTGCTCCACCTCCATTCAAGTGTACAATGCTATCTTATACAATTTATAATGTATAGCAAGTGGGGCACTTACAAATTTTTTTTATTGTATGTTGAAGTGTCTAAACACTTTCTTAACATAACTTCTCCATTCACTCACAATATTCATGCAGTCTCCACCTTATGAATATCCATACCTAAAGCTATATTTACTACACCCAAATAATCCATTTCCATATTGGCATACAATTGTCACTTTATGAGAACCACCTTAGCTAACCACCTCAAAACTTCATTAAATGTGAGTGGTTATGAAATCTAGCAACTATACGAGCACGGTCACATCTGTTGCACTGTGAACATCTTTAGGCTCTCCTTGAAGCTCTTTCTATATCTGAATGTTGTCTGAATGTTTCTCTACAATCAATACCTCACTCCTCTCTTAGATTCATCAAAGGTAACCTCTACATAACATAAAACCTAGTGAATCTTTCATAATATACCACAGCCAATATCTTTTCATCGCATGTTCATAGCATAAGAATATGCACATGCTTACCCTTGGCTCCTACACACTATTACTTGCATGAGTATAAGTAGGGCAACCGAACATTTTTAATTCGATGAATCAACAGGCTTACCTAACTACGTTTCTTTGGGATTTTTCTGATCAACTATTGATAATGGCGATTTGTTCACTCACCAACAAGTTGTATTCGCTGCTTTAGTCGATAAACTTTCACCCAATCCAACATTAGAGAGTAAAGACCTCTCTTCAATATAATTTAGTTCATCTTTTATGCAACTCCATTTAGTTGTGGTGTATCGATATCAATGTTGCGTTTCACTATACCTTCCTTTACACAAAATTGGCTAAGCTACTTGGAATAGAATTCCAATTCTTTGTTGCTTCTCAGGCATATGCTCTTCCTTCTTATTTGCTTTTCAATCATTGTTGTCCACAACTTGAACTAACCAAGCATATTGCTCTTGAGCTTAAAAAGACAAAACCAAACTTTTCCTGAAACGCCAATCAATAAGGAACAACATATACTTGGCATCACCCTTGCACATAACATTGAAGGGTTTTGATAAGTCTAAGTATGCACAGCTTACACTCTCTTAGGTTCAACGAACCGTTATACTAAACTTCACCCTCGATTAACTATTGATCTCATAGTGTTCATAGACGTTCAGCTTCTAAGTCTGATGATCTCTTAGTGACCCCTTGTCACGCCTTAAACCCCAAACGCGCGAACATCCCTTAAACACAAGTGAAAGCATTTAATACAAAAACCTAGTCAACCAACAAAAAATAGGGATAGTAAAAACATCACCACAACGTTTCCAAAAGCACAACTTTTATTTATTTATAGTTCTCTAAACAACCAACATACAAAAGGGTCTGGAAGGTCGGGGTTGACCTACTTCTCTAACACGAGGGCCATCCAAAAAGATGATTCCCACATCAACATTGGTCCTCTACGGTAGACCATCGATCCTTGGGAAAGGACCGTGGAGATCCCTATTGAACTTATCGAACCAAGCTATGAAACGATGGGAAACTAGGTGATCTAGTCCCTCCTGAACTCAAAAGATGATGGCGTGCTTCAGAACAGTCGTCTCAGTCCCTAACACAGCATATTAGGTCATGTCCTACTCAAAAAACACAGGGACCCCAAAATGATTAAGGTGCTCCATACTAAGGACCTGAAAATATTTTATAACAACAATGTAAGATATAAATCTCAGCGAATTAACGACCTAGGTCTCGATTAGGACGCAAATTCGTCTTGGAGGCAACCTAAAAACACAATGATATACAATCTTACCTCGCCTTGGCATGCTATTGCATGTTAATACATCACATATGCTAATATCAATGCATTGAGCATAATAAATGATCGGAATGCATTCCATAATATTCATATGCATTGCCAACACATGTGTTCCAATTATTACAACACTTTGGGCCATGGCCAACACAAGAGTTGGTAGCCTTCTGGCATAACCAGATATTATCCCGCCCCATTGGGCACGACATCATTTAGAACCCCCACCATGGCGCGGCGGTGGTAGCTCTTCAAAACCCAAGGCCAAATTTGGGCTTGGCAGTGGTGATGGTGTTGGTGGTGTTGTGCGATGGTAAGGACAGCAAGCGGCAACACAAGGAATGGCGAGCGACATGGACGAGTGACGGCAAAGGTGGCATGGGCAATAGTGGCTCCTCAAAACCCACAACCAAGCTTGGTGGGGGGGGGGTTTCGATGGTGGCTTGCTCGGTGGTGAAGGACGCGAGTGGTCGGCATTGCCAGTAGCATGATGGAGCGAACGGCAGCAACGATGGCTATGGACAGCAAGGCAAGGACGACCAAGGAAGAAGAAGACAAAGATGAAGAAATAAGAGGGCATAGAGAACAAAATGGAGGGCCAAAGTTCAACTAAATAGGCGGAAATGTGGGGGGAGAGGGGAGAGAGAGAGAGAGTTTTCAAAAAAAATCCCCAATTTCCTCCCTAATTCACTCTCTTGCATGCATTTACTTTTTTTTTTTTTTTGTCTTTTAGCCCATAAATGCAATGACATTTGATCATTTCACACACTTTTTTTTACCAATTTTCCAAATTTCTCCTTGGGCCCTTTGGCTTGAATTGGGCTTGAAATGAGCTTGGTGGGCTTGGCTTGGCCCACTTGGGCCTTCATGGTTGAATTCTGAAGGTGTGAGGCCCATTGGGCCTTCACCTAGCCTAGCTCCCTTTCCGGCTTCCAATTCTCAACTTGCTTAGTTTTTATTTGAAAATTTTAAACTTGCCGATAAATCGACTGACAAATGAGGCGACGTCTAATAGGTTAGTCTTGTGTTTGCGTGCTTGGTATTTATGTTACTCTACTATATTATTTACTATTACGTTTAAACTAAATGGGAGATTGTTTTATTCCACTGCGTTAATATGATATTGTTCAGGTTATTACTGTTTTCCCGACGAGATATGTAGTGAGATATGTATTACTGAAGGTTGCAGGGGGATGAAGGCCACAAACATTGAGGCCTATGCCTTCATAATTGGAGGATTTCTTGCTGATTTTTAGAGAGTCATGCGAGTCGGGTAACCTTTTATCAATCGATGTTGATGTAAGTCCGTGTAAAACGAGGCATTACGTGAGATGTTTTCTTGTTGTTCCTGTTATTGGCCTCCTGAGTTCTGGTCTGGTCCTGAAGACATTGTGTTGTGTAGTGGGTTCATCCCACATCTCCAGTATGCAATAAAATATTCCGACTTACCCATCACAATTCGCTGCAGCACTGACTCATGGAGACACCAAACGGGACAGAAAATCTCACCGAGCAGGGTCGAAGATCTCTCTATCCATGACCAAGTCACCCGACATGGATCGAGGAAGTCTGCATTTATCAGCTTAATGAGAAGAATGGAATAACACTCTCGTCGAAGAAGCGGAGATATCTTTTTCCAGTTTTGCTAAGACGTTTCAGGTGCTCGTTGATCCCACTAATCTGTTCGGCGATCGTATTCAGATACAAACAACAGGAGATGGCACGGTTGCTGCTTCCACATCTTGACTGTGTCAATGTTTTCCAATGCAAAACAAAGCACCAGGTGCATTACTGCTAATAGAAACTTTTGACTCGATCATAATTGCACTCCTGGCCCTAATTTGACGTGGACAGATACCGAAATAAATGCCACATTGATGCTGTACCTACTATGCTTTGCGTGATACAAAGCCTATTGTCGACGTACGATATCGCTTTGCTCCGTGAGAGAGTAAATGGAAAAACCTTTCGAACTTCGCAGAGAAGCCGAGCATTGATCGATTTGCTTCTCCACGTACTTGTCAAAGGGGACCTGCTACATAACAAATGTTTAAGCATTCTCAACAAGGAACTCATGTTGTATCTTTGCCAATATATCAATCCTCGATCCTCAAAATGCTTTTGACTTAGAGAAATAAATGAGTTGTCTGTACACATCTATTAGGCACCAAGGGCAAGTTCATGGACGCACCAGTATTTAAAATTCCTTTTAGATATTGAGGAGATATCACTAACATATCATATATTCTACAAATCATTTGGATATTTAGCATGTTATGGAAATAAGTACCAAAAAGTCATAAGCCTATTATATTTGTACCAATTCAATTATAAACTTTCCAATTTGATCAATTTAATCCTAAATATTTTCATATTTGTACCAATTAAGTCATCTAGCCAATTTAGGTCGAAAATTATTGACATAGACACTGACTGTCTTACATGGTACGGCCGACATTAACGTGAACAATTTTTTATTATTTATTACTTATTAAATTTTTAATTTTTTTTCCTTTTTTCATTTTCTTTTTTTTAACCTATGGCTAGTACTTGGCCATGGCCGACGATCGGCCATAGGTGAGGGCAACCGACACTACTTGCACTCGTGGCCTCTAGCGAAGGCCTCCCTCACCTTGCTCTCACCCAGATTCAGTGAAGGCGACCTCGCTAGAGGTCGTGAGGGCCACCCTCGCCCAAGCGACGAGGGTCGAGCCCTCGCTAGAAGACGTGAGGGCGGCCCTTGCCAGATTCGATGAGGTCGAGTCCTTGCGAGCCCTCGCAAACCCATCCATGGCTAAGTTGCGGCACTAGTCAAAGGAAAATAAAAGGATAAAAAAGAAAAGGAAAAAAAAAGAGAAAATTTTATTAAATTAATAAAAAAATCAAGAAATTATTACAAAAATTATAAAAAATTGTCCTGGCAACATCAGTCATGCCACAAAAGACGATCAGTGTTCGCGTCAGTAATTTCCTCCATAAATGGTTAGATAGACTAAATTGGTACAAATATGAAAATGTTAATGACTAAATTGGTCTAATTGAAAAGTTAATAACTGAATTGTTACTAATACAATAGGTTTATGATTTTTTTTGTACTCTTCCCTAAATTATGTATACTTTGTTTGTGGTTGGATTTGTGTTTAGATTGATGATATATGGAGTATTAGACTGGATTTTTGCTGATTTTGTTTCAAGCCTATAAATAGGTCATTGTTGTAATATTGAAGTTAAGCAATTCAATCGTTCCATCATTCTTCTTAATTTTTGTAAATTGAAACCGAAGTTAGGCAATCCTGGTGTGCACCCAACTGCCTCCGCTAGCTCAATACACTCATATACAATTTCCCCTGTTAGCTCAACGCACTCGTTCACAACCATTCATCTGTTCTCATCCACCTCGCTTTTCCCCGAGAGCCAAAACAAGATCCTCAAACTATACCAACCTTGTCGCATTGGCCCCAGCGCAACCAATCGTGGGTTCTTATTAAGCAGTTGACATGACAAGATGTCCTTCATTGCGTGCTTTTTGAACAGTATTTCACAATATGTATGTCTAGATTCACCATATCAAATACTAGACTGATTTTTCTTTTATTTCGTTTGAGGTTTATAAGTGGACCATGGACGTAATGTCTTACTCAAGCAATTTAATCATTCCATCATTCTTATACTTTTCTAAATCCCAGAGCATGTGAAACAACTCCATCTCTGCCATTAAATGTCAAGAGCACCACATGGAATCCACATGGTCTAATGTTTGAGATGAAATAGTCTCACATGCATCAAGTGTTGTTTGTTGTTTGTAAAACAAATGACATTGTGATTTTCCTTATCCCATACAGGAAAGTTAGGAGTATGGCCACTATATGAATATTTATGTCTTTTAACTTGTTCAAATAAATATATTGGGCTAAGTGGATTAGACTAACAATATCTACATGCGGATGCGTAATTATTAGACACACTTAGCACTTGCAAGCTCACAGGTTAAAAGACTTATGTTACTATTGAAACAATGTGACTGTTAGCAATCTGGTATAGTTTTTTATTGTTATTATTTAATTTTAGAATTTTATTATTATTTTTGCCTAACGGTTATTAGTTGCTCTTTCGACCTTTAGAAGATTGTTTCTATTCGGACAAAACTTCTTAGCTTGTAAAAGATTATATTTGTTCAATCATTAAGTTTCAGAAATTACAAAATTCAGAATTCTAAAAATAATATATAATTTTTATTATTTAATCTTGAATTTCCAATGTGTCTTTTGAGTAAATATCTATTCACTTTGCAATATTTTTCAAAGGATTGCTTCCATTCAAAAGACTGAAATAAATTTGTCAATTCTCCGTCCCATTTTAATTATGAAGTCTTATCTATTTTCTTTCTCAAAAACAAGATAATTTCCTTTTAAGAGTTATTGGATAAATACTAGGGCTTGCCCTAAAGGCCACCCTTCCCATATAGAAAAGGGGAGATAGGGAATTCGAATCTCTCCTGAGAGGTAGGGACTATCTAATTTTAGGTATGAGTTTCGACTTTCATGCCTTACAAAAAGGCGGGGTAAAAGTCTGAGAGTGAGAGTTAGAATTGAAGTAGAGTAGGATCGACCCAAAAAAAACAAAAAGAAAAAGAGTTATTGACGAATTACCAGAATTGTTATTTATTATTCTCATTATAGACTTTATTGTATCTTGTAAGATTTTTGTCAGTAATCATTAGCAACGTTATAGGGTAGATAATTGCTTAAAAAAAATGCTATCACGCTGTAAAGTCCATTCTCGGCTATATTTTACCTACACCGGATCTATACAAGGCTCTCGACGTTAAGGACATGGCGGAGGTCGTTTTGGCACGTGGCAGTGGAGAAGATGAAGCATCCTTGTCTCCCAACGAGCTTGCGAAAGGCAACATCACCAACTAGAACCAAGAAATGTACGACAGATGTCTCTGTTCAATATTCAACACCTAATCCAACACGATCCGTCAAAGCCTCAGATATCAACTGTGGAATTGTCATCGCAACAGTTTCCTCATCTGTCGCCTCCTCAACTCGATGAATGAAACTATGACAAGTGAAAATTGTCATCTGAAACTATAACCAGGAAAATTGTCGCCTAAGCATGCTAGCAACTGGGTGTCTGATTTTAACCAATGATGCATATATAAGACCAGTAAAAAAATTGCATAGTAGCATGAGGTCTCGATTTTCCGAATGCCGGTACACATGTAAGTTGATATTTCATCCTCAAGTCCACAGAACTAGGACGCATTTGACGACTTGCAGATCTTAAATTTAACATGATGAACATTGTCTCACCAACAGGCATTGTAGTCAAACTTGAAATGTTACTAGTCTTAGTTTAATCAACTTTGGTCAGCCCTATAATCTCAAGTACTTTTTTACGTTCCAAGCAAATGATCTTCCTCTAAAAAAGCGTCCATTTATGTATATAGACGATAAATATTGGGTAGATAGGTTAAATAACATTCGTTTTACACATGTTCATAGTTAAAAATTTAGAAATGGGAGCTTTATCTTTAACTAGTACTTGACTACTAATATCAGCGGCGATAAACGCAGGATGTCTAGGAAACGGAATAATGAATCTTCGTACCCAACAATACTTAGTCTGTGAAATTGTTGGAAGGGGGTGTTAGAGCTGTTCATTGAAAGAGAACGTGTAGGGGGTCATAATCTAGCATTAATAGGTTATAAGCAAAGAGCCAGTCATGCGGTTTAGAGTCTCATGCACCATTACTTAGTCCCCAAGATAATCGCCATGAATTTGAACCCAAGTTAAGTAGAATGAACGGAAATATACCGAGGGAAAGGAGGTCATTTCTTCAACTACTACAGCTCTTGCTTTTTCTGTCGATGGTGAGTTTTGAGAGGATTCACCATGCTGTTGCAAAATACTGGCCACTGACCAGTAGGCTTCTGCTTCTTCAATGGTTCAACCAGTTACACACAGAGAGAGAGAGAGGATCTAGTAAATGGAGTTTTTCAAAATCGAGGAAAATTACGGGCTTTCTATCTCATAAATGAGCTGTGTTAAAAAGATTTTAAGAAATGCGTTAAAATAGTGTAGTATCATTATATTTATTCTTCATCTAGTTCATTATCATCGCACCGCTACTGGTAGAATGGTGGTGGTAGTGGCGGTGGCAGCAACAATGTGGGCCGTTATCATGCCTGTTAAAATCTAGATTGTAATCTTAAAAATAAATTTTAAATGGGATCAATCTTAATTAGTTAATGTCTTGGAGAGAGTTCTTACCTAGATTAATAAAACCATAGAAATCAGTGCGAATATGCAATTTGCATACAAATTTGATATAGGTAGAGTTGAAATATTAAACTTTAGGACTTCGGCATAAAGAAAAGGACTTCGCCTTCTAGTAGTATTTGTGGAGATCACATTGCTCTTCACATTACCAATTCATTGAAGTTTAAGTATCATGAAAGCCATAGCAATTAGTAAGTCACTTTCTCACACGTATCTGATTTAACATATTGCTTCAATAACTTCTAGAGTCTTAACCACTACCATCGATCTGATCATGTTCAACTACTCCGAGATATCCCATGTACAATCTAGAGTTTGCCAACCTCGGTTGGGGTAGTGGTGGAGTCGCTATGTCAGTGCCCAATGGTGGTGGTGGTGGTGGCGGCGGCGGCGAACCGAGCGGAGCACCCCAACTCCATCTCGATGATGGTCGCGCCCTATGCATATTTGGCAACCTATATACTATAAGGTGGGTTATTCATGCTTTGCACTCGAAGGTTCTCAAGAATGGGTAGACACGGGACGGTCCATGTAGCAATCGAAATGTCCGGACAGTGAAAGGAAAATTCTTACTTTGGCTACACTCTAAAATTCAGCACGACCAAGAGCAATTGCGGATCAGACAAGGGTGGACACCCTCGGACAGATCAAACTAACCATGCGAAAACCCTTCACTATCATAATATTTATTCCTCTTTCAAACCTATTTTCTTGTCATATTCCACCTAATCATCCTTCGCCCACTATAAATTCGACCCTCGTTCTTCGAATGCCTTCGCACTTGGTGGTCCATGTATTTCATCACTTGCATTTGGCCAGCACATCATCGCTACTTCTTATAGCTGTAATCTTCACCAAATTGGAGAGATGAGCTTCCAGAACCAGCTCTTCATCTTTTGCACGTTGCTACTAGGGTTTCTGAAGTTGGCAGAAGGCAAAACGAGGCACTACACCTTCCATGTACGTACATTTGTTAATCACTTTGTCATTCTATAATTTGGGTTGAGGTTATTATTTGGATTCGTGGCCACGGTGGTTCTGACGCCGAACTTCTTGAATGATGACTGATTTATAGATCGATTACCATAACATGACGAGGCTGTGCCACACGAGGAGTGTGCTGAGTGTAAACAAGCAGTATCCAGGGCCACGGCTTGTGGCGAGGGAAGGCGACAACGTCCTCGTCAAGGTGGTGAATCATGTTGCCGCAAACGTCACGATTCACTGGTACGAGGAAGAGGAGTGTGACCAACTTCATCAATTTACGCTCTCAGAAACATTTGAATGTTGTTGAGAAAAATGCCTCTTCTGTCACTTTCATCAACATTATATGCTACTGTCTTCTACTTTACTCTCACTTACATACTTCAAAATTAAAAGAGTTAAACTGATAATTATTAAAGTGGAAACTGTTTACAGAATAGTATTCTTCTATTAAATTTATCAGCGTGTGGGACAATATATATACGTGCCGGTGTAATTTCATAGGAAGTGCAAGTGCATATATGGATAGATTTTTGGAACCTTCTTAGTTTCACGTGATGATATCTTTATACCATGAGATGGCAATTGAAACTAGGCAATATATGAGTAGATGGACATTCATGAGACAGGAGTGCCATGGCGTGACATTCTAAGGATATCTAGAATTTCTCCATCCATGTCGACACGAACATATCTTACTTAGGCGAGATATGAATGTTTTAACCTCTCCGGTCGGTTAAAATAACTAATAAAAGGAGCTCGGTGTGTGTTGATTAATGGCGACGGCAGGCATGGGGTTCGGCAACTGAGGACGGGATGGGCGGATGGACCGGCTTACGTAACCCAGTGTCCCATACAGACCAACCAGAGCTACACCTACAACTTCACCCTCACCGGCCAGAGAGGAACGCTGCTGTGGCACGCGCACATCTCGTGGCTAAGATCGAGCATCCACGGCCCCATCATCATCCTCCCCAAGCGGAACGAGTCCTACCCGTTCGAGAAACCCTACAAGGAAGTCCCCATAATATTTGGTGAGCTATTTGAGTTGTGTATGAAAGAGTTTTTATTCCATCCGTTGTCAATGGAGAAAATTTCCGCGAATGGTGTAAAGATGACCGAAACATGTGCAATGAATCTTGCACAGATACGTACATTATATGGTTCATTTGATAAAGCTTATATCTCTTGTTATTGTCTATAGGAGAGTGGTTTAATGCAGACCCTGAAGCGGTCATCGCCCAAGCTCTTCAGAGTGGAGGAGGCCCCAATGTCTCCGATGCCTATACCATCAATGGCCTTCCAGGACCCTTGTACAATTGCTCCTCTAAAGGTACCTCCCCATGCACATTGCACTAGTCAAAACCTTTGTGGCCAGGAACTCTTTGATAACTTATGGTATAATATGAACGAGAGCTTTTTGGCCGCATCATACGCATGCACTTATATACGTCCGAACCATTCAATCCGGTGAGTTCCCCTTGCTTACATTTGAGACCCACCAGACTTAACGGTTCGGATGAATGAACCTGGTTCACTTAATAATTTTTCATCCATGCTAATCCTTCTACATGCTTACTTGGTTTAGTATGCATGGTTCACTTAATAATTTTTCATCCATGCTAATCCTTCTACATGCTTACTTGGTTTAGTATGCTGCACCAATGTATGTAATGAGTCTAACATACGGCATAATCTCTCTTTACAAGTTGTCATAGCTCATGTACAACAATTTCTATTTAGGGGCCAAAATCTAGGATTTACTTCAATCCTACTGCCCTCATATTTATTGTGAAATTTAACTTATACTCGATAACATATCTGAAAAGACACAAATCTTATCTCTACAAAGTGGTTTCTATGTTGTGTTTAATAAGATTTTACCATGGCAATCATCAGATTATAGCCTAAAATGTTTACTCGAATTAATGTCATCATCACAAAAATATTTTATGACATTGCGGCATCTTTTGCTTCCTGACGTTATGTTAGAAAGGGTGATGGAGATTCACTGTACTAAATTATACAAATCACGAAGTATTATGATTCACCCTAGTCAACCCAACAAATAGAAAAATCAAAGGTTTTCTCTGATTTTCTGCATTAAATTGGGTAAATTAATCCTATCATATTTCGTATACAATATTCTCTCGCTAGGCGCGCACTGGACCTTACTCTGCTTTGAAACCTGTCCAACAGACACCTTCAAGTTGAAGGTGAAACCTGGGAAGACATACCTCCTCCGGCTGATCAACGCTGCACTCAACGACGAGCTCTTCTTCAGCATAGCCAACCATACCGTCACCGTCGTTGAGGTTGATGCCGTGTACACCAAGCCCTTTTCTGCGGACTGCCTCCACATAGCCCCGGGCCAAACCATGGACGTCCTCCTTAAGACAAAAACCGACTTTCCCAACTCCACCTTCCTCATGGCAGCGTGGCCCTATTTCACTGGCATGGGCACCTTCGACAATTCCACCGTCGCCGGAATCCTTGAGTACAAACATCCAAACAGCTCAAATTACCCGTCGCTCAAGAAGCTCCCCCAATATAAACCAACTCTCCCTCCCATGAACAGCACCGGTTCTGTCGCCAACTTTACAGGGCAATTGCGTAGTTTGGCCAGCGCTAAGTTTCCTGCCAACGTGCCACAAAAGGTCGACAGAAAATTCTTCTTCACCGTCGGCCTCGGGACCAGTCCGTGCCCCAAAAACACCACGTGTCAAGGACCAAATGGCACGAAATTCGCCGCGTCGATCAACAACATATCGTTTGTGCTGCCGTCCGTCGCTCTCCTGCAGGCTCACTTCTTCGGACAGTCCAACGGAGTGTACACCACGGACTTCCCCACCAACCCGCCCGTCCAGTTCAACTACACGGGGACGCCGCCAAACAATACCATGGTGACCAACGGCACCAAGACGGTGGTGTTGGCATACAACACGAGTGTAGAGCTGGTGATGCAGGACACGAGCATCCTCGGCGCGGAGAGCCACTCGCTTCATCTGCACGGGTTCAACTTCTTTGTCGTCGGGCAAGGGTCCGGAAACTACAACCCGAATAAAGACCCGGCCAAATTCAATTTGGTGGATCCGATCGAGAGGAACACGTTCGGTGTTCCCTCAGGAGGATGGGTGGCCATTCGTTTCCTAGCTGACAACCCAGGTACATAATACTGTTACATGTGTGCAGTATAGTGAATATATCTTATAATCCATCGAATTTTATTATTATGGAGCAATAAAGATAGGCAGTGCTCTCGGCTTCAACTTGTCATTACTAAATCCTCTCAATTAATTTCAATAAAAGATTAATAATAGTTAATAGGTTTTCAAAATTTGGTCACTAATAAATTCTCAAGGATTGCACAGTTGATCAGGGCGTCGGGAGACTTCCAAGTCAAAAAAAGAGAGTTTACCTTAGTCAAAGGATAAACTTTACTTGTTAGCAAGGCTTAACAGGTGTTACGTAGGTTGTGCCCCTAAATCATTAAAAAAGAAACATATAATATATGTTTGTATTGAAACAGGGGTATGGTTCATGCACTGCCATTTGGACGTGCACACGAGCTGGGGTCTGAAGATGGCATGGATGGTCCTGGACGGACCACAGCCCAATCAGAAGTTACCGCCGCCACCGTCGGACCTTCCGAAGTGCTGACTTTGACAGCGACCCAGGACGATAACCGAGCCACCGCAAAAATGAAGATTTTCTCCGCCGAGTGTTCTTCCTTTTTTTTTGGTAATTATGTATCGTTTATTAGTATAATTCTTTTGTGTCATTCTTCTTGATCATCGCGACCCTGCCCCTTCTTTCAATGTTGGTTGAGAAAGACAGTACAACAGCTCAACTGCGACCATGAATGCGGTCGATTATTTTAATGGTCTCTTTATCAATCTTAATCCTCAACTACCAGAAGTGGTTTCGCCCGACGAGATTTCTGTCCATCTCATGATCATTTTGCTTCTGATCAAAGTTCATTGCAAGCAACAGTTCAACTCTGCATTCACTTACTGCTCAAACGTACCATGTTAACAGCGACTTGCGCTCGAGAGGGACTGGTCATTTGCCACAATTTGGTGGCTTGTTACATATTTGGCAAGTGGCGATTGCTTCTGTTGCTCTTTCCCTATCAAATTGGCCTTGACCACTACTTGATTTTTCTTTCTTTTCTGTAATTCCACTTGAAAAAACAAAAAGGGCAAATTGTCCTAATAATTAAGGATGAGCAATTCCAAGCAATTCTAAGTTCTATAGAGTCACTTAGAACTCGGAATTTACCCGTTAGAACAAATTCCTCATTTTTTGGAACCCAGAAGCTCCTCTACATATCCTAAACTTGACCCTCCCCTATCGCAAATTTTATGATCTACTCAAGTTCCATCTATATTATTTATTGAATGATTATAGTGAATCTATCACCTTTAATAATTACTACTTATTGCCACAATCTATAGACCACAACTTATATTTAGACTTACGAAAAATATAAAAATTAATAAAGTAAAAGACTTAGTTATAAAATAGAAGCTTAAACTAGTAGGTCTAGATTATACACTCATTATCGGATGCCATGGAATACCGCAAGATCATGCGGAGATATAGACAGAAAAAAACACAAAAACTTACTTCCGGGTTCCAAGTTTTACTTGCCTAGAACTTAGAATCCACATGTTGAAATAGGTTCCCTAATTTTTAAAACCTAGAACCTACTCTGCATATCTTAAAACCTAGAATCGAATAAGTTCCCACCAATATGGTTCTTTGGTCCCAGGTTCAATGCTGAAATAATGCTCACACTACTAATAATCGAGAAGATATCAGGGGCAATACTAGAAGAATAACTATAGACACGGACACCAGGAACTACAACAAGGAGTCTGTTTGAATGATAATGCTAAGTCTTTTTTAATATTTCATACCAACTACTTTGCGCAAAGATTTCACTTGTTCAAACGCTCCATCCGAGTTTACACTTTCTAAAGAACAAAACAGAAGTTAAGGAAAGTCAAACTAATGCGAATGATGAAAACCACATAAGCTAGACGGATCAAAACGGTTTGAATAAACTTGAGTCTCAACCCTCCATTTATTTCTTTTGCTTGGTAAATAACCTGTCAACTTATATTCGAGCGCAAGAAGAAAAGTAAAAGCGACACGGCGATCTCGTCATTTATCTGGTAATTAAGTTGCTACGGTTTACTGGTTTACAGATACTTTCAACTGAAAGGAGTTAAGGGAAAGTTTTCCTTAAAATACCAGTTCAACAGCATACCTGATCAAAATTCTCTAAAACGTATATCCAATCGAATCCTGTATACATCTAAGCACTCTTAGGAGATCTGATGCGCTCTTTGACCCAGAAGAGTGAAATTAATACACAAGCGATATCAAAAGGGAGATTGGGGAGCAGTAAGCATTTAGAGTAACTTGCATCTTCTAGCGAACACGAGTATGTACATACATCCCAACCAAAAACAGGGCAATATATCATCAAAGAAAGCTCACTCAAGTTTTGCTAGCAATTGTATTTATTATAGAGTATGCAACAACTGAAAAGTAAGGCAAGACTGATTTATGATCTCTGTACCTAAGGCAGAGTACAGGGCGATAATCTAGGAAGCTGATATTAGTAATATCTACATTTGATGTCTATTTCCGGCAATGCCCTGCTACAGCATGAGCATGGAGAAGTACTGCTCAAACTCCTGGTCTATTGTTGGTCTTCTCGTACTGTGTTGGGCTTCTGCAATGAAATAGCGATAGAGAAGTCAGCGACCAAAACATTGAGAATATACCAAGCCACCAGCTGGATATTGGCAGAATCAAGCATGAATTTGGAAAAGGCGGAGTAAGGACGGGTGTTTCTACATTTATGCGACGCTCAACAAGAAACCATACCTCGGTTGACGATCCATCTTCCAGAGGAAAGGACAAAATTATTAGAAGGCTCCCCATTGGAGTAGATGATATCTTCAGTTTCATCATCATGGCATTGGTCGATGAAGTCCTTTCCCTCTTCCAAGCATATGTGATCTGCATGGTTTCCAAATTCGAGGAGATGTTCCTCCAAGATCTGTTTTACTCGTAATTGACTGTTGCGACCGAGAGGAATGACGTCTTGAAGACCTGGCACTAGATTATCATTACTATCCTCTTTATCCAGCATCATCATGCCATGCGATGAATAAGATGGATTCTCTGAATTCGCACACCCGCAACTGGTGGACAACACTGAATGCAAGTTGGATATTGAGGTGGACTCGGTTTCACAGTTATCCATTCCATACAATGACATAGTGGAATCGGAATATTCCACAAAACTGCAACTATCCTTTTCCAATTCAGGTCTCGTACCATCATTGTTATCACTTACGTCCACCTTTCCCTTGATTGCAACTTTAGAGATGTCATCTTTTTCTAGGTGCTTATTGAATGTAGAGAATTGAATAGTGCCTTGATCCCAGCATTGGTGCTTTGGCAGAGGCAGAACCAAGAGCTCAGGCTGCAACTTTCTTTTCCTATATAGAAAAAAACAAAAGTTCTTATCAAGTGCTAAGGTAATATGAAAGCTTGATAAAATTGTAATAAAAATGCATTATATCATAGAGGAATCTTATAATGAATCCATTGATTCGAGATGATTTATTTACACCCCTTTGGACATGAAGCCGCTGGTCCTTTTTTCACTTTACAGGGCATAGATGGATCATGCATCTATCGACAATGGATATGACTAAGGTTAAGGAAGAGAGCACTGTTTATAAGAAATTGCTTTGATATTTTCATTAGATAATCAGGAGAAAAGAATCTTTATAGGAAAACTATATGAATTCTGTTATATTTTGTTTTCTCAATTATTTCCATATGTGCTTTGGAAATGAGACCAAAGGTGAAGCCATTTGAACAAAAGCCACCACCTAAAGTTTAGCCATACCATGCATTTCAGAAGGAACCTTTGATTAAGGACAACAAATTTGGGGCCTAATTTATTCAAGATCGGGCCAAATCGTT
The DNA here is from genome assembly GCA_014182515.1 of Eucalyptus microcorys. Taxonomy (NCBI): domain Eukaryota; kingdom Viridiplantae; phylum Streptophyta; class Magnoliopsida; order Myrtales; family Myrtaceae; genus Eucalyptus; species Eucalyptus microcorys. The sequence goes on along the minus strand of CM024562.1, from coordinate 12,503,508 downwards.
GAAAATGCTAAAGGTGCTTGATGGAGAACAATCTCAATTTTTAGGAGTAAAGTAGATATCTTCTTTTTCTAACTAACAGATAAATACACCCGAAAAGTAATATTGATTACAAAAGGGCCGTTTACTTAGAGTTAAGGGTAACCACCAATCTTCTGTAAAAAAAAAACTTATGTCATTAAAGTACAGCGTGGAGTGCATATTATAACAAAAGACTCCCCTCATGTGAAGTCTGATATGACAAAAAGTCTCCCTAGCATACAAACCCAATATGCATGCCCCAAGAGCAATGAATTGTCAAAACCCAGAGTATATAAAAGAAGGGATACACCGTAATTGGGTGAAGAGGGGGAGTGAAGAATCAAATTCTAGACCTCAAACGCAATATCGACCTAGGCCATAGAGTTGAGTGTGTAACCGTGTCTCCAAAAGCTTAAGCCGTTTAGAGTACTAAAGCGTGAGTATCTGTGTTTTATTACTTCTGACATCATGAATCAGGCAGACGGGTGTGAGCAGGAACACCAGAAAGACAACCGAGACACAAAAATCAGAAGCGGGGTACTTAAACTTATGCGCAAGATCTAACTTCAATTCACAGCCTTCCGCTCTCCAGTAAAAAGGAATCACATTTCCATGAGAAACAAGTATTACTCCTGACAGCTCACATCACCTAATTAGCACAAAAAGACGGCACATTTTGCAGCACTTTTTCTCTCTCGCAAGCATCTCCGCAGTTCCTTCTTTCTAGCCTAATCCTGGAGAGAGAGAAAAGATGCTCTCTCAGAAGTCAAGCTGCCGAATCTCTTCTTTCTTGGCAAACACCAATTACACAAATCCGACAGCAACTCTCCGATTCTTGTTTAGCTTCCTAAATCCAACTCCACCAGACGACTCACCCCATTTCCCGAAATCATCCAAAGCTAAAGAAGACGACGCGGAGAGACCCATCAATCATTTTTAGCTATAAATTTCGGCAGAACAAGAACTGCCGCACTCGCTCGACATGAAAACCAGACAACTCGCAGGAAACAAAACAAAAACGAAAACCCAGGAAACCAAGAAGCAGCGGATCAAACCTATTGACATCGGATGGGTTCTCGTCGTCCTGATCCATGTCGAAGCACAGAGAGAGAGAGACAGAGAGAGAGGGTATGGGAGTTGTTTCTCTTTCGGTTACTCAAGGTTACCTTCACTCTGGCTTTTTCATCTTGTCTGGCTACGAGGGCCAGACGCGGGTTGCGGCGCGTGTGCGCGTGCCCTTCTCTCAGTAGACAGTGCGCACTGACGCGCGCGCGTGGCGCCAGACTTGCGTAGCGCGCGCGGGAGGGGGAGGCCATAACGGGGCCATCTCATCCCCACGTGCCGTTGCGCCATGTAATGAGGCTTAGTGGGTCCGACCTATATTATCCGTTTCCCCATTTTAGCCTATTTTTTAGATTAAAAAAAAAGAAAGACGGCTACAAATCCCGAACCATTCCCGTATTTGAATTAATTCTGTATTTTTTGAGTAAAAAAATCTTGAATTTGCATTTGTATGATACATTTAGCTTCGATCAAGATCTTATTAATAAGCACCATTAAAAATCAAGACAAATGACGTTGACACGCATATGTGACTCAAGTGAAATAAAAATGCCCACCATATAATAAAACATTGACAAAGGATAAATGTAATACACAAATATAAGTTTTGAGTTTTTGGTATCACGATAAAACAATTTAAAATAAATATATTATGATAGAATAGTTTTGAGTTTTTTTATATCATTGTAAACATAATTTGAGGTTTTAAGTAGCTTTTTCCCTAATTTTTATTATCGCAAAAATGCTTAGAAAAAAATATATTTTGCATTTGGAATAAGACTGTGTAGGACATACAAATTGCCATAATGATGATAAATCAAGTGCTTAAAAATTGTTAGAAATGTCATTGACATAACATAAAACTAGTTTACCATCCAAAACGGGTATAATTAAAAAGACTATATTTTTTTAAAAATAATAGTTGAGCAATGCCACCTACCCCTCTGTTATCATATGGGTTTCCCACGCTCAATGAAATGTTCAGTTTAAACCATAGTTACTGCTCATTATAAACAATTTAGGCATCACTAATCCACCATAATGTTGGTGTGAGTAAAGTCGGTGACACAATTGAACCTACTACCCATAGACAAATCAAGGCTTCTTGAGATTGAGAAGTTAGCAGAGGTTTCAAATATGTGACTCAGAGGCCCTCAACCACTAAAGAGTAAGTTTTACATCATTAAGCCAATCGTTGTAGGGATAAAAAGGTAATATCTAATTTAATTTAATATTTTTTTAGTAAAACTGACTTTTGCACGTTGAGTGCATCTAATGCAATTACCATTAATCATAGAGTTGTTATACTTTTCCAAATAAGATATCTAAGAAAGATGTATTCTAAAAGTTAAATTCACATAAGTATGTAATTCTATCATATTTATCAAATTAACCATAGTTTAGACTTCTTTATTTATAATGTGCCAAGTGATCTGAGTCAGGTTGATGCTTAAAAAGATAAATGGAAAAACAATTGTTTTCATCCCCAACATGCAAATGGCAAAAGTGAATGCGTGTAACTAGAAGTTCAAAGCCAATATCTATCTATTCTTTTCTTTTTTTTGTTGGGTCAAATTTCATCATGACACCAACTGAATTGAACCAAAATAAATAGATATCTACACCCAAACAAATTGAAAAATGACTACAAGTGAAAAGTATTGAAGGCAATTATTTTACTATGTTTGTTGGATTCACATTTCGCATTTGTAGGTGGTAATATCATTTATCTTAATAAAATTGCTCAAGGAGTCCTATTTTCTTCCGGTGAAAGTGCGTTTCATCAAATTATAAAGACACTGTCATAGTATTATCTATATGTCAATCGATTTTAATATGGGCAAGAGCACCAGTATAAACATATTCAGCTTGAATTTCCTTGAACTTACATTGACCTTTCAAAAAAAAAAAAATCCTTAAAGGTGATCCTATGTGTCTAGTGGTTCTATCTACAGTTTGTATTATTATCCTGAAAATGCATCTTCAAGATGCCAAGTGTGCTTATACTATTATCATATTGACTTGGATTGTCTAACTTTTTTATAAGACTTCATAAAGATAATCAATCTTGGACACATTAGATTTTTAAAGAGAACTTTGAGAGTCAAGCATTATAGGAGAATTAATAAAAAGAAGTATAGTGAATTCTAGAGATTCGGACATGGTGAATTGATTCTTCCTCTCATCACCGACACATTAGTAGGTATAGAGTTTTAATCTTACTCTAATTAATATGAAATGGCTCCGATACCATGAATAAGTCTACTAGAGGTGATCAGTTTCAGGGTGGGTCAATTCCTACCTTGGAATCAGGTCCCAAACCGGACATGGACAATTTCCCACTTATGAGATTAGGAAACGACTGTCTCTCCTAAAAGCGGACTGGATCAACGAAGAACCGACAATGTTATTTCTTTTTATATATTATGTTTTCTTTCTTAAAAGTTCTTTAACATATTGAAAGTTACTTTAGTGTAAGATGAAATTACTACTCACAAGGAAGTTACTAGTGAAAGAATATATTGTTCCCATAAATAAGATGTATAAGATGTAATTTTTACCCTCACTGACTAAAAATCTAAAAGATAATATATTCTAGGTTGGTTTGATCCGATTGGTTATGTTCCTCCCAAGAACTGGGAATTGGACTAGATCAATTTCCATGAGAACCACCCAAAACTGCCCGGCTCCATCCGGTTTCCGAGTTGGATCTAGACCAATGCAAACTCCTAGGATCTATTGTATAAACTATTTATTATCTGTGACAAATATGCTGTCTAACAACACATGACCCTTTCTCGGCCTTTCAAAGGGACGCTCTTTTAATCTTTAGAAAATTTTAATCTATACCATAAGGCTATGCATACATATACATACACATATACATATACATATACATATACATACATACATACATACATATATTATAAGATTGCCCTCGAGATCTAGAGATATATATTGCCCTCGAGATCTAGAGATCTATATAAAAAAAAAAAAAATAATAATAATAATAATAATAATAAGCTAACGTAGAAGGATTTTAAGTAAACTTATAGAAAAAGGAGTATTGATTAGTGATTATACTTCTTAATTTAAACAACTACGCTCATTATTATTAAAGTATGATTAAAAGAGTTCGGTGACTTCTATATCTAAAAAACAATCAAAGCAATCTATGAACTCAGTTGTGATTTCTATGGTTAAATTTATATGTTCTATGCGAACAAATAATATGAAACAAGATAAAATCTCGAGCATGAAAAATAATATATAATGCAAACGTAATATATAATATTATAAGCAAATAAGACAATAAATAATAACCATCCACAAGGGCAATACCCCGCACTCAAGTGAGGTATGATAGAATGTAATTCAATTCACAATGTGACCTCACTCATGGGCGGTAATCCATACTCAAGTATGGATTTCACTAATAAACGAACTAAAGGAAAATTAAAATGCGACCTTCTATAAGGGCAGTAGTCCACGCTCAAGTGGAGATCCCCCTTAGACATAAATAAAAGGAATGGAACTAAATTATAGAGTAATTATGCCAAACAAACATTGGTTGGTGATTCCATCAAGTGATAGAGAATACTTACAAAAGATGGAGTAATACAAGTGACGGGGTCATTACAAATTATTCAAGTGATTGGAAAGTGAATACAAGGTGTTTCAAGTGATAGAAAAGTGATTTGGGATGTTCTTGTGAAGGAAAAAGAAGAGAGAAGAAGATGAAATTTGGAGAGGAAAGTGATCAAAGAAAGCTTGTATAGTCTTAAGGCTTGCCCTTTTTCTCCTCTTTGCCTTCCTCTCATATATCTTTCGCCACTTTTGTCTGGAGTGAACAGTAAAAAAAAATTACGCCTTGACTTCTTTTGGTGATCCTCCGGTGATTTTGTGTAAGCACTTGTCTTCTTTAGGTGATTTTGTGCAGGTTCCTTTATTCGTCCTCATCATCGTCTAACAAATTGATTCTGTAGCAATCATCCTCATCAGTGTTGCCACTATGTTGGGATTCGCTAGAGAAACCTATAGAATTGATTTCTGTCATGATTTTTTTTACAATGCAAGAAGATATTGGTGTAGTGATTGGAGTTTGCAAGCTAGGCTTGGGCAATTTTGTATTCAATGAGTGATTGGCTATTTGTGGGGTTTTGCCGATTCAACCATTTTATGACCGATTTTTCGAAAAGGTTATTAGTGAATTTGAAATTGTCCCACAATTTGGTTTTGTATCTCCTAACTAGATTTGAGACATGTGAGAGATGAACTGGGTGATTAAAATCGGATTCCTAGGTCGTAACCCAAGATATTCTGAAATTAATAAAAAATGTATGAGATTTGAAAATTTTGATTCATGTGATGTGGGTTTGAAATGGATATAAAAAATTTGCAAGCTGTTTTTGTATTGTTTAAATAATATTTCAATAACAAGACCATAGTGATCACACTAACATCTAAACCAAAATGATAGTTGTTAAGTGGTGAAGTCTGTTGAGAAGTAAAAGAGCCATGTATGGCGATCTTCATCATTTTGGCAGAATAATGCATTTTCACCGTACTTGTTGGTAATCCCAGTAAATGTAAGTAGCAAGGTAAGGTAATTTGATAATTAACTAGGCTTCAAATTGTAATTGGGTATGAACCGTTAATTATCACATGTCAGGTAAAATGACCTAAAGGATTGCAAGTGTGGAATGGTTAAATATTGTTTGGGTTTTTGGATAATAAGAAGTGTTTAAAAGTAACTAACTTGGTTTCAAGTAAGATTTGTTTATATTAAGATTGGGTTTTTGATCAACCATGTAGTTTGTAATACCGATTTTCTATGAAAATATTTTTCTCAAAAGAATTTGGGTTTTCGAGATAAAATTCTTTTCCTATTTCCTTAATAAGTTGGTGATTGTGATGCTACCACTAAGGTGGTTGGTTTTGTGATTGAGGAATAGGGTGGTTTTATAACTACCTAACTGGAAATTCATTTGAGTGGTTGTGACTCTTTTGGTTTGTGAGAGGCTAATGGTGATGGGTTTAAAGTAATTTCAATTTGTTTTCATGGGTCTTCTTGGGCTATGTCTACCTAAGTTTTGATGAGAGCAAGAAGTGATGGTGATTGTTGGGTTTGTGATCTTGTTTAGGGCTTTTATGATTGTGATGAAGAGGATTCATGTTTGGTTTTTTGGGTGGATTTTGGCTTTGGGGAAATAATTGGGATATATGTGATAAAAATAGGGTGGTATCGGGCGATGGTAATTGTTGGGCTTTGACAAGGTTGGGATTAATCCATTGTTGGTGGTTCCAGTTGTGATTGTGAGATCTTTCCTTTTTTTTCTTTTATGGATAGTTTTGGAGGTATATGACAATTTATCCTGAAAAAATTCTCATAAGAAAATCAAATAAAGAATTGAAGAACCATTAATGAATTCAACATCAAAGTCAAAGACTGATAAAATAGCTTGTCATCAAGCAAAAATCTGTTTTGAAGCAATATTTACTACATTTTTTTATAATATTTCTTTTGCTGATTTGCAATCGATGCATAATAGAAATTTTTGATTTAATATGTCACCTTGAAATTTGGATATTGCCAAAAGAATGGTTGGTATTCCTTGTTCGATAGTAAAGTGATTTTGTTGGGTTTGACTTCAATGTTTGGAAATAAATTGGATGATTTGTTCTCTATTATTCTTGACCTTTTGAGAATACTTTCATAGTCCATTTCTTAAGCATATGTTTCTACAATTTTGAAAGCAGATGGTCAATTAGGTGGAGACAAGGTATTTCTTAAATATGGGTTTTAATTTGTCTAACAATATTAGTATGAATTGATGTACAAGGTAGGGATTTTTTTTAATAATCTGTGATGATGTGTGTATATATATATATAATATGTTAATATTTGGGAAGAAATTAAGATGTAATTGAGAATTCCTAAAAAATTTTATAATTGGGTTTTACTTTTGATTTCATTAGGAAATTTTACTGTGAACAAAATTTTTCTTTCCATTGGAATAATGATTCATTAAGAAATGTAATGTCCTAGAAATATAATTGTTGTTTAGAAAAGTAATATTATGGTGGGAGAAACCACTAAGCCATTTTTCTTGATGATGCTTATGAAGACAGATATATATATTTGAAATGTTGATCTATGTTGGTTGAGAATATTAAAACATCATCCATGTATACAAAATATATTCAAAATATGGATTGAAAATATCATTCATAATTCTTTGAAATTCAAAATGAGCATTTTTTTGGCCAAAATGCATCACATTCCATTCATACTGTCCGAATGATACTGTGAATGTTGTTTTATGTTTATCCACTTCATTAATTTGTATTTGTCAGAATCCTAATTCATATCAAATTTTGAAAAAAAAAAAAAGTTGAATTATGAAGTCTATTCAATAAATCATCTTTATTAGGAATTGGATACCTGATCCATTTTGGTGCTTTGTTCAATGGCTTGTAATTGATGATTAATCTAGGTACTCCTCTTTCTAATTTAGCTTTTTCATTTACATAAAAAGCAAAGCAACTCCAAGGTGATTGACTTTTCTTGATTAATATCTAATAAGTCTTGAATTTCTTTTTGACAAAATTTCAAAACTTCTTGATTCATTTGAGTTGGTCTAACTTTTGTACGAATTTGTTTTTCAAAAAAATCAAGTTCATCTGGTAAACTGACAATATGCCTCTTCCTTTCCAAAAATACATTAGGTAAGGTGGAACATATATTTTGTTCTATTTAGTTTTGAAGGGATGCAATTTTGCTTGGAGACTGCATTTCCAGAATTTAAAATCCAAACCAGCTCCTCCCAAACTACCCCTAAGAAGTTAAAAGCAGAGAAAATAGACCTGAGAGCAAGGGATCGGAATGACCGGCAATTTGTGTTTGCATATCGTGTTCATGTCGATTATTTGTGTCATCTCTTGTCGTTGCAAAAATGTTTCAATATAATCATGTGATTTTTTTAATTAAAAAATTAAGACGTGTCAATTTATGTCAATTTCTAATAAAGTCATGCTGCGTCATATTGAATTCGGTTTCTTTCCATAAATTGTGTTAGGCATGAATCGTGCTAAAAAATTTACCAAAAAAAAATATGAAACTTACTATACGGATATCAATCCTGTCATAAACTTTTCAGTTTGATTAATTTAATCCCAAATTTTTTGACAATCTGCCAATTTAATCATTCAACTAATTTTGGCTAGAAATAGCTAACTTGGATTTTGGCTAGAAATAGCTAACTTGGACTTCATGCGCACATCAATGATTTCTAAATGACTAAATTAATAAATTGTCTAGAAATTCAAAACTAAATTGGCCAAATTAACGTTCCATAGATCTAATACTTTCTTGGTCAAATCGTGTCGGGAATTACCACCACCCCACAGAAGCTATCCCATAATCATGGGCGGCACTCTCTGCTCTTGCTGGAAATTAAATTTCCCCACACATGATAATGTATAACGGTCGATAGTCGAGGACGAGCGTGCGCCTCCTAGAGTTAATGGTCTTGTACTATTTCCCACTTGGGTTGAACAGAGGAAAGCTAACGATAAAGGTGTCGATTCGAAGGCACCAAGTACAAGAAAACAAGTTTGATGAACTCGAATCTTATTTTCAACCCGTTTCATGCATTATATAACTCTAAACGTATAAGAAAATGCATTCATGTTTCTATGCTTCCTACCAACCTGTGGTACAAAGGAAATCTGGCAAGCGAATGATCCTTTTATATACCTTCCTTTTTGTACAATTGCAAGCCGAATTTCATACAGGCGTGAGCTCTATTCCATCCGCATGCACAATGAGGACAACCAACCTATGACACAACAAATCAGAAGAAAGACCAAACTCCCCCTGTACCCAGAACTTACAAAGACTACACCGTGCCTTCGCATGTGGAGGGCTGTGCACCTCCAAGAACCTCACAGCCAAAAGCTTCGGCATCAGAAAGCCGCTAGTTATGGAAATTCCCGAATGCAAAGCCACAGGAGTGTACGGTCTGAGAATCTCTAAATCAAATGAGGAGCGCTCTCCGCTTCAGTGAGTTAAAAGAATGTGGAATGACTCGAGATCAATTCTCAACAAAGCAAAAGTGGCTATGAATCAGGTGAAGCCGCCAACTCATCATATGAGGTGCGGAAGCGAAGACCGGAACCAATGTGTGTAGCTGTGGGGCATAACCAGCTTAATATATTGGGACCCAGTACCTGAAGGAAACAAAATGACGTGAGCCACTTGAGGCAAGATGGAGGAAAAAAAACAAAGAGGACAATCATCCTCAGTTCCTAAAGTACAGACTAAAACACGCGTTCTTTCAAAGTGAGGCAGCAATCGAGCCTTGTGTACGTAGAGAAGCTATATGTCCGTTTGAGCTAAAAACATTTGTTTCACCTTTGTACCTCTCAGTAATATCTTATTCACCATGTAGTAATACTACTCCACCCTATCAAAATTCTCAGCCCAGATATCAAGTCAAGGGGCAACATTGAATTTGACCACCCACTAATATTAAGGGTATATTGCTCTTACCGTGGTCAAATTTTCGTAGGCACCAAGATCATATGGATGATTATAGACACTGCCTCCCTTCTCTGCCAACCACATTGCTCTCACACCTTCATGATACTGTCGAAAAAGAATAAGAGCTAAAAGAAGAGAGTCATCAGCAAATAACAATGGACAGATGATAGTTCTGTCAACTTTACCAACCTCAATTGTGGTCTTGTTATGCAAAATAAGGTAGATGTGCCAACCCAATAGGACACCTAATGCAATGCACAGAGGTACAAGCAACAGCCCCGAAATAACCTGTAAATAGCAGACAATTGACTCAAATGGACTCAAGAGTATATGGAGTATTAAACCAAGTGTTGCGAGTGTATTACATATACAGTTCGGAAGGAGTTTTCACTTTGCTGATCATCCTTTTCAGGATCAATGATCAAACTACCCAGAAGCAAGACCTATATGTTCATCCAATAGGGTTAGCATAAATAAACTAATCTCATTCAAATGCTCTTGCTGGAAATTAGTCCAAAAGTTGTTGCCTATAAACTTAGATCACCAAGAAAAAAAGAAAAAAAGGAGGTCCTTTCTGGATCGAATACAGATGAGGCACAATGAAGTTCATTAAAGAAAGCATGCCAGCATTAGGAACACAAGGCCCCAAACTGTGGAACCAAAATTAAAACTCTCCTCAAGAGGATAGATGGATGCGTCGAATTGCATGAAGTTAAAAGGAACCATGCAAATGCATATGGATTTAGTGAATTGGACTCATAACATAAATCCCTTGAAGGAATCCTCTGAGAAATTACGTACATACCAGTGAATAGATGCATGCTGTTACCGCATAGACAACAAATACAAAGAAGACCTTGTAGTTTGTGTGGCCAACACAATTGTTTATCCAAATGCAGTGGTGATCCTGACAATCAAGTGACACTAGGTAAGTGAACATAGTATGAAGTATATTAATCGACAGACGAAAGCATGCGTCATGCATACCATTCGCAAAACACATCTTTTGCAGACTCGACAATGATGTGCACGTGGAGGCTTATAGAGGGAACACTTTTGGCAATATCTCAAATCGCCACCCTGCAAAAATCCACAAAATAACATATTTGCAGGTCCAAATTTCCAGATTTGAGACTAAGTAGAAGCTGAATAAAAAGTTTAAGTATCAACCTCATTTTAGATATAATCACATTCTCTTTGACAGCAAAATACTTAACAACTAGCTTCTTTCTGTCTACTAACTCAGGTAGGACTGATCAATTAGGCAGCTCAAACAAGAACCAAGCACCAGCACTTTATGCGGAGCCTACCCTATTTACCAAGAGTAGCATCAGCACAGATTCAGTGGCACATCATTCACAGCGTCAATGTCTCAAAAAGAGAAATTTGTTCTGTAGCCCAGTGCCACGGGATGGTAGGGAAGACATACCAGATCGAATGATGATTCTAACCCAGGCTTGGTGGGAAACAAGATACTTGATCAGGCCTGACTAAATTTGAGAATATACTAAAACTAGATAGACAACATGTATGGAATTTAATTCCCCATGCATGAATGTGCATGACATATGATATCAGTGATGAGAAGTTGAAGAGAATCAAGAACACACGCAAATTTGTCAACTCCTATAGAGCAAACCCCTAAGATCGGGATATATTAATGCCATGACGAAATGACATTTCAAGCAATTCTCTCAACAAATTGAACAGCAAATGAAAACAATTGGGAGATGAGGAATATAAAACACAGGATATATGATTCTTCCAAAATTCTGCAAAACACACTGGATCCCCAAGGTGAAATGTGATTACAAATACAATTCAGTACACCCTTTGGCATCATAAATTTCATTGCCAAAAGCATCATTATTATGCGACCATCATAATGAGTGGACAATTCAAACTTCACATAAAGGACATCATTGAATTTTCCACAAAGGAGGCAATTTCAATCATTTTGTGATAGAAAATATGCGAGAGTTGGTGTTGCATTAGTTATAGGACGGCCAGGACACCTGACGAGGTTTTCAGAGTGCCATGGTCATATTGCAGGGTCAATTCCTAGTTAAAACTACACAGTCAAAATCAACTATATGTCAGACATTGACGACAGGCCAGGTCCAACTTTTTAATTCGACAGCATTCACATTCTGCAATAGCCTACAAGCAATAATGGTAATGGCACCTCTGATGCTATTTCAATAGCTAGAGCAAGGAAAGCAGAGAGGAACACATTATTCTCGGGATCTATTTACAAGCTACAATTACTTAAAGAATCTTTTCAACAGGCTACCCCTGTCGTCTTACGGAATCGCATGGACGAGGTGGCCAAGACCACTAAAAATGGACTCCACTTCATATATTCTCAACTCAGCATCCCTTTACTTATTCATTGTTTACAAGCATTCTACACAGATCAACATTGCCGACACAATGAATACTCCACTCCATCTTTATTACAGGGATCGCATCAGCAACCCACCAACAAAGATCTGATAGTTGCAAATTCACAACCCTTTTCTGGGAAAGAGAAATCTTGAAAACTAAAACAAAACCAATCACCATCATGCCCATATGTCCAGATCCCCTCCATAAATTGAGCACTACATATCAGCCCATGCATGTAACAAGATTCTCTAACAATCCATTCAACGCGAGGAATCGAGTATCGAGGTATCAAATGCGCATAAACTGGAATTGAAAAGGGGCAAAGAGAAGAAACCAGCGATTCTTGGAACGGAATCAGGGCCATACCTTGCGCTTGATCTCGTGAATCGGGGTCTCGGCATCCTCGACGTCGGGCACGAAGGTGGGAGGGACCCGACCCGGGTCGGTGAAGACGGAGGCGGCGTAGTTGAAGACGCACATGAGGGCGACGCCGGTGAAGGCGGCGGCGTTCATGAGGCCCGGCGAGGAGGCGAGGCCGAACCAGCCGTCGATGAAGACGAAGACGGTGGAGAAGTAGAGGAAGCCGATCGCGAGGACGACGGCGGCCACGGGGAGGGAGAACCCGATCCCGCCCCGCCGCTTCATGGGTCGCTTCCTATCGCGCAAGATAGAACAAAGAAAGAAACGCAAGCGCACGCGCTCGTCCTCCCGGAGGCACCACCGGCGGCGAGACGGCGGCGGCGACGGCGTCTCCGGAGGCGGCGCGGCGGAGGAAAGGAGTGAGCTTGAGAGGTGGGAGGGGGAGATGCGGCGGCGACGCTTGGTGGGTAGCTCTCGAATTTACTGGAGAGAGAGGGGGACTCCGCGGTGGGTGGCTTCGAGCACCTGCGACGACGGTGGAGTGGGAAAGAAGGGAAAGCGAAAGCTGGACGTCTCTCTCTCTCTCTCTCTCTTTCTCTCTGCTTCGATTCTCGGATCAGAGACGGAAGACGAACGTGGGCGGAAGATTTTCACTCCTTTTTCTCGTCAACCAACAGCAAATAATAATAATGACGACGGGAAGTCATTTTTACTTTCTAGTTTCTACGCAAAATCCTCCTTGGTCACTCGAACTCATTTCTCAAAGCACTTTGTAATTTGTCAATCAGGCTCCTAAATCAACGTAAGGAAAATGACACAGATGATCCAATATGTAATTTGTTCCTAACTTTTCATCGGTTCAATATGATCATGAAATTTAGTTTAATGATAATATCATCTCTAAACTTTCAATTTATTCGAATTTAGTGATTAAATTATATGAAAATGTTTAAAATTATCTCTCAATTTGAATTAATGGAATAATAACATTGGATATTTACACATAGTCTAAAGACTCGATTAAACATGTATAAAAAATTCATGGATCATATTAAATAAATTAAAAATTCGGAGATGACATTGCATATTGAGTTAAAGCTCATGAATTAGATTAAACAAATCAAAAATTTAATTATAACATTGCATATTTGATTAAAGTTCATGAGCTATTTGTGCAATTATCCAATTAACAAATTACTGGAGATGATAGCACGAGGAATAATTAGAAAATAACTACTTTATCCTAAAAGAATAATAATAGATAAAGAAATAAACATCGTACAAGATTTGCTCAATTGAGCCTCTGATAAGGAGGAAAAGAGCTTATTCCCTCGTAAAGTTAAATAATTTTGTTATCATGACACATTTGCGCGTGTAAATGCAAATTCAATTATGAAATTGGAAGGAAATTAGTAATTAGATCCATAACATCTTATGCGTCGAAGTCCTAATTATTTAAACCAACAATTAAAAACATTGATATTAACATAAAAAAGAAGTGGCACTTTTCATTAACGAGATAACTCTTAGAATTGTTTACACTATGGCTTGACTACGTGAGCCTATCTCTGTCTTAATAGAAAATTGGATTAATGCTACCAAAAACCTAAATTGATATACATGTGGCAAATTTACCCTAAAATAATATTAGGGTCATTAAAATCTTAAATTAGTACACTTGCACATATTTACTTTGAACTAATTTTTGGTTCACCAATAACTCCAAACTGGTACTAATGTAACATATTCACCATTTATTTGCTTCCATCAAATTTTACCATAAAATTGCTGAGCTATATAATATATGATAATAACCCAATAGTCATGAGAAGTTCACATGAAAATCCATATTAGTTTGAGGTAAAATGGTATTTTGGGTTTTTTGTGATCCAAAAATCAATTTAGAGTAAATTGATCATAAGTGTACCGATTTAACTTTTTTCATGGTATTAACCCATAAAAATTTCTGCTCACTACTACCTATTTTATTTTCATAGGGAACTCACTATCTATTGTTTCTTTATCGGTTCAAATTTAAGTGAGAAAGAATGACCAACAATAAGGGGAAATTTCAATAGCTTTCAAACAAGGACCATGTACTCATTGTGCCTGTACTCTTTACCGTAAAAACCTTTTGTCAAATGTATATTAAGGGAGATTACAGCTTTGGAAATAATTGAGACACATTAGCTTGTTAGACTCCCTTACTTGGTTGTGCTTGGGGGATTTTAATGAAGTATTATATAATTGGGAGAAAGTGAGTAAACGAATGATTGAACATTACCATCTCAATCCATTTCGAGAATATTTGAATGATTGCTCATTGATGAAAATTGAAACTAAGGGCTATGCTTACACTTGCACGAATAATAGAGAAGGGGAAAATTTTGTTAAAGAGAATTAGATAGGGTATCATGTAAACTAGAATGGAGGTTCTTATTCCCAGAGGCTAAAGCCTATGCCCTTCTTATCATTGGATCAGACCATAGACCTTTACTGCTAGTTTGTTCGATAGCAACAATAAAAAGGAGGAAGGAATTCAATTTTGAGACCTATTGGATTGGAGATGTTGAATGTAAAGAGATTGTCCACCATGCATGGTATTCTGTCCATTTGGAAAATGCCGGGTTACAAAAGACATTTTAGGAGGCTATTAGGGCCTTGATTTCTAGAAGTAACAAGAAGTTTTCAAACAACCATCAAAAAATAGAAGCCCTTAAAAGGAATTGCTATTTTTAGGCTTCTATTTTTAACAAATAGTACTAGTCTCATTCATGACAAATCCATATCTCAAAGTATAAAAGAGGAGAATGAATTATTATGGAGACAAGAAAAGATATATTAGAGAATGAGGTCGAGAATAAATTGGTTGAAGTAGGGAGACATAAATACTAAATATTTTCATGCGACCGCTATTCAAATAAGGTAAAGAAATAGAATGTCCATGCTGAAATCTTCAGAAGTTGAGTGGACTAGGGAGAGAAACCATATTCAGCTTACAACAACTAATTATTTTCGAGACCATTACACATGAGTAGGCCAATGAAACATAACTTCGGTATTAGATTTATGTCATAGGTAGGTAGGAGTTGAAATGAATGAGTTATTAGTAGCTGATGTGACAATAGGGGGCAACAAAGGCCCTTGGGCTAGATGGCTTAAATGATATGTTTTTTTTTTTTTTTTAGCACCATTGGGAAATTATTAAGCAAAATCTTTTTATGGCTGTGAAGGAGTTTTCCATATCCAGTGTTATGGAACCAACTCTAAACAGAACATACTTCTCATTGGTCCTAAAAGTACCCGATCCAAAAAAATTGGAATAGTGTTGCCCCATTAATCTTTGCAATTCCATGTATAAAATCATCTCAAAGACTATGGCTAACATATTAAAGCCCTAGTTGCTAGTTTTGATTTATGAGGAGTAGAGTACGTTTGTGAGTGGTAGACAAATTTAGGACAACATCCAGATTATGCAAGAGGTCCTCCATCAATTGAGGATCCAATATAGAAAGAAAAAGTTCCAAGCCATCCTTAAACTTGATATGTAAAAGGCATATGATAGAGTGAAGTGGAATTTTTTTGAAGCATGTGAAAATTCATTTTTGCGAAAAATGAGTTAGATTGGTGATGCAGTGTGTTGCTACAATATCATTCAATGTAAAATTAAATTGAGAACTACTTCATTGATTCCACCATTACAAGAGGGATTAGATAGGGTGATCCTCTATCACACTATCTCTTCATTTTGGTGGCAAACTATTTGTCATCTTTGATAGATATCACAAATGGAAACTCATAGCATAAAGGGGATTTAGCTGAATAGATATTGCCCTACCCTTTCCCACTTGCTATTTGTGGATGATTCCATATTTTTTTTTCTAGATGGATCACTTATTGAATGCCATAATTTCTCGGCTATCCTCAATCAATACTGTTTTGCCTTAAGGCAACCGGTCAATCTGAAAAAATCATGTGTATTCTTCAATACATGATGGCCTCAATCATTGAGGGATAACATGGCTAGGGAGTTAAGAATTCTAGAGATTAGTCACGAAAGGAAATATCTAGGAATTCCTTCAAATTGAGGTGCCTCAAAGAAGGAAATGTTCTCATGGATCTTGGGGAGAGTGCATGAAATTGGAAGGATAGAAAGAACAACCGATTTCCAAGGCAAGAAAAGAAATATTGTTGAAAATAGTTTTTCAAGCCTTACCACAATATGCAATGTCCATATTCAAAATCCTAATTTCCATTTGTAAAGCTATCGAGCAAAAAATAGCAAACTTTTTTATGAAAAAATAGTGATTCAGAGGTTGGATTATATTTGAAAAAGTAAGATACTCTAAAAACCAAGAAAGATAAATGAGGCATGGGCGTTAAAAACTTACTGTTAACAAAGCTATGCTAAGTAAACAAGTATGGCGTTTAATCAAATTCCCATAATCATAATGGAGTAGAATTTTCAAAGGCATTTATTTTCACGGAAAGGAGTAAAGCCATCTTGGGGATGGCAAAGCCCACTTGTGAGAAGGGAAGCAATCTCCAACTCGACAATGTATTCAATAGGAAATGGGGAAAAGGTGGATATTTGGACATATGGGTGATTGAAAAGAGGTCTTATGGGTGGACATGCAAATTGGAATGATTCAAGGAAACTGGCTGAGTTGATTCTTCCGCAAGAATAATCTAGATGCGCTCTTTGATGAACAAACCAAGCAGGAAATTCTTTCCATCCCAATCAATCCTAATGAGGTAAAAGACTAGCCAATGTGGATAAGCACAAAGTCTGGCTACTACAGGGTCAAAAACACCTATAATCTACTCAAAAATGTACTGACGGTAAACCAAACACTAAACAACCATCATCTTCCCAAAGCATTATGGACTTCCATATGGAACTTAAAGACTTAACTCTAAAGTGAAGATCTTTTCTTTTTCTTTTTTAATGGAGCATATGCCAAAATACAATCCCCTATGAGGGAGAATATGTGGAAGAGGAAAATCGTACCTAACCCTATCTATGCATTCTATTGATACGAGGTGGAAACTATTGAACACATCCTCTTGCTTTGCCCCTAGACACAACAAGTATAATCAGCCCCTAACCTCCAATTGCAAAATATGTTAAATGAGATAACCGTTTTAATGCTTGGAATGGGATGCTAATGGAGAACAAGAACAAAGTGCCTTCCCTTAAAGTGGTGGCATCAGTATTATGGCACATTTGGGTAGCTCAAAATAATGCAATATTTAGAGTCCAATTCCCAAATGCGGAAATCATTATTGAATTAGCCCAAATCCTACAAGAAAACTTCAAACAATGGGACTTTCAGGCTTCGCAAGTCGAGAAAAATAAGGAATCATCAACTCCTCTTGCCTAGGTAGTGTTGGAAAAAGGCAAACTTAAAATTAAGGTTGAGGGCGCTCTCGGGGAGGACACGATGAACGGCATCATAGCATGCATATGTCAAGACTTCACTAGGACCCTCATCGCCAGGTAAACCAAGTCAATCAAATCTTCCACTCCAACTCGGGTTGAAGCCCTAGCTTTGCTCGAAGGTCTTCAGTTCGTACAAAGAAATTTAGGAAGTGTTTGCATTTAGTCAAACCGAATAGATATGATAATAGCTCTCACCTCCGCATATCAATATTCATGGAACTCATGCTTGCTTATCATGGAATGCTCTCTTCTTCTCACGGGCCTCCCATATGTGAGGCTTGAATTTGGCCCAAGAAGATCTAACATGGTTGCCAATTGGGTAGCAAAAGCCCATAAGAATTGATATCTTTCTCATGACTGGACTTTTTCTCCCCTACAAGCCTTTTGAGCTTTGCTTTGTAGGGATGCCCCCATTGTAGGCATATTCTTATGATATAAATAAAAATTTCAAGTTTCTAAAAGAAATGAAAATCCTTTTATAATTTTAACACGTATACAATATCAAAGAATATGAATTATCTGTAAGGTTGTGTTTGTCAATCAAGATAAATTTCAAGATATGATGAAATTTATCCTATCCGATACTAGTTGTCTGCTCAAAATAAGATAAAGTCAAATATAATGGGATATAAATCGGATAAAATTATCTTATAGGAGATGTGGCATAAACATGGATATAATTTTTGACTTGCATAATCGGAAAGTTATTTTTCTAGAATGACAAAATTATTAAATTAACAAAATTAAAATTATATTTCAATATAAATAATAGTTGAAGTTTAATATAAGAAATTCAAAATAAAAAATAACAATTTAGTTATCTTAATTTAATCTTATTCAATATTTAAATATAAATATATATTTATATTTATTACATATCTTAGGTATTTTAGTATTTTAGGTATATTAGTAAAGTTTACTATTTAATAAAATTTTCTTAGAGAATGACAAACAAGAAGAAAGAAATTAATTAAAAAAGAGAGGAAAATAAAATAAAATAAGCAAATAAAAATGAAGTCGGCAAAAGTATTATGAGAGATTTTTACCATTGTCATATGTAAAAATTTTGGTTTACTTATACTAATATGTCATTTTATACCAAATAATAAATATGATATGATGTGAAAATATCCAATTTTATTATTAAAATCACCAAATAGTGAATAATATATAACAAAATCTCTGAATTTCATATGTTATCCTATTCTAATTGGAAATTCAAACGACTAAACGTAGCAGGGTTATCATAGCCATATTATCACTTGAGAAGAGAACGAAATCGCTGCATTAAACATGATTTATAAATGGACTCTCTAAGTTTATTAAATGCAATTGAATCAATAAAGAACGCCTCTAATAAATTGGAAAATGATTTAGAATTTCAAATTAGTTGAATTCTGAATTGTAAACATTATTCCCATTTCATGAGTTACATGGTGTTTACATAGAAAAATCTAGAGATAAGTGCAGTAAAAATTATAAAACTTATCACAATAGTGTGATTGGATTTTAAAACTTTTAAAATGTGAATTAAATCTTAAAACTTATTAAATTAGTACGATGTAATCCTTATGTGAAGTCCGTTAAAATTGGCTAACGAAAAATGCTAACACGATTTTCTCTCTCTCTCTTACATGGCTTTAAGGTTAATTAAAACTTGATCAAAAGCTCAATTTTTTGTTTTAGTTAAATTAGATTAAAAAATAAAAATAAAAAAGTTTACAGTTTTTATTAAAATATATATATAAGCAGAGAGCTAGGACCAGTCCTCCCGCCTGTGGCCGCCACGCCAAGGGCCAGGCTTTCCTTTCGCCGGTGGTTTTTTTTTTTTTTCCCTCTTTTTTGTGTTTTTTTCTTTAGCCCTTTTCTTAGAAAAATTGTTTTGATTTTTTTTTTTTTAAAACTAATGTCATTAAGATTTGGTGTAGAAATTAGAATTCAGATAAAAAAGACGTAGGAGGAAGATAAAAAATCACGTCAATATTTTCTATTAATCAAATTAAATAGAGTTAAAAACATGATGGCACCCATTTGACAAATCTTAAGGCTTTATTACATTTTTTTTGATAATTTTTAAAACTCAATCGTATTTTCGCAATAAATTTTAAGACTTTTACTGCATTACCCCAAAAATCTATATAAAGTGGAGCAATGTACGATGCGCCCCCATTGACTTTTTGGGTTGTCTTCATCTAACAACTTATGTGCTCATTACAAAAAAAACTATTATTGACAAATGCTGAATCAATTATTGGGATATATTTAACTAAAAATACGTATTTTACTAACTAACAATTACAAAATATTATATTTTCTACCGTGCATACTGATTTCACATGCTATAATTTATACACTTTAGAAGGTTTGAAGTATCCAACATTGAATGAATATTCAAATTCCAACGATTTGCAAAACTAACAAGTACTTAAAAAAATTATACCAACCAAATTCCATGGTTAAACCCGCCAACTCCAGATTTAGAAGGGAACATTGACATATCCTTTTCATCAAGCACCAACCAAATGCTATACCATGATCCAAAATCTCAGCGCACAAAGGACTGAAAGAGAACGTTGAACCACAGAATACATGATTCTTCCTTGGGTTTCAAAAGTAACCTACCTATTCATGGCGATTTATCCATCAGAAACGAACAACCTCGGCAATGACATCACAAATTTCACTATTTCGAAAGGTAACCATTGATCCAGTAAACAGCATAGAAAATCAGACCAGTTGTAACCTCTCTACAACATCATTCTACCTCAATTCTCATCAGAGCGCTATCCTCATGGATAGTGGCTCCAACACTACATTCAATATGCTATCACAGCAGGACCAGAAATCATATATCATGCAATCAAACCAGTCCTCAATGTCGAATTCCACTCTAACTCCCTCTCCAGAGGTAGCTACGGGCGGGCAAACCAGTGCTGGCATGATAATTGCTCAAGGATTTCACCGTCTGTTGCAAGAAATTCTTCATCAAAGCATGGATAAACAAAGGATGCATCAAATTCAGTTTGTCTCTCTGTAAACTAAGCACTTCCACGACTCCCTGCAATTTATACACTGCTTTGAGTAACTCCAGAAAAAGGAATTGCAGCGACAAACACAATCTTGGGAATCGGGATGCCTGTCCACAATAGAGAAACAAAACTCCTAATAAAGTCATGGTGTCGAATGAGATTAACGTCCAAGCCAATAGTGGAGCAATAAAAATTTCAGAGGATGTAACAAGCAGATGCAGATTACAGGAGAAAGAATCACAGACTGATTACGCAAGTACAGTGATGGCTACAACCAGAAAACACATGGTGTGGTTGTCAAAAGACACACCTACATAAGCCGAGTTGACTTGATGGAATTGCCTGCAACACAGCTGCAGTAGCGCCATGTTACTGCCAGATGCAATACTTCCAACCTTCCATTAATTGTCGAATGCACTGCTTAAGGGAGTCTACAATCTCATGTAATGGGAAAGAGCATGAAGATTGTATTGTAGAGTTCATTTTGATTTTCGAATTGCATGACAGGTTTTACTTATGGACTAAAATAAGAAGTCTGAGGCATTAATGGCTAAACCATGTGGAATAGATCCCCATAACCGCAAGTTTTAGGCTGTCAATCTTCTCACAAGTCCTCTACAATGAGGTGCTTTAACGGATGGATCAAATTAATCAAATCCAGAGGAAAGAAATGAAAAAACACCAATGCAAAATTTCTTTAATGTTCATGTGTAGACTTTATGCTTTATTCGGATCACAAAGATCCCAGAAGTCACATGAGCATATAACCTGGCCATGAAAATGTACATGCAGGCAACTAGCAGACATAGTACCTAAACGTTTCTTCTTGGTTGACAGTACCTTAGTTTATTACTTAAGCAAAATAAGTCAGAACGGCAAAAGCATCAGAAGTCCATCAAGACTACTTAATAATTTAAACCAAATTAAAGGAGTCAAACACAGCAAACACCAAATAGCGTTTTTCGGCCATTGGGTGAAAGAAAATACAGTCTATGACAAGCTTATTTCTGAATGTGGACATGCTACCAGATGGAGACTTGTGACAGTAACACCACGAAATTCTCATGGCAGCCTAAGTCAATGGACACAGTCAAGTTTCTGTTCTTTTGCTAAAGGAAAAAGTGCTTAATTTATCCCCAATATACCACTAAACTGCAACCTCTGGATTCTTGCCCTAAGAATCAATAACTATCATCTTAAGTACTAAAATGAAGCATTTGAAAGGATATCTTGTAAAGGATGAAGCTGCTAATTAGCTCCTTATAGCACTGATCAGCAATTAGAAGACCAAAGCAAATGAATTATCATGTTCCAGAGTCATTATTCACAAACCCTGTCAATGCAATTAGTTGAAAAAGGCATTTCATAGCAGCAACTGATCATACATGGGACCCATCTCTTAAAGCAATTAGTTAATCAAAGAAGATCGTAATCAAATTGTGAAAAAATACACAACTTCGAGCAGATAAAACAAGCACTTGACCATCAATGGGAGCCATCTCATAGACGTTAGAGTAGATAACACTGTACTCGTATAAAACAATCCATTTTATAAAAGGTAACCATTCACTCTTACATAAAAGGCCCTCGCTACTTCACTAAACTTGTGGCAATTCTGTGAGGAGCAGAACTATGTAAAGATCTTCATAATGGCCCACAAATTGTACAGGACCAGTGACGCATACAACTATTAGGAGAGTAAACATCAGGTTGTGTTAAGTTAGAATACCCAAATAGTATCTTATATGGAACCAGAAAGGACACAAAAGATGAACAGGAACTTTGATAAATTAGAATGGAGGAAAATAAAAATAAAATAAAAATTGCTTTCATAACTTTTGAGCCACCAAAAACTGATAGAGCTCCTCTAATATAGCTATAGGCAGAGCTGGAGCCATACACAATGACCTATTCTCTACCTCTGAAAGCCATATATGCATTGCATCAGAAACTTCTAACTTGTTCTGGCCAAAATTTGTGTGGACACACACCCTTACACAATTTACTCCTCAAACAGATGACCTTCAAAAGAGAGCTTCTTCATCCTACTTCCATTGGTGTTATTATCTACAATAACTGTGCAAATGTTCCACCTTTGCCATGTATCAAATTGAGCCAGCCAAATGCACCATCAAGTGCAGACTAATTTGAAGATGAGGGAAATGTTGACGGCCTCTTATACTAGAACAGGGCTTGGCTGCGCCTCCGTGCAGATCTAGCAAATACAGCAGTTAAGTGACTTCTCCTCATAGACCCCAATTCAGGATCAGCACCTGACCTGGACGATGAAGTTCGAAACCTCCCAAAGAATGAAATGAAACTGCGAAATGCCCGACGCAACCCACTCCTCTCTCTGGATCTCCTATTATTTGACTCCCACGAAACCCTCCTTGGAACCCCACCAGCATTGAACCCACCACCATCCATTTCAGTGTAAACAACAGGCAACTCCCTCTCAGCAGCTCTTCTTCCCCCTGTAAACCTCCCCACTGCAAACCCGCCACGTGGGAGCCTCCATATCGTCAACCCCACTGAATCCTCCTCTCGAATCCCATCTCTATCATTCACATTGCTCACACTGCTTTGTATATCACTTGCCAATTCATGCCTACATACGGGACACGAATTCCTTATTAAAAGCCAGGGAAATATACAATCTGCGTGGTAAATGTGCTTACAAGGCATTTCCCTAGCTTCACCATGAAGCTCAAAAGCTTCCTTACAAACCGCGCAATGCGATTCAGTATCTATATGATTCCCAATGATCCTAACCACAGGCATAGACTCGATCGCAGCCTTTGAAGCCGGGGAATTCTCTAACCTTCTAGTCCCATTAATCTCCAACTGAGCCAGTTGATCAAGCAACCGATCAAACCCCGAACCCATCAAGAAATCCGACATACTCGCGGGCAACGGCCGCAGGCCAGAACCCGAACCGTCATCATAGTACAACTCGTAATTGTTACCTCCTTCGACCACAATCCCTTCGTCTCCGCCATCGGCTCCTCCACGGAGGACAATAACCGGATTAAAAGGGGATCTGTCGCTGCCGTTCCTCCTCCTGCGCCGCAGCGAGGGGCTCGTGCTGCGGTCCGAATCGGAGCTGTTCCCGGCGTACATGGCCGCCGCGGGGAACCGGTGGTGGAGCGGGATCGCGGACGGGGACTCGAGCTCCTCGACGCACCCGCTGCCGCAATTGGGGCAGTTGATCGAATCCGAATCGTGGGTCTCGACCCGAATGACTTGATTGCAGCTGTGGCACCAGTACGAGTAATCCACGGACGCCATTGAAACGCCCCACACGGAACTCGGAAAAGAAAAAATTGGATCTTGGGGTTGAATTCTGGAGACCGAAGGATCGAGATACAGAAGCAATCGGATGAGAAAGTAAAAGTAAGAGAAGGGAAATGAGGAATGGATTGCGAAATTGCGAAGCGGAAGTGGAGGAATTGAAGGGGGAGTTGAACCCTAATTTTGCAGGAAATGAAGAGAGAGAGAGAGAGAAGGAGAGAGAGAGTGGTGGATGGTTGGAGGGAGGGAGGGAGGGAGGTTGTGCTGTTGGGGGACAAAGAGAAGCCTTTCTGCAGTAAGCATAAAGATGGCGTTCGCGTAGCGATTAAGCTTTTTTCGATTTCGTTTTTGATGGATTGATTGGCCTTCTGAAAAGTAGAAGCAAAAGCACATTAAACTTTGTTTCGGAGAAAATTTTGCAATAAAGAAAAATACGTTTTTTTTCAAGCTTTATTTGTTTTGTACAACATGGATTCTAGCAATGAGGAAGATCTTTCCTTGCTAAGCAAGAAGATCGCAAGTTACGAATTCTATTTTGATAAGATATATATATATATATATTATTATGAAGTAGTTAATGGGGATAGCATCATGACAAATATTATATGTGTCCCTAAAAAATAAAAGGAATTTGTCTTTCTTTAGTTCGAATTGCAAGCTACAACTCGCCTATATGGAAGAGGATGCTAGTAATTGTCGGTTAGTCATACGATAAGGTCTTCTTGACTCTTATTAATGTATTTATATTGTACCTTTTAAGGTAATTATAGGTTTTGGGAGGCAATTCTAATTGGCCAATAAAAATAGATTTCAAGCTTTTTCTTTTTTTCTTTTTCAGTTTTCTTTAGCTGAGACAATCTATCATGAAAATCAAAAAAGTATAAAGTAACCTTGTACTGATTGTTTGAATTTTTTTTTTTTCTAAAACCCAATCCTTGTATCATTTACAAAAATAAATGAACGAAAAATAATTTTGTTGTTCATAAAAAAAAAATATTAGACATAAATTTTTATCTATAATAAAAGTATTTCTCATTAACTAATTAACTCAAGTGATCATCTTTTGGAATGTAACTTCCAAATCATTCATTTTCTGCAAAATAAATGAAGTCATAAAAACTCTTCTTCTTCTTTTTTTACCATAAGTGATATTTTAAGTTAATTGATTATTTTCAGCAAACCAAATGCTTGAAAGTCTAGAAAACTAATTCACGATAAATTCTTTCACTAAGATAAATACAGTGTAACACTGGATAGTTTTTATTTGGATTCGTCAAAAGGTGTCTGACAAACTAAGTTCAGATAAAATAAATACTAAAATTTATTAATTTCAAAGTATTGTCTTCCTTGTATTATGAATAATGAATCCATTGAAAATGACAATATTTATTAATTAGGCATGATTAACAAGTGTTCTTAGTACGTTCACTAATATGATTATTTTTCTATTGGGCCACGCTTTTTCCACTCCTTTCGTAGCTAATACACTCCCTATTATAGTATTTTGACCATATTATGATTATCTACCATGGGTCTCTCTTTTTTCCTTTTTCCAGCATCCTCTTTTACTATTCTACCAAAAGTGTTCCCTTTTTCTTTCTCTCAAATGTGATGCCCCTTTGGTTTCTTTCCTTTTCTTTTCTTTTCTCGTGGGTCCCTTCCATCTTATCTCCCGGCAGACAATATTCGTTGTCATGTCGATGGTGAGAATGGAGACTCACTGCGCTTCGACGCTATGGCCTCCTAGTCGGGCCCTAAGGGAATGGTGGTGGAAGGGGTAGAAGGCGCAAGCTTGGAGTGGTGTTCGAGGAAGGGGGAGACGATGTCGAGGGCGAAGGTATCGGAGTTACTGGAGGAGGTGGTGGTAGTCGTGGCGAGCTTCGGTGAGAGTCTTGATATCTTACGAGTAGGCCTTAGTGAATTAAGGGTGGATGAAGCTCAGACAAGAAAAGATTAACGAGTGAATGCTTGCCATGCATTTGGATGACACAATTGATTGATTTCTCTCTCTCTCTCACAATCAATATCAATCCAAGTACCACGAGAATTTATCAAGGTGGTCTACACCAAGGTTAAAAGGATAGTTTGTGGGAGTGAGAGAGAGTGAAGTAAGCGAAGATGAAAGAGAAGAAATGTTATGCTGAGGGTGAGACTGTGGGAGAGAGAGTCAAGAGCGGTTAGCTGAAGCAAATATTACTTAGTATGTCTGTCACGATGAAGAAGAAGAGGGCGAAGAAATGGAAAAATCAAAGGCGGAGAGAGAGAGAGAGAGGGGGGAGGACTACAATGTTGATGGTCCTGTAGTTGATGTTCGTAATTCGATTGACAATGACTATGTTGAGAGTCATGTTGTCCATGGTCATCAATTCGGTAGTTGATGAAGAAAACAAGCAGTAAAAAATCAAACCTAGCAATGAGATTTCTCCTATTGCTTCCGATGAGAGTAAGAAAAACGAAATTTTAACTTGGAAGTCTTTTTTTTCTTTTCCCCTTTTTTTTTTCATCTTCTTGGCTAATTGGAAAATTTAAATCTTCTTTGGAGCGCAATTGAGATGAGAGGGGGCATCTTCATTTTCGAATAATTGATAAATAACTACCAAGACTTTCAACCATGATGAAATTTAATTAAGAGGAATAAGAGACGGCCAGAATTACCTCGGGGAGAGAGAGAACATAGAGAAGTTAAGAAGAAGGAGGAAGATGGGACCTGCATGAAAACAAAAGGAAAGAAACTAAATTTCAGAGAATGCTTACAAAGTAAAACCCATGGAGGATAATATGGTCAAAATACTGTTATAGAGAGTGTATCAGCTAAAGAAGGAGTGGAAAAAGAGCATAGGACACGTTAAGGAATGATGAGCTTAATTTGAATTAATTCGATTTTTCAAAGAAGCAATTACAAATAGCATATCCAAAAATCACGAATATTTCCGAACTAGTTGCTTAACAAAAAAAGATTTATTAAAATCATTTTTTCTTGTTATATTGTATGACTAGAGAGTTACCTTATAGGAAAATGAGGAAAATTTCAAGTCAAAAATAGAAATCAAGCGTAATTTTAGAAACATTCTGATTGTTTTAATGAAAATAAATGATTTAAAAAATATTTCCCTAAGGGTTAATATCATGAAAAATTTCAAATTAATATATATGTAAAAAATTTACCTTAAATTAATTTTTTGACCACCAAAAATTTCAAACTGGTATACTTATGACAAATTTATGCTTCATTAGTTTTTGTTGATTTACCGTTAAATTGTCGTGTTGATTAACACGTAGTACTTATATCACTTATAAAAATAAATGAATGAAAAATAATTTTATCCTTCATGAAAATATTTATATATAACTTATCGTATATAATGAAATTTTTTATTGATTAATTATTTTAAGCAATACAAATCATTATTTTTTAGAAAATATTTTTTAAATCATTCATTTTCATGAATTAAATGAAAGTATCTTAAGAAAAAAAAATCGAGCATCGTGGAGTGCCACAACACAAAGGGACTGACCACGCAGCAACAACTGTATCTCTTCCGTTCGAAGATTCCCGATGGCTGGGTGCTCGATCCATCATTTCTGCTCGTGCATCCTCTAGAGAAACTTGGAAAGAGCCGCAAAAGAGCAAATGAGTAAGATCACCGGTCAATCTCAACATCCCGCTGAGGAACACCAATCCTTTGTTGGTGGAAATGAGGAAAGATCAGACCCAACTACCGGTTGATGCCGTGCTTGCTGTCCATTGTTTGAAAGAGGAAGTAGACAACTTGTTGGGATAGCCATATAAAATGCCTCGACTCAATCGACTTCTGCTGAAATTGAAGATGATGGTGAGTGATTTCAGGGTTGGTTCAAGTTCCACCTAAACCATAGAACCTATTTTACTTATCTTATGGGGACTGGTTCTTCAATTTTTGAAACTTGGAACCGACATTATCAATCGGTTCCAAGGTCTACATGAGAACTAGCCAATCTCTATTTTTATTTCATTTTTTTCTTCCTTTTTTTCATTTCATTTTTTATTAAAGCAAAATGAAAGTGAAGGCGATAAAAAAAATTTCCATCTATCCATAACGATGATCCATAAAAAGATGAATATGTAAAATAAAATGAATCATAAAAAGTTTAAAACACATAACATAAAAACCTAAATTATTTAACTTCATTCCTCAATCATCCATGAAAAATTGCTTCAAAATGAGTGACATGAAACCTTATCCAATTGCTCCATTTTCTTTTGATCTCTTACCGGACTAGCAAATTATGCCAATTTCTTGATCCTATGTGCTTTCATAGCTAAGTGTCTTCTTGAATGATGGATAAAATTCAGAGGCCGAAACAAACCCAACCCATATCGAGGTACACAGCACCGGCAATCTACTTCTACTCTGAACTAAAATAAAAACTTTACCAAAAAAAATAAAAAAAATAAAAAACTATTATCTTCTTGTTTGAGGGAGACAGATTTTCAAGATGTGAAGATGTGTACACACGAAGTTATCATCAACTGCTTAAATTTCGAGTATATACATATCTTGACATTCGAACACTCCTTGTTGACCATGCATATGTGAATCTATCTAGTGGGAGCTTCTTGACCGTAACATAGACAATAATAACATAGACAATAATGCAGAGGAAAAGGAAAAGCACAAATGTCAAAAAGAAGTCCACTTCGATAATTAGGATTCCTAATTATTGGCAATCAACATTCATAGTTATTATTTTGTTTCGTGAGCGTTTTTAGGAAATTACTGATCCCGAAGTTCTCATGTCTTGCTTATGCTTTAGTAGTTTGCTTTTAAATGATTATCCTTCAATAATTTTCTTAATATCAAAGTTCATTAAGCATTGTTTTTAATTTATTATGTATAGTCCTGAAAGTGGTCTTTTCTCGTCTGTCATTTTATCTCAAGGAATCTCCATGCGATAGTCCGTTCTCAGTCGATGTAGGTACAAGTGGGTAACTCTCCTGTAGACCGGATAGAAAGGACAATGGGAAAATGTGGCTTATGTTGGCAGAAGTAGGGGTATGCATGATCCGGGTGGGCGGTTTGCGGTTCCAATTTTTTGGAACCGGGAACCACCCGTTAGTTGCATGGATCCACTTGAAAACCAGACAACCGGTCTGGTCTGATTCCCGGGTGGATTCATGGAATCGATCTCACCAATAATAATATCGTTTTCCAAATTCCGCTGTGAATATTCTTCATATTGAATAATATTTTTCTTTAAATCGAATCAGCTTAATTAAAGATACCATTTTCTTTTCTTTTTTTAATTTCTTGGAAAACACTACCAAATAAGAGAAATAGGTTTTTTTTTCCTTGTTTTTGAATCATTTTAATTGAAATCTAAAATATTTTTTAAGTTCAAGGTTTTGGATGATTGTCATATGTAGATTGTATTTCCTTTATTCCCTAACAGTGCTTAATCTCTTACAATCTTTGCTTTACTAAATTCTTTTTGTAGAAACAATTCCACCGGTACTCCAGATATTCTTAAACACAGTGTCTTATATGAGTCTCGGAAGTATCCTTTGAATGAGCCATTTGTTGAGTTGACACACTTTACTAAATTCTTATAAAAACATGGAAATCGTGAGAGGAGATGGAGCCCTAAAATTTAGGTTTGCCAATTAGTAATTTCGAAATTTATTTTAATATTAAAAATTAATATATTATTATAATATAATTGGTCCGGTCCGGGTGGGCGGATCCGCCCATGGAATCAAGAATCGGACCGGTACCCATCAGTTCCCATAAATTGGAATCAGGAACTAGACCAGTTCCCTTAAGAACCATCGGTTTTGGGCGGTCCGAGTGAGTCCCGATTCTTTTGCACACCCCTAGGCAGAAGGGCGAGTGGTGGAACTGATAGAACAGGACCAGATGCAATGGAGGAATGGCATGACATCGAATCGAATGTATTCATTCTCTCTTTCTTTAGTTATGTCTAAGAGACATCCGATTTTAAGGCTTTGTGGTTCATTTATTTCAGGTTGCATTCAAGTTTGAACAGCATACATTGCAAGAATAAAAAGAGAATTTAGAGTTATTTCAACTCCAATTCTTATTTGGTTTTTACTTAGAAATCGAAAACTATATCGACGAGATTGATTTTATTTTTTTTGAAATCGAAAATTGAATTGATAACTTTGGGAATTTGGAATCAGAGCGATTTGTAGGCCTATTCGGTTTGATTCTCAATTCTACTCTTGGATCCATGCTCATCTATAATGAAAGAAATGAACTAAAGAATCGAACGAATGGTGAATAAGAATCAAACACAAAGCTGAGGTCGAGGCTACATCCCCCGAATCGAAGGTGCAAGACGGGATGCACTGGCAAGAGTTTGCCGTAAAGGTTTCCTTGTTAGTTTGCAAACAAGAGCTAGAAAATAAGGTGGAAGATTTACATCCAACGTCGACCTCGAGAACTTTATCAGGGGTAGGGGTGTCAAAAACCGAACCAAATCGAAAAATTTGGTTTTTTTGTTCGGTTTTCATTTGGTTTGGTTCTCATTAAAAATCAAAATTTTTTTTATCAGTTCGGTTTTTATTGGTTAATCGAATCGAACCGAATTAACAAATCAATAAGAGCTTATTTCTTGGAAATACAACAGAAAAAAAAATGAAAAAAAAATGAATGCAAAAATCGAAAACTAAAAGTTAAAAATCAAAAATCGAAAAATCAAACCGAACCCAACCGAAATTTCGGTTCGGTTCGGTTCGAAAGTTTTTTCTAACGGTTCGGTTCGGTTTTTTTTTAAAATCGAACCGAACTGTACCGTTGACATCCCTAATGAGGGGACGAGCAGCTCTTGCTAGGTCTTGAGATGCCAATAGAATCTTAAGATGGAACAGAAGATCCAAGGGAGTGTTCGTGAACTTTTGAAGGTGAAGAAGATGATTCACAATGCACCCAATGCTATATTATGCCCAACCTTTCCCGCGCGACACTCGAAAAGGAGATTGTGTAGGAGTGGTTATCTTCCCCCAAAGTGACGGAATCCAAAATCACTGACCTAATGTTGTGCATTAAATCTCTTCTATGGTGGCTTTACCGACGGGGTAAAATCTTTGCCACGTCATGCATTGACATAGTTCGAACCTCATGCCACATTTAGCCGAATTAGCTCAAAATCGATCCCTTAAAGACTTGATTAGAAAACTCATATAAATATTAAGATTATTGTTAGATAGATCAAAAGAAAAAGCACTTGTTTGGAAAAAAATGGGTAGATTTTTTTTTTTTTTTTTGGTCTAAACAAAATGGGTAGATTCATTTAGAAACTTCAAGGAACACCTCCAGTTCCAGAAGCGTGGAGAAGTCTCTCGAACGGCTCCCAGTCCCCACCGCCTAATCCACCCCAAAGGAAAAAAAAAAAAAAAAAAATCCCCGGAGATAGTCGTATATATATTTCCCTCCATTCCATTCCGCTCGATCCTCATTTTCAATCTGCTTTCCTTTTTCCTACGCCCGCCTCGTAGCCACCGCGCGAGCTCGATTTCGATTTCGATTTCGATTTCTAGGGTTTCTGCAACCTCGGCCCTCGGCCCTCGGCGGACCAGCCGCAATGTCCGGCGGCGGCGGCGGACCCAACTGGGAAGGTCTCTTCAAATGGAGCGTCGCCCACTCCGACGGGACTCGCTCCACCCGCAACCTGAGGTTCGGATCGATCTTCGATCGGGCTCCGATTTTTGGGGGCCTTGGCGCGCCGCGTGTGCTGATTTCGTGTGCTTTTTGTGTTTCCCCCCCACCTTTTCTGGCAGCGAGGAGGACCGGAGGTGGTTCATGGAGGCCATGCAGGCCCAGACCGTGGACGTGATCAAGCGGATGAAGGAGATTACGCTGGTGATGCAGACGCCGGAGCAGGTGCTGGAGTCTCAAGGCGTTACTGCTGGTGATATCGAAGGTAATGCCGCGGAGCTTGTGATCTCGGATGCTCGTGAAGTTGCGTTACCCCCTTCTTTTTTTTTGGCGGTGGCTGACTTCTGTTTTTATGGCAGATATGTTGGATGAGCTGCAGGAGCACGTCGAGTCTATTGACATGGCCAACGGTAGATTTTGTTTCCTGTTTCTTGGTCTTCATTCGCATAAGTGGTTTGGTGTGTTTTTTTTTTTTGTGTGTGTGTGTGTTTCTTTCTCCCTTTGTCTGAGAGGAAAGATTTGTGGCACTGAGATTCGTGCAGATTTTCGTTGTTATTAACACTGCTGGTTCTGTTAGGTGTGAGATATAATATAATTTAGGCTTCGTGAAGCTAAATGTGTTAATGTGGTGAAGACAGTTCGAACTTGTATAGTTGGTTGAACTTGGCCTTAGCAGTCTGCAATGCATCTTTAGAATTATAGAGACTGTTTCACATGATTGTTGGAACCTGATTCAGTAGGATATTTACGACATCGGTGGCTATGTGATCCATGAGTATTTCTCTTAAACGGTTTTTAGCTTGCTTGCTCGCTTCCTATCAGGACTGACCACGACAAATGAATAAGTCTTATCATTCAGGGCCTTGGCTTGTGACACTATCTTTACTTCTCTGGTTCCTTGTTTTCAATCAAATTGTAGATCTTAAGTGGTTGGAACAGATGGGAATTATCTGAAATCTGTTGTTGGTTTTAAAGGATGATTTTGTAGTCACTGTTGTATATTGGTAGGTTTCTCTTTCAAGTTTTTCAAAGATTGTGGGTTTGTATTGGGATATTTGGAATGACTATAGATATAGTTCCTGGCCCTGATTAGGTTAAATAGGTTAGATGATTTGCCAATATAGATATATGTGAGTTGAACAGATTAAGTTGTGTATGTTGAAGCTTGAATATGAAGATAGAATAGAATGGAGGCCATGTCAAAGATGTTGCAATGACCAGAGTATTAGCTTAACTTTTCTTTTAGTTGTCTGATGCACTTTGAGCAGCATTAATATGAGCAGGTTGAGGC
Source organism: Eucalyptus microcorys (assembly GCA_014182515.1). Lineage (NCBI taxonomy): Eukaryota > Viridiplantae > Streptophyta > Magnoliopsida > Myrtales > Myrtaceae > Eucalyptus > Eucalyptus microcorys. The sequence continues at coordinate 12,470,426 of CM024562.1, read as the reverse complement.
ACTGTGCATCAAAAGATAAAAAGTATAGTTTTTATGGTGTACTCTGAAGATTCCAGAATACACCTAAGTCAGGGCTTAAAATAAAGTCATAGAGATAAAATTATTATACAGCATGACATACTATATAGACTATGATCCTATCTTTAGGCAAATGAATTGTGAGAGAAAAATTTCCAGGCACAGTGAGTAATTTGGTGTTTTAGTTATATTTCCAGTCACTGGTTTAGATGCAGCAGTGTCTTATTTTGTCCACACTCAGGAAAGTCTTTTCTGTACAGCTATCAAATTACTTCCTGTATATATGCTTTTGTCTCAAGAACCAAAGCGATCCACCCTTCAGTATTCTTGGAGTGTTATTTGTTAAACTTGTCACCCTTTTAATGTTCTTGGAGTGTCATACTTTAAGCTCGTTGCCTCACTTCTTAGAATTTTGAATCAAATGAATCTCCTCCACCTACTTACTGTGTTTAGCTCGAAATGTCCTCAGGGGATATTGGCTTCTCTTGTTAATAAGGTCTATTAGATAGTTGACAATGAATATCCTATTTGACTGGTGGACAGTGGTGATAGTACACAGGTAGATGGACATTTGCACTCACCTTTCTATGTAGTTTTGGTTTCCTTTTTCATGTTTTGCCTGTCTTTTTCTCCTCTTACACTTAACTTTCTTCTTCAGTACCGCTTTATTAACCTATCCTAATGGTTATGTCTCTGCTTTGTGGCATTTACGTTCTATTCTGTCCGTCTTTGTGCTCCGTCTGCTTTTTTGTGTCCCTTGTTTGGTAATTACTAGTTGTTTTTCTTGCAAGAGATTATGAAGGCGGCATTCTGAATTTTCTCTGCATTGTCATGCGCTTTTCTTTGCTTATGCGACAGATCTCCACTCAATTGGCGGTTTACTTCCTCTTCTCAGTTACTTGAAGAATTCACATGCAAATATTAGAGCAAAGGCTGCCGATGTTGTCATGACCATAGTTCAGAACAATCCTAGGAGTCAACAACTAGTCATGGAAGCAAATGGCTTAGAATATCTGCTTTCTAATTTTACTTCAGATCCTGATGTGACAGTCCGTACCAAAGCACTTGGTGCTATATCCTGTGAGTGATGCTTATTGCCAAATATATATAAAATTTTATTTTATTGCGGATGTATCAGAAGTGGTTTTTTCAGTGCAAGAATCTTAGTTATCTTGTTGATTTGCTTCTTGATGCAGCTCTGATTCGTCACAATAAACCCGGAATCACTGCTTTTCGTCTAGCAAATGGTTACGCAGCATTGAAAGATGCTTTGAGTTCAGACAATGTGAGATTTCAAAGGTAAGACCATTTACCACTTACTTGCAGGATGAGAAAGTAAGTTTTATTACCACTTTCTCATTCTGCAATTAATTGCTCTCTTATGAGTTGGGGATAGCACACTGAAGAGCTTTGGTTCATTACAGTGAACAAAAGTGGGGAACGGTGGGTCTCTGCCTTTAATTAGCTGAAGACTTTCAAGACTCTCATAACTTCTTGTTCATTGTCCTTCAGGAAAGCACTGAACCTGATCCATTACCTTCTGAATGAGAATAGCTCTGATTGCAACATTGTGAATGAGCTGGGATTTCCACGCGTCATGATGCATCTCGTAGCCAGTGATGATGCAGATGTACGAGAAGCTGCTCTTCGGGGCCTGCTTGAGCTTGCGCGAGACAAGGACGGGACCAGCAGCAGACTAGCTGAGGAGGATGAGAAGCTTAAACAGTTGCTCCAAGAACGTATCAATGGCATCAGCCTGATGTCACCCGATGATCTTGGAGCTGCTAGAGAGGAGAGGCAACTGGTGGACTCTATCTGGAATGCCTGCTACAATGAACCTTCATCCCTACGTGAAAAGGGGCTCCTCATTCTCCCTGGAGAGGATGCACCGCCTCCTCCGCCTGATGTTGCCAGTCGCCACTTTGAACCACCTCTGAGAGCGTGGGCTGCAGCTGATGCTAATAAAGGCTCTGATGCTCAGAAGAGTAAACCCCCACTGCTATTAGGACCTGGCCCTCCTCCCGATGCAGCTCCGAGAGAAGAAAATGCTGATGCACAGAGGAATCCATAGGAGTCAGCTAGGTTATTCTCTGGCTTCTCATGGACGTGCTTTTAAATCGGCTAGGAATAGAAAGAATGTATTTTGTACCTGTGTAGATGTAGAAATTCGTATGGGTCCTGGGGAATGATGTTCCCCTCCACTTCATAACATATAGGGCTCTCGTCTGTTTTTTTGGTTTCTGTCTCCTCCATAATCTCCATTATGTTCATAGGCAGCAGAGCACGTATCAAATTATGTTTCAGTATTCATGGTCTTGTTTTCTTCAGTCTGGAGTGGCCTTGTTTTTATCCCGTCTGCCAAGGGGTCAGGGGCATACCGTTCAGTTCGACTGTTCCCATTGTCAAATTTCTAAGCATCGAGCTTGTCGGCCCAAGTGCCCTCTGTTATTCTCGTAGCACTCATGGCTAGTTTCGATGATGAAATGCGTTCTCGTTTCGATGGAGATATACATTGAACCCCTCATCCAGTGCAGGGGTTTTGAGTCCTCGCCACGGATCTCAAAAAATAACCCAAGTGACATGAATATTTTTGAGCATTGCGTCAAGGTTTTGGTACAAGATTAACCTGATGCAAACAACGTAACAGGACTAAGCTGGTTGAGGATCAACAATCCTGATTTACTCGTTCGGCCTGAATAGAAGACGTCAATTGGTAAATGAAAAGTCGGATCATTAGGTTAAGGTTTAATTACCCATTGTTGCCATCTCAGATCGTGCCTTTCGCTGCTGCTTCCTATAGATGGTCTCACTTCCTTGTACATTTTAACCAGCCTCTTTACATCGACCGTCTTGGTCGAGCGGCTCAAGCGAAAGACGTTCTCGGCTCATTTCTGCTCAATGCTCCACGTTTCCTGACTTCTCGCTTGTCCAAACTTGTTGAACACACAAGGCATCTGCTTATGTATATTCACCATCATGGACTGTCCAACCACCATTGTCAATGCTGGGTTTTCCACGCGTACCGTGAGAACATTTGTTCATGACGAGAGCTTCTGGAATCAGTTTCACGGGCACGCACCTTGTGGTTGTTGTGCTCAGATCTGGAGGCCATCGACATCATCACCTTGCGTGAGTATAGAGATGATGCCTGAACCTGAACGTCGGCTCGCTTCCAATACTTGATCTGGCTTATTGCAAGTTGTGGTTCAGTGAGTAGATGCTTGTCGAATCCCATGATCAATGAAAGCCGACTCTACAAGCTCCGTCTGCCACTCTTGGTTGAATACGACTCGATGATTTCTTTCTGTCGCACGGCTTGTTCCCATAGCTTATAATGGTCCTTTCATAAATCATAACACGGTTGTGTAGGAGTTAAATATACATTAAATCATTAAATCTTGCGTTGTGGCCGGACTGAATTTTGGCCTCTCCAATCCGCTTCAGATAACTGCAGAGACCACATGAAAATGTCTATAGCCTTGTGTGTCATTGGAACCCATTGAGAACTTGTTCCTCTCTTGCAGTGGCGACATTTCGAAGAAGTCGGTTGCACATTTCTTCATTGACCGCATTCTGTGATTCGCTACTTAGTGTTACTGTTAGGGCTCTGAATTAAGCAAAGAGAGATGAGCCACAGTCCTTAAAAACGAAAGCATCTAATTTTTCGAGAGTTTATCCGCCACTTTTCTCAATTGATAGGGAAATAGGGGATGAAAATGCGCTGAATAAATCCCAATTTGCGGTTGAAGTTATGAATATGACATGGCTTTAATTCGCATCTCGGTTGACTAATATGTGATGTACTTATTGGTCTCCATCCCACGGACGACCTGGAAAAATCCCCGGTCTTTGCAAACGAGTCCAATTTTTTCAGCGCCAGGTCGTGCTTGCTTCAAAGAAGCGATAAGTCGAATTCTCGAATCTTCGATGGCAAGCACACATTTTTGTTTGTGGCCTTTGTTTTTCTTTCCTTCCGGAGGCTTGCCTTAGGAACACTCGAGAGGGTCTTTTCTCGCCACATTTAGCCCTTGCTGCCGCCTGGCAACGGTGGGGCGGCGGCTACAACCTTCGCCTGCTTCTTCTTTCTTCCGATTTTGATCGAAACGATCCTTTTAGCCATGTCTTTATCACGTAAGAGAGAAAAAAATAATAAAAAAGTCATGTTAGTATTTTCCATTAGCCATATTAAACGGAGTCACTAGAAAGATTTGATTGCACAAATGTAACAAGATTTGCGACTTAATTATACTTTTTGAAAGCTTTAGAATTTTTAGTGTATTTATCCAAAAAAATAAGAACAAGTGTTTGAGGCGTACAAGCATGGTTCTTGAAGATAATTCCTCCCATCAGATTATGAAACTTGGTTTGACAAGCTCTAGCAGTAATCTGAACAAGATACAACAAAATTTTCTCTTTGCTCCTTGAAAGATAATAGAGGACAAGGGAACAATAACGTTATATATAAAATCCAGCAAATAAGTGAAAAGAAAAAAGTTTCTTATTTTTCGGTGCATTTGATTGTGATTAGGATATTCTCTTTATGGTCAAAGGAGAGGGTCAATAAAGAAATAAATCAAAGGGAAAATTCCAAATAAGGGTTTGAAGTAAAACTTATTTCAAATAAAGACTTGAAGTGCTTCCACTTTCTCAAATAAGGATCTAAAATAGTTATGGCTATTTCAAATAAGAGCTTAACTTCGCCAACAAAATATTCTAGCCAATTAAGGGTATTTTTTTCAAAACATAATTTTAATTATAATTAAATTAGATTAAAAAAGAAGAAGATAATTTAAAAAATAAAAAATAAAAAATAAAAAATAAAAAATACAGGCGAGAGGGCTCCATCCCACCAATGGCAGCCACCCAATCGTTGGTGGGGCGGCGGTGATGGCTAGCGGGGTTGTTGGTGCACAGGCGAGGGCGATGGGAAAGGGCTGCCAAATCTAGGCAAGGATGCCTGCCCCCTCTTGTCTTTGGTAAGGGTTGCCGGTGACCACGCCGGCCATCATTGTTGCCTCACTGGCAATGAGGTGGCGACCATAGTTGAGAGAGAGTTTGTTTTTTATGGAAAGAAAAAAAAAAAAAAAATAAAAAAATGTTAAAAAAATAAAAAATATGAAATTGCCCTTCACCTGATAGTGAATTTAGGCCATTCCTTAAGACTAAAATGGTCACTTCATGCCCTTACTTGAAAAAAGATCCATTTTAGGCGCTATTTGAGAAAATAAAGGCACTTTGGGCTCTTATTCGAAACAATATTTATTTTAGCCATTTATTTGAGATAACGAGGGCACTTCAAGCTCAAATTTGAAATTTTTTCTAAATCAAATTAGACTTTACAAAAATGTTACAAATTGATGGTGGTCATAATTTCCATTAGAGCCATTACAAAACAATGGCTTGAATATTTCAAAATAGTTAAAATATCAAACAATCCCCCACATATTTCAAAAGGTTTTGAAAAGAAAGCAAAAAATAAAAGCTCAATTAAACTCAAATGTAATTCATCGATAATATTGTCTTTTGGACTATGAACTAGACTTAGAAAGAATGGTGAAGTATTAAATTTCTATGAACCAAAAATTTTCTTTGTGAAGTTTAATGGATTGTGCTTTTTCCACCCCTCCTTTGGCTTAGACACTATATATATAATTTTTTTTTTTTTTTGTGTTTTAACCATTTTATCTTTTGTGTGGCCCACTATTTTGGTACAACTCTACAAAAGTGATCCTTTTTTTTTTTTTTTAAATTATGTGATCAACTCTTTTTATTTTGTTTCATTTTTTTTACTTATGGTTTCCACTTTCTGTCTTCTTCTTTGTTCCAACCCTTTGACATATGAGTTCTTTGCTCTTACAAATTGTCTCTATTTTTGAGTTCTCCACTCTTGAAAATCGTCTCTGTGTTTTCTCTTGCATGCCATTCTCTTACAAATTGTCTTTGTGTTTTGGGTATAGGAGGCGTCTTTCAGCCTCCACTCTAGCTTTAAACCCAACATCTACAATCTTACAAAAGCGAAAGAATTTGGCCTCCATTATCATAGAAAAAACTTAGATTACCTAGTTCCCCTTGAGATCAAACAACTAGATTAATCATTTTTTGCATCATCATTTCCAACAAGTCAATTAATGAGAAGCAATGATAGCATCACAAAACTGATGATGAACTAATGGAAACGATACTAAGAAACTGAACCAAGAGGGAGCAAAAGTCTATAGGACGCAAGTATGTTACAAATTACAAAGCAATAGCACACTTAATTCATAAACATTGTTTTGATGCACGTTACACTCTAAATGCAAGATTGAAACACAAGAGCAAGCATTTCCACTCAGAAAAAGATACCAAAAAACACTCAATAGCAACCAAAATGAGTATGATGTGAGACCAAGAAAAATTAAAAAGGAAAAAAACAAGCTTTTGCTAGAATTATACGTCCGACAGCAAATGAGGAGGGCTTGGGTTGTTAAAGTAAGCATTTCTTTTGGGGATTGTAGAAGTAGGAGAGATTTGTGGAAGAAGAAGAAGAAAGAGAGGGAAAGAAGAGAATGACTTGTAAGAGACAAAACAAAGAGACGACATGCAAGAGAGGAGGATCGAGATGTCAAAGGTATGGAAAGAAACAAAGAACAAGAAAAGCGAGACCCACAAGGAAAAAAAGAAGAAGCAAAATAAAAATGTTTGACTAAGTAATAATAATAATAAAAAGATCACTTATGTAAACTTGTACCACAAGCGACGGGCTCCACAAGGGATATTATGTCAAAACAAAACAAAAAGAAGGAGATGCGGACCCTTGGAGTGCCATGACTTAGCATAAAGGAACATTTAAGTGCCATAACTTACGAAATGTATACTTAAGTGCCAAAATTGGAGCAAAATGGCTTACTTGAGTGCCAATCCGGCCAAATTACATACGTGGCATTTTTTCAGCGAAGCGAGTATGCTGACGTGACCAAATAATGCAAAAACAGTGTCAATTTGGGCTAAAGTGGTAAAAAAAATATACAAATTAATTAAATTAAATTAAACAAAGCATTGTTGGGAAAGCAAGTGTGGCGACTATCTCAATCACCCTCAGCATTATGGGGACAGATCCTAAGAGGTATCTACTTCCCTAATGGAAACTTATGGAAAGCAAAAAGAGGCCAAAGACCATCTTGGGGATGACAAAGTATCCTCATGAGACGGGATGCCATTGAACCGGGAATACGATGGATTGTAGGCGATAGGAAATCCATTAATATCTGACAAGATCCTTGGTTATCACAGGGTGTGCTAGGAGGCCCCGTGAATAAAGAGGATCCTAAAATGGGGCAGAATTAATTGATGAGGAAAAAAGGGAGTGGAAGGAACCGCTATTGCAACAACTTTTCGAAAGAAGAATTATTAATGATATCCTGTCAATACCTATCACCATGCAGTCTAAAACAGATCAATTGATTTGGACAGGAAACAGCAAAGGGAGTTACACAGTCAAAATAATAGTGTGTATGACCACCATTTAGCAAGCCAGAAACAGAGCAACGACATCATACCAACCACCCCGAACCCTATGGACAAGACTATGGCGCCTATCAATTCCCCCCAAATTAAAGGTATTTCTATGGAGTCTATGTCAGGATGCTATCCCAACTAAAGAGAAACTCTTTCATAGAAGTATCTTACCTGATCTGCTATGTCCGCTTTGCTCCAAATGCCCTGAGACAGTCGAGCATGTATTTTTCTTCTGCAAAAAAATCGCTAGCATATGGTCAGATCCAAACTTAAATCTTAGCACCAGTATACGCTCAGTAACTAGAATGGACAAGTGGTTGGCGGAATATTTTGAAGCAAAGAAACACTCAGCGGATGCAGGGTTAGTGGCAGAGGTGCTTTGGCAGATTTGGAAACACCGAAACAACTACATCTTTTGAGCCAAAAAGCCACAACCAAAGGCCATCATCGAGACCGCCCTAGCACAAAATCGAAGCTTCAAAAGGTGGAATCGGTGCAATAGAAACGAAAAAAGAAACAACACCGAACTCACCAACGAACTGGACATCACCGGAAGGCAGAGATCTGAAGCTGAATGTTGACTGTTCGTGGGTGAAAGGAGAACCTCCGAGCTCGATTGCTGGTATTTTGTGCAATTCCATGGGCGTAATAGTCGAGGGCTTCGCCAAAGACGTCCATGCTGCTTCACCAGTGCAGGCGGAAACCCTAGCGATGCTCCATGGCTTGCGACTGCTGAAACAAAGGGAGGAGACGCACGAGGGGAAAGTACACGAACCAAAGAAGACTTTACTTTGTGAAACTGACTGCCACACGGTTGTGAATGCACTACTAGGCCAGATAGACGACCCATGGGCTGGGAAAGATTTGGTCCAAGAATGCCGACAGATACTGGCCCAAATGCCTCACGTAAGGGTAGTTTATTGTTTGAGAAATGCAAATTACGTTGCAGATTGGATAGCAAAAGCTTTCCGCCTAAATACCCTCCCCCCAACTTGGAAGTGTGAACCCCCGCAACCCCTTTGGAATATTTTATGCTCTGATTTCAACTTGTCCTTTCCATGTAATTCTTGTTTTCTAGAATGAAATGAAAGTCCTATTTTCGACAAAAAAAAAAAAAAAACATGGACACATCATAAGAAAAACCAATTTGCATCAACTTTATTGACTAATTACAAATAATCAAGAGACATGAGATTAACTGATCACTATTTCCTATCTGTTTACTTAAAGGACCAATGATTCAAAAACGATCATAGGACAAATATTAGAAAAGGAACATGTGTGAATGCTCGGAAGGTTGAAGAAAAAGGATATGTCTGATGCTTATTGGATGTATTTTTCAGTAAGCTAATTCATGAGACGAGAGCGTCAAATTACCCATCAAATTCAATAGCCACAAAAACTCGAGCACTTACCTCTTTAATCCCTCCAAAAAATAAAATAAATATAAAAAAGATTAGCCCGATTTCTTTTCTAGCTTTCCTTTTCTTTCTCTTTCTAAGTAGCCATATAGAATCACAATACCGTTTGAAAGATTTCTCTAAATAGGTAATTGGAAAATTTGTAAGCATTCTCGATAAAGAGTATAGAACCACAAATTCATGGAATATGCTTGATTCATTCAATCAATTTCGAAGAGAACACACACAACGAGAATTCACCATAAAATTGCTTTCAAGACGTCAAATTTCAACATTGGAATGAAAGGATCAAGAGCTACGTGTGTGTTCATCGACTTCCGGTGCTATAACAATAATTAGAAAAGCTTGACCTCGCTGTTAATGGCAGATTTTACCAATTATCACTATCGAAGGGAGAGAATTCTCATACCTAAATTAGTAATATCACTATCTGATGAACATTCTACTCTTCCTCCCCATCGATGACCTTGCCGTTGACACTTCCATCGTAATTGCTCTACATCACTTGCTCAGGTGTGTCACGACACGAATGACAGCCAAAGTTCACCCATGGTTTTCCAAGCTTGAGAAGACACATAGAAGCAGAATATAAAAACCTTCAGCGAAAAAAAATCAGAACATAAAATTGATTCTAAAATTTAATTGGAATCTAACTTATCCTTAAGATTGTTGGAAAATCAGTTGGAAAAGATGAAGATATAAGAACAAATATCTGAGACGTGTAAGCATTGTCTGTAATAATAATTTCGCTTTAGTGTGACGGGCTTCGGTGTTTATCCTCCTAGAATGCAACAAATCTTCTTCTTTCCTCTGCACAAATTATAGAAGGAACAATATCAATAATATTATATATAAAGCCCACCAAATAAATGGAAGGAAAAGTGATGATTTCTTATTTTGGATATATTTGATTATGATTTAGAGATTCTCTTTATAATCAAAAGGAGAGGGTTAATAAAAAAATAAAAAAATTGAATTAGACGTTACAAAACCATTACAAATTTATGGCAGTCATAATTTCCGTTAAAGTTGTTATAAAACAATGGCTTAAATATTTCAAACCGTTGAAATATCCAACAAATCTCCCACTCATGTGTAAGCTCAGTGTTAAGTATTCTCTCCCTTAATTGAGGTTTCTTTCCACATCAATTTATCTTAACTTGAATCTCCAATGCCCGCCTTCATTTGTGGTCTCTCTCCAAACCAAACCATGGAGGCTACCATGGGACCGCAATGATACGCCACAATGCCCACCTACTTGGAAATTGCATTCGTCATTGGATTTCTTTATCGAGATATTCACTAAAAATTGATATATATTGAGAGTAGGCCACCAATCAAACCATCGCGTCTAATACCATGTTTGGAGTGCGCGATAGAAACTCGACAACTTCACTTGGGAGAATCGCTAAGAGGGAGCCCAAACTCGAGCCTATCAATATATTCAGTTGGACCCACTTTAATTGAGAGGCTCTATTGCCAGACTTTTTTTCGCTAATATAGTAGGGAGAATCTGACTTTTCTTTTGTAACATAGAGAAAAAAGAATGAATCTGAAGCTTTCTAAGTGGTCGGAAGACCAGGAAAAATCCGCAGTCTTGCAAGCAATATCAAATTCCTTGAGCTCCTGCTCATCCTCGAGACCGACAACAAGTTGATCACAAGGACATCGGACGAGAGACAGTTCACGGCTTTGTCCAAGGTATGTCTTTTTCTGTTCTGATGTCCCTCTGAGAGACTTGAAGAGGGTCTTTCCTCACCATCTCCTGCACATTGGCCTCTGGCATTGATGCCCCATAAACAGCGGCTTGTCGTGATTCTTCAGGTCCATGATATCCTTCTCTGAGGTTTACATTAGCGCTCGAGCCCATGTTTCGTTCCCTGAAGCTGTCGGACTGGCATTTTCTATTCTCGTCTTGAGTTGATTCTGAATTCGTTAACTTTGCTAGTTGCGTGAGGAAGCGGGCCTCGATCTGTTCCAACCTCGTTGACACAGTCTGTTTTTCTCGTTCAGCGAATTGGATCATTCTCTATATTACAGGTTTCATTCATTATGAATGGTTGGTGTGGCGTGACTCAACCATGGTGATAAGAGTTGTTCACGATGATCAACAGAACCTGATTGATTCCATCTTTAACGATGGAATCAATCAAATAATATTGAGCTTACGGTGGGACATGAACTTCCTGGTGCCATCGCCTCTCCATCTTTGGTACCGTGGCTGCCGTTGGCCACACCATCATTGCGCCTGCGCGCCCGAAACAATCATCTCTCTCCACCCCTCTTTCCCCCAACCCAAAAATAAAGATCGCCATCTCTATTTCGAAGTCTCACCGCCTCAGATTTAAGGTCACATGCCGGATATGAAATCTACGAGTCCCGATTCACAGTGGTAGAGTCGTGGCGGTGGCCCTCAGGTCGAGGTGGAGGTGGTGGTATTTCGAAAACCCAGATATTTGATTGACAAAATAATTCAAATGATGAATTGAATGATAAATGAAGGCTCATATTCTCCCAGCCATCGCAATTATGAAAAGTAATATATTACAATAGTCTAACGAGACTGGAACCGTCACGTATCTTTGCAAAATAAAGTACGAAACTCACAAAATTTGACCATAAAAAAGGCGTAAAGATCACTCAAACAGACGAGAGAAACAAAAAGCCTGAACAAACGGTCATATAGTCTTTCTTTCTTCTTTCTTCTTCATCTTCATCTTCACCTTCATCACTTCACTGAGGAGGACAAAAGGTGATGACGTACCTCGACGCCCTACACTTGTTCAAGCTCTTAACATCGTCGAATGCATAACTATATGCCTTGGGACACACCGCCTTGAACAGATTCGCGAACAACGTCGGTTTGCAGTTCCTCGGACTCCCGAACCTGCCCGTGCAGCAATACTTGGCCGATCCCATCGCCAAGCACGCGCTCTTGCAACCCACCACCCTCCCCTCCCTCCTCACCTCCAGCGCCCCCGGGCACAGCCCGTTCAGGTCCGCATCGCAAGCTGCCACCCCGCACCCTCCACTGCCCCCCACCGGCCTCATTGACACCGGCAGGTTGAACCCATCCACGAGGCTCACGTCGTAGAAGTGGAGCGGTGACAAGCTCGTGCCCAGCGTCATCTCCACCACTGTCGCAGGCGGCTCGCCGCTCCTGCCGAGGCAGTGGAGGGCCCCGCCGCAGCTGCCAGTGCTGCAGGCGCCCTTGCCGTGCTTGTCGAAGGCGCAGCCCTGCCGGGCCCAGACTCTGCCGGACCACAGCTCGGGGACATCAATGATGGATTCTTCACCGACGTCAAGGCGTAAGCCGCCGTCATGCGGGGTCATGTGGCCGGCGCCGCCGAGAGTCGCTGGCCAGACGGTTTGGTTGCAGTTGTTTACCAGTATGAGTTGTTGCGCGGCGTCTGAAAATGTTAGCGAATGATGAAGAAAATCAATCATGGAGCTAACGAAAATGATTAACACTAAATCAGAGCTACTGCTGCGGTTGTTCAACTGATTTGATAAAACGAGAACTTTTACCAGTAAAAATGCAGGAGAGAGTCAGCCAAGAGAGGAGGAGCAGAGCGAAACAAGATGAACTCAGCATATCTGCTAGTAAGAACGCAGAAGAAGAGGAGCTATAGAGGGACAGCGAGAGTGAGCGAGGGAATGTCTAGTATATATATGTCCTGAGAGGGGCTTGGGTGCAAACTTTAGCGTCGGAAAGGATTTTCTGATGAGGAATCAAATTATGGGTAAATTACGCTTTCGGTCCCTGTGTTTTCGTCGTCGGGTTCCCATGTGCTTTAACATTTTCACCTTTCGATTCGAGTACATTTGATCAATTTCCACAAATCTGAATGGCACCATCGGCTCTATTTCCTGCCGTGGGTTAAGTGCGTAACATGATTTAAGATTTTGATCGTTTGTCGATCGAGAACTCGCAGTATTTTTAGAGAGGCCAGTGAAGATCTTGAGTTTGATGACGGAATTCACACGTCTGAAATGACACATGGTACACGACCATATGTTCCAAGTTGGAGCGATGATGGATTTTCGACACCTAAATCACACCAATGGTAAGCTCAAGACCTAATTAGGGATTTCTAAAACTTTAAAGTCCTAGATTGTGTAACTACATATCTTAAGTTATCATCGTAACAAAATCAATGACAAAGGATAGAGTTTACATCGTCACTTCACAAAAAAATGGTTATGTGCTCTTAAAATTGCTTTAATTTCAAATTAAGTTTACTCGGATATCACAATCGTAAGATACAAGCAAAATTGGAACCAAACGAACATTGCACCGATCGAAACTTTAATTTACCTGACAATCGCTGTAACTTAATGAGTAAAGAGGAGCTAATCTTCACTCACATTGCTTGCCTTCTTCTTTATCCACTCAATCACCCCTTTTGGGGAGAAAGAGTACATATCCTTTGCTTGGAATATGGGCTGTCTTTTCTTGTTCTATCTTTAAAATACTTAGACTAGCAGATTCAAAATAACAAACTTCTTCGGCAAGAAAAAGTAGAAAGGGGATAAAGATGATATCAACGACAGAAAATGAGGAAAACTTCAGAGAATATCCCTTTAACAATGATACTCATATCAAATGCCATCTTCACTTTGTCAAATGTTCAATATGCGGCAGACCCGTGATCGGAAAGACTCAACCGCGCTGGACGGGAAACCAAACATTTCATGAATTATTTTTTTTATCTTGCTATATTGATAAAGAAGCTTTAACTGCGACCTTGTTTCGATCTTGTGTTAAACGTCATATTCTTAAATATTTAATTAGTGGTCGGATCCGTTCGTTTAGCGTTACTCCCATTTCATGCGTGTTCGATCCATTTCCGCGCTTTCCTTCACATTGTCCAAGGCTCTCGCACTGGCGTTCATTTCTTGTCCTCCTCAAATCAGATATGGGCTATTCACGAACCATACGCCAACTGGATAGTGTCCTGCTCTCATGCCGGCTGCGACCGCCCGACTCATTCCAAATAGGCCGAGCCTACAAAATGAGTGCTTTGAGTAACCATACTAGGTGATACCCACTTAGGGATGAATGTTTTACTTAAAAATCACTCTATAGAGTTTTTCCCGTCTGATATAGGATTTTGGGACGTCACAAAACCTTTGGCTAGCTCGTATATTGGGCAATTTGCTATCTCGGTAGAGAGACTACCTAACATCTAGCACAAAATGAGGCTATTGTGACAAGCTTGTATATTTATGGTGGACTGAGTAGTTATAGGTTAAATTGGAAATTGCATGGCTAGCTTAAGACCCTTATGATAATGCAAAGAGGGATAGCCGTGGTAATTGCCTCTCCTCATACTTTTTACCAATTACAGTAGTCTCATATTTATCGTTTCGAATGATTTTTTTAATAGGAGGAGATCATTACGTGATCGTAATATCTCGGGCATTCGCTTTCTCTTTTACTTTGTGGGAAAAAGTGAGAGCAAAAATGAACAGTAAAAGCTTGGCATATATATTCCATGGTCAAGCAACTTAATCTTTAGTTTGGTTGTCTTACTTGGCTCTTACCGTACTGGTTTCTGTGTGGCATAGTGGTATTTGTACCTTTGTTGTGCAGTAGGCAGTAAATGCCATTTAATCCCATTGTCATTCTAAGCAAATGGATGATATCAATCACATTTAACATTTAATAATATTAATTTTTAACAACACCTAAAAGAATATTGACCCAAGATATAATGAGCGGTAATTTCTTTGGACTTTTTTTTTTTTTTTGGTTGGAAAAGATAATATATTGATATTGTGCTTCACGTAGGAAAATAGGAACAACCCTTAACTAGGGCTTCATTACAAAGCATGTCCATCATGAGTTGAGGAGGAGAGTTAATCTAATTAGGCAAAATGGACCCTCTTCCGTGGGCCTTGGCGGCCCAGTCAGCTAGGGCATTTGCTTCCCGGCGGCAGTGCTTCACCTTGAGGTTTCGGAAACTTTGCAGCAACTCTTCGCTTTCGGCAAAGAGGGCTCGACACTCCCACGGCGGCGGACGGCACCGATTGATGGTTTCCACCATAATGAGGCTATCGGACTCCAACACTAGGTGAGATTTAGTTTGTTGTTGCTGTAACAGATCCTTGAGAGTGTATAATAATGCTTGGATCTCCGTCTCGAGAGCAGAGGATGCTGAGATGGTGCGGGTGAATCCTCTAATCAAGCTGCCCGTGTGATCGCGAGCGATGTTTGCTATGGCGCCCATTTGATTCGCTGTGGGGAAAGCTCCCTCCACATTGATCTTCACCGTGCCCTGCTGCGGTGGAAGCCATATCCAATTAGGGTTCAGCCAAGTGGTGCGATTTGTCAATTCCTGTTGTTGAGTGCTGATCTAGAGGTTAGCCAGGGCGAAGGTTGTTTCAACGAGCTGGTCCGAGGATATGCTTTGGTGGCGAAACACAAAGTGGTTCCGAGCCTTCCAAATTTCCCATAGGAGGCCTGTGATGTACTCAAAAGTTGGTATGTCCCTTTTCTGTTTTAGTAAGTCAACTATCCATGAATCCATCCGGTTGGTGTTGTAAGCCAAAATGTGAATCTGTACTTGGGAATGGTTCCATATACCTTGTGTCCATGGGCAATACAAAAATAAGTGTTCTATAGTTTCAGGGGAGGTAGAGGAATAGAGTGTACATATTGGGTTGGCGATAATACGTCGTCGAAAGAGATTGTCCTTTGTTGGTAACGCATTTTGGCATATAGACCAAAGAAAATTGCGTATTTTGGGTGTTGTTTTAACTTTCCATATCTATTTCCAAACATGCTTGGGTGTTTGATACGAAGAAGAAGCTTGAGGGTGTACCTTCTGGTGTGTAGTCTGTTTAATGAAGTTGTATCCACTCTTAACAGTATAATTGCCATCCTGTGTCCCTGTCTAGATCAGTTTATCCGCTATTGACGCTAGCCAAAGTTTTAACTGAAGTATTTGCTTAACAATGGGTTCATTAAAGGTGCGAGTTAGGAGCTCCACATTCTAGTCATTCTGCACAGGACAAATAAAACCAGCCACTATTTGAGGTTCATCTCTGGTTGCTGGCCCGCCAAGAATTCCAACAGGTAACCATTTGTCCTCTCTGACCTTTATTGATTGGCCATTACCCACTGACCATTGAAGCTGTTGTATAATCGAATCTCTACCTAACAGGAGACTCTACCAACCCCAGGAAGTTATGTTCCCTCTGTCCTCATGCCAGAAGTTCTTGGAGTGAAAATACAAGGCTTTGAACACTCGACTCCACAACGACGATGGATCTTGAAAAAGTCACCAAGCCTACTTTCCCATAAGGGCCTTATTAAAGGTAAGTAGGTCAAAACCCCATCCCTCCATTGTCTTTTTTCTCTTTCAAAAGATCCCAGTTTTTCCAATGTATTCCAGATCTGTTGCTGTTGTTTTGCCATTAAAACCTGGATATTTTCTATTCAATAGACTTGCATATAGATACTGGGACCTTAAATATAGACATTGTATACTATGGTAATGCTTGAACCATTGATTTTAACAAAATCTCCTTTCCCCCTTTTAAAAATGAAGTTCTCTTTCCACCCTTCCAATTTCGCATTTACTCTTCCAAGGATCCAAGCAAACATGTCCTTTTTCAATGAACCCCGATTAGAAGGTATCCCTAGGTATTTACTTAATTTTTCTAGAATGGGCACCCGTAGTTTGCTGGCCAAGTTTATCTTCAGTGGCTGTGGGCACGATTTCCCCATAAATAGACCAGATTTATTCCTGTTAATCTCTTGACCTGTAGCTAGACAATACTGATTTAGGATATTTGCTAGATTTTGGCATTCCCTAGTTCTACCCTCCAAGAAAAAGATAGCATCATCAGCAAAAAAGGAGATGGGATAAAATGGGACACCACCTGTTAAGTTTAATGCCCTTGAGAGTGCCCATGTTGACAGCTTGTTGCATAAGAGTGGAGAGCATATTGGCCACCAGGATGAATAAATAGGGGGAGAGAGGGTCGCCCTGTCGAAGTCCTTGAGACGGATGAAAATAAGGTAACTATTTGCCATTAAGCTTGACACTGAGAGAAGTAGAGGATACACAATGCATTATTCACATTACCCATTGATCTTGAAATCCCATTTGACGGAGATAAGCATCCAAGAAATCCCATTCCACCCTGTCATAGGCTTTCTTCATATCCAATTTCAAGATCGCCTAAAACTTTTTCTTTCTATTTCGAGTCTTTAATTGATGTAGCACCTTTTGAACTATGATGATATTATCTTGTATTTGTCTGCCTGACACAAAGGCACTCTGTTCTTTGGAAATTAACTGAGGTAGGCAATTTTTCAGGCGATTGGCTAATACTTTCGATATGATTTTGTAAAGAAAATTACATAAACTAATCGGGCAAAATTGATCTAACCTTTCGGGTTTTGGAATCTTAGGGATCAAAGATATTGAAGTCCTGTTAATTTCCGCTAGCAACACCCCTGTTATGAAAAAATTGTGCACTATTCGGAAAACATCCTCCTGTATAATGTCCCAGTGGTGATGATAGAAAAGCCCGTTCAATCCGTCAGGACCGGGGCATTCGTGGCTCCCAAATGAAATGTCACTTGTTTTACTTCCTCCCTTGTAATTTCAGTTGTCAGTTGTGTATTCATTTCATCTGTCACTACTCGAGGACATTGTGCTAAAATAGGTCCAAAATCCTTATGTCCCACTGAAGTGTAAAGATCCCGAAAGAAGTTGAATGTACTGTTTTTCACCTGAGTTGGCTCTCAGATCCATTCATCATTTATGTCCTTTTTCGCCATTGGATAGTTGTGGCGTGAAAGAACCTCGTGTTTTTGACCCCCACCTCATCCATTTAATTCTGGAACACATTGCCCAGTAGTGCTCTTCCTGTAACCATATGTTCTGTATTTTTTCCTTCAAAGAATTGATCTGATCCTTGTTGTAATTGCAAACAGGTTGGTTAGTACATTGCTAGAGTTGCTACTGAAGAAGAGCTATTTGATGATGTCCTGCTTTAAACTTCTATTTGCTCCACTTAGCCAACGCTGCAGAGGTAGCCCGGAGCTTCTTGGAGATAGTGGAGTGAGAAAGTGATATAGAGGACCAGGTTTCTAAAACCACCCTATGGTAGTCGGCATCTTGCAGCCAATAAGATTCAAAGGTAAAGGTTCTTCGCCTCCTTACCGAGTTAATTACCGCAATAAGCATCTTGCATACCCTTGGATGTTGGGTCAAAACTATCTCTCGATGATTTTTTCTTGATATAATGAGTACAAAAAAGGCTAATTACTTGATGAGCCACGACTTTGAAAAGGGTCTTCCAATGAACATTCGTATCAAAGTGGTAAGCCTGTGATATATCCTTTAATTTGCAAGGGGTTGGTATGCCTCTTGGAGATGTCTATTAACCATTAATGATTTCACTCTCGTTGTCCATAATAATAAAAAGGAAACTTTGAGAATTATTTGAGGCATCATGTGGTGATCATAGTGGTGATTTTCCTTCTCTTCTTTTTTTTTAAATAAATTCTTTCCAAAATCATACAAAATTGAAAAAAAAAATGATAATTGTTGACTCAATTAAAGGGGAAAAGGCCACTAACAATGTTATAGTTCCGTAAGATATTACTTTCGTGTCATAACTTTTCAATTGAATTGTAACTTTTAAGTACATTTGCTTGAGTGACATATGCAATTTCCCTTATCGGAAAATTTGATGTGGTATTTATTCATCAATTCAATATAAAATCGTCCGATATGACTAGTCGAAGAACGATGTCCTTAAAGCATGTAGAACGACATCATTTAGCCTTTTCCATACCTCCGGTTGACAAAGTGGGGCTAAATTTGTCTAATCGAAAACCCTTATCACACATTCTCATTTGCAAATGAAAAAATTGCAGATTAATGAAAAGTTGCTCCTGGAATTTGCAATGGAGAACAAGATATGTGTCATGACCTACCCTCGGGGGAGGGAACAGGTTTAGGGGTATTGCCTAAAGGATGGGCCTAAGGCCCATGATTAGGTGCGAGCTCTCCCAAGCCTATACCCTACACGACATTGGGATATTTTTTAGGAATTCTGCACAAAGGGAGTCGCCACTAGCCTATTGGGGTCGACTAGAAACCAAGTGAGGTATGGGAGTATACCTCACTTCCTACGCAACCAGAGAATCTAGATTTGGGGACTTGATTACACTAATTAATCAATTAGTGCCCTTTCGGTACCTAATCTTGTTCATTTTTAGAAAAATGATGTTTTTGTCAGGCAACCTGGATTGATTTTATACATATCCACTAACATGTGATGTAATCATACAGGTGCATAATCATTAAAATAACAATTAGCAATCAAGGAAAGCATTTAAAATAAATTGCATGGGAAAGCAAATATTTAACATTAAGGAAAAGATAAATGCTAATCTTAACCTAACTAAAGAGAAACCAAAATCAACATATCAATATTGTGCATTCAAAGCATTTGTCCCTAAGGACAATTGAAACCTTAAGGTAAAGCCCTAAAGGCTTAATCAAACTTAAACATAATTCCAAATTGAAAAGTTTCCTATTTTTAGAGAAAATTACTCCACAGATTAATTTCAACCTTTTTGAGGAAATTTATTTATTTATTTAATATTTTTTTCTTTTTTTTTAAAAAGGAATTTTCAATTTTCCCAAAAAACTGGACTTTTGCAATTTTTTTTTTTTTAATTTTTTAATTTTGAATTTTGAATTTTGAATTTTTTTAATTTCTTTTTAAAAAGGTCAAATTTTTTTAATGTTTTCTGAGTTTTGAATTTTCGGAATTTTTTTTTTTAATTTTTAATATTTAATGTTATTATATTCGAGAAAATGGGTTCGGACCGGGTAAGCCCACTCGACCCATTAGCCCGATCCAACAACCTGAACATAACTTAATACGGACAAAACCTATTTCATAAAACCCTTTTTTTGGTTTTCTTTTCGTTTTTATATCAATATTAATTGTTAATTCTTTTTTTTTTCATTTTTCATTTTCCTTTAATCTTTTATTTTCTTCTTCTGGCCTTCTTCTTCTTCATGGGTTCTCTGCACACTCGAAGCCCCTTCTTTCACCGAGATCTTGTTCCTCACCGAAGCTCGTCCAATCGGCAACGCCGACCGAAGCAACCGGCATTCCACCGCCGAACCACCACCATCTACCGGTCGTCCATTCTGACCGACACAGACCACCATCGGCCGCGAACTCCGGCGACCATAAACCCATTTGTTGGAACAAAGAAACACGACCACTCGAGATACAGAATGAGACACATGTTCAGAACGTAGCAGATTCAGAACGAAGTATGTTCAGAATGAAACAACTTGATAGAACGTAACACAAGCCCCAAATATATAATGGCTAGTGATCTGGTTTGGATTCTACATCAAGATAGATTTGGTTGACTCAATCTCAGTAATTGACAAATGGATCTTGAAGACAAGAACTTTCTATACAAAGAAATTCTACTTATGGAAACGAAGATTCTATTTGTATGGGCGATCAGAATCAACTTGGGATTTTACTTCTATCACTCAACGGCTACTAAATCTTTTAGATACAGATCTTTCCAATGGGTAGATTGGAAGACGATTCTCTAGATAATGTCCAACGGCTAGTTTGGAAATGGAGGAGTATTTAAGAAGACTAAGGACCGATGAGCAAAAAAAAGAAATGGAGCGTAGAATTTATAATTCCAAAGTCTGAGCGAACTTCAATCATACATTTGTCTTTGATGAGCTTAAATGTTTGTAATCGTGAGAAAAATACCAAAAGAGTAACTTAGTGAGATAGTTGATTTACCACTGAGTGTTTGCACTCAAAGTTGTAATCTCTTGTTGATCATATAGTGGAATCCAGCCAGAAGGCTGTTAGCGTGAGAGAGTGAACGTAGGCTTGATCTAAACCGAACCACTATAAATTTCGTGTTCAACATTCTCTTTCCTTAACTCTTCATGTATACTTACAGGTTATTTCAGAAGTCTATTCCATCACATAACAAATTCTAAACATCTACCGGAAGTCCGGTGGCTCACTTATCAGACTATGATCCTTACTCAGACTTTGCTAGAAATTTATTTTATTCCGCATTTATTTGTCAATATTTATTTTAAACACTTATTCACCCCCCTCTAGGTGTTCGTACTAGCACTCTCATAATGAACCTGTTAGCTTTGGCAGCCATGTAATTCAATCATCTTGTCTCTCTATGCCCTCATCGAACAAAGGCAGTGGAATTATTTGTCAAGCCATCCATTCGATCATATGCTCAAATCTAATAGACATGTATTTCTACAAGACATGAACAATTCATTCTCGGTTACAACCTAGCCAAGGATATCAATACAATATCATGATTAGACAATTTGTGGCCAAAATGATCATATAAATTTAATTGGTAAAATGTGAAAAATGTTTACGATCAAATTGGTATAATTAAAAAGTTTAAGACTGAATTGACCCAAGTTTAGTAGGCTTAGAACTTTTTTGTAATTGTCTAGAAAAGTTGGACTCTCAAGGCAAATATCAAGCACTAGTAATAAGAGTTTTCTAATTATCTAAAGCAGAATGATGAAAATCTTATAGTGATATTACAATGTTTAAGACTTTTTATTTGTTCAAGCTCAATTCAGAAGCTTTTAATCCATGAGATGCGTTACAAGTGCAAATGAAGGATGCTTTCTTTGTATGTATATGACAATCAAGGATATTATTAACGAGAGGAAAATCAAAGGTTGCTTTCTTTGTATGTATTTGACAATAAGAGATTATTATTTACCAGTTTGTCCCTTCATGAAATATCCTTGTAAAGTTCTCTCATTTGCTTAGTGTAGACGGTGAAAGGGGTAAAATGAAAAGATTCTTCTTCCCCACACGCATATGCGCGTAGGGTTGACGTTGTTGTTGAGTGCATCATCTGATCTCCATCTTTGGAATTAGAGAAGATATGTTCAAATTAGACGAATTGCATGTAAACCATTCTACGTCAAAGCCACTTATAGAAGCTATTTTGCTGAAAAGTGTGGACGACCTACCTTTTGAAGTATGGTTCGATGTTCAACCTAAAGAAGTTTGGTTCGATGTCTGACCAAATGAAAACGAAGTATGGTTCGATGGGTGAATCGACAAAGCTTGTAAAAGGTCCTTTGTCGATGCATGAACAAAATATAAATGATGAGATAATTAAAAGCACCAAGATTGGAGACCATCGTATTTAGCCATATAAGGGGAAATTGTTTAATTAGTTTTAAAGATGTTGTACGGATGCTGATTTAGTTATTGAGTCTTAATTTTTTCCGCAATGTTTCAATGTAGTCATTTTAGTCAATTTTTAAAAAGAAAAAGAAAATCGTTAATGTGGCTATGCCAACAATGATTGAATTATCACTTCAGCACTTTTCAACTCAATGAAGGCCACATTTACCTTCAAGGTATAGATCAAGTGTCTTGGGAAGTTCATGTGCTCATCAGAGAGTGCAACCACTTGCTTATCAAAGTAAAAGGTCTCCAATTGGTTCATTGTGCGAGAGTTCAAAATAAGGTTGCGGTTTTGGGTTGTAAATTAGAAAGTACCAACACTCTTCGGGAACTTTCATCGTCTAACACATATCCGACACTATCCGACATATAGTCAATAGATGTCGGAAAATCCAATACCTAGTTAACTCTCCCGACACTCTCCAACATGTGAGTCGGGAATTTTGACATGTAAGTTTAGCATTTTGACATGTGATTCCGACATGTATGGAGTCAATTTTAAAAATTTTCAATAAATATGTATAAATGTATAAGAAAATAAAAATAATAATAAATGGGAAAGAAGAAAATTTTGGTTGTCTTTTTTTGGACTCTTACTTGCTATGACACACAAATCACCTCCAATTTTGTTTTTTTTTTTCTCTTCTCTCCCGACACGCTCTAACATGTGAGTTTAGAATGTGGATTGCTCATTTTTTCTCCAAGTTTTATGGATTATTGGAGTAGAGTTGAATCTGTCAAATTAAAACAATGAATGATATTAACAAATGGTAAATTAATATTTTTAATGAAAATTCATTCTATGCTATTTTTTATTTTTTTTATTTGTGAATTTGAATCAAATTAATTTAATTAAAATAATCATAACAATGATAATTTAAAATGCATATATAAAATTATACATTTAACATATAGCGTGTCTTATTTAAATTGTAAAGACCCAACCTAAAATATCATTTCTCTTAGTTAGGTTCCAATCGAACCCAAACCTTTAAGATTTATTATGCTAAAAAACCCACATGATACACTATCAATTTTTTCAATGTGAATGAAATGGTACTTCTTGCCAATAAAAAGAAAAGCATATTCATCATCCATATATTTAATTGAATTCCGAGCAATTAACCCTACAAACAAACAACTGCGTTATGGACATCTTTTGAATATCGATCTATCGAAACTTACTTTATGGCCTGTTGATTGAACTCCACATAAACTTAAAGATAGTTATGAGAGGAGAGTAACTATAAGTCGAGCAAATAGATAATAAGTATATCCAGCAGCATGGTGAATTCAAAGAGAAAAAAAAAAAAAGTGAAAGCTAATATCAAGATAAGAACCCATTATTCATTGCCAATGTTGAAATTGGAAAGCAGAATCTCCAGGCATGTAATGGCCACGACTTTACAATACAACGTCAAAAGAGAGATTTTGAATTTGATTACCAAAAAGAGAGGGCAACACTTTTGTCTTCCGCATCTAATTTTGGAGCTTGGATTGTGTTGAACTGATGTAATCTTTTGTTCACTGTGATCTAAAATACTTGGTCTTTTATTTTTACTTTTTTGGTATATCGAATTAAATCTATCCTAATTAATGACTAGTGATCTTTAACCCCGAGTATGACTTTAAATAATTGCCGACAACATAGGAAAAATCTAAAAATAATGGAATTGATTAGGAGGAGAAATTAATGTATGGGAAACAAATGTATCAATCTATTTGCTTTCATGAATACAAGAACAATTATTTTCAGTATAATGTAAAGGTGAATGAGCCTCAGAGGACCGAATCCTCTCTTGTCCTAATTGAATCGAGCATCGGGAAAATTCCCGACGATGTTTCAAGATCCTTCCGACTATCGAAAACCCATCCTCAAGGACTTGGCAGAGCGGGCGGTCGCTCGCCACGAATCGACGTCGTCCAATGCTCTCCTCTTCTTTGGATACAGGGAGGGCAAATGCAGCACCAATAGGTCGCTACTTGCTCTAGCTGAGCTCGAACGAGTCAACGTGGAGCTGCCGACAAAGAGGTGGGTGACATCGGCAAGCGGCTTTCGCGCCATTCCCCTGTCAACGATGGGCTTCTTGAGACACGGCCCGATGTCCACCGGCTTCGAGTCGATCTGGCTGGCAGAAAGGGGAGGGACGTTCTCTTTGTTGTCGTGGTGGGCACGAAGAGGGACGGCCTCCATTTCGGGTTGTCTGTGACAAATGAAGGTGAGAGAGAGAGAGAGAGAGAGAGGCAAATGAGTGTGGGCTTGAAGGTTGAAGAGAGGGAGTGAGTATTTGTAATGTTGGGTGCGGGTTCAAATTGTGGAGGGCATTTTTCCTTTTGGGTGGAAGGTTGAATTTTGGTTTTGGAAGAAGGGAGGGAGCTGGAGAGTTGAATTTCATGGCTCGGTTTGGTTCTTATTTCCAGTTTTTTTTTGCTTCTGACAGAGAGAGGGAGGGAGAGAGTGTTCAAACTTTTTGGGCAGGTTTAGGAGGAAAAGAGAGGGAGAGAAGGACTTTTTAGATTTGGGCGGGAGTGGAAGGAGCCAAAAAATGAATGGATTAAAAAGGGAGGTAACTCCAGCTTACCTCTCTCTCTCTCTCTCTCTCTCTCTCTCTATAGTCAAAATTTTTGGCTCCATCCAGGGAGGCATCCAATAGGAATGCACGTGGACAGAGCCACGTCAGCGGACCTTGAATTTACTATTGGACAAACCAAATTTTGTTATTTTGGAAATCAACCCATTTTTATGGTTTGGATTAAAATATACAAAAAAATTTAAAGAAATATAAAAGGTTATGTTTTTTTGTTACAAAAACGTTACTTCGTTGGTTCGTTGTCCTGTCGTTTAATCATATTGAATACCATTGTTCAAAATTTTATGGTAGCAAAAGTAATATTTTTTTAAGAAGAGGTTTCCAAAACGGTTCAATTCATAAGAGGGCAATTTCAACCTTGGGATTGAAAACTAAATCGATCCAAAGTCACATTTAGATTTTCAGAACCATTAATTAAATCATTTCTCTCTAAAACCAACTTAAAATTGTACCGATTGGGGCAATTTCAGCCGATTCTCAAATTGAACCAAATCCAATGCTCATGTAGATTCTTTCTTATCCAATTCAAAGAAGGTAAAACTACTAATTCTCAGTTAAACATTGTTTCATTCGTCACTTCCTTTTCTCAAACACTACCCATTTGTCGTGTCCATAGCCCATGACCATATCTATCTTAGAGAATCTTGTCGATGATGATTATATTTTCTATCTTTTGTTCGTTCATTCATTCATCCTTTTAAGCAATACAAGCGGTTTTTTTTATTTTAAATATAATAAATTTCAAGGCAATGATTTCCCGTGAAACAATGCAGCCCAAATTTATTATCCTATTCAAGTTAAACTATTGTCTGCCACCACCAAGGTTGCGTTACCATCATCTTTAAGATAGACTATAAAACTCTTTAGATATAACAAGGTAAATATATTACTTACTACATTAGTCACATTTTGATCATATAAGTCCTAATTTAGGTATTTCTATAAGGACATCAATCTTCTGTCTTATATATCTACATATATTAGAAGAAGATTGATTTCTTATTGTGCACATATGTACCTTTGTATATAAACAAATTATGACCATCAAGTACAGAAACAGTTCGACGAAGCGTCAAAATGCGCTTGTAAACCACAACCATCTGACATACAAGTCAACATCGTGCCTTAGGTTCAAGGATTTTACATATGACCAAAAGCATGAATGATTAATCATTGACCCCACTAAGAGCTTCCTTGTTGCCAATCGTTCTATGCATATCATGTTTAATAAACTTGTCCTAGACAAGCACTTGTGCTTTAGCTTGGTATCACAATATTTAATGACTTGTGACTCATAATCCCCTAAAGTATCCAATATTCAATGGTGAAGCTTGAGATCACACCAGTCTCAACAGGATCATCAATATCTTCTTAATGATCCATTGATCGGAAACCATTTAAAAATTCAGTTTAATAGTAAACTTGTCACACATGTTCTTAACACCTTATTGAATAGGTTATGTCACAACTAATCTTATAAAAGCATTCATATAATTGAGACTGAATGAATAACTCTTCGCCATTAATGACATGTTTGTAAGATAATGTTATGACCTATTTAATTATTTTCTTATGCTTCCATTTGTGAATAAATTAATTTAATACAACACGTGTAGCACATAACATACCCACGCGTCACACCTTTGGTCATTTCAGGCAAATTTGGCCAAATTACCATGATTTTGAAATTGAGTTAATTTGACTTATAACCAGGTTTGAATAGGGTTAATTGGAACTTTTATGAAAGACCGATCGGGGCTTAAATTGGCACTCACGAATTGGCAGACCCATTTCAAACTTGAGCTGTCCAAATTGAATTGAAATTTTGATGTGTTACAAACCTCGTAATAGATCTTAAGAAGGAAATTATTCTTAAAAATGGCTAAAATTTAATGAATTTTGAAATTTGCCAATCAAGGGGCAAAATTCTTGGTTTGGTCGAAACTCAACTCTCGAACATTTTTTTTTCGCAAAAATTAAGAATAGGAAGTATAATTAAGCTTATAAAGGATTGGATTGAGGAATTTTCAAAATTTTCAAAATTTCAAAAATATTGACTAAAAGTCAATGCAAAAGTCAACATCAAATTTGTGAGGAAATTGACACCTAAGTTTAGACAGAATGTAATGAAGATTCAACTATTTAAAAAAAAAATTGAAATACTCTTTTTAGCCAAGAAACGGGCCCCATCACAATCAGGATGCCTAATGTAGAGTTTTTTTTTTTTTTTCTTTTTTTGGTTAATACCTTTGTTGGACTTGTCGGCTAAGATCAGGTGTTAAGAGTTGGTTGTATTCGGTTTGGGCGGGTCATAATTAGGTTCAACTCAATTTCACTCATTTAACTCACATTAACCAATTTATTTTCTATACGATTTAAATGATCCATACCCAATCCAACTCAAAACAATCCAAAGTTATCCACTTAACTCACTTTTTTTTCGTTTTTTTAAATTTTTTTTTTTTTACTCTCTCCTTCTCTCAAAACCTCCTTCACCATACCCACCAAGGTTGCCACCATCTCCTCCTCCCCAAACCCCAATCCCAATCTCTTCTCTTTGGCTCCCCCTCACCTCAGGCTCTCTTGCCATAGGCAGCGCCAGCTAAAATCGGGCTCTCTCCAATGCTCCACTCCTCCTTCCTGGTGAATCGCTATGCCAAATTCGCATCCTCCTCCGACGCAGATGAGCTCCTGCTCTTCCCCCTCCCCCTCGTTCTCTTTCCGAACACAATCCTCCCCCTCTGGATCTTCGAGTTCCATTACTGGATGACGCTATGCACCCTCCTCTAGGCCAACCTCGGCTTCAGCGTCGTGTGCGCCAATTCTATCTCAGGCACAACGGACGTCGAAGAGGTCGTCAAGCACAAGCACCTCGCTGATGATTGGTTCTTCCTCATCTACAAGGGGCAGGACGGTTCCGAGTTACTTGCATCATCCGCACAAAGCCCTTTCTAGTCACGTGAGTTGATTGGCTCGAGGATAGGTCTTCTAGTGATGCAAGCAACGATCTGGAGAAGATGATAGCAACTGGCGAGAAGGAAAGTGCAAGGAGGGAGGGAGAAGAGAGTTTGAGCCCTAGAGGATTGGAAATAGGTTCTAAACTGAACCCCTCTAGACCCATTTATATAATACTTTAAATTTTAATACCTATTAAGGGTAGACTCTTTATATTGGAAGTGACCTACATATGATTCACATCAAAATAAAATTGAATTATACATGGGTTTAAGACTAATTTTGATTGCTGTTGATATCTAAATTTTAGCGACCTAAAAAATTCATTTATTTTGTAGAAAATTATGAATTATACTATCCATAATTGAAATTTCCAATATATTATCCTATCCTATCCATAATATCGACTAGCATTTTAAATTAGGGACTATTCCCTAATTTCACATTGTGCCATAGTCATCAATCCGATCTCACGCCCAAGATACGACTCGTGATTGCACAAAAAAATTGTTAATCTGATCTCACGCTTGAGATACGACTCGTGATTGCACGAAAAATTGATAGTCCGATCTCACGTCTGAGATATAATTTGAGATTTAGTGAAAAATTGTTCAATCCAATCCCATGTCAGATATACGATCCGTCAATTTATTTTTAAAATTAAGTGGACATGGTTGATATCTTGCCTGATTTGTTACTGTGTTGTTTTTTATGCCTTTGTTCGAATTGCTTTTGCTTCCATAAAAGAAAACCTGAATAAATATATTTGAGTTGAATTAGGTTCATGCTAAAATATTGCCTGTTTTAGGATAGTTTGTATATTTAGATTAGGAATTTTATTTATTCCGAATTTTAGAAATAAAAAGTACTAAAAACATTAATTTATGATGTTAGATTTTCTTCTCATTAATTTAAATTGCATGTTTAATTATGGGGCAATTTTAATTTCGAATTTTATAAAAAGAGAACATAAAAAATATCATGCATGTGTCATCTAAAATTAGGTCATCCCTTGCACGTCATCTAGTCATTGCATGTTTAGGATCATTTGAGTGCGTGACATATAAGGATGGTGGTATTAATATTTTCCTGTTATTAGATCATGTTAAATAATTAATGACATGTGACATATAGTTTGCATAATAGGTTGCATGTTACATGCCATTTTAGCTAGGCATTTTTCTATATTATTGTATTGCATTGCACATAGATTATGTTTTATTTAAGTAAGTGAAAATCCAAAAAAAAATAAAAATTAAGTGATTGTGTGTTAATTAAAAATTATATCTAGGTTGTTGATGTGATTTTCTAACTAACATTATAGATAATTTCGTTGTTGTGAGGTAAGTATTTCCTTCCTGTGCTCGCAATTTATTTACTGTTTTGCTTTATTGAGTGTTAAATAATGGTTGCGTTCCCACTTGATTACCTCACATGTTAGGAGTAATTAAAATCAATGCAAGCTATCTGCAAAGTATTTTTTTTTTTTTTTTTGAAATAGAAGAGAAAATGTACCAAAATGGCGTTAGAGAAATCTAGCGTAATCAAATTCCCGAACTCATTTAATCTCTGGCTTGTAGAAGTGAAATAATACTATCATTATTTTACTTGGGTTTCTAATTAACCTACCAAAACCCTAGGTGGTTTGCCCAAGGTAATCAAGTCCCCGAGCTTGGGAGAGTTTGAGCTAAGTTTAAACTTAGTAATCCATTAGCCAACCTCTAGGTGGCTCGCCTGAGGTAAGGTCACAAGCATATTATGGTAATGTTATGTACCGTTTAAAAGGGAAAATGACATAAATCATCCCGAATTTTTGCGCAATATGCAATGTCATCTCCAGACTTTTGATTTGTCCAATGTAATCTATGAACTATTGATAAGTATTCAATGTAGCTCTTCAATTTGCTTAAACGTCAAATCATGATATTATTTGATAATGTGGATTATTATGTGCTAAGTTGGACTTTTAACAATGATGAGTCAACATGTCCATCTTTTTATTTATCCACTTTAGGCATTACTATGTCTATTATCATTTGATGACATGGATTAGTCATATCCTGATTTGAGATGAAAATTTACTTGGATAATTCATGTGTAACTTTTTTGGTTGTCTACCGTTCAAACTTAATGGATAAGAAGTCATATTAGTAGATTATGTTAACTTGAATTAACATAATGACAATTTTGTATTTTTTTTTTATATTGTTTAGGGACTGGATTTAATATTTACTAATTATTTGGAGATCATATTGAATAAATGAAAAATCCAGCAACGATGTTGCGTATTAGACTCAAGTTTCATGAACTATTTATATAATTTTCTGGTTTAAAAGGTTACTTGATTTAATCGGCAACAACTCACAACTGACTATTGAAGAGTCAAAATCAAAAGCAACTGCTTTAAGTTGGAGACTTTCGAATACCAAATAGTGACTTCAGTGTAACGATAGCTTGATCCTACCAATGATGACCTAAGTTCGAATAATAGGTGCATTTACTTAAGAAATCAATTCTGTGTGAACCAAACATTTTAGTCGACGTCCCATTGATTTGATTTGTTATTTCCCTTCCATGTTCCGGTGAATCAAGTAGGCTCCACATGTAGTGGGCAACACACAAAATTCTTGCAACGTAGCTATCTTCTTTTTGGCTAACAAAAGAGTAATTCATTCATGAAGCAGATTCAACATCACATCAAGGTAGCTTATTATAAAGATTAGCCTCAAGCAACTTATGTAGAGGAGGTGGGGGATAAGAATCCCAGACTAGGTTGCTCACCTCCCTAGCAACCCAATTTGCACGTTATTTACCTTTTATACTAACTAAAGACAAGGTAATACTGTGGAGATCTTTCTTCGTTAGCTTTCCAGCTTCCTTCCATTTGTCCTGCAGTTGTAAATTTGTGAATTGTGGCAGCATCATTTTCAACACAAACGTTCCAGCCTCCACCTACTTAGTTTAACTACACCCGTGCCATGCGTTGCTCACTGGTGGTCTTAGACTTGGTAGACCAATGGCCGAAATTTGAGAATGTTAAGCATGAATTACCATTGGATAATCAATCGGCAAAGCGGACATTAACGAGTGGATGGACATTTCCAATAGCCCCAAAACATACAACAAATGTCAATACCCATACTAACGAGCGCCAAGATGGATAAATTGATGTCTAATTATGTTAACTTGTTACCCAAAAATCTGATTAAATGAAGTAGTTAAGTTTGTCTTCCATGGATTGGCAATTTGTAGCAACCCAAGGTTATTGCGTATAATTCTATGTTCACTTCTCGTTCTAACTAGAAGTTGTTCAACTGATGCTTCTCCTTAGTCTCTTTGTCTTCCTCGATTTGGTGATGCCAATGCATGACCTTGCTTGCACCATGAAAATAGAGAGATCAACGTGGTCGTCATTAACATCAATCCGCTCTGCCAATAGAACAGTGACCGGACTTGAAGGGCAGTAGCTGAAACTCCCGCAAGTAATTGCTCTGAAGCATTCACTGGCTATCTGAACTTCCATAAGCTTCTGGCATTTCATCAAATCCATCTCCTGATAGTGGATTAACAATGTCATCAACTGAACAGTATCTTCATTCAAATAAGTACACGAAAGTTTTGAGTCTCATGTGATCCTTACCCTTTGATCTTGACCGATGATTTGGCGGATGTAGTTAGTGAGACACACGGTCGATGACAATGTAAATACACTGTCAAATCCACATTGAAAAGCCGATGCAGCAATAACACTTGGCCTAAAGTCCACAAAGTTGATATCTGAAACAATTTGGTAAGTCTTTCAGGTGGCTTCAAATTCTATGCTTTGCTTATGAGGGGTTTGAAAGTTCATGTTATTCTCAGATTATTTTGGATAATAGCTGATTAATTATACATTGGAGTACTTAAGGTGAACATAATGTACTTGCGAAGTGTGATTTTTCCTTTTACTGTTTTGGCCATCAAGGTACTTTGAATTAAAAAGACCAGATGCTATACCCAGAAGCGAATGGAGGAGCAAGTCATTGACTTTTGTAATGAACTGCTCTTGAAGATGAGATGTCAAGAAGTCACTGTTACACGTCAGCAGTTCCACGTAGGAATATGCAGTGATGGGACCCAGACGCCATCCTAACATCTGGAGCAGCATCAACTCCATCCGTTGGATGGTGCTTGACTGGAAAGAATGGTCCAGATCCTCCATCTTCACGATGCATTATCAATTGGTAAACAGCTCAAAGTAGAAGGAAACCCTCAAAACAACCAGATTAACGGGCATATACCAATGGGATGATAATAATCGTCACCTGAATTTCATGTAACGAAAGTGTGCTAAGGGTCTCGTTGAACTTTGATGCGACCGATAAGCATGCGATGGACAGTAATTCCACAATCCAGTGTTTCCATTCCTGGAAATTCAACACACAGGAGTAATGAAGAAATGAAGATATCGATGGATTAGGTGTACATCCGATCTGTTTGAGACCTTGGAACAACATAAAGGTTTTGGTGGCTTTAGTCTCGTTTCTTCATTGAAAAACTAACAGTCTATGCAATAAATGACACGATAAAGTAATTTTGTTGGAGCATATGAGATATCTAACACTAATATGGGTTCTATATGCTTACAAAACTTTGTGTAATGCAGGGTTGATAAATATGGGAATGGAACTATGTCCTATTTGAGAGGATAGTCGTCCCTTGGGAAAAGTCAAGTCGTCATACCCGACCGTAAGAAAAGATAAAAAAAAACACCTCCTACCTGGCACTTACAAATGGAGACGAATCGATCAAAGTAGTTCGCAGCCAGAAATATCGTACCGTAAGACAGCTTCAATCTACTTCGACACTGAGAAGACAAAAACGAAAAGGGAGAGAAGGTTAAGTACTTATCAAGAAGATACCCAAATCGACAACAAGACAATAAACTTGTTTCCAAAGTAAACGGTGGTCTATACACTTGCAACTCATCAACCTTAATGAGCCATTGCATGACCCTGGTCCTAGCAAAGACCAAACCTTTCGCTTCCAGACACTCTACATAACCAGACTCGGGCATGTAACCCCTCTCCTTCTCCAAGCAAATGGCAAGCTCTGCATCACAGTCTTGCTGGGTCATACCGAACCAGGAACCACCATGACAGACGTGCTCTGTATCGATCGAGTTCTCAAACGCTTCACGCGCGTGATGATCCGAAACCGAGTAAGGGCTCACGACCCATTTCTCATCGCAGAGCAAGCTCTCCATATCACTACTCGAACACACACACAACTGAACAGCGACTCCTCTGCTCTCTACGTACTTGATCGAAAAGGAAAGGTTTTTGTCCTCAAGATACTGTACAGTAAGCCAACTTATAGGAACGACAGAGTTCGTGGACGTGGTGGCTACAAGAAGAGAGAGGGAGAGAGAGAGTTATAAAAACGCCACGTTCGACATGAACTGCGGTAAATGCGAAGAGGCCCGATCGAGATATTTCTCTCGAGGGAGGGAGGGGGTTGGGGGAGGCCTTAATTTTTGACCGCAGTAGAACCAACTGCGTGAGAGCACGAGGAACGATGGGTACGATGATGACGATGGGGTTTTCGATGGGAAAATTCCTAGCATGCTTCACGTACTACGTGAGCTCAATGCACTTATAACCCCTGATTTTGACGCCCCCGTGTGGGGTCCACGTGGATCTAAGGGCTATGACGTGCTGGGCTCATTTGTGAACGGCGGAGGGAATAGTTTTCTGCTTTAATGCCGTGCATGCGTTGTTTCGCGTAAGCATGGGGAAAGAGCAGTGCTGATTGGGTCTGGGACCGAGGATGTTTGCGCTGGGATTTTTTTTTTTTTTTTTCCTTCTCTCTCTTCCCCCCACCTCGGGTGGGGCCCACTCGTTGCGTTCTTTTTAGTGCAGTCGCTTTTCACAGCTGGGGTGTGGGTCCCCACCGCCGTTATCTTCCCGCGTGGGCAGCTGTCCTTCGAGTCGCCTCCTGCTCATGATCTGATCATGAGACGCGTCCTTGCTGTTGCCATGGGATTCGTCCCGGACCGGCCCATCCAACACTTTCGACTCCATGACTGTATTTATTTTGCCAAAAATTAATTATTTAGAAGAAAATTATTTGTATTGCTCGAAATAATTAATCAATATTTTTTTTATAATTAACAACAATTCATATATAAATAATTTCATAAACAATGAAAATATTATTTATTTATTATTATTTTAGTGATACAAACGATCGATTTTAGGAAAATATTTTTCAAAATATTACTTTTTCGCAAAAGAATAAAAAGAGTAGAAAATCTATAAAAAAAGTTTCGAAAAATTAGTTAAAATTGTTTACGTCAGTGTGGGTTGTGCCATGTAAATGCTTGAATCTAAGCCAACAATTTCCTGCTAAAATTAGCCAAATTGACTATATTAGCAAAATATGAAAAGATTTAGAATTCAATTGGCAAAATTAAAAATTTAGGATTGAATTGGTAAAAGTGTAACGGGTTTAAGAGTTTTTGGACAATTTTTCCCAATTCAAGTCTCGAAAGAAACCATTAGACGTTGGGGTGTATACTTGGGAACTGGACCAGCCCACCCAGAAAATAGGGTTGGGAACCGGTTCTCAAAATTCGAAATCGGATCCGATTGATTATTCACCCAAGAATTGGTTCCCAGACCGATTTTGTAAATATAGGTCCAAAACCTTTTTTTTCCCCTTATTTCTATTTTTACTTTCGTAATCACACGACGTTTTTCCTCTTGGCTCTCTTAAACATGCATAGCACTCCTCCTTCATCGTTCCTCTTCCTCACTTGCTTTCCTCCCTCATCGGCTCCCTCTCGCACCATCCAATGGGCGGACGGTGTTCGTCGCCACCAAATTCTTGTGTACCATGTGGATTGGCTCGCCTAATTTCTCTTTTGTAGGAAGATTTATGCTTGTATAAATGAGTAGCTTCATGTAGTAGTTGTAGGAATAAGACTAATATTAAATCCATATTTATTGCTAATTCTTTGCCTTATAATTTTATTTATTATATTAGCCTTGTAGATCCTTAATTTTTCGTTTAATCAAAAAGTTAATGTATTTATTTATTATAAGTGCTTAATGTTTTGATACAAATTAGGAGGATTACGTTATTTTCTCGCGTATTAATATAAAATTCGAAGTTGTATAAGATATTGTGAGATTGCAAAATAGGTTCCAATGGAAACAGGGTTAACCCTAGAACCGAATCGGAAAAACAGGGTAAGTTAGATACATGGTCCAATATAAACAGGGTCGGGTACATGGTCCTAAAAAGGGGAACCGGTTATAATAGGGTCGGGTATAGGGTCTAAGTCTAGACCTTACCCACCCTGAACCCGATTACTCCTAATTAGACGAACTATTTTCTATTCTCGAAAATCAAAATCTAATATTTACTTAAATAATCAAAACACCCAAAAATAATGATAATAAGAGAAGCATTCTAAGTTTCTCACAGTAGAGCACCCGCGTAGCCAGCAAATTTTCTAACGCTGCTACGCACTTTTTGGTCTGCTCTGCTCTGCTCTTGCGGCCAATCCAGCGGGGCCACCCCCAAGAAATGCGACCGACACTATACAATCTACAGTTTATAACCATAAAGCAGCTTTATATGTCCAAAAGCATCAAACATTCAACAACATTTTCCAGGGTTCATGTTTCTGTCGTCTCTCGCTTCAATGTTTTGACTTCTTGAAATAGAGATCGGGGGTGTGTTTGCGTTTTCCTCCTAAACGCGTATGCGCTTGAAAAGATAACGGAGGAATCACACCATTCCATGATTCCTCTTCTTATCCACTTTCACCTTTTTCTTTCCTTCAGTCTGTTTCTGTTAGAGATCCTCTTCTGGGAAATACAATTACCATTCTCGATAGCATTCATGAGTGAGAAGTGAGAGCACAGGACCCATTCGATTATAGTCTGAACTTTTGTATTTTAAAAAGCTAGCATACTTAGAAAAAATGCATGACAATTTATCGAGACTAGCATCTATGAACGATAACAAAAGGGCATGGAAGTTGAAGTTTACTTTAGACGGTGCATGGAAGAATAACTAAGGGGCCACAGGTATCGTTGCACAATTAGATAGTGTTGGAGATACGATTTCTTACCCTGGTGTGATTGAGTAAATCAATTTAGTTAGAAGTAAAATCATGAACAATTAGCAAAATATCTTACCATACATTTTATTATAAATTGAGTCTTATACATACAAGGTCTCTATTATAAAGTAATACACTTTTTACAGATTTTCCTAATATCATAATGTTTCTTAGCCTAGCTTCCGCAAGCCATTATGATTACCTTTTGTTTTTTTTTATTTTTTTTTTTTTTTACTTTGCTATTGTGAAATCAAGCTAGTCCGCAAAACAAAGTCAATATTCCGATTTAGGATTCAACAAGTAAGCAACTTCAACCCAAAAAAAAAAAAAAGAAAGGTAGACAACTTCTTTTACCTCCTTTCTTACCGATACCATGCCCAAAAATCAAATCTCAACATCTGGAAAGTCAGGATCCAAACGCACCAACATTGGAATGAGTGCTTGACTCACCTTCAAATTCAGGTTCGAAGCATGTTAACCCGACCCAAGGAGATCAAGGTCTAGTTCGGCAACCCGGTTCGAAATAGCCTGATCAAACCCGGCCCAATCAGGAATACTTTGTTTCCGCTCAGCCCACTCAATGGCCTTCCGTCCAGACCTAGCCCATTTAGTGGCTAGCTGTCCAAGCCCAGTCCGGAGGAGGCCCATTCAACTCAAGCTCTCGGCCTGATTAGTTCTTCCCAGGTCAAATGCCTGAACCGGTTTCATCCAATTTGGGAGCGAATCCATACCCATCTCTTCTACCACTAGCGATCAGCCCGAGCCTGGCAACTCGTTGTACACCTCGACGGTCAATGGATCGGAGCTGCGTCTCGTCTCAAAAGCTCTTTGGACGAGAACATTATTCAATCTTGTCCTATGCAATCCAAACAGCTCCTCGAACCGGTTTCATCGGATTTCGGAGAGAATCCCTGCCTGTCTCTTCAACTTCGGTATATTCCTTACCCATTTTCTACCACCAGTGATCGTGCCGTAGCTTGACGAACAGTTGTACATCTTGACGGTTGAGGGACCAAAGCTACATCTCGTCTTCCAATATCTCTCACTCTCAGGACCAAAAAATCACTCAATCTAGTCCAAGGAGTTCGAAAGACAAGGACTGTTTCCTTGATGGAACTGTCCTATTTTTTATCAACAAACGGCTTGCACGACACTGGAGGAAAACATCACAGAGATTGCAGCTAAGCTCCCTCCAATAAGGACATGAAGGCCATGTGGGAGAACATCAAAGAAATATATGACAAGCTCAATTGGGAAAAAAAAATATTCACTCATCTAGGTGGTGTTCAAATTGAAGCAAGGCAACCTCGCCGTTGTCGTTTGCTTCAATCAACTCTCAGATCTATGTGATGAGCTCGAGGAGGTCAAGTAAAAGCTAGAAGGATCCGAATCCACACTACTTCGAGCCATCAAACAAATGGAGAATGTGACTCATTTTTCACTCATTTTAAACAAGAGCTACTTAACTTTTAAGTCTTATATGTTGGCCATGGATTGTTGGAAAATATGACTTCAAATCAATAGAGCAATTAAAGCTGGATTTTGAGGTGTCATATCACTTTATTTATGAATTTATTTGCCCCTCAATGTTGCTAATAGTTACAAGCAAATATCCTTTAGGACACAACAAAATCTCAAATGAGAATATTAGATAGCAATTCTAATATTTCTCCAGGGTCTCTCTAGGATAATAGAAAGAATGACTGTAGTTTTGGAAAGAAGACTCGAAAAATGAATTCATACTCATTCACCCAAAAACTAACATATATAATATAAATCAGTCTTAAAAAGTATAGGCAACTCTTCATGAAAGTTTGCAAAGTGAACGAATGTATCTTTTCGGAAGAAGTTGCAAAATGAACAAAAGTGTCCATTTGGAAGAAGTTGAAAAATGAACAAATGCAATCATTCGGGAAAGGTTGCAAATTGAACGAGTATCATTTCCAAAAGTTGTTTTTAAAAGACACAAATATAAAAA
This sequence comes from Eucalyptus microcorys, assembly GCA_014182515.1. Taxonomy (NCBI): domain Eukaryota; kingdom Viridiplantae; phylum Streptophyta; class Magnoliopsida; order Myrtales; family Myrtaceae; genus Eucalyptus; species Eucalyptus microcorys. Next base: position 12,432,578 of record CM024562.1, on the reverse strand, counting down.
TTCAGAATAATAAAAATAATAAAAATAATAATTTTTAAAATAAATAAAATTTCCAAATTTCCAAACTTCTTAATAAACAAAAACAACCTTTGAACAAATAAAAGTTAAAACGATAATCGTATGGAATAAAATAAAAATAAAAGAGGTTAGCACTAATTAAACTATGGGCACACAAGTGTGCAAAGTGCTAAATGCGCCTAATAATCACGTCAAAATCGCGCAATTATTCACACACCCGCACGCGGGTATTGTGAGGTCTAGTCCACATCTAATCTTTTTCTTTAAACATATTAGAGAACGCTCGCACTTATTAACGAACACATCTCCTCCCAACTTTCCTATGTAGGACAAGGAAAAACAATCTTTGTTTGTTTTACAAACAAACTTCCAACAACCCCCCACTTTATTTGTAAACTAGATTAAAAAAAATAAATTAAAAACCATATAATCAAAATTTCAATGAGATTAATATACATACATAGAGGTCTCTTTCGAGTTAAATTTTTACTTAGTGCAAGTATCTCGAAACTCTATCAAAGTGACAAGTAGCTTGGTTTTAAACTTATACTTTTAAATAATAGAATCGAACATACCGCATATAATAAGTTATTAATAACCTTTTGTTTCAATGAGAAGTTTTATATTACTCCGCACTATTATGGCCTTGTGCTTGATCCTGTTTCATGAGCTCTCTAGAAAGCAACTCTAACTTTTGTAAGAAAGCGGTACTACTTCTAAGCTCATATAGGTGAAGTACCTACCATTTGTTTTTGTTACTATTAACAAATTACAGGTTTGTACTATAGTTCATAAAGAGTTCAATTTAACCTACAAAACATAATAGACGATATGGACTTCTCATATCAGGGCTATGTTAGTATCAAACAATTGCATTTAGTAACTTGTTTTTACCCATTAAATCTTGTAATTAGTGATGTTCTAGAAAAATGTCGGGTTACTATTATTGGTGATTTCAATTAAAGGGTTCCAACTACATTTCTTGTGAGGTCATTATTAACATGTCTCTTGGTAAAGCCTTCATCAAGGAATCAGCAAGATTATTATTTGACCTCACGTAGACAATTGTTATGGTACTATCTTTAATCAATTGTCTTACATATTCATGTTTTAGACTAATATGTCTAGACTTACCATTGTAGGTGCTACTATAAGCCCTTGCCAAAGTGGTCTGACTATTACAATGGATAGAAATATGAAGCATAGGACTAAGCCATAATTTGGTATCCAACAACAAATTCCTAATCCATTTGATATCTTTCTCAGTTGTTGCTAAAACAACAAAATTCGAATTTCATTATTGAGTGAGTTGTATATGTCTGTTTCTTACTTGCCTAAGATACAACACCTTTACCTTGTGTGAAAATCCATTTAGAAGTGAAATGCTTATCTCCCACACTTGTAATCCAACTAGCATCAATGTATCCTTCTAATACAGCCATATAATTATTAAAGAACAATCCTAAATTTTTAGTTCTCTTAAGATAACAAAAAAATTTGGTAATAGCTCTCCAATATTTTATACTTGGATTACTAGTATATCTACTCAACTTGCATATTGAATAAGCAATATCAGGTCTAGCACAATACATTGCATACATTAAAGACCTTATAGCGCTAGCATATTCAAGTTGTACCACCGTTGTACCAGTATTACAATTTAATTTAATACTTAATTAAATGGAGTATTTATTTCCGATGTTGAAATTTATTTAACAATTTTTCAACATAATTGTACTGGCTTAAAGAATAACCCCCACTATGTTTCTTTACTTTAATACCTAACATAGTATCTACTTCACCCAAATCCTTCATTTTACTTAGTCTCGATAATGTCAGTCATGTTCGTTCTAAAGATAAGCATATTATTAACATACAAGCACATTAAAACACCATAGTTTTTAGTGAATTTAGAGAATATCCAATTATCGGCACTTTGTGGATGAAACCATTAGATAATATAACTGAATCAAATTTTTTATGCCATTACTTAGGGGCTTGCTTAAGCCCATAAAGAGACTTAATTAATTGACATATTTTCCTTTCATTTCTAGGAAGAACGAAACCATCTGATTGTTCCATGTAAATTTCCTCATTTAAGTCTCTACTTAGGAAATCAGTCTTGATATCCATTGGATGAACACAAAGATCATAAATGGAAGCTAGAGCAAAAAAAATTCAAATAGAAGTTATATGTGCAATAGGAGCATATGTATCAAAACATATATTCATTCCTTTTGTCCATACCCCTTGCCCACAAGTTTAGCCTTAAAAGCTTGGATTGAACTATTAGAACGATATTTTCTTTTGAAAACCCATTTGCACCCAATAGGCTTAGATCCTTTTGGTAAATCTACTAATACCTAAGTATTATTTGACATAATTGAGTCCTGTTCATCACTAGAAAACATGGCATCATTAAAGCTTTTAGGATCGTCTTCTAAATTTAATACTAAATGGTATTTATTTACCACGTTATTATCACTGTCTCTTTCAACAAGAAAACATGAGTAATAAATTAGGACCTAAGTATTTTAGTTTCCTAGTTCTAGTGCTTCTCCTCAGTTCAATCACGTCCTTAGAATCATTTGTTCCTTTCTCTTGAAAATCTACTTGAGTTTCAATACTTTTTAAATTATTTTCTATAATTTTAGAACTTGTGGAATATTTATTCTCCAAGAATTCAATATCCCTTGATTCTACAATGACATTGGACTCTAAATCAAGAAACCTATAAGCTTTATTGTTTTCGGCATATCCAACGAAAACACTCTTGATAGCTCTAGGTCCAAGGTTTGCTCTCTTAGGGTCTGGTACTTGGTAATATGTCAAACAGCCCCACACTTTAAGGTATGACAAATTTGATTTTCTATCTTTCCATACTTCATAAGGGGTTATGTCATTTTTCTTGAAAAGTGTTCTATTATGAATATAACATGTAGTAGGTAATGCTTCTCTCCAAAGATTAATTGGTAGCTTTGAATTTGAAAGCATACAATTAACCATTTCTCCAAGAGAATGATTTTTCCTTTTAGCCAAACAATTTTATTGTAGAGTATATGGTGCTGAAACTTGATAAAAAAAAATACCATGTTTTTCACAAAATGAAGAGAATTCATTTAAGAAATATTCTCCACCTCTATCTGAACATAGAACTTTGATTTTCCTTTCTAAATGATTTTCTAGTCCAAACTTATATTTCTTAAACATGGTGAAGGTTTCATTTTTCAACCTTATGAGATAAACATATAAAAACCTACTACAATCATCCACAAAGGTAATAAAATATCTTTTACTACCGTGTGTTAGCATGCCATTGAATTCACATATATCACTATGAACCAAATTTAATAAATTCGAATTACTTTTAACACAAGGAAATGGTTTCTTAGTAAGTTTGGACTTAGTTGTATTTAACATTTATTAAATTTTCCATTGAAATTGATCAAGTCTAACTTTTTAATATTCTTCAAATAACGAATATTTATATGTACCAACCTACTATGCTATAAAAATGAAGACTCAACAATATAAGCAGAATTATCAATATTATTATTGATACTCAGTTGATACATGTCATCATTGGCATAACATTTTTCTACAAACAACCCATTTTTTGACAAGATAACCTTGTCGATTCTGAATGATCACACACCAGTGCGGCCTTAAGGTCATGATCCCAAGCCAGCCTTACATGCACTCGCTCATAAGAATAGAATATGGGAGTGAAGCTCGAATATATTACTCATGAACAAGAGTGTACATCTGAAGGGGGAGGAGGGTCCCCTATTTATATATGAGCGGGTTTGATCCCAGCCATTGATCTCCTCCCGATCCAACGGTCGTATTCAAATACGTACAATCATTATAAGGCTATATGTAGCTTAAGAGGCCCTAAGGCATGGGGAAGCCAAGGGACGTCTGCCATGGGTCTGCAAGGTTAGTCCATGGGGAACCCAAAGGGTCGCCTGACACAACACCTGACATAAGGAACTAAACGGCCACGAGCTTGTCTTGTGTTGTGCATGGGCCGGTTCACATTACTCCTAGGTCGACTCATGCATCGATTGTGGATCGTTCTTGGATCGTTCATGGGCAGCTCATGGGCTGGCCCTTGTATGGGACACGACCCTATTGTTTTGGACAATCTTGGATCATACTTGTCCTTGGGCCATGTCACTTGACTCAAGCCTAAAAGACAACTAGGGAAGAAGAAAATAAAGCCCAACATGATGGCTCCAAAGTTAGAATTAAAAAAAATATGAGTTATAGACAACTACGATAATGCACACCTAGACAATAATGATGTAAGACTACATCCCTGCCTAGAGCCCATTTATTCATGATTAATTAATTGTATTTACAATCACGAGAGCATTGGCTCATAGGCTAGATGGACATAGATGAAGAAGGGGAAATTACCCAAAAAGTGCTTAACATATTGCACAAGTGCTGACTTAGTATAAATTTTTTCAATTTGATCAATTTAATCCTAAACCTTTGGACAATTTGCCAATTTAGTATTCTTAGCCAATTTTTATCAAAACCCAGTGACGCAAATGCCTGCCATCCTACATGGCACAGCCATACCGATGTGGATAATTTTTATAATTTCTGAAAAAAATATAGGAATTTTTTAATAATTTTTTTCTTTATTTCTTTTTTTTTTTTTTTTATTTATTTATTTATTTTTTCCTTCTAAGCTCGGCAAGGGCCAGCAACCCTCACTAGACTTTGTAGAAAATAAAAGGAAAAGAAAGAAAGAAAATTAAAAAAATCAAATAAAAATTATTTTAAAATTCATAAAATTATATATATAAATTGTCAACATGAGTGATTCTAACCAAAATTGGTTGGAAAACCTAAATTCACAAATCGTTAAAATAATTATGACTAAATTGGTTAAATTGATAGGTTTATAATTGAGTTGATACAAATGTAATAGATTTATGACTTTTTTTTGATGATTTTCCCGACAAAAAGTTTATGGAGCCCAACATAATAGTTGCAAGAAAGTACCTCACTTTTAAAACCACATATGGAGATTAATGAACTGAATATTCATATGAGAAGCAGCATTTCATATGCAACTTCTCAGGCGATCAGATGATGATAAGATTGATAAAAATTCAAGGAAGCATCTATTTTATCATGGAGATTGTTCATGAAAAATAAGATGTTCCAACTTAGAAATGGGTACATTTTGGGCTGGTCCGGAGTCATGACACAAAGGCCCAAAAACATGATCCGTTTAGGTTTGCTCAATCAATTTATTGCCCTTGAGATTAAAACAACCGTCCTCATTTGTTAAGGACTTGACTAGGCTGTAGCCTCTTAGTTATTAGGCCAGGGCTATGTACTCATCGTCAGTTTGAAATCAACCTCGAGCATACTCCGGTCAAGCAATGTCACCCTCAAACTTTGATAAACCTCTCCAATACGGCCAGTCCATCTGATTTTTCGCTGCAAATTTTCGTATGTACCATAATATCCGTCAGCTAAAGGCCGGACTAAATTAGAAAAATGAAGTTGGCAAGTTTGATGACGACGTGGTAACGTGTATGATTTGTTCAAGTGTTGGTTTCTTCTAAAGGTTTCTTTACTCCTAAAGCATGCGTGATTGATACCACTTGAAAAGAGTTTCATAGCTAAATGCCAAAACCTCCTTCACATCACGACAGACTTGTACAAGGTAGGCTAGACTTTTTTGTTTGCTTGGCCGGCCGAGTAATGCATTGCTAGCGAAACAGGTGTCTGGAAGAGACAAGAGCGAAGATCCAACCAGAGAACAAGAAAGTCCCCCTTCAGGAACGTCGCTCTCCATATAAGACGCCTTTGGGCAAGTGTCTATCGATTCAATTCTTCAGCTCGTCATGGCGGAGGAGCACGGAAACGCCAACACTTCCCAAGACCAAAACGGTAAATTTACGCTACTCTCTCTCTCTCTCTCTCTCTCTCTCTCTGGGCAGGGGTGGGCTAGACCTGGGATGGGGGTCGGGGTCGGGGTCGGGGTCGAGCTGGGCTAGACCACAGTGGGTGGCACCGTTGGCATGGTACGGGCCGTGATGGATTTAGGGCGTAGTTAGCATCAGCCCGTGGACTGGCACCGCACTGTCCGATTGTGTCCGTTCTCCATATAAGACACCTTTGGGCAAGTGTCTATCGATGCAATTCTTCAGCTCGTCATGGCGGAGGAGCACGGAAACGCCAACAGTTCCCAAGACCAAACCAGTAAATTTACGCCACTCTCTCTCTCTCTCTCTCTCTCTGGGCAGGGGTGGACTAGACCCGGGATGGGGGGGGGTCGGGGTCGGGGTCGGGGTGAGCTAGACCACAGTGGGTGGCACCGTTGGCATTGTACGGGCCGTGATGGATTTAGGGTGTAGTTAGCATCAGCCCGTGGACTGGCACCGCACTGTCCGATTGTGTCCGGCCAGCACGATTGGGCTTTTTCACCCCTTGAATTCATTGTTTTTTTTTTTTTTTTGCTGAAGAACCGGCCAATATTTTTGGCTATATGGTCGTTCGGCCCAATGGTTTCTAGATTGTTCCGTCAACGTGCAATTCTTGTTTGTTAATTTTAGTTTGATCCCTCTTCTCGTCACCTTTATTTCGTTTTTATTTATTCAATAAATAACCTAAATTTTCCCTACCGAAATCCTCAAAATTTTCATTCTCAGGTGAAAATTTCAATGTCAATCTCTACAGGTTTCACTCTACAAGACTCTATGTCACATCATAAAGTATGAGCAAAATGGAACAGGTAAAACACAAGCATAGCACAAGCACATGTCATAAGCACAGGCACGAGATGACCCAACTCACCAATTGGTCAAGCCAATACAAAATTAGACTATTGGCCATAAATAAGCATACTGCTAAAAGTCCCTCAAGTCGAAAGTGCATCGGTCTTCCTCAATTAATAAATTGATACTTATCACCAAAATTCTTCTCAATCTCATGATTTGGATCACCATAATTTATGCATGAGATCGGAAATTCATCACATCTCGTACTACACCAATCATACTTCCAATATAGAAAAAGCATACTTTCAAACATCAAATTATGCATCCAAGGTCAATCATGAAGAGCCACTTTTAACACATCAAAATACCCATCGCTTCGAAAATGGATCTACTTTTACTCCACTTTATATATTTTGCGCATGTAAAGCAAGGTTATCGTATGACACGAAGTCGTCCATGATGTCCCACTTCCTGGTAATGGAGTCCGCTTTTCTGACGATTCCGGCCGGTTGCTGCATTGTTAAGGAAACACTCGTAGAAAGAGAGGTTCATCGCATGAAACAGTGACGAGAACGAACCGTTCGTTTTCAGGTGGAGCAAACGCGGCGCCGAAGAAGATAACGTGGCCGGAGCTCGTGGGGTCGACCGCGGAGGGAGCCAAGAAGAAAATCAAAGAGGAGTTCGGAGATTCGATTCGTGTCCAGGTCGTTCCACCAAGCACCTTCGTCACCATGGATTTCGACCAGCAACGGGTCAGGTTGTACGTTGATTCCTCTGGAAACGTGGCACGGACCCCCCGAGTCGGCTAACTTGATCAAAGCATTTTTAGTTTTTCCTTTCAATTATGTCATGTTGAGTTCGAGTCAGTGTGCTTTCCTTTGCTCTTTTTTCTCATTAATGTTGAGATACGATCGATTTAAAGATAGGTCGTTGGTTCCGTAAATAAGGTACGATGTCTAAGTATCGATATCATCATTTGATACAAAGGGTGAAAAAGAGAACCATGAACATATGGTACATTTTTGGTACAAATCCGTATCTTAGAACAAGAATAAAAATCAATCGGTCAAGCAGAAGAAGGGAAAAGAGAGAGGAGCAAACGAATGCAAACGTGGCTACCCGCTATCACCTCTACCGGTGAGGATCGAGATAGGGGAAGTCGAAAGCGATGCGAAACTGTTGTCCCGGTTGGCCACAAAGGAAGACGAGCTCCTCTTGTCGAAGCAGGAGGAAGGGAAGGAGAGCTGGAAGTCCTCGAACCTGGATCCTTGGCCCGCCTTCGTGCAATCGAAGCCGCTTGGCGCAGTCGCGACCTCTGGCACGTCGATCTCCCCGTCCAAGTACCTCACCACATGCCTCATCGTAGGCCTCTCCATCGGGTTGCAATTCGAACACAACAGCCCCAGTTTCAACACCGCCATCACCTCACCCTCGTTGAACTCTCCCTTCAATTTAGGATCCACCAGATCAAGGACCCTCCCTTCTTTGTACCTCTCCCACACCAAATCCACCAGGACCAGCTCCTCCGGCCCGGCCTCGTGGTCGATCGGCCGGCGCCCGCACGCCACCTCCAGCAAGAACGCCCCGAAGGCAAACACGTCCGAGCTCACGCTCGCCTTCCCGGTCCTTGGCGTCTCTGGGGCCAGGTACCCCAGCGTGCCCACCACCCGGGTCGTGCCCGGGTTCGACCCGTGATCGTACAGCCTCGCGAGCCCGAAGTCGCCGAGCCTCCCGTTCAGCTCGTCGTCCAGCAGCACGTTGCTGGCCTTGACGTCCCTGTGGATGACCGCCTGCTCGTACCCCTCGTGCAAGTATAGGAGCCCGGAAGCCACGCCCTTCACGACGTGAATCCTCTGTTCCCAGTCTAGAGTGACCCTAGGCTCGTCGAACAGGTACTTGTCCATGCTCCCGTTGGCCATGTACTCGTACACCAGCAGGAGGTCGCCCCTCTTCCGGCACCAGCCCAGGAGCTGGACGAGGTTCCGGTGGCGGAGCCGCCCGATGCTCGAGATCTCCGACATGAACTCGCGGAGGCCCTGCTTCGACTCGTGCGAGATCCGCTTCACCGCGACCTGAATCTTGGAGCTCGACAAGGTCCCCCTGTACACTTTGCCGAACCCGCCTTGCCCAAGAAGCTCCTTCTCCTTGAACCCATGGGTGGCCTGCTTGAGTTCTTGGTAGGAGAACCGGTGGGGACCGATCTCGAGCTCCCATTCCTCGACCACATCGGCGTTCTTGATCCTCCGGACGATCAAGACCACCATAAAACCCGCAGACCCTGCAAGAACGATGCATAACACCGAGATTCCTATGGCTAGAGCTGTGCTGGGGTGATGCTTCTTCCCCGCGCCCGGTAACGGAGGCAGAGACGAAATCTCGAGAGCTCTCGCCGCCCCATCGATGCGAAAACTCCAACCCATCACGTAATGAGAGCTCGCGAGCAGGCCAGTCGAAGCAGAGAACCCGACATACATGAATTCGCGGAAAATCGGCGACAAATCCACGTTGTAGGACAGGATTGGCTTCGTGGGTTTCACTGAACTAGGAGCAATCGTCACATTGATCACCTTCTCGCCCGAATCGTAATCAATCCACGCCTGAAGCACCTTCCCAGACTTCAGATTCAGATCTAGCTTGGTCGAGTTTTCGCCGGCGGTATAATAGGCCGCCGCGGCGGAGGCGTTGGAAACCAGGCTGTTGATGTCGATCCCGATGTGGTTGTCGTTGATGTCGCCGAACTCGAAGTCCTGGACGGTGTCGAGCTCGACGGCGAAGAGGTGGCTGGAGGAGTTGCCCATGTCGCTGGCGTTGAGGAGGCCCAGGTACTGGCTGGGCAGGGCATGGAGGTCCCTGGCGGCGGAGGCGACGAAGGCGAGCCCGTGGCCGCCGAGCTTCGGGTACTCGGGGACGACGGCGAAGACGAAGGAGGTGGAGAAGGAGGAGACGCCGCCGCCCGGGAGCTCTTGAACCGGACCGGGGAGGGGCAGAAGGCGTGGCCCATCAGGCGGCCCGTCTCATTGGTTAGCCGGAGGACGCCGCGGCCGTCGATCTCGGCGACGCCGCTGAGGGTGATGTTGCCGGCGGCGGCGGCGCGGCGGAACCCGGAGAAGAAGAGGTCGGTGGGGTACTCGCCGGCGGCGGAGGAGGCGGTGAAGGAGGAGAGGAAGATGAGGAGGAGGGAGAGGGGAGCCATGACGCTTTTAGGGTTTAAGGATGCGAAGATCGAGACATGGTTTCGCAGAGATTTCGATGGAGCTTGGAAGGATGGTGACGCTGTCTACTGCGACTGGTAGACTGGTGGTAGCGGCTGCTTTTATTCAGCAGACAGAAGGATCTTGGCGAGAGAGATGGGAGAGGAGTCAATGATCCTCATCGGTTTTATTTTAATTTTTAAATATACATATATACATATACATATATATGTATACATATATATATATATATATGTATTATATAATGTTTTTCTCAGTATATATTTTCAATCGCGATGTCATGCTTTTATTAGAATAGGCTTAGGAGGGTATAAGGAGAATATAAATGGGCCGTGTTAAGGGAGACGAATTTCAACCTTATAACGTATAAGAATATAGGTAGAGTATATTTTTTTCATGTATTTCAATAATTAGAGTTAATGCTATGAAAAACCTTAAGTTAGTACACTTGTAATAAATTTACTTTCCGTCAATTTCTATTAAATTTTATCATCATATTGCTGAATTGGATAATAAGTGACAACTGACAGGTATATCAATTTAGAGTTTTATCCTCCGTTTATCATAGATATATAAATTTGTGGTTTTTCGTAGTGTTAATTCAATTTAATGGAAATTAACAAAGGTTTTGGATTTTTTGTGATCAAAAAATTAGTTTTGGTACATTTGTCATAAGTGTTCAAGTTTGAAATTTTTCATAACACGAACCCTTATTATTATTATAAATCAAGGATTTTGGTTTTTTATGCTTTGTTTTGAAGCACCGGCAGAGGGAGAAAATAAAATATGGGTGCAAAGACTTTTTAGAAAGTTGGATTTTCCAAAGGAAAAAGAAAAGCAGAAAATATAAAGTATTCTTCAACCACTCTATGTCTTTTGCTCCTCTCCCATTAATCATCACCATTACCATTGCTATTTTTGTTTTCAAATTCTAGGGAGGCTCAAAGTGGTGGGGTTCCGAGGAGGAACACTTTATAAATTAATTAGGCATCGGTTTGTCGCATGACCCACTTTCGAGTTGGACCGGACATAGAAATTGAACTCTATTAACTACTAAGCTCCAAAATGTTCATTGATTGTACTTTCGATTTTGTAAAGGAGTGCTTGTGAAGTAATGATTAGATAACTCAATTATGAAAATTTCATCACTTTGAAATAATTATCTGTCTTGCATTATGCTTAACCAATAGATCAAATAAGAGAATATTTCTTTAATGATAATGTTATCAAGTGTCTCAACGGCACTCATTAACAAGATCGATACACTTTATTAGATCAGTTTGATTTTCAAAATATAAATTATAAAATTTCTTTAATTTGTTAACTAATTAGTGTTTATGGGATAGTCGTTAATAAAATTCATAAAAAGAAATGATTTTATAGAGAAAAAAAAAAACTTAGAACTTGCATCCGAGGCGATGGCGGTGTTTAATGTCACTGAGGACTTTTTCCCCCTCATCTCTTGAGGCACACTTTCCAAGTAAGGTGACAACCTTGGAGGCCAGCGAATTTAAGCTAAGATAGATGAGTCTAATTTGCAAATCTTGTCCCTATTAGAGCACTAGATAGACCTGTGAATTTTTTTTATTGTGCTTAGATTTTTGGAATCAAATATGCTCGTTATTATCTTTAATTGTATCTTCACAAGCATTATTCAATTGATCGCTGGAAATTGACCTGCAAAGATGATTCATATAAAGAAAGTGCCGACCGTGAAATTCTATATAATTGTCAAATAATGCTACACATACTGGATCTTTATTAAAAAGGATCCAAATCGCATGGAATGTCAATGACTTTTAAATATCTTTTTTTGTTTTGATTTCTTTAGCTAATCAAATCGCAAAGATGATGTGGCATCCATATTGAGGGATGCGAGAGCGATAAGCAACGAGCTTCCGTAATTAATTTTGGTTAGCTCAGTCCACCGTGTCGGCACTAATGACAATTTTGGTTATTTGAGGTGACCTCAAGCACACTTGCCTTTTCACCTCTGGGTCGAAAAGTTGAGATCCCCATTCCCCAGTCAACTATTCCATCTCGAAAGAGCCGCAAGATTTTGAATTCCCATGGCTAAGATGCTTTCTTTTTTGACTTCTAATTAGGGGCAGATCGGAATTGAAAAGGTGCTTGCGGGTCGCGAACGTTGGCAGCTTTGATTCAGTCAGAGAGAGGTGCACTTTTGCATTGGAGTCGCATCACCATAATGCTCGATGCTGGAGGAGAGTGATACTCACGGTGGCGACTCGAGGACCTTTGGCTCGGTCTCGAAGCGAGACCACTTTCGTGTTCCTTTCCTTTTCATTTCTTTGCTGAATCAAGGACAAAGGGTGTCGATTACCCTCTTAAGCACGGGACATTCTCGCATGCTCCGATAGGTCCGCTAGATCATATGAATTTCATGTGGAGGCCCGCATGATCCAATGGATAAACAAATACTGGAATTAGGTAATTCCGATATGACTGATGATCTTTCTTTAACCTCGAGACGAGTATCCCTATTCAAATTTGGAGGCTATTTTGAATTTGATTGGGCAAATGATACATATAATTCATAGATTTTGGTTTAATGTGCATTATGGTCCATAAACTTTTAATTTGTTGAATGTGGTCTCTGAATTTTATTCCAATGTACAATGTGATTTATAAACTTTTAATTTGTTCAATGTGATCCCAAAACTTTTGATACATGTTTAATTTAATCCCTACATTTTATGAAAATGTTTAATGTTGTCTTCGATCTTGAATTAATGAAAAGACTAAGTCAAATAATTTTCATATAAGGACCACATTAAACAAAATAAAAATTTAAGGACCACATTTTACATAAGGTTAAAGCTCGGGGACTATATTGAACGAATTAAAAGTTCAATTACTATATTTGAATCGTTTGTGTTAGTATCCTAATCTCATCAAGAAACTAATATTTTTGAAGTTACTAGATTTCAATCATGTGCTATGTTGAGCATAGGAAGGGGTGCACATGATTGGCTACGCAGCACATGGATGAAGAGTCATGACTGCTCTCCACAAATTGACTCATTTTGACCTGTGTCCTTTTCTTAGTAAATAATCCTTTATAAAAGAGAAAAAAAATTAAATGTTTGTAGATGCTTTTGGCTGGATAAGCTCAGATTTCGACCAAACTTAGGGAAGCATCTCCGCTCCTCGATCTTCTGATCCTCGCTCGATCCGATCTCCCTCTGCTCCTAGTTTAGTTGTACTGGCTGTGGTCGTGTCTCTTTTTTCTATTTGTCCGAAAAGCGAAAAAGAAAAAAAAGAAAAAGAGTGGAACTTACTAATAGCACTTCAATAGAGCTAATGGTACTTGTATATTTCAAGGAAGATGAATTTAAATTATGAATTTGATTGGTTTGATTGAAAATAATCGAAAAGTTGATTTCTTTTCCAAGGATGTGGAGGTTGAATGTGTCACTCTGTGATTTGTCGTTGGATTTTCTTGCAAGCTGGCTTTCTCACAAGAAAGCCTACCTTTACTAAGAAATTCTTAGACTCATAACATACCCCCACCAATAATATATACCTGGTAACACGAGCGCTCTGTAGATGATCCGAAAACATGGCATTTTGTAATAGGGGTGTGCAGGAGAACTTGTGGAACCGCCGGAATCAAAACAGTTAAGTAAGTTTCACGTTCCAAAATTCCAAAACGTGTGAGAACAAGGTTTAATGTTTGGGGTCATATCACCTTCTACTCATCTTATATCTTGCACCTTATATATGTAGAAAGGTACTACTTATCACGTATAATATTTCATAATAAAAAATATGCATATTTAATTATTTATGAATTTCAATTTTTCCTATGAAACGTTCACATTACAATGTGCAAAATCTTATTAACATTTTCCAACTCCTTTCCAAAAAACAAATCTTCAACCCCACTTCGCCCATGGCTATGTGGTGTATAAAAAGCTTAGCTAGGTCTAAGTCGTCCATTCAATTGCTTTGATTTGAATTATCCAAAAGATGCCTCGTATTATATTAATATTATTTCATACTCTCCATAGAGTGGGATATCTTTTTTATATAAACTCATGGATTTTAACCAAAGAGTGAAGGTTCATTCATATTTGGCTTTTTACTTTCCATGTTATTATCATCGTAGGATTGTGTTACTATTAGACATGTACAAGTATTTTATCATGTAATCCGTTTATGTTATATGATGAATGTTAATGGCATAATAACTAAAATTAAGATAAATTTATTTATATTGAATGAATTTTTGAAAATAGATGATAGTGCATGGTACCCATGAACCTGCGAAACCACATGTTCCAAGTTTTAGGATGGTTCAACAACCTACAGGATTGATTTTAGGTTCCAAAAATAGGGACTAGTGCTTATGGGTCAGTTCTAGCGCATGGCAAAAACCCTACCCACTCTGAAACTTGCACGCCTTTGATTTGAACTTCTTGCGGGTGGATATTGTTGACCAACTTGGGAGGCATGAATTTTTCCATTTCTTTTACCAATGTAACCTATTAACTTGTGGGGTTTAAAATGCTAAACGCGGGTATTGACTAAATATGGAACTGCATTTATTTTTATTTTTATTTTTAAAAAAAATCTAGAACTGCATTGGGTTATAAATTAGAGTAAGGGGAATTGAGCTCCGATGTGGGCCACCAACCCATTTTCTTTAGCACGCAATCCCTTTGCGGTCGGAGCCACCACGCATCGAGAAGGGAAACCTATACACTAAGTCTTTTTTTTTTTTTTTTTTTTTCTTTTACATGATGATTTTCCATTTGCTTGCTTATATCATGGACCAAGGCATATGACACTTAATTTATATGTGCAAAGAATCCTGGAACACCCAATGAGAAATCCCTTGTGACAAATGATTTTAGCATGCATAAAGCATTTCTAGCACCGGTATAGAATATTAGAAAGTTAGAAGGCCACCGACAAAGACTCGCTTAAAAGTAGAGCGCCACGCCACAATCAGCAAGCTTGTCATTCATCGTTTTTCTTCTAGTGTCTTCCATGTCAGCTTCATTTGAATCCATTGTCTTTGACAAACTTGGCACATAAAATGTGATCTTCAAGATACATTATGAACTCCAGAGTTCAAATTCTGAGCCGACACGTAAGTACCATCGTTGTGTGCTACAGATTATCCCACTTGATGAAAGCGGACAAAGCCAGCGTAAAACATATTATTTTGTCAACATCATGTAAGTAACAGAAGGAGCATAAGCATTGTTAATCATAAACCTCACTACCAAATAGACCTTGGTACACACGCTCCTCGGCAATCAAACAATTACCAAGAGTACACCCGCTCCTCTCTTTTGGATAAAAGCGAATAGATTTCATTAGATACGAATTTGATAAATACCACATGGGCCAAATTCCACTAACTGCCCATGCTAACAACCTAGACTTAACTCATTTGTAGAGCTTATAGAGTATTTTGTGGGACAAATACTTGTCGACTTGGGCTTACATGAGTTGAGTCCATTGCGCCGTTGATCACGTGCGTCCCACATATGGACAATGGCTATGATGGTCTTTGGATTCATGGACCATGCCCCTGCAAAACTTACCCATGCCATAGTAGTTGGGCCTCTATGGCCTCGTTTGGTTCGGTTTTGGAGGAATGTCTTTAGGAAAATACAAATACCTTTGGGCTAAGGGAGTTTTGCGAAATGCGAATAGGTTTAGTGAATTGTAATTTTAAAGTATATTAGGAAACAACTTTGACCAAAATACTATTTGGTAAAAATTGCATTTGTAAATGACTTTTACTAAATTAAAAAAAAAAAGATTTTTGTAATTTTTTTTAAGTCTAGCCACTGATTGGCTAGATCTGGCTGCCGGACGGCCGGATCTGGCCCTCGGCTGCCTTCGCCTAAGGTCATGAGACCCCACGCGTCGGCCACCTGGGTTCACGAGACCTCAGGCGACCATTGCTTGAGGGTTGCTCGACCCCGGTGACCATAGCCAGACTTCAGGCAACCGCTTGAGTCGCGCGATTTAGGCCATTAGACGCTTGGGTCACCCCTGAGTCGTGCAACCTAGGTGTCGCCTGAAGTCTAACGACAGTCGCCGGGGTAGGCAACGGTTGTCGGCACGCGCCATCCCTTGGCCGGCGGTCATCGACCTCCGATTAGCTTTTTTGTGGGGTGGTCTTTGGAGAAGATGAACAGTAACCGAGGCCAAGACTTGCATTCTAAAACTGCAATTTCCTAAAATGCCTCGTGATCTGCTTTGAACTAAAGGCCTTTAAAGTCCTTTAGAGATGTAATTGTAGTTTCCCAAAGTTGAGCAAAAACACGAATCAAATACGTTTGCATTTGGCTAAGGGATTTTAGAGTACCAAAGTCCATTCCAAATGCCGAACCAAACAGGACCTATGCCCATTTCTCAGGGTTATAATAAGAGAAAAAAGAAGAAGAGTTAAACACTACGTTTTTTGGATTTTTATGTTCAACCTGAATCTAGATACAATTTGACGAGAGGAAACGGTAAGCATGAGTAAACTTGCAAAAATACACCCGAAACGTACATGCACAAAGAGAAATCTCTCAATTTTTTGCATTTTGAAAGAGGCAATATTGTTTGAAAAATCGAAAAGAACAAACAAATTTTTTTGCAAACCCTAGGCAGCATAAGAAACCTCGAAAATAACATTAAATAGTAAAGTAGGGAAAAACTACAAAAAAAAGCCTGAAATAATGGGAAAATAGACATAAAAATAGAAAGATACCTCAAAACATATTTGAGCTATCTTTGGTCGACCGAATATAACTCGGGATATGATAACGTTTATCATATTTGGTGTTTGAGCAATGTAATATTTGGATATTTATAAATATTAACCCGACATAATCTGAATAGAAATATCCCATTTAGGGGAGGATGCATCGGGATTGAATACATCTTCTGGCAAAAATTAATAAGAAAAGAAAGGTTACCGCGAAGGCAAAGGGGAAAGGGTTCAACGAGAGATAAAGCGTGCGAGCTCCACCACTTTTAACGTTGCCTAGCTGTCGTTGTGGGCCTAACATGTGTCGCCGCAATGGGATGGGATAGGCAATGTGCGGGGCCGTTCCTATCCCATCCCATTGCAGTCCTCCCCCTCTTTCTCACGCTTTCTCTCTGTCAAGGACCATCGGATCGACACAGTCCAACACTCTAGACCTTGGATCTAAGGCTTGCGACCTTAGATTTGAGGTTGCCGGCCTCAAGGGACCTTAGATCTGGTGTCACCTGAGGCTAGGCCTCGTGAGCGGATCTCAACGATGTGTGTCACAACGTGACATCGCTGCGGAACTAGATTTTGTTCTTGACCATTGAAGGGCAGTTTGAGATGGTGTTCGGATCGCACTAGAAGCACATGTTGGGTCTGCTCGAGCTCATTTATAAATTCTTCGGGTCAGCAATGAAGATGGAGGAGGTGCTGGAGGTGGCAATGGAGCCCGAGGTGAAGCACTTCCTGAAGCAATTGGGCTCTCTGTCGCGGTGATCGAGTCAGAGGTGAAGCACTTCTAATTCTCTAATTTCAGTTTTTAATGTTTGAACTTTTTAGGTATTTTTTGATCTTATCTTAAAGTGTACTAAACACCTGATAGAATTAGATCTGTCTACTTTTACTATCTATTATTTTTATCTTATTTGATCCCATTCCAATCATTGTTCTGACGACTAAACGTAACCTTGATGAAGTTTGAGACTCCAGATGATTGCGAAAGTTTTGGTCTGCTGATCAGGCGCTGCATGAATTCTTGCCCCGAGCCCATTTATCGAATTTTTGCTTGTCTAAACCATCTAGCTCAGCAGCAGCGTCCACGTCAATCCCCTTCCCTTGGAAAAAGCTCGCCCTCGAGTCAGGCTTAGGTTAAAGGATAAAATGGTTCTTCATCTGCAAAACAGGCATAAATTTCAGAAGACATTAAACATCGGAGAAATACACAAAGAACCTGGAAGGTCAGCCACATGGGCATTGTTCGTTGATTCTCTGCTTGATCTTGCATGGACCGGATCCTTGGCCCAAGCTTGCCATACCGACCCCATGAGAAATAGCTCTCGTTGAAGGAATACCATCACGTCATTGCCAACCTAGAAAACCCAACGCCTTCGGTTTCGTCCAGCTACTTCTCCGCCCCTTGTTTATACTTGTCATTGGCCTCCTCAAGCTTCTGTTTCACCTCGGTCTATGTCAACTGCAGCTGTTTCGCTAACAAGAACAGAGAAAATGGTTGCGCAAGAAGTGTAGCACATTGTTTTATATTACAGAAAAACCATTATACCCACCATGTATGAACCCAATGTCCAGAAGGTCCTTGAAAGATTGTCAGTACCGTGGACGAATGTCTTTCTATGGATTCATTAAAACTCTCCTTTAAATTGCAGCAATGATAAGGTAAAAACCATTAGATTACATGAATGTTGTTCCCCACAACAAATGCATAAGCAGCTAAAAACCAAGATGACCACACGACATGCTTATTCCTCCCCCCCGTTTCCCAGATGTTGACTGAATAATGAACATCATTATCTTTGGAAAAAGAGTAGTGAAGATTTTCTTATTGCTCAAATTGCATTTCCAAGAAGTGAAGTCCACATTCCTTCATGGGGTCAAGAGAGGAGAAAACCAATTGGAGAAGGCGCACAGAGACATTTAGAAAAAGAACAAATTAAATTTCTTAGGCACCTAATCTTTTCAGGTGCCCAAATCTAGCTAATCACCACTCTCTAACCAACATTACACATTGTTATTCAATCTCCATCTAAAGAATATAGATATGAAAAGAACGGAGAAAAAAAGGAAAGGAAAATCAAGATCATCTGTATCTAAATCAAAGCCGCTAATCAGACTCGTAGTAACACGATCGTGTATCCTCGTACCTATATATACAACTCAATCCAACAAGCACCTCCACTATGGCAGCCTCCGTCTTCTCTACATCGGCGAAGTGCAGCGTCTGGATCAGCAACACCCTCCCCTTCGTGTCCAAGCTTCCCGGCCTCTGCTTCTCCATGTTTCGCTCCGCCTGCCACCTCAGAGTATCCTCCGCCACGGGCCCCAGCCACCCCATCATCCTCTCCACTGCCTCCCTCCACCCCTCTGCCATCTCCCTGCCCCCTCCCCCTCCCCTGCCCCCGCTCCGCAGCCCCCTCAGTTTCGCCCTCACCTTCTCCCTCAGCTGCTCTGGCAACATCTCATACACCTGCCCCCGTGCCCCATCTCCCATGCTCCCCGGCCCCTGCAGGAACTGCTCGGCCATCATGATCACGTTTGCATACCGCATCGCCAGGCCAGCCCCACCCACCGTCGTCCGTGCCGCCGAGTGGAGCACCACGTTGTTACGCCGTAAATTGCCACCTGATGATTCCTCGCTCACACAACTATTTCCAGGCATTAGCCCAGCCAATAGCGAGGCCTTATCGGGCAATAGCAACATGTTGACGTTCAATTCACGGCTGTAGAACTTGGAGAGGCCCGATTTCTTGGACGTGGATGTGATGGGGCCTGAATTCGACATGTTGTGGCGTCTCTCGTCTCTATGCGTGATTGGTGCGAATGTCTCTGGGTGGACTCGGATGTTATTCTGCTGCTGCTTCCGCTTCACAGCGTTCGGCAGTTTGGAAATGTAGGGCCCATAGAGGATGCAGATCCGGGCATACACAACGCACACGAGTTTCGCCATTAGGCTGACGACCTTGTCGAAGGTCTGGTTCCAGAGCGACACATCCTTCAAGCTTCGCACCTGCTTCCTTTGGAAGGCGATCTTGCTCTCAAAGAGATCGAAGTTTGTCTTCTGCAATGGGTTTGCCTTGAAGTTTTTCTTCCATTGCTTCAATTTTCTTTCTGATGTCTCCATTTCTGTGAGTGATTCTAATGCCGAGTACAAGCTCGCCGTTGTGGAGAGGTACTTCTCTATCTTCTCGACAATTCGGTTCACCTTCCGTGAGCCGTAATCGAGCTTGCCAATGTCAATCAGCCCCTGCTTGAGGTTGGCATAGACAAGATCGAAACGGCTGAGGCTGCGGTTGGAGCACCGTGCGCAGAGGCGAGAGATGGCATCCACGGCGCCCTCAAGGCCCTCAAGCTGCTCGGCGCACGCGAGGTTGAGGAGGAGACACTCATCCCGAGAGTTCAGGTAGGCGACGCCCTCGGACCGGATGATCTCCTTCCGGAGACGGTTGAACTCTGCATCGGTGAGGGATCTGTAGAGGGCGACGAGGCGAGACATGGTCTTTGCGGCGTCGAAGGCAAGGATCCCGAGGATCATGGGTTGGGGCTTGCTGTCAGCGTGGAAGCGGAAGAAATGGAATCCGCCAGAAGAGATGGCGGTCGTGCCGGTGGTGGTCATGGAGAGACCCGGGAAATAGGACATGGTGGCCGCGACCATGGCCCAAATGGTGAATGATGATGACGAGATTAGTTGCTTGAGATTGTTTGGGCGGTTGAATTGTATACTTGTATGGAGGGGATGTCAGTGGTTATGAGGTTGTCACTTGTTAGGGTTTAAGGAAGATAGAGACAGAGAGAGCGACATGAATTTATATGGTGGTTTTCCGAGAGCACGCGCTTCGACAGTTGGGCTTATGGATGGAGAAACTCCATGGAAGTTGCTTCTTGCAGACTGGAAGTCATATGAGAGAGAGAGAGAGAGTTATTATTAGCATTGGCTTGACCCGAGATTGAATAATTTTGTCCATTCTAAAAAAGCATTGTCAAGCTCACATCGTGCCACCTGGCAACCACATTTTGAGAGAGAGAGAGAGAGAGGTTCTTCATTCTTGCAAGCTTGACCACTTCTTTTCTTAGGAAGAATGCAGGACTCTCCTCAAGAACTTTCATCAGCATATTCAGAGAAGCAAATCCATGTGTTAAATAATGGCAAAAAGTAAGAACGCCTTGTACAAAGAAATCTACAAGGTATTGAAGACCTACTGCCACAAATGTTGCAGAACTTGCACCATCTAGATTTTAGAAACCGCGGCTTTCTAGGACATGTTAGAATTTCATAGTATGTCATCTTTATATTTAGGACTACATCCTCTTTTGTTATTCCCTTCCAAGAAAATAGAAAAAGTATGCAAGGATACGACAATTCAAATAAGATAAGTAGGTGATCTTAGACCATGCATGGTCGTTGATTCTACATAATTTACACAAATAAAGAAATTTCCATGCTTAAATACTCCACTGTATAAATCGATAGCCAAAGAGGTATTTGATATACGTTTTGTTTCCATCCTATGAGCATTATTGTCATATTTGATTTCCAAATAAATGTGCTCAACTTGATACCCACTGCGTTGATCACTAGGCTTTTTTCACCAAACCAACAAAATAATTTTTTTTTGTATATAATAATTTACTTATGTACCTTAATGAAAAGGAAAATCCGTCTCTAAGAGTGTCATTTAGTTTATATGCTCAAATACATAGAACTCCATCTATATTCCGAAATATCATTTGATAGCGGAACGTAATTGTCAGATCAAACGCGGCTTCCACAGCTAAAGAAACGAGGTCATGCGTCACTAATTTGTGTAAACTCAAAAGGGAAAATTGACCCGGGCAAAAGCAGCAGGAGAGATATTTGCGAGGAATGACGTTGCGTCCGAGGATGGGTCACGTCGATTTCAGAGTTGGATCCACACGTCTCTGCATTCTTCTCCTCAATTATTTCCCACTGTTCGTCCAAAGATTAATTAAATCTCAAAAACCCATCGGGCATTCATTGAACATCTTCCTATAGGATCTGATCTGAACATTCCCCTAAGGTCCAACGCGCGTGGCGACTCCTTGCTTGAATCAATGTGTCATCACTTTTCTTCTGGCTCCTTGCGGGACCGATTGCGACTTGGGGAGGTCCGCCTGAATCATAGTCCGACCGGTCTTCGAGTCCTCCGCTGATTTCTTGTTGGACTCTTCTCCTTGGCCTTTCTTTATTCAAGTCGCCGAGTCAAGATTGCGAAGCACGAGCCGTGTTGTTGAAAGCACGATGCTTCCACCGTTCCACACTTCAACAGTTAACGGCCTTTGTCGAAGTTATCTGATTTCAAACCTTAACCACAAGTCTCTCTTTCTTTTCACACAGTCAATGAGTTGAGTTATACACGTTACGTTACGTGTGAGTTGTGTTAGAGAAGTCTCGCTTCGAAGAATCGACGTGGTGTATTGACCCATAACTCAATGGTTGGATAGGCTTGATAGGGCTCTCTCTTGGTGATTTATCCATGTGAAAGTATTAGATATCAAGTTTTTGTTACACTCCCAATAATAAATAGTAAAAATAACATAAATGATTCTTAAACTTTAGCTCAATATACAATATCATTGAACTTTTAAATTGTTTAATGTGGTTTTTGAAATTTAATTCAATATGTAATGTCATCTTTGAAATTTTAATTTGTTCAATATAGTCAATAAACTTTTGGTACAGTTCATTCTAGTCCATAGACTATATAAAAATATTCTATATTGTCTCTGAACTTATATTGTACTAAAGTTTATGAATCATATTGAACAAGTTAGAAATTAAGAAACAATATGGTATAATTGGATCAAAGTTTATGGATCTTTGTGCAATTATGCCATATGAATATATACCTTAACACTAAAGCAATCGTGCTTAAATGTATGCGCGTTCCTTAATTCCACTACTTAGAAAGTATTATTGAAGTTGGGTCCCGTGGGCGAGACTGAAACCAAGACCTTGACTAACAAAGTTTCTTTCGGTTCTTGTGCATCAGTTCAAGAAAATGTCAGAGGAGTCCCACCATCTCTTGCAATGTCCCACCGCTGGTCGTGAAAGAGAATTCGACTTGACAAGGACTGGGAACGAAAGTCGGATTTCCCGACTTGACTCGCTTATGCTTTCGGAGGTGGTTGGGTTTGGGAGCAGGTGGGACAAGAAGGGTTTCACACTAGACCTTACGTCAACCGAACATTATTGCGAGAAATATTAAGAAGCAAACGTGTGAAAGGAGAGTGACATATGAAATGGATCAATGAACAAGAAATTATTATCTGGTAAATCGAAAACAAATGTTAATTATTGTGTATAGATACCAAGAACAATATGGTGAATCAGTACGTTGTCACATATATTCAACCATAGAGGAACACCTTTTCGAGCGCCGGATTTATCATGTTCGACGACTTGAGGCCATTTCGTCCCACCTTGTGAATGAGTAGGTTTATAAAGATAAACACAAAATTGAATGAACGAAGTACTCAAATTTCGTTGATACTTTGTACAATACAAATTGAGAAATATCATCACCCATGATTATGGTGGATGGTAAAAATAAATGTAACGATTTTATCTACATGGAACTCTAATAAAAAAGTGGATAGGGAAAAATCTTTAAATGATCTACTAGTAGATGCTCTATTTGATATGTTATCTTTACGCTTGTTGTATAAGATTATTTAGTATAACTAGAGGTGTCAAAATGGGTCTTAGACCCATATATGATCCATTTAAATCATAAATAAGTTATATATGGGTCACTTAGTTTTTGAGAAAAAGTAGTTAAATGAGTTTAACAATCAAAAACTTAAGATAGGTAGGTCTTAAATGGGTCTGAAATGGGTTGAATTTAGAACCCATTTTAAACCAAAACCTCACAATCTCTCTCTTCCCTCTTTAACTTTATAAAATTTATTTATTTTATAAAAATCGAAATTATAATTATAATAATTATTTTTTTTTTCTTTTTTTTTTTTTTCTTTCTTCCTCCACCTTCCGATGGCCGGCACAACCTAGGTTGCACAACCTAGGTTGTACTGACACGCGACACGACATGACACGACATGTCGACACGTCATTTTTCAAAAATAGAAAATTCCGACACATTGGGACACGTTGTATATTAAATGAATATTTTTATTTTTAATTAATTTGATTCAAATTTATAAATAAATAAATAAAAAGCCAACTTTAACAAAAATTATTGATGAAACTAATAATTAACAAGAGATTAGAATGAACTTATTTAAATAAATTTATGATATTCTATAATAATTCAAATTTATTATTATTTAACATTCAATATTTTTATTTTTAGAAATCACTTTTTAATCTCATTTATTTTATTTTTTTGACCAACCCCTATCCTCCCAAAAAAAAAAAATTTAGTTCAATGCTTTTATTTTCTGATCCAAAAAGTCCCCCACCCATTTATTTCACCCTCTCCATCCCACGTTCCTTTCCTCCCACAATTTGTCAACTCCTTCTTTGAAAATTGAAATCACACTCCTCCACCCATCCCCTTCACACCAAGTCCCATCAAAACTCCTACTTTTAATTTCTTTTTTCTACTTTTCTTGTTAAAAGCCTAAAACTAAAACAAAAGCAAACGTGAAAACCCTAGTAGACGACACCTCCTCCTCCTCCCACAACCTCTTCTTCGTGATCTTTGCTCTCTCTTGGAATCAATCGCCTCCGGCCCTCCCTCCTTCGAAATTGCAACTGCAGCCGTAGCCTCCAGCCCTCCATGGCGGCATCGTAGTCGCGGCTCTCTAGGTCGCTCTTCCTTTAGCCCTCCCTTCCAATCACAGCCTTGTCATTGCTCGCGGTCCTTGCCTCCACTCCATCGCCTTCTTCAATGACCTTCGCACTTGCAGACTTGCCCTGGAAACCGATGCCTCTTGCAATTCTGGACATGCGTGTTTGAACGTGTCCAGAAGAGTTGACCACATGTTGGAAAATCCGACTCGCGTTGACCACGTGTCGAAGCATGTCCGAGCGTGTCGGACATGTGTCGGGGTGTTCGAAACGACACGGAAGCTTCTAGAATATGTCGATGCAACCTAGGGCACAGCAATGGCTGGCAATCGGCCAGGCAAAACTCGAGCTCGCTGACGTCCAATGAGGCTCGAGCCTCGCTGATCTGACGAGACTCGAACTCGTTGGGGTCGAGCGAGCTCGAGCCTCGCCGATCTAGAGAGACTTGAGCTCGCTGGCATTGGGCGAGCTCGAGCTCACCAGATTTGGTGAGGAAGAGGCCTCGCCGATCTGGTGAGGCTCGAGCTCGGCGGCGTCGGGCAAGGCTCAAGACTCGAGGTCGCCGGCGTCGGGCAAGGCTCAAGCCTCGAGCTCGCCGGCGTCGGGCGAGCTTGAGCTCACCGAATCTAGCAAGGAGGAGGCCTCGCCGACGTTCGGCGAGGCTCAAGCCTCGTCGATTTGGCGAGACTCGAGCTCACCGTCATCGGGTAAGGCTCGAGCCTCGAGCTCACCGAATCTAGCGAGCCTTGAGCTCGCCGGTGTCGACAAGCCGGGCGAGCTCAAGGCTTGCCTCGTGGCTAGTCGCCAACTGTCGTTGTGGTTGGCGGCCAGCCAAAGAAGAAGAAGAACAAAAAAAAAAAAAAGAAAAGAGAAAAAGAAAATTAAAAATTATATTCTTAAAAATAAAAATTTAAATAATTAAAATTTTAAAAATTTTAAAATAAAAACAATTAAATTCAATTTTTTTAAAATAATTTTTTTAAAAATTATAAAAATTGTCCATTAAATTTGTGTTGTATAAAACTATTTTAGCAATATCATATATATATATATAAGAAATAAGTTTTTTTAAGTTTAGTTAAGTGGGTCGAGTATAGGTTGAGTATAGGTTAGGTCGGGTATGGGTAAAAATTTTTGCATTGCAATAAATGAGTCATAAACGGGTTAAATGGGTCGATTTAGGTCAAACCATTTATGACCCGACCCAAACCTGACCCAACCCACCCATTTAATGGGTCTAAGTATAACCATGCTAATATATTGATATTTGGTTTGTTACTGCAATACTCCCTTTCAAACCAATCGTTGAGGAAGACCAAACCAAGTTTAGTTCATTATCGAACAAAGCTATCTCGAATCAATGGTCTAGTGAAAATATCAACAACTAGCGAGGAAGATGAAACATAACGAATCACGATAGAATCAAGAGCGACCTTTTTCTAAACAAAATGATAATCAATCTCAATGTCTAAGCATAAAAAACTGGATTAGTTATGGGATGTAATGCTGACATGTTGCTGGAGAAAAGTGAAGAAGGCTAAGGTTAGTATATCCCAATGTCACGAATTCAAATTAGTTCAACAGTTGTTGAAGCAAGATCGTGATATTCCGCTTTAGCTTTGAAGTAAGCCACAGTAAGTTGTTTCTTGGCATACCATGAAACACAATATAAGTTGCGAAAAGTACAATAACCAATGGTATAAGTGAATTCGCACCTAGCCAAGTGTGCTTGGGTAAAGAAAGTAAATGGAGAGAAGAACAAGACAAAATGCAAAAGCCAAGGTGTAAAGTACCACAAACATATCGAAGAATATATTTTACCAGCTAATAGTGAACAATAGTTGGGGCATGCATATATTGGCAAATGAGAGTTGGGCGGGTGAAGATAAGGTACCAAAGAGCGCTTATAATGCTTCAGAAATGAGATGGACTCATAGGGCTTATCACTATGTTTGAGTGCTTTCTTTTTTTTTTTTTTTTTTTTTTTTTATAGCACATGTTTGAATTATGTTTGCTTGATAGTTGGGAGTAGTAATTGGCTTGCATTGTGCCATGGATACTCAACTCAAAAGATATGAGACATATTTTTGTAGTGAGAAAAATAGTCCATTGATGAAGTGATTGACTTTCAATGCCCAGAAATAAAGAAGAACACCAAGGTCTTTTATGGAAAACACTTGACCAAGTGCATGCTTAATATAGTTCAATAATTATAGGAATCACCAATGAGATCTATATCATTGAAATAAAGCAATAGAATTATCTATGTAAATTATGTCCCCTATCTCTATGAAGGAATTATTCCATTATATTATTGTTCACTAATAATAGTGGAATCACTGGCGTAGAGTCAAAAAGGAATTCTGACCCAACACCATTGATCAAAGGCTCTAATAAATCCGCTTATAACAAATTCTTCAAATTCTTATAGAATATTATTTTTCTAGTAGAATTGGAAAATGTTAAGCACAAGCAAAATACGCAGTGGCCCATTTAGAAGTATCAGGGGAATAATATGAACCCAATTGCAATAAACAATAGTGATGAATCAACAAGGTTGTGAAAGAATCCATATTAAAAAAGAAAGTTGCTGAACTTGTTGAACCATAAATTAGGAGATTGTTTGAGCCCATATTGCACATGCCAAAGTAAGCACACATACACATAATTAGGACAAGATGAATCTAGGTGGTTGTTCCATATAGATAGAATCATCAAGATTGCTATGTCTAGACGTTGTTCTTAACCTTTACTTGGCAAATTTCTCAATCTTAAACATTAGCAATGGATAGAATAATGCGAATGGTGGCTTGTTTGACTACCAGACAAAAATTTTCTAGGAAATCAATTCCCTCCTCTAGATGGAAGCCTTTTGCAACAAGTCAAGTTTTCATTTAGTCAAGCAAAACATCTACATGTAGCTTTGCTTTGTATACCCATTTACATCCAACCACAATCATCAATGAATCACAGGGAATAGATTCATATGTTTTGTTGATTGCAATAGCATCTAACTCCTTAAATATAGTGTGTGACATTCGAAATATTGTATGATTGATAATAATATATAAGATATAAAGTTAAGTAGCTTGGAGGTTTGGATGACTTATGGAATTTCAAGTGAGTTACTAATTTTGTGACAATTGGAAAAGGGCAAAGGATGATTTTCCATGACCATAATCGCATAGAGTGCAATACTTTTGGATTAAATTGATAGATATTGACATGTACATTGATGGGGTAGAGTAATGGAAATTGATTTACTGGAGTATTAGTTACAAAAAGGGACTGATATGCTAGTATTTGATGATTTTCAAGTTTTGAATTTATTAAGTTGAGATTTTCCTAGTATCTGTTATCTTTCACTTATAATTTTAGTATGTTCAAAATATTTTCTTATTAATTAGTATTTGCAAATGAATACTGGTTTCCTTACCTATGAACTAATTTACTAGATATTTTGATAACTTAACAAAATATTTACTCTGAAAACCATATAATTGAGCCATTTGTCACTTTCTATATTGAACACTTCTCACTCAATTTCAACCAAGTGTTTTTAACTTCAAGCCATCATTACTTTAGTTTGGTTATTTATTCTTATCAATTGGTAACTTTTGGTCTTTTGAGTTCATTTCCCTTGGCTGTATCATTGGATGGAACCATATGATTATGCCATAAGTAACTTTTCCACTTGAACACATTTTTAACTTGTTAGTGCTATTATAAGTTTGAGTCCTCCCTCATTCATGCATCAAATATCTCCTTTTGACTACTCACATTAAGCCACTTGTAGCTTTTGGATTAGAACACTTATCTCTCTCTTACACATAGTGTTTAACCCAAGGTCATTACTACTTTTAACATTGTTACTTCTCCTTATCCTCTATAACCCTTGTATAGTTTTCTAGATACATCCCCTCTTGATAGTATATTTAACCCAAGGTCATCATTACTTTATCCTTGGTTATTTGATTGAAAAAATAAGTGCATTAGAAATTCTAAAACTTATTGCAAAAATACAATTAAGTCCCAAAACTTTCAAAAAGTGTAACCAAGTTCTAAAACTTGTCAAATTGATCCAATTTAAGTTCTTTAATTGTTTACAATTTTAGCAAGCTTTACAACTTAATTGCACTTTTAGAAAAATTTAGGATTTGATTGCATTTTCGTGACAATTTTTAGAACTTGATTGTATTTTCGTGATAAATTTTAGAACTTGATGACACTTTTAAAAGTTTTACAGTTGTGCTTTCAAAACACATTTTAGGACTTCCAGTGCACTTTGTAACTTATAAAATATCTTCATGAAGCAAACTAATTATGGCCATGTGTAGCATTTTTACTTGGCCACATCTCTTCTCAAGTATCAACACATGTTTTTAACTCAAGGTCATCATTATTTTAATCTAGGTTAATCAATCTTATTCTTTTGTGAATCTGGCATGGTTTACTAGATTCATTCCCCTTGGCTTATAAATAATTCTTCTTATGTCTTCAAGTTTTAAAAGAATTCTAAGTTGTTGTTGATTCATTGAGTATTTTATCATCAATTGCATGAGGAAGGAAAAAACCGTGAGGTGTAGTATGAAACAGGCCAAAACGGACAATACATCAAATGAGTTGATCTAGGATTGTCATATAATGGCTATCCAACCAAGCTATTTTAAGATTGAATGGACTCTGCTTGGCTTGAGAGGAATAGTTGACATTGTTAGATTGAACTACCTTAGAATTGGCTTCAAGATCTTTGTCTTTCAATAGATGATCATAGGATGCACCGAGGATGTAGAAGTTTTAGGCTGAAACTGAAGTTAAGATTCACTCTCCACTAGTTGTGGCATATGATGACTGTAGTTCTATCTCTAGGACTAGAAGTGCACGTTTGCGTGCGGAGTCAAGATCTGTCAGTGAACAACCATTTGAACAATTTATAGACTAGATTGGGGCATAGTCCAATAACCACTAGCATCTTTTGTTTGTGATGGCCTTAAAAGTTCAATTCCATAATCATCGCAATAATGTGAGAAGATAAGGCAAATGAAAATAATGCTCATAAAAATGTGTCAAGATTATAAACACAGCCGGTAGATTTGATGAAAACAATGATACTTTTTGTGCTTTTCACTATATCCCAAAATACACACAACAAAGAGCCTTGTTAATTGTTTCCATTGTGTAGTTACATATAAACTCTTGGAGTAATGAATAATTAGGGTCCTTGAATAAGACCAAGTATGAGCTTTGGTTGTTTAGAGAAGTGAAAGGAAGCCGATTGACCAAATTATTCACTTTCGTACACACTTCCACTTAATAGTTGACTAGCATAGAGATCTCAAGTAATGTAGCAAGCTCGAGTTCAACAATATGTCAATGTTCCTCCCAGCAACACCACTTTGATCATGTGTGTTGACACCTAAATTCTAGTCAAGTAATTCAAATTTTCATTTTTGTAAATGTATCAATATAAATAAACAAAATAATAATGAAAAGATAACAAAAATAAGCGACAAAAAAAAAAAAATACCCACCCATTTGTATTAATTTAAGCTGGGCCCACTATCCAAATTCCCTAAGCCCAATCGGAGAAAAAATCTATAAGAAATTAATTACAAAGAAAAAGCTGGGTTCCTTGTTCGATCTCTGTTCATGGTCAAAGACCATAGTCCCAAGATCTGCCATAACTGAAACCCGATCAAGCTATGGATCTTCATTTTTCAGCTCCTTATTCAATCATTGCAACAAGATTAGAGCTAAAGACTTTCTTCACAGTTTCTGGCTCATAATCGCGCCCAAGGCGACGTAGCTATCGCCGAAACATCCTTCTCGAGAAGCCACTGTTCAACTCTGTTTTGCAGCCGTGAAGATTAAAGTGACTAAAACACGCTTGAAGCATATCCACTAGGCTTCATTTTAGTTGTCGGTGAGAGTTTCCATAGTTGATCTACCCGCCTGATATGACTTTAACTTGACTTTATTGACAAGGTAATCTCTGATTCTCCATCAGACTACTTTTCTGGGGAAGGTGGAACGAATGTAAATCTCGTTTTACTTCGATTAGGCTTAGTCATGTTAGAGCCATTTCACATGTTAATTTCGTCTGAGTGTATGGTCATGAATACAAGTTTGAAATCACGAAAATCTGCTCCTTAATCAATCGATTGCAATCTGTTCGACAAAATGTCTATAAGATTTCAATGTGAATTAATTTTGTCATGTTTTAAATCTAAAAATAGGTTGACGTCGATCAAGTGATATTAATTGATTTTCAAGTCATTTTAACACAGGTTCTAATGTTTTCAGGATAGTCAAATACATTTCTGAATCATTATGTTTTTGTTTTTGTGTTTTGTGATCCATGATCCCCATGGCGGAGAGTGGTGATTGTTCGTGAGAAGTGGCATGGAGTTGAGCTTATTATCATAGAGTGCACACCCCTACTCTAATACCACTTGTAGGGTATGCGAGAGCATTGTCGTGGAAAAACGAAAAAATTGTAATAGACAACTCACGGCACTCGTTATACTAAACTGTAATATTAGTATAACACTAAAAAAAATTATCTCACACAACTATTATAATATATTTTCTCTCACCACACTCAAAAAACTCAAAGCAAACTAACTGATACAAGCACATGCTCGGCTATTTTGTCTTCCCTCTCCCTCTAGTAGGGGCAATTCGCTCACATAGAGCTACTTTCTCTATTATGAAGTTCACCCTCACATATGGTGACTCATCTTCAATGCTATCACTTAAAGGCCTATTTATAGGCTCAAGCTTCATCGCCTATTGGTCCAGTAGCCTGACTTCAATGTGAAAGGGAAGTTGCCGCAACTCTTTTTCCCAAGCCAAAGTCAAAGCTGACAAGTTGAACTTTGCTTTCCTTCTTTGATTGTTTTTCTTTTGATTCTTGCACCTTGAAGATTCCAGCTATTTGTTAGAGTCAGTAATATAATTTTGCCTTTACCAGAGTCGGTTAGGGACTTTTCTTGCTTTCATATTAGGTGTCGATTGCAACAATGACATCTGGATTTCAAGGTGCGTTGTCCATTTGATTTAATTTCGGTGATTTGTGGCCATGAATGAGTAGTCAGCAGTGAAGGATTGGTCATCGTGTCGTGATCTTAGCTTGAGGTGCACCACTTTAAGTTTGGCTAATGAATTATTAAGCTCAAACTTAATTCAAGCTCTCCCAAGTTCATACCAATTCACAACTTATGGTTCAAGTTCTTAACATGCAAATCATTTTCATTAATAAGTCATTACTAATCAATTTACAGTGGGTCGAATAAAAACTCAAATAAAATAATTGGAGAATTACTTTATTCTTGCGAACTAGAGACTTTGAATATGGAGACTTGGTTACGTTGTGCTTTTTCGATACTATTTTGTTTATGAGAAAAATATATAACAAGTAGCTTGAATTCATTTTATTACTTCCTAACACGTGGGTGATTATGCGGGTGCACGAACCACCAAAGGAACATTCAATAAAGTAAAAAATAAATTGCAGAATTTACCTCAAAGCAATGAAAGCATCGCGATGTTAGCTTAGAAAACACACCAACACCCTCAATATGATTTTTAATTAACACATAATTTACTCAATGTTTTTTAGGATGTTCACTTATTTAAATGAAATTTAGACTACATGCAATGCATGTAATGCAATTATTCTAAATGCAATGACTTACAAAAATATGTCAATATTAAAATGATATGCAACATGTAATTAATTAAACCTAACATGCAAATTATATGTCACACGATTTTAAGTAAATGACCTAATCTAACGAGGCAATAATTGATGTAACTAATTCTACATGACATGGGCGTGATATTTATTTTTGTATTTTCTCTTTAATTTAAAATTCGTAATAAAATATACCCAATATTTAAACATGCTATTCAAATTAAGAAAAAGAACTCTAATCTATCCTAAGCAATTTTTTTTCTATTTTTTTATTATGAAAATTCGGAATAAATAAATTATCTAATATGAATATGCAATCTAATTTAAAACAGGCAACCGTTATTAACAAAAATCAAATCAAATTCTATCTAATCTTTTTGGATTTTTTTAAAAATGAAAACAATCCAGCAGCACTATTCAATCAAATAAGGTAATTATGAAAACAATCCAGCAGCACTATTCAATCAAATAAGGTAATCCACAAAGCTTGTCTCATCTGTTTAAATTTGAAAACAGAGTAAACCGGCGATTTTATCTAAATAGTTAAGGATATTATGAAAGGTTTTATGTTTAAATTTGAAAACATGGTGAATCAACGATGTATCCAAGAAGTTATGGATAGGAGGGAAGATATTCCGTACCGCTCATAATTAGAAATCGGATTATCATCCAAGCACGTTGTTAAGTTAGGAAAATTTCATAACTTGGGGGTGGTATTTTAGATTTTGTGGATATGCACATTTGCTTGAATATTTAACAGAATACAACAATCAGTCAAAGTAGGCAGGTAAATAATTTCAAATCAATTAAGGATAAAAGAATGACGTATTTGAAGATTGACTTTTCAAATTTGAGCTCGACGTAGTCAGATCGAAATTGCGATCATGGGGCTCGACGGTTGGGGCATGGGTTGGGCTCATGGGCTCCGCAACAGGGAGTTCAGAGCGGCAGCAGGGACATGGCAAGGCAGTGGGGTCATCGTGGGACAATGGCTTGGTCGTAGCGTGTTGGTGCAAGAGGTGGCGACATGAACTGGAAGTAGCAGCGTCGAGCTTGGTCAAGCAAGTAGCAGCTCGTCGGAGGAATAACGAGCGACGTCGGGGCTCTACGGGCAGCGTAGCAACAGGAAGTGGCTCAACATCGTTAGGCTCTGCTGCAGAGTGGGGAGAATGCAGCGACGCAACAATAGCTCCCCGGTTCGTGTAGCGACTCAGTCGTTGTTGGTAGGGATAGCGCGGTGGAGATTAGGAAGTGGCTGGCGTCGTCATCGATGTGGTAGCAAAGTAATTGGCAGCTCAAACATGGCTCGAACAGCAGCCCATCATTGGGGTCTAGTTGTGAAAGAGGGTGCTGGCGTTGGGCATCTCGGCCAAGGCTAGGCCGAGAACTCTCTCTCTTTCCCTCTTTTCTCACGTGAATCTTTATGTGCTTTAAGATTATGATTTGCCAACCTCGACTTACGAAACATAAGCATGTATTACCCACCCCGTTGTGGCCGCGTTGGTTCGGCGTTCCCCCTTTTTCGGTATGGGGAGGTTTGAGTCTGCGGTTGCATTTGCACGACTTAAGTGTGGCGCCATGGAAGGTGGGTCCCCGCGCTAGCGTCGCCCTGGGTTTACGTCGCCGGTTGCCGGCTGTATGGCGATTCCCAAGTCATCAAAAAAAAAAAAAAAAAACACAAGCATGCATTTATAATGTAAACCTAAGTTAAATCTCGATTTCATGGGCTTGAGTTTCGGCCTTTTAACTTGATGGGTTCTAATATCCTAAGGTCAGTCCCTAATTAGACTCCTAATGGGCTGAATTAAGCTGAAATTAGGCCAATTAAGGCCTTTTTTCTTATGATTTTCAGCCACACCTGTCCTCCCTAGCTTGGTCAATTTTCCCCCACTTCATCTACTTAGTTTATTCAATTAAGCTTAGAACCATCCACCACTAGTCTGACTAAATGCAATTAATTGAAATATGAAAGTTATGTAATAAAATATGCTTCAAATGACCATATGTTATGCAATTTAATTCTATTATTTTTATTTAGCGGTTAAAGATTAATCCTTAATTTTTATGTAATAAATGCATGATTGGATCGCTAAGATTTAGGTGTCAATAGGTCAATAATGTCATTATTTGATAATTGGAGCTGGTTGGTGAAAGTAAATAACAATGGTGATTGATGGAAATGATGAATGGTAGTCGGCACACATTTGTGGCCGATAGGAATGACTAGACATGGTAGTCCAATGGCTAGAGATCACTGGAAGTAGATTGGTGATCATTAGAGTAGATGATTGACGACGTTGTTCTGATGACTCAAGGTGATGACAAGTGGTAATGGTTACGGACGTGGATTGAAAGAAGATTTGGTGAAGAAGTCTTGATGAAGAGAGCGAACAAGGGAAAAAAATAAAAGATATCAAAAAAGAAAATAAATAAAAATAAAATGTATGTAAAGAAAAGATGAAATATATATATAGAGAGAAAATATGGGCTGAAAATTTAGGCTGGGTTGAGAGTATGGGCTGGCCAAGGAAAAATTTGAAAATTTGGGCTACCGTTGTAAGAGCCATATTCGGACTGGGCCCGGGGCCCATTCCGAGTTTTAGATCAGACCCGGACTCTAGTTAGGGTGAGACCCACATTTGAACCAGGTCCTCTGACCCAATCCGAATCCTCATTTTTAGAAAAAAAAATGAAAAAAAATAAAAATAAAACTTAGGTAACGGTTTAAAAATTAGATTTTGATTAGTTTTGTTAGATATTTAGTATTAATGTTAGTTTGGAATTAGTTTAGATGCCTTTAGTTAGTGTATACATATTTTAGGTTTTAATAAACATCTTATTTTAGCATAGTTTTAGAATGTCAAACCTTTGGACAAGAAATTGAACCCAAATTGAACAAGCTCGTGAGGTATGTTGTTGGTGACAAGCATTACCGTGTTTCCGTTTTCACATTTCTATTTCGATTTTTTTTTCTTTACTTGAGTGTTTACTTTCCGCAATTCCCATACATTGATTATTCTTCTCTTTTATAGCATAGTAGGTTATTTTCTTTAGGATCATAATAAACACTAATAAAAACAATGCATGGAAACCTAGCGAATGAGAAACTCAGGACACATAATTGGTGAAAAGATTGCATGAACATTTTAGTTGACAAATAATAAACTTTGCCTATTGAAAGTGCACTAGCTAAATAATTAGTGCAATTAAGTCTTTGACCTTAAAATCTCTAGTTCCATAGGTTTCGAGACAAGATTACTTGGATTATCTGTCATATGAGCATTAGCACTGATGTTCGGAGGCCATTCTTCATATCGTGAGTTTGAGATATGAAGAGTAGTTGCGCCATAGGGTTTTGTACTCCGGTAACTTTTGTCCAAATTATACTTGTTATAATGTTACGCGCCTCTTCTTACAAATTTGAATGATAAGAGATACGCTCCTGATTTTTAATTCAGTGGTGCATCGGTGAGTTTTGGTTTTTCCAACCTTTTTCATTTTATTCATAAGGGAGAACTAAATCATATGCGTACCCGGATATTCATGTATCAATATTATAGTTATTGTCCATAGAAGACGATCGTTCGAAGTCAATGAGAAATTGCCAATCTTATGAACCAAGGAGACTTGAATGAATTTATGCACTACAAACCGTCGATGTGTCTTGAGATCAAAATTGGGAAAATAAAAAAACACACGCAGGAGACGAGTATACACGTGGACTTCAATGTTTAAGTGGGCCCGAAGCTGAATGTCCATACTCATTCATTTGCTATCCCCACTGGGGGTGGTGAGCCCACTTTGAGGTGGCGTTATTGGGCCGAAGCATGAAGCGGTCTGTTGATAGAATCGAGCTCTTTCGGGACGATATTATCCAAGGGATATCAAGTCCACGTGTCCATAATAATCGAGCGTGGAATTCTAGTAGGACAGAAGTTGATCATCTTTCATGAAATCACTAAGTTCAAGCCGTATCGTTAGCAAACCTCCAAGCAGCTTGTGCTAGATTCCAACATTCCACAATGGGAGTGCCAATTTCTAGGGTGGGTAGCTACGTATGTCACCCATCCCCACCCTTTTTTTAATTAAAAGAAGATCTATTCAAATGTGGTTCTATATTTTTACCACAAAAAAAAAAAAGTGGTTCAGTCCATTCTTAACCTGTTGCTATTCTCGAGGCTTATTAAGAATCACACTTTATCCGAGGCTACTCGCCTCAGCAATCACTCCTCATTCTTGACCCTGCCCATCCCATGTGGGCTAACCCCCAAAAGGAGCACCTTGATTAGCCCTAGAAAGTGGTTACTATTTTGGGTTGGTGTTTTTTTTTTTTTGGTCAGAAATATTCAAACTTCATTAAGTATGCAAATAAGCGAGGCCCGGTAAATGGGCATCAATACATAATAGGTCTAGCAAAGTTTGGGGAGGGTATGAGACCCAATTCAGAGGTAAGTATTTTTTCTTGTGGGCTTTAGCAACCCAATCTGCAACCATATTGGCCTCTCTAAAGCAATGGGCTATATGAAAATTTGTGAAGGCCCGTAGTTTTTCCTTGCATTTACTGATAATAGGTTGGATTTCCCAGCTCAGTTGATCTGATCTGTTCATGGCTTGGACAAGTTGCAAACTATCTGACTCAAAGATAAGTGCTTCGTGTCTTTTAGGGTAGATAAAGTCAATGGCTTCCCATAAAGCTAGGGTTTCGGCCATAAGGGGAGAAGAAGCTTTTATCTCTTTAGCCATGCCTTCCACCAATCTCCCTTCCGAATCTCTACACACACAAGCTATGGAGTTCCTCAACAAACCAGGTTCGTGCGTCCCATCTAGATTAATTTTCCAAGCGCCTTCGTGTGGTGGATTCCATGTCTGAGGTGGTTCGATTTCTTGGGTTTCAGATCTGACTTTCCGTGGGTTTGCCGTCGAGCATCGTTCTGGGTCGTTTCTTCTTTGCACCGAGAACTCAGCTCCTCTCTTTCTTCTCTACTCCATGGACCGGCGTTGCCTCTGGTTGCTAACCCACGAAACCCCTGTCTCAGCTCACCTTTTAGTCGAAAACATCCTTGCCCTGTTCCGTTCACCGATCGTTCCTCCTCGTTTACGCCCACCGCCCGGGATGGAGGTCTCAGCAAATCAGTTGGCCTCCCTGTTGCAGATCCATCGGTTCTGCCCGCTGTTCCCTCCTTGGAGTGCGTTCTCGAGGGGCGCTTCGAGGAAGGCTCTGCATCAGTTCTTGTTCTGCTGCTGATTTCGGCTTCTTTCTGTGCATCAAGCTGTCTATTACCCCCGCTCCAGGCACCATTGAGCTCCAATCGCAGGTATGTGCTCGGTGTAACGGCTCTTTCCTCTTGTGCATCACCTATTCTGAGTCCCATCGTGCTGGTTTCAGCTTGTTGTGCCCTACTCGACTCTCTACCTGCTCGTTGCTCACTAATTTGCTCGGTGTTCTCTGATAGGGTTGCTCTGTTTTTAGATGCACCACCTGTTCTGTCTTTAGAATAACCTGTCCGTGGATTCCATCTTTGATAACTTTTGAGTGTTGCTTGTGCAGATTCTAGGATGGCCGATGTCTTTGGGTCCCTTCCCCGAAATATGGCCTGATTCCGAGCCTTCCAGATTGACCATAACACTACAGCTACCAAGTGCAGGTTTGGAGGATTAGTCACCTTATCTTTGAGTCTGTAAAACCATTCCTCTATTCTTGTCAAGCCTTGCCTTGAGATTTTAATTTTCATCACAGGATTGCTCCAGATCTGTCGAGTCCATGGGCACAATAAAAAAAGATGTTCCACCGTCTCTCTTTCATGGGTGCATAGAGGGCATATGGGATCGGGTAAGATTTTCCTTCTATACAAATTATCCTTCATCGGTAAAGCGTTTTGACATAGGCACCACATAAAATTTTTCACCTTGGATGGAGTATGTAGTTTCCAAATATCTGTCCAAAGCGCGGGGGAAGGCTGAAACGACGTTGTGGCTTGATTTACTTGACTTTGCTCTGTCTCCTCCTTCATGTGATTATATCCACTTTTGACTGTATACTTGCCTGCCTGAGTACCAGTCCATATCAGTTTATCTGTTTCTGTTTGAGGCTTGATTGGGATAGTTAGAATTTCTTCAACTATACTTTCCTCAAAGTGTGTTACTACGGTTGTTTCATCCCAAATACCTTGCTCTTTATCTATAAGATCTGACACCAAGGATGGTTCATTTACATTCACTGGGCCCTCAATAATTCCTCCTTTCAGCCATTTATCTTCCCGAATTTTAATCTTTGATCCATCTCCGACTTGCCACATTACTTGGGTTGCAATTGAATTCCTTCCTACAATCAAGCTTCGCCATCCCCAAGAAGGTCTAAGACCCTTCGCTGCATGCCAAAAATCTATATTGGGATAATATAAGCCCTTCAATAATCTACTCTAGAGAGAAGAGTGCTGCTGTCCCAACCGCCAAGCCTGTTTCCCTAACATTGCCTTATTAAAGGAAAGAAGATCTCTTAACCCCATTCCACCTCTATCTTTTCTGGTTTTCAATACATCCCATCTCTTCCAATGGATGCCTTCTTTCTTTTCATTAGTTCTCCACCAAAATGCAGCAATTTTCTGTTCAATGGCCTTGCATATAGATACCGGTATTTTAAATACCGACATTGCATACTGAGGTAATGCTTGAACCACCGTTTTCAGCAGGACTTCTTTTCCAGCTTTGGATAACAGTTTCTCCTTCCAACTTTCTAGTTTTGAACTGATTCTCCCAAGCACCCATGCAAACATCTGTTTTTTTGATGCTCCCCAATCAGAAGGAATTCCCAGATATTTGCCCGTTTTATCAATAATAGGAACTCTCAGTGTGCTGGCCATATTATCTTTCAATGTTTGAGGACATCCCTTGCTGAAAAAGATTCCCGACTTGTTTAGATTAATCTCCTGCCCAGCTGCTTGACAATATTGGTTTAGGATCATAGCAACATTTTGACATTCTAGAGTAGTTCCATTCATGAAAAAGATTGAATCATCGGCAAATAATAAGTGAGACAGAGTAGGACAGCTTCGATTGAGCCTAATTCCTTTAATACTCCCATTCTCCACAGCTTGCTTCATCAATGATGACAAAACATTAGCCACAATAATAAAGAGATAAGGAGATAAGGGATCCCCTTGCCTTAGGCCTCTCGAGGGTTGAAAAAATTGCAGAGGTTCTCCATTAAATTTGACACTAAAGGTAACCGTAGTAACACATTGCATAATCCATCCCACCCATTTCTCATCAAATCCCGTCTTTAAAAGGCATGCCTCCAAAAAATCCCATTCCACTCGATCATAGGCCTTTTTCATATCTAATTTAAGAACAGCCTGGAATTTCTTTTTCCTGCTCCTGATTCGAATTTGATGAAGAACTTCTTGGACAATAAGTATGTTATCCTGGATTTGCCTACCTCCAACAAATGCACTTTGTTCTGGGGCTATAATTTCTGATATGAGGGGTTTCAGTCTATTAACCAGCACTTTTGAGATGATCTTGTATGCAAAATTACATAAACTAATTGGACGATACTGATCCAATCTCTCTGGGTTTGGAATTTTTGGAACAAGGGAAATATGTGTTTGATTTAGTGCTGGTGAGAAGGAGCTGGTGGTCATAAAGTTCTGGACCTCCTTAAATATGTCCCATTTGATGTCTTCCCAATGATGTTGATAGAATAATCCATTAAGACCATCTGGCCCTGGGGCTTTAGTTGCTCCTAGCTGAAATGCTGCTGTAGTGACTTCTTCTAAAGTAACTTCAGCCAGTAACTTTCTGTTCATATCCTCTGCTACTACTACAGGTATTTGATCTACTACTGGAGTAAAGTTCCGGGGACCATAAGACTGGTATAATTTGCTGAAAAAGTGCACGGTATATTCATGCAACTGATTTTGCTCAACCATCCATGCATTTTCTTCATTTTGCAGCATGGAAATCCTGTTTCTCTGTCTTCTTTGGATGGTTGTCGCGTGGAAGTATTTTGTATTTTGATCTCCCCATCTTAACCAATCAATTCTAGATCGTAACCCCCAATACATTTCTTCTTGCCTCCCATATTCATCAATTTCACCATGTAGCTTTTGAAACTGTGCCTTATCGAAGGAACCTAAAACTTGATTTGTTAAGTACTCCAGCTCCCTTTTCAGCATACTAATTCTCTTCTTTCCATTCACAAAGTTCTCTTTGCTCCATTTAGATAGAGCGTTCTGAACAGCAGAAAGTTTTCCAACTAAATCTGTTTGGTTCTGATTTATCATTCGCCAAGACTCTAGCACCACTTCTTTGCACTCCGTTTGCTCAAGCCAGAATGCCTCAAATCTAAAGTTGCGTTTTTTCCTAGCTTGAGTTGTTTGAAGAGACAATATAATAGGGCTATGATCTGATCCTACTGCAAGAAGAGCAAATGCCTCGGCTTCAGGATACATCAGCCTCCATTTTATCGTGCACATGACTCTATCTAGTCGTTCTTTTACATATTCTTCCCCTTCTCTATTATTTGCCCAGGTAAAGGCACATCCCTTGCTATCTATGTCCATGAAAGAGCATGCATCCAAACAATCCCTAAAAGTCGTCATTCTGAAATTTTCAGCTAGTCGCTTCCCCACTTTTTCCCAATGAAAACGCACTTCATTAAAATCCCCCAAGCACACCCAAGGCAAAGTATTTGATGAGCTGATTTGTTTCAATTTCTCCCAAAGTTGCAGCCTTCTTGGATAGGTATATGGAGCATGGACAAAGGTGATACGCATTTTTTTACCCGAAATCCCTTCTTCACACTTTAAATTCACAAAGTTTTCTGTCATTGTGTCAATATCCACTGAAATCCGATCATCCCACATAATAGCCAATCCTCCCGCCGTACCCACTGGATCCACTACTAAACACCTCTGAAACTGAAGTCTCCTTTTAATTCTTTGCACATATTCAGTCTTATTTTTTGTTTCCATCAGGAAAACCAAACAGGGCCTATATTGAGCCGTTAAGGCTCTCAACTCACGAACTGTCAAGGGTGTGCCCAACCCTTGACAGTTCCAGCTGAGTATATTCATGGGTCATTTGGTGGCTTATTAAGGCTAGCCACCACAGCCCGTGCTTCCACTTCATCAGTCACTTGAATAGGGGTTTCAAGGAGTTGAGTCTCATCCAACTAGCCCTGTACTGGAGTTAGTGCTGCTTGCACATTGAGTTTCCTTTGTTTCTTGAAAGAAGGGGTTTTTGGTTGCATAGTAGTTTGCTTTCTGAAGCTGTTTGCAGTAGATGTTTGGAGATTAGGATTGCTGATGTACTCCGGACCGGTGAGTAAAAGCGTTCTTTTCCCTGAGTTTTGCATCATTATCTCATTTGTGGTTTGAGAGTAATGATCCATTAGCATCTGGTCTGGACCTCCCTGCTGAAATTTCTAGTTGTTAATGAGAGTAAGATGCTGGTGTTCTTCCCTAATGTCAGTTTGTTCTGGCTGCACAGGGGTTTCATGAATAACCTCTTCTGCATCTTGTGCTGGTGAAGCTTCATGATAGAACACTTTCCAGAATGGACTATGGTCAGAAGTTTCTGCTTTCAGCCAGCCTCCAAAGCACCCTCCCAGTTCAGTTGTGAATTTCTCCTCATCATAAGATATATCTTTACAATAAGTCGCATAATGGCCTATCTTGCCACAAGAGTAACAGAAAAAAGGCAGTCTCTCATATTTAGAGTCCAGCCACACTTTTTTATTCCTATGGCGCATCAATTGTCCTACTCGCAATTCAGCCTCCACATTTAACTCCACTCTCGCTTTCCCTATTTTTTGAAAAGTAGGGCCTCTAGCATCTGTTTTCACCTCCAGAACTCTCCCCATTGGACTTGCTATCTTCTTGATCATGTTTTCAGAATTCCACTCCAAAGGGAGGCCATATATTCTAACCCAGAATGCGCAAGTCTTAAATTCATAACAGTGTGGAGGAGTGTCCGGCTCCCATGCTTTTAACAGCAGTAAATGGTTCGAAAACGACCAAGGACCTCCCTCTAATACTCGGTTTTTATCTCCTTGACGAAACACAAAGCTAATTTTCCCATTTTCTAAGGGTTTCACCTCTATATTTTCATTTCTCCACGCCTTTTTCATAGCTGTTGTAAGGGCTTGAAAGTTGATATTAGGGTTATTGAGTAGTTGCCCAACTAGAGAGAATCGGCACTCTTGAAGTTTTTCTTCCGATAAATCCTCATCAAGAATAGTCATATCGTGCTCATACATCATCTTACCTAATTTATTGCAGAGATGGGCGAGACGGCCCCCCGCTTCTTCTTCCCCTTCCATCGCTGGTAGAGGTCAGCTGCGGGATGAAGAATCCGAGATTTCCCCAATTTGGCAGATCGTCTCCTTGGATAGCAAAAGGAAGCCCCGCTTTAACGATCCCACATGAAGAAATCTCTGTACTCGTGGGATGGAAGAAACAGAAATGGGAAGCAAGATTGCGTTGGGTGAGTATGTTTTGTGAGGGTAGGGCTTGGGGAAATGGATGAAACAGTAATGTGAAGCAATATTAAGGTGGGTGATTAGGGTTTGTGAGGGTGGGGGTTGCCATGGCTACACCTTCGGTAGAGAGAAGCTCCGAGCGTGGAGAGTTTTTGGCTTTATTAGTGAAACATTATAAGGTGGAACTTGGGCGTCGTAGCCCAATCGCGTATCAAGCTGGTCCCTTACCGCTGCCCTATTTTGCTTGTAATTCCCAAAAACGTAAACTAATTAGGAAACGGGTTTACCAATATACATATAACAGGACTCCTTATTTAGCAAATTTTGATTTCACAATTCGGTGAAAAGGTAATGAGCTTTTAATTGGAAACAAGATATGTATCGTTTTATAATGAAACAAGGAGAGAACGTTTGGAGAGGGCAAACGAAAATATTCTGAAAATTCTTGGATACATAATGTAAATATTAGAAAGTTTTGGGAGCCAAGGCCCCTTGCAGCTACATAAGTCCCTACTTTCAACCAATTCCAGATCTCGACGGATTAATACTTCATCAAGAAACATAATTTTCTTGAGAATAGAATTGAGGAAAAAAAAGGAGAAATGAAATTTGTAGGTGCCTCAAAAGGTTGACGTTGAAAAGCAACAAGTGTGGAATTCCGTTTCTCGCTTAGGCTAGATTAGCTTAAAGACCAGCTTTAACTTCAACTTTTTCCGAATAGAATTTTATTCTTTTGCTTAATATAAATCTCCCGGCAAAGGGTTTTGACTTTTCTTTTAGCCATATATACCTTAACCTTTTACAACATACAAATATTGACACGTTGATTAGCATATATATTTTTCATAATTTTTCTAAAATTCAAGTAATCTTTTTAATTTTGACAAAAAAGCAAAAAGTTACGTTTGACATAAACTTTATTCTAAACAAACAAGCCCTTAGAAAATATGAGTTATATAGCTAGCTCGACCATAATTTCTCGCATGGTTATGCCATTTTGACAATTCTCGCAATCATGACTTTTGACATCTGCTTCTTAACAAGACCAGAAAAATGGATGGATTAAAATAGTACCCAAGAAGCTAATTTTTCGATATTACACACCCAAATTCGAAAAAGAGACATACATATATATGAACGTCTCATTAATGGGTGGCCCTAATGAGAAACTTGTCAATCATACGCAATAAAGAAATATTTTAATTTCTAAAGTCTTGATTGTTTATGATATGAGAAAGATAATGTTTTCTAAACAACAAATTTTCTTTATTTAAATG
This sequence comes from Eucalyptus microcorys, assembly GCA_014182515.1. NCBI lineage: Eukaryota > Viridiplantae > Streptophyta > Magnoliopsida > Myrtales > Myrtaceae > Eucalyptus > Eucalyptus microcorys. The sequence goes on along the minus strand of CM024562.1, from coordinate 12,388,642 downwards.
CTTAACGAGTTTTTTGAGAATACTCATTAATGAAATCCATATATAAAATGGAACAACGTCCATTTAAAATGTGAGTGTAATGTTCCATTGTTGACAAGCACTAAACCCTAGCAATGTAGAAAATAATTAAACAAAAAAAAGAATAGAACTTCCTGTTAGATCCTCTATCATTTCTCAATGCCTTCGTGAATTAGTCACCAAGCACGACTGTGTATATCTACTGCAAGAGCAGTTCAGACTTGTTGTCATCTCTGTGCCTACCACTTTCTCTGATAATCTCTTAGCCGAGCTGAACTGAACCGACCAATCACAAAGCTCACGAAGAAAGGTTACAAAGGGGCAATTCACAAACAGCTGCCTCCCAAGGATGGGAGAGCTTCTCTTTAGTTATTGACTTCTTTAAGATGGTCCTCTGAAAACAATCTTGATGTTGTCGGGGGGAGTCACACTCTCCATGGGCTCGCACCCTCTAATCTTGACCTCGACCGTCCGGCCCGTCAAGTCCGTGCCGTTGATTACCTCGCAGCACTGTCTTCGCAGGGCCTGCAATCGACACAAATAGTTTGATTGTATAGTTGTAACTTTGGTCTAAAAAAATTAGGGGTGTGTAGTTTTCAATTTAGTCCAGGTTTTATTGAAACCTACCTGTCGGAAAAGGTTCCTATCTTATCACAGATTTTGTTTACCCAGTATCCACCTATATTCTTAATCAAATGATTGTAATGAATCATTACTTCTGATAATTATTATTTGTTATAATTCACTAATGAAAACTCATATTTAGACATGACAATTATGAAATATTAACAATATAAAAGTCTTAATCATGGATATTGTTAGAAATATATGTTTGGACTTTTGATTTTAGATTACTAAAACATCTCTGGATGCTATAAATGCTATAAGATCACGTGAAGATATAGAACAAGAAAAACACGAAAGCTAGATTTAGAACCTAGAATCTACCCATTGAGAGGGATTCCTCGAACCGTGAAACTTACCCCACATATCCTAAAACTTAAAATCAAACTGGTTCTTATTGATCTAGTTCTCAACTTCTTAATTTTGCTATGAAACTATGCTCACTCCTAACAAAAACTAGTGGTTCATAAGATTATCTCTCCAAGACCATTTATTGCTATTCCAAAATCGAGTGAATCAGTCGACATAATCCCTATATCAATGCGACATCATCATTCATTTCTTTCAAATATATGTCATTTTTGGTCAAACCCTAGGATGGTAATCATGGAATGTGAAAGGGGACGGTCTCTTTTCGCATCCCGCGCGCATCGCGCAAAGAATGGTGCTTTATAGGTGCAAATCAAGATTTAAATTATCGCATGCAACGTGTTGTGCGTCCGCAAAAGCCTCTTAGTCGTCTCCACGTCTTTCGTGACGTGATCATGTCAAAAGTCAATAGTAAACATTGGTCAAAATTAATAAAAAACTATAGTACATCGACCTTTCGTTCTAGCCAATATTCACAGGCCAATTGTCCGACGAAAATCTGTCTAATTGGGTGCCTCCTTGGTTAGTTCACACTGTTAATTTCTAAACTCAACTCTAAATTTTTCCACTGGACTTTGAAAAAAAACACAAACGGATGAGATTGAGAAGTCGACGTTCGTACCTTTTTCCACATGTTTGGTCTGAACGTTGAACTCGACACATTGAAGCTCTGGACGGCCAGAGCAGGAGCATATTGCGGGAGGTCACAGTCCTTCTCATCCCCGGACGGCCGCCTCACGTACGTGGTCAACATCTGGCCGTCCCCTACCCGGTGGACCCGGTCCAGGAAATACACCACAGGACGCTCGCACGGGTTCGGGCCGAGTTGCCGGGTGTTGAACGTGAAGGGTTCGTTGCTCCAGCTCCGCCACGTCTGGAACGTCTGCATTGCCGTCTCCAGCTCTTTGCCGTCACGAATGATGGGTAGAGCTGGACGGTGTAGCCCCAGGACACGGACACAGACCAGTTCCGGGCTAGGTCGTAGCAGAAGCTGTGCTGGAGGGTCCGGCCCGGGTCCGACTTAAATGCGGTCTGGAGTTTCTTCAACGAGTCGATCTGGTCCAGGCCAGGGAAGATGGGGTCTACATAGTCCAAGTGGTGGAGGGAGACCAGTGGGGCTAACGGGTGCGCTGCTAATAAGCCGTACGGGTTGCCACGTATGTCTAACTGAGAAAAAAATATGTGTGTTGTAACCGACCAATCAAATAATTTGAGAAAGATTCAAAATATTGATAGTATACTCTAAAAAAAATGTGTGAAATTTAAATTAGCAATTTAAAAAAAAATTTAAAATGTAGTTTATACCGATATAATTACAATTCGAATGTTTTGTGAAAATCTAGTGATTCGTAACAAGTTTTGATGTGAAATGATTTGAGAAATATTCAAAATATTAACTTTTATTTGACTAGTATACTCTTAGCAAAAAGAGTGTTAAATTTGAATCGGCAATTTGAAAATTCATTCAAAATGCAATTTACTAATATAATTACAGTTCGGGTGTTCTATGAAAAGCAAGGGATTCATAACAAGTTTTGATGTGAAATGATTTGAGAAAGATGTTGGAGGATAAGGAGAAGATTTGGTTTATTTGAATTTAGATTATCGTAGCCTTTTCCATTACTATTCGTAATTGTTTGTGAACATATATTGCAAGTCCTTGAAATTTACTTTCCTAGATCACGAATTCCATTTTAGAAAACTTGCTAAACTCGCAACTAAATCAATGCGAATTAAGGTCATGATTGATTAAGTATATCTTAATAGAAATAAGCCCTTTAAGCCTAAAGGGATTTCAACCCGATTTCCAGATTAAAAATGATTTTTTTTCTAATGAAGCGATCAGGTGGTGCCTGATTCAGTTCAGAATAAAATTTATGCTTTACATGATGAATCACAGTCATGGACTAGCAAATTTGAAATGATATGACCTAAATTGATGAAATCGAGTACTGAAAAACTCATCAAAATAATGTTACCTGATGGAACCCAAGCTCCTTAGTGATGGGCACGCCAATCTCGCTCAAACAGCCCTGCACCTTCTGGTCGGACCCATACATACCCGCATACCGGTCGATGCACCCGTCCAACACCCTCGCAAGCTCCGCCGCCAGCGGGTAGCTCACAGCGAACCCGCCGCCGCCGTAAGCCATCGTGTACGAGTGGATCATGTCCTGCTCGACACTCTCCGAGTTTCCTCCGATGTAATACATCTGGCTGTGGTCGTACTTGGCAAGGACGTCGACCAGGTTCTCCAGGAAGAACACCGTATCATCATCGCCCATCACGAACCACCGCACGCCCTCAAGCCCCAGCTCGAAGCTCTCCTTCACGATGCGGGCGATTCGGATCGCCGACCGCGACCCGTACCAGCACGTGTACTTGAACTCCGACGTGTTGGCTGAGATCCGGAACGGCGGTGAGCCGGCTGGCCACGCGCCACCGCCGCTGCTGAGGGAGGGCTCCTGGTCGAGCCAGACAAAGCCGCGGGTGACGTTGGGGCGCCACCAGAGCTCGCTGTAGCGGCGGCGCTCGTCCCACGTCTTGGCGGAGCCGCCGATGCCGAACAGGATGTGGGACAGATTGGTTGCGGCCTCAGCCTCGGCGGAGGCAGAGGCGCGGGCGATCCAGCGGAGGGCGGAGGGCTGGCGGACGCGGTCGCAGTGGGGACAAGCGGAGAGGCGGGACTGGGTGGAGAAGACAAAATAGAGGACGAGGGAGATGGAAGCGAAGGTGCAGAGGGTGAGGGTGGTCTTCATGAAGAGAGAGAAGGCGTCGCCGACCTTGGCCGTGTGGACGAGCAGCGACTTCCATGGCTTCAGCGCATCGTGAATCGTCGTTTCTCCCGTTGAAGACATTTTATCGAAAATACAAAAGAGATAGAGAGAGAGAGAGAGATTGGAGGGGATCGAGATTTGATCAGCTCATTGAGATTTTGAGAAGATGAGAGAAGGAAAAGGATTTTTCCTGCATTTTTCAACCGAATTTATGATCTTCTGATCAAGACTAAAAACCGAAAAAAAAAAAAAAAAATGAAGAAAAAAGAACCTGGGTTGATCGAATTTGAGAAAACAGGGTGTTGGATATAGACTTTTGGCAACTCTCTCTCTCTGTCTTCTCTGTCTCTGAACGTGCAAACCTTTAATGGATTTAGAACTTTACATGGCAAATATCTTTACATGGCAAATATCGTGCGAGGAGGATATGGTTGCTTGATAGGGCTGATCATATATTGCGACTGTACTTAGAAAATACACGTATCATTCCATAAAAAAAAGGCATGGGTTTATATGATATTACCAATAAAGTCCTAAATCTATTATAATTATGTTAATTTAGTTATAAATATATATTTTTTCTTTTGCCAAATTCGGCTAGCTAGTGTTGACGTGGAAGTTGGCCAACGCTAATCGTCCACCATTATTGATGTGGATACTTTTTATTAATATTTTATTTTATTTATTTATTTTGTTTATTTTTCCTTCTCATTTTCGTTTTCTTTTTTCATTCCCATAGTGAGGCGAGGCTAGCCTGGCTAGCTGTGCCTCACGATCTAGGTGCAAGGCCCTCTGAAGATGTTTTTTTGTTGAGTTGAATCGGACTCGATTTCTAAAATCGGCTGGAATTTGATTTTAAAAAAAAGAGAGGTCATGATTAGTTTGCTAAAATGTTGATTGGAAAAGGGAAGATTTCTGGTTGTGATTGTACTCCCCCATCCGACTCCCTAGCATGGCAAATCTGAGTTGATTTGTTTCTAGAACAGAGACGGCTTCTTCATTGTGAGATGCAACTCCTCCTTGGAACAGAACGCATCGTCCACGACCAACGCACTAGTCATGATGGTTGCCATGGCGAGGTGAGGATGAGGTTGGTCTCGCCTAGCGATAGTGAGGTCAACCTCGCTGGCCCTCTACTCTAGCTAGTGGCCGCTCAATGATCGACGAGAGGAAGAAGATGAAGGGAAGAAAAAAAAAGAAAGAGAAAAGAAAAACAAAAAGAAAAAAATATTAAAAAAAATTAAAAATATTAAAAGGTTTCAATGGGAACCGATTCCCAACCCTATTTTCCGGGTGGGCCGGTTCGGCGTTAGCCGGTTGACCAAAGTTGGCCGATGATTGAATTGAATCAAATACAACATATTTAGGATTAGATGGGCCAAAATAAAAGTTGAAAATTAAATGGGTACAATTACAATAAATTTAGGAATTTTTTTGACAATTTTCCCTCCAAATATGATGGGAATAATATCTTCACATCACCTATCTCTAGCCAAGTTATCTCGTGCTTCGGTCTCTCGCCATGTTCTATCCATGCTCCTCCTTACTATATTGTTTTTTCTTTGGTAAGTCCTTACTATATTTTTTTGATCCCCCTTTATGGTAAGATTCTATTTTTCATTGGCAATTCTATCTTTCAATGTCTAAAAAAGGTTATGATTCTTTTGACAGTCCAAATGTTTAGTATAAAAGGCGGTCTCACATTTTGGCCGCAAAGTGGAAACACAGTTCAGTCCCACAGTTCTAGGTCAAGAAAATAGTCAAAAGCTTGGTACTTGGACATAAAATATCTTTCAAGGGATTTTATTAGCGGACAATCGGGATAGGGAGGCGCTCGTACGTAAAGTTTCTAATGCCCCCGATTGTTATTGTGATATGCATAAGCAATATTTTGAAAATTTGAATTATTTAAAGTGAAGCATATTTAATAAATACTCTAAGATTGCTCATGAACAGAATCTTTTTGACCCACACGAAAAGATCCCAGTCGAGACTTCGGTGTTGAAACTCGACTCAAAAGATAGTGAGGTCCCAATGACCGTCGGAACATGTTTCCGTATTTGGAATTTAGAAGGAAAGTAAAATAAAAAAATGTGGCTAACATAAGTTATTGATGAAACAAATCACCCAACCACGGGCAGTGCAGTTGGTGTGAGTTATCTCCCTCATCGCAGAGGTCGAGAGTTCGAACCCTCTTGTTGCTAAAGTGTCTGAAGTGGGGGTTCCTGGTGTTGGGGTCCTAGGTTAGCCTCCCCCGAGATTTACGTCTAAATAGCTAAGAAAATGTACACTTCAGTGCTAGCCATGTGGCACATGTCGCAAAGTTTTACCATGTGATGGTTTTATGTGATGGGCTTAAGGCCCGTCCGCCCATGTTGGGCCTGAAAGCCCGGCCCACAATATTAGGGCCCATGGATGAAGGGGCACGATTCCTGTTTGGAGGGAACGTATATAAGGGAGGAAAGAGAGGGAGAAGGCACCCTTTGGCATAACGTATGTTCCTCTCCCTTTCTCCCTCCAAAAGAAATGACAAACGCTTACGGCGACGCCATCTTCCCTTCAAGGCCAATCGATGCCATCGGATCGAACAGATCGGTTTTCTCTTCCTCTTATCGGCATCGGTGTCTAATCTGTGGCTAACAAGGTACGCTCGAATCCGTGGTGTGCTTTAGGATCGGTGATACGTGTTATTCCCGGGCTTCGTCTTCCGCATTGATTTAGGGGTTCGATTTAGTGTCGAATCCGGTTTTCGGGGATCAGTAATACCCAACATTGGTATTAGAGCCCTAGTTCACGTTTTTCCCGACCTGTTTGATGTTTTTCGATTGATTTTTCGCGAAAGTAATTCGTCCGTACGGATCGGGGCAAGAAATCCCAACACCCGAGCGCTGTTCGTCCATTTTTTTGAGTTTCTGTGATTCGAAATCCATTTCTAAAGGCAAAGGGTGAAAGGGCTTGTCGAGACGAGTCCGGCGACATGTCGTGCATCGCCGGGAGACGTCGCACGCGCCCACACGCGCGGCCAGAAGGCTCTGCGCGTGGGCGCGACGCGCGAAGCGCGGGCGCTGGCTCGCCCGGCGTGCAGGAACACGCGCCGGTCGGCGAATCGGCGCGTGCGCACCGCCGGCCGCGAACCGGCACGCGCCGGTCGACGGACCGATGCGTGCTGACGTCATCATGACGTCACCTAACGGTCGGTAACCGATGGGATGACGTCATCGATGACGTCAGCGCCGACGACCGGCGACCCGACCCGACCCGACCCGTGGACGCCTGGCACGCGCGCGGCACGTGCCGGATGACGTCTGCATGACGTCAGCCCGCGCATGTGCGCGGCACGTGCGGTCGGTTCGTCCGACCCGGCCCGATCGGCCGACCGGTCCGACCGGTCCGTCCGGCCCGACGACCGACCGTTGACCCGTTGACCGTGGACCGACGACCGTTCACCGTTGACCGTTGACCAGAAAAAAAAAAGAAAAGGAATTTGTTTCTTTTTCAATTATGTCTGTGTGGATTAGAGGTAATCCATTTTTTATTCTGCATTTGTTGCATGAATCATGGAAAATTATATATTTTCCATTTTGTTTAATTATGGATTATAAGTGATCCATTTGAGTTCTGCATTCGTTGCAGGAACTATGATGCATTATGCACGGATACCTGCAATCCTGAGAACGGACGAAGGAAGAGCTAGATTGAAAAGGCTGATGAAAGAGTTAGCTGATTATCGGTGGCATGACGGTGATTTAGTATCACATGTGGTCAGGGTCAATCAGATGATACATGAAATCATCTGGAATGATTATCTTATGCCGGATTTTGAGAAGGTGCCGGCTTTGATGAACACTCTTCCACCTGAATGGCAAGCAGTGTTAGATCGGCTATGGGAGGTCAACGTAGTCCCGGGTTATAGGAGGCTAATGGTAGCTTTTGTTAGAGAGTACTATAGGATTGAGTTAACCAAAACTTCAACCCTTAGATTGAGCGCCACATGGCGCAGAGCGAATGCGCCTTGGAGGCGACATGAAAGCTCTCCAAAAGTTTTTTCCATGGTTGGCAAATGTGCCTTCAAATTTCTCAGATATTTTGACTGATAGATTAGAAGGGACATTCCCTATTTATTTCTTAGATTAATTATGAGATGTTTTGTGGGTGTAAATATCTCTTTCCATGTTGATATTTTTCCCTGTATATATTGCTTAGTGTAATATATAATGTATTATGTGAAAGTATTATTATTCTATTGGATGTTAGATATTATTTGCTTTCTATTAATTGCTAATTGCTGTGGGTAGTTAGCTGTGGGTAGTTATAGAAGTTTTTGTAACTTCATAGAATTTGTTTTGCATAAGACAATTATATTAATGATAGTTTTAAGTTAGGATTTTGGAGGATGATTGGAAACATAGTGACCTTTTGATTCTGAAACCTTACTTGAAATTATTCATTAATATGATGGGTCTGTGCAAATAGGGATGCATAAATGATAGGCATTAATTATTCGTGCATGTATGTCTGATGTGTTTAGATAGATGTTTTCAGCAACTAAGAACGTAATTGCTGATATGAACGACAACAATTGTGAAATATTGAATATGAAGATTCAATATGTGCTGGAAAAGCAAGAAGCACTAGAAGCTCTTGACCATGTTATGGAAGATCTTGAGGATGCTGTGCGCCACCTTGAGCTGGTAGAGGACCGCTTAACGGCATGTGAGCTGAAAATAGAAATTTACAATGCTGGTTCTAGCTCAGAAAGGGCTTTGAGCTCTAAGCCCAAGCGTATTGATTCGTTCAATATGTGGGAATGCAAAGGATCAAGTCCTTATTGCAAGAGATCAAGAGTTAACCAACACAAGAGAGGAAAACGTCCTCAAGTGAAGAAAATGTCAAGGGTGAGGTGTTACAATTGTGACAAGAAAGATCACTATGCTCGCGACTGTCGTGAGCCAAAGAAGGTAAACACCTCTTGTACATTTGAGAACTTTACTTCTGTGTCAAGTTCTGTATTATTAGCTGAATCCAATCCTTTGTGGATGTAGATTCGGGAGCAACAGACGATGTAGCGAAGGATAGAGGATCCTTCGTGGAATTTTGACGAATACCAACCGGAACTAAGTGGATCTATGTGGGAAACAACTCCGAGCTGAAGTTAAAGGGATTGGCACCCGCCAACCGAACATGTGTGGTGGGCGCACCTTGTTCCTACATGATGTTCTAAATGCTCGGAGATTCGTCGAAATTTAAGAGTCTGTTTTGATATTGGTTAAGCTTGGTTTTAGTGTGAACTTCCGTAATAATGGTGTAGATTTGTATTTGGATACAAACTACTATGATTATGGTCACTTTTTGGATGGTTTTATTGTACTAAATGTTGACTGTGGTGATGTCAATATATGTTATTCCCTTGTTTCACGTCTTCTACTTCATATGATAATGATGTGAATGTGTGGCATGCTAGACTTAGTCATATTGACCAATAATGTATGAATAGACTAGCCAAAAAGGGCTTGTTGGGCAACATTGAAAAAGTCGATTTGCCCATATGTGAGCATTGCCTAGTAGGGAAAATGACAAGGAAACCATTTGGAAAAAGTAAAAGAGTTGAATTTCCTCTGTATTTAATCCATTCGACGTCGTGGTTAAATGACTGTGAGAAGAAGGCATTGGGCTGTTTATTTCATCACTTTTATAGATGATTATACTCGATTCGGATATGTCTTTTTGATTTCTCATAAATCTGAAGCATTATGTTGTTTCAAAAGGTTTATGAACTTGGAAGAAAATCAATTAGACAAGAAAATAAAAGTATTGAGATCCGATCGAGGTCGAGAATATTTATCTGATGAGTTCAGAAAATAATGTGATGAAAAGGAATATAAATACAGTTGTCTATTCCATATACTCCTCAACAAAATGGTGTTGCAGAGAGAAGAAACAGAACCCTGCTGGAAATGGTTAGGTCCATGATGGCACATGCTAACTTACATATCACTTTTTGGAGTGATGCGTTGTTAACTGCTGCCTATATACTTAACCGAGTGCCTTCCAAATCAGTTGCTTCCATTCCATATGAGTTATGGACAGGTAGAAAACCGGACTTAAGTTTTCTTAAGCCATGGGGTTGTGCTGCCTATATTCATGAGTCCTCTCACAAGTTTGGGAAATTGAGTCCCAAAGGAAATAAGAGTATTTTCATGAGATACTCCGAACACTCGAAAGTGTATGTGTTCATTGGTGAGCAGGAAAGTGAGAGTATAACTGAATTTGAATCACGGGATGTCACATTATTAGTGGATGAATTTCCTAAGAAGGGCGAAATAGGGAAGATTACCCCTATTTGAAACCTTGGATCAAGATAATGATATTAATGGAGTTCATCCAAGTGAGAGTAATATGAGAAGTGATGAATTGAATTCAACTCATTCTCAATTGCAACCACATGATGAGATGATATCGTCATTATCTAATCCAAGTGGGAGCATAATGGGGAATGATGTGCAAAGTGTACAATCTCCCATACGGTGAACAAGTCGCCAAAGTATTCCCCGTCGACGTTTTGGCATTGAAGGGGAAACTTTTATGGTTGCTCCACAAGATCAGGATGAACCAAGAAATATTAATGAGGCTCGAATTGCCCTAGTAAGAAAAAAATGGATTCATGCAATGGAAGAGGAAATGGAGTCAATGAAATCAAACCAAGTCCGGGAACCTGGTTAATCTTCCAAAAGGACGCAGAGCTATTGGGAACAAGTGGGTTCTCAAAATAAAGCGAAAGGCTGATGGCTCGATAGAAAGGCAAAAGGCTCGCCTTGTGGCGAATGGGTATAATCAACAGGAAGGAATTGATTATGAAGATACGTTTTCTCCTGTAGTGAGATTTACCTCGATTCGCATTATTCTGGCAATAGTAGCTAGTATAGATCTTGAGTTACATCAGATGGATGTAAAGACTGCTTTTCTCAATGGAGAATTAGAGGAAGAAATATATATGGAACAACCTGTTGGTTTCATAGTGAAAGGCCAAGAAGAAAATGTATGTCGACTTTGGGGGTCGATATATGGCCTTAAGCAGTCGTCAAGACAATGGTATATACGTTTTCATAATGCCATAATGTCATATGACTTTACAATGATAGACGAGGATCATTGTGTATATATCAAAAGATCCAAGGATCAATTTGTGATCATATCATTATATGTTGATGATATACTAATTGCCGGAAGCAATATGGAGCTTGTCAATACTGTCAAAAGTTGGTTGTCTTCCAACTTTGAGATGAATGATATGGGATTGTAAACCCATAGACACTTTTATTGCAAAAGGTGAAGGATTGAGCCATAGACTGTGTCCAAGGACTCCACAAGAGAAGGAACAAATGAAACATGTTCCTTATGCTAGTGCTGTTGGAAGCTTGATGTACGCTATGATGTGTACAAGACCTGGCATATGTTTTGCAGTTGGAATGATGAGTAGATACCAATCCAATCCAGGTCAAGCACGTTGGAAAGCCGTTAAAAGAATACTTAGGTATCTAAAGGGGACTGCTGATTATACATTGAGTTATTATGGAAATGATCTGCAACTCAAAGACTATTTTGATGCTGATTGGAGAGGAGATTTAGATGAAATAAAATCTACCTCTAGGTTTGTTTTCTTACCGAATAATGGCACCATATGTTGGAGCAGTAAGAAACAAAAGTGTATAGCCTTGTCCACGATGGAAACTGAGTTCGTGGCATTATCAGCAGCAATAAAAGAAGATGTTTGGCTTAAGAGATTATTGGATCATTTAGGTGTTATTTGAAGTGCTGCAGATTCATTATTGGTTAACCGTGATAGCCAAGCAGCAAAAGCGTACACCAAAGATCCAAAATATCATGGCAAGACCAAACACATAGATACCAAGTATACTTTTGTCAATGATATGATTGCACGAAAAGATGTGAACTTAGAGTACATACTACGCATAGAATGGTAGCAGATCTTTTGACAAAGCCAATACCTAGAGATGTGTTTTGTGGCCATATGAAATCTCTAGGATTGCGTAGAGGCCGATGTACTGAATATTGTTATTTCCTAAGTGTTCACATTTGATGAATTTATGTTTTCATCATTAATGCCTATGAATCTTTATTTGATCTTTATGCATCTTAATGCTCAGTGCATTATTTTAAGTTGAGGAAGTATGTCGGACAGATATAAGATTAGCCCACTCACACGGGTAATCGCCTCTATTTACTGTGTGATAAATAGAGATGAGACTGTTTTTAAGCTTATTATCTAGGTGATAATCGAGAGCTCAAGCTTAAAATACGTATGTCGCCTTAACTGGGTGTTAAGATGAGGACATAATACTTACTATGTCCGAAAGTAAAATACCCCACATATTTTACTTTATCTGTCTATGATGCTAGATATGAGTTCGATGAATTTTGTGAATGAGTAGATACGTGAACTCAAGTTAGACATTGGGTATGTCCGAACTATCATCTGTACGGTATTGAAAGGTGTAGACATACGCTCCATGGGAAATGAGTTAAATACCGTAATACGTATTTCATACTACGTATGCATGAGACGACCAATAAGGGTGGCAAAAGTTTGATCTCAACTTTTGTGTCGTGTGAGACTCTTGAGGAAAAATGTTCCTCAATTTTTTAGTTCCCTCATGACTCTTACTTATTCTCAAAATTTCTATTTTGTGTTTGCTATCTTAGGATGTTGCCAATGGTCATGAGTTTGATTCGATCTAATGGGGCATTTCTAGAAAAGCAAGCTGAACTGAAATTGAGAGTTTGAAGGAAAGAGGAAGATCGAATTTGGAGAATCACATTATAGTTTTGTATTCTTTGGTTAACCAATTATGACTGTCTTTGGGATAATCATAATTGTGAATACAATATATATATATATATATATATATATATATCATTATTTGAAAGAGATCAAGAGAGATATAAATGTGATCGATCGATTTAGGGTACTGCATACTAAATCTACTCGAGTGTGATGCCCATTATGAGCTGCTATATATTCCTAACGGATGTATAGCAACGAGCTCTCAAAGTATGCTGGTCGCACGGATTATTCACCAGTATGAATGTTGAAGAGAGGTAAAGAGAATCCTGTTTCAGCCCACCATGTGCGAGTGGGAGATGATGGTTTTATGTGATGGGCTTAAGGCCCGTCCGCCCATGTTGGGCTCGAAAGCCCGGCCCACAATATTAGGGCCCATGGATGAAGGGGCACGATTCCTGTTTGGAGGAACGTATATAAGGGAGGAAAGAGAGGGAGAAGGCACCCTTTGGCATAACGTATGTTCCTCTCCCTCTCTCCCTCCAAAAGAAATGACAAACGCTTACGGCGACGCCATCTTCCCTTCAAGGCCAATCGACGCCATCGGATCGAACAGGATCGGTTTTCTCTTCCTCTTATCGGCATCGGTGTCTAATTTGTGGCTAACAAGGTACGCTCGAATCCGTGGTGTTCTTTTGGATCGGTGATACGTGTTATTCCCGGGCTTCGTCTTCCGCATTGATTTAGGGGTTCGATTTAGTGTCGAATCTGGTTTTCGGGGATCAGTAATTCCCAACACCATGCTTATTCGACCAATAAGCTTTCAGCTTAATAATTTGTTGTCTACAAGTTTCTATCTTTGATCAGATTTAAATGGATAAAAAAAGTATATCACTATTTTATCTTTTATTAAGTCTAAAAAAAGAAGAAGAAGATAAATTAAAGCCTATCATCAGAGCATGATTGACAAGGATAATCATAGGCTTCTACTTCAAGAACATATTTGAGATTACATCCAAGTGAAAAGATTGGCGACTGATCACTGAATCACATAGTTTTATTAGTGATAAGCACACACTAGGATCTTCATATGTAGTTATTGTTATGGTAGATCTATTACCTAGAGGGGGTGAATAGGTAACTGTGCGAAAATAAAAAAGTTTAACCAAATATTGTAGTTAGACAACTTCTGATGAAGTTGTCAGATCTTGCTGATATACAATTTTATCACAATTAATAAAAAAGAGAGTAAAGAATAGAGAATTGCATACAAAAGTTTATACTGGTTTAGCTTTTTACAATCTTGTGTCCACTCTCTCGCGCTATAGCCAATTGGCTAGAATCTACCGATAAGAACCAATTAGAGGTTATAAGTATTGAGCTAATACTCAAGTTTGTGTGACTCACTCTACACACACACTCTCTGCCTCTAAGGGGCTGTTTGGCAAAGTGCTAAACAGTGCCAGATTCTGATTTTTTGTTCCCGGGATCAGTTTGGGAACAGAATTGCGTTTGGTAAAATTTTTTTCTTAGGAACAGATTTGGAGTGGAATCAAGAATAAAAAAAAAAAAAAGTTGATTCTTGTTCTGGGAACAAATTTGAGAATCAAAACCAACTTTTCTTCTTCTTCCCTTTGGCCATCTTGCGACCGTTGTCCATCACCGCCGGCCACCGTCGGCCGGTCCGGCAAGCTCACTAGGCCAGGGCAAGGTTCGGCGAGCTTAGCCACCGGCGAGCTCGTGGGAGGCAACCCCAGCCACTGGCGAGGTAGGCCTCGTTGGGGCTGGGCGAGGCCCGCCTGGCCACCGGCGAGGCTGGGCAAGCCTCGCAACGCCTAGTCCCGCCGGTGGCCGGGCGAACCTTGCCCAGGCCCAGCGAGGCTCGCCTGGCCACTGGTGAGGCTCGGTCGACGAGGGCCGGCCTCGCCGAGGGCCGGCAACGCTCCGATGAGGTCGCCAGCCCTCGTCTGGTGCCTGGTCGTCGGTCCGGCGGATCGGCCACAAGAAGGAGAAGAAGAATAGGAGAAAAAGGAAAAAAGAAAAGAAAAAAAGGAAAAAAAGGGAAAAAGAAAAGAAAAAAAAAAAAAGGAAAAAAGTAAAAAAATTATTTAAAAATTAAAAGAAATTGATTTGGAACAGAATCAATGAGTACGGTACCAAACGCAATTGTATTCCAGAATCAGAAATTTTGGACAGTTACCAAACGCGTTCTTTTACTCAGAATCAGTTCCGGGAGCAGAATAAAAAATAATCATTTCTAGTCATAATCTATTCCCGGGAACAGAATCGTTACCAAACGCACCCTAAAAAGTTACTCAATTTCGCTCATAGAGACGGATGTAAAATATCAAGAACACTCTTCGGACTTTGGAATCAAAAGCTTCAATACATGTGAATGCGAATTCTAATTCCTTTTGCTTCGAGACCTCATCTTATATTCCCTTAAGTCTAAACTGACCGTTGGACATATCTTCAGAAGGATTCTCTAGCCAATCTACCCGTTAGCTTTGGATATGTTAGAGAAGATTTGATTGCTTCAAGATCACCGAGAGTGAAGCTTCCCATATGTTTTGCCGCCCATATAGCAAAACCGAGTTTCCAAAAGTTGAGTGTCTATGTTTGGAAAGAACGTTTTTCCTGTAGTAGGTAGTTTCTGGAAGGTTGAATGTTTGGTAGATATTGGGAAGACTTTCCTTTCAAAACTCCTTATAAATATAGTAAGGAATCAAACCAATTTGCTACTAGCCGTTGCACGGGTGATTTAGTCCTTCCTAGCTGTTTGATAAAATATATAAAGGAAGGAAGAATAATCTACAACCTTGATTCTAATTGAAATCATTTAATTATATCCCATAAGACTTTTCAACTGAAAAATACTTTTTTATCAGAAAACACAGTCTCTAAGTTTTGTCAATCATTGAAACTGCTGAGGAAATGTTTTCTCAACAATCTCTCCATTTTTTATGATTACAAAACTTGCATGAGTAGAACTTTTAAAAGGTTAAATATTGTGAAATTTAAATAGCTCTTGAATAAAGCCAGTTTAACAATGAGGCGTAATCAAACTATAATAATATCTACATTGAAAGAATTTTAGCAAAAACTCTTATAGTCAATACTTTGAATTAAAAGATAAGGGATAAAATTTTTAACCAATCCCCTTAGCTTTGCGAAGCTCAGAGTCTCAGGCAACCTGTAAGGAAAATATTAGTATAGTAAAGCTCGCAACCTCAATTCTACTGGTCCACCACTTTCTCCCCCTTTTGTCAACAACAAAAAAGATTAAGGTTCAAATATAAATGCTATTCGCAAACCAGAATACAAAGGTCAGACCAAAGTTCAAACACAAAGGTTCTTCAGCTCTTTTTCCATTTTATCTTTGTGTTCCATCATCTTGAGTAGAGTCCGCAAAAACAGCCTATCTTCGGTGCTATCAATAATAGGGATTCTTGTAGGTTTAGTTTCTACCCCAAGCTTCATTACCATATAAATGTCCCCTTGCCTCCGTCTAGTAGCTTTAGACTCCCCCTCAATACTTGCAACTTCTTTCTCTTTATCTTTCAACATCGTCGGAGGAGTCGGACAGATTGAAAAATTCCAAGCTCCCTCTGATTGTGGAATGCAAAACCCGTGATCTGATTCAATCGCCATGAACCAGAGGATCTAGCCTTTGACTTTGGAGCAGTTTTTGGGACCATGGTTTAAAAAGAGGAGAAAAGTTTTGATCTTTTTGCAAGAGGGAAGAGAATACGGGAATGGTTTTACAAAGAGAGTTTTCGGGAGAATGAAGAAGGACGAAGAACAAAGAAGACTGAAAAAGAACTTTCATTTTAATGAAGATGAAGCGTTGTGATTGAAAAAAAAAAAGGATCATAAAGAAGGTCGGTTTTTTAGGAGAAAAATTGTAAGATGTTTTTACAAATAAATCACACAACTTTTGAAAATAAATTTATTCTGCAATAAATTAAATAAGGAAGAAATTATACTTGATATGCTTCCTAGAATTTTCTTACTGCCAAAAATTTGAAATTGCAATAGTCGATGTGCTCAACATCTTCTGATGTACCCTGTCTTTAAGTACTAGGAACAAATGGATTTATAATGACAAGTTTGTTGCAAATGAAATCAAAAGCCTTCTTGTCAAGAGGTTTAGTAAAAATGTCAACTAACTGATTTTGAGAATTAACAAATTGAATGTTTATTTCACCGTTGTTGACATGGTCGCGTATGAAATGGTGCTTGATTTCTATGTGCTTGGTTCTAGAATGTAAGATTGGATTCTTTGTCAGGTTGACGGCACTGGTATTGTCGCATTTGATGGTTGTATTTAAGTACTCTACTTCGTAATCCTTCAGTTGTTGTTTCATCCAGAGGATTTGGGTACAACAACTGCCTAGTGTGACATACTCAGTTTCAGGGGCTTGATAAGGCGATTGTTAATTGCTTTTTGGAGAACCATGACACAAGCATGTTGCCCAACAACTAACAAGTTCCAAACATACTTTTTCGGTCAATGTTACTTCTTACAAAATCAACATTGGAATACTTAGATAACACAAACTCTGATCTCTTAGGATACCAGAGTCCTAGAGACGGGTAAGTATAAAATGTACTTGATAATCCTTTTTACTGTAGAAAGATGAGACTCCCTAGGATCTGATTGAAATCTTGCGCACATGCATATACTAAAAAGAATATTAGGTCTTGAGGTGGTGAGATAAAAGTAGGAAGCTAATCATGCTCCGGTATAGCTTCTGACCAACTTTTTTGCCATTTTCATCTTTGTCGAGCTTTGAAGATGAAGACATGGGAGTTTCATTCTTCGAATTTTCCATGTGAAATTTCTTCACAAGCTCTTTGGCATATTTTTCTTGGAAAACAAAACTTCCTTCTTCCGATGGCTTGATTTGCAATCCGAGGAAAAAAATCTAATTTTCTCATCATACTCATCTCAAACTCATCCTACATCAACTTAACAAAATTATTGTAGAGATTTTCATTAGGAGATCCAAAAATAATGTCATCGACATAAATTTGCACCAATATAATTTCCTCATCTTCTCTCCAAATGAATGAAGTAGTATCAACATTACATTTCTCAAAATCATTCTGAATGAGGAAAGTTGTCAACCTTTCATACCAAGCACAAAGGGCTTGTTTCAGACCGTATAGTGCTTTCTTTAGTTGGTAGATGTGATATGGCTTTCGTGGTTCTTCAAAGCTTGGAGGCTGTGCTACGAACACTTTCTCCTTAATGAATTTGTTCAAGAAGGCGTTCTTCACGTTCATATGGAAAAGTCTAAAATCATGCAAACATGTGTAAGTGAGTAAAAATCTGATCGCTTCTAACCTTGCTACTGGCACATAAGTTTCATCGTAGTTGATTCCTTCTTCTTGTGAGTAGCCTTTAGTGACCAATCTTGCTTTATTACTCATGACTTTCCCTTGATCATTGAACTTGTTCCTATATACCCATTTTGTCCCTATTGCCGGATGATCTTTTGGTTTGGGAACCAATTCCCATACTTCATTTATATGCAATTGTTGAAGCTCCTCCTCCATTACTTGAATCCAGTTTTCATTTGATAGAGCTATATGCAATTGTTGAAGCTCCTCCTTCATTGCTTGATTCCAGTTTTCATCTGATAGAGCTTCTTTAGTACTTTTTGGTTCAATTTTTGAAATAAGCGCCAAAGTAGTGACGGTGTCTTTTAGAGATGATCTTGTTCTAATATTGTCATTTCGATGATAAGATGGCTTGACTTAATCCGTTGTGTGCTTTGATCAGAATCTTCTTGTTACCGTGGCTGTTCATCTAATTTTGAATTTTTATTTTCTTCTTTTTGATCAAACTGAGGATGAATATTTTCATCAAACTATAGATTTCTCCACCATGCGAGATCTTTTATTGAAGACCCAAAAAGCCTTCATCCGATCTTTCATCAAACTTAACAAGCCAGTTATTAGCATTTTTTAAGATAAAACATTTACATCCAAAAACTCTGAAACATGAAATGATTAGTTTCCTACCTTTGAAAAGTTCATAAGGGGTCTTTTCTAAATAGGGTCCGAGAAAAACTTGATTTATGATATAACATGTTGTTGAAATGTCTTCGGCCTAGAAGTGTGATGCAATTTTGTTTTAAATAAGGAAGGTTTTTGCCATTTCTTATAAGGACATGTTTTTCCTTTCTATAACACCATTCCATCCGAGTGTATATGGAGTTGAAAACTGATGCTCAAAACCGCTTTCTTCACAAAAAATTCTGATTTTCGAACTCTCCCCCATGATCAGTTTTGATGGAAGAAATGGGACACTGGGACTCCTAGAGTGCCAAAAGTTGGCACAAAGGGACACTTAAGTACCAAAAGTTACGAAAGTGACACTTAAGTGCCAAAATCGGAGCAAAATGGATCACTTAAGTGCCAATCCGGCCAAAATGCTGATATGGCAATTTTTTGGCGAAGCAAGTGCAAAACGGCGTCGTTTTGGTGCGACATAGTAAAAGTTAATATAAAAATTAATAAAATTAAATTTAAAATTAAATTTATTTAAAACATTTAAAAAATACAAAAATTAAAATTTTCTTTTTTTCAAAAAGGGAGGCAATTGAGCCCTTGCCCTGCCGGGAAGGGTTGGTGAGGGCTCGCGAGCCCTCGCCTAGATTCAGCGAGGGTCGGCGGCCCTCGCTTGGCTGGGCCAAGGGACGCCACCCACTAAGGTGACCCCCAGCGGGCGGCGGCCTTGGCTCGGCCGGGCGAGGGCTGTCGACCCTCGCCCTAAATCAAGGTGAGGGCTCGCGGGCCCTCGCTATCGATCGGGCGGGGTCGCCGGCCCCTAGCCAAGGGCGACCCCGGCCGACCTCCTCCTCCGTTGCCGGCCCTTCTCGGCGGCGGCGGTGAGGGCTCAACCCTTAGACGCCTCCCTTTTTTTTTTTTTTTTTTTTTAATTTTTTTAAAATGTTTTGAATAGATTTAGTTTTAAATTTAATTTAATTAATTTTTATATTAATTTTTTACTACATTAGCACCAAAATGATGTCGTTTTTGCATTGTCTAGCCATGTTAGCGTGCAAAACGATGCCGTTTTGCACTTACTTCGCCAGAAATTGCGCACATTAGCATTTTGGCCGGATTGGCACTTAAGTAATCCATTTTGTTCCGATTTTGGCACTTAAGTGTCACTTTTGTAACTTTTGGTACTTAAGGCTGCGCATGATAAAATTTCTGTTTCTTGATTTCTCTGTTTCTTTATTCCCCAGAACAGGTTTGGAACAGAAATCCGTTTGGTAACGCGATTTGATTTCTCTATTTCTGAAATAGATTTCTATTCTAGAAATAGATTTGAAGAAGAAATCAGAAGCTAAAATTTTTAGCTTCTCAGTTTCTGAAATAGAAATTGAGAAATCAATTTCTGGCTAGAAATCAATTTCTATTCCAGAAATTTTATCATGCGCACCCTAAGTGTCCATTTGTGCCAACTTTTGGCATTTGAAGCATACTTTTGCTGGAGAAATGAAATGACCTTTTTCATTTTGAATCTTTTTGGCGAATTTTGAAAATTGAGAAAATGCTTCATGCTTGTGTCACGGCCAAGAGGTTTCCGGAGCTAAAGGGCCGTGCCTTGCTGTGGAGGACCTCCTGCGATCGCTAGGATTCCTGACAAGACTCCTTCTAGAACTTTCCAAGGGCGGGCGATACGGTCATTACGCCAAATTCTAGAAGTCTCTAGCCATTAATGTCGGTAGTTGGTAGCTATCATTAGTGTCGGTAGGTTTGGCGGTGCGATCTCGTCCACCGGATGAATACTTAATCAAGGGATGTAATCAGAGGGCTTCTAGTATAAGAAGGGGTGCCCTCCCTCTCATTTGGATCCATCCAACTATTTCAGTAATACAAAGCTCCTTTCTTTCCAGAGCTCCTCTTTCTAGAGACTTTCTCTCTCTCTGATCTGGGTAAAGTGAGCGAGTGCGCGATCGATCAAGCAAGGCTTGGCTTAGGTGATCCAAAAGAGCCTGAGTCGCCGCACGGTCACGATCCCAATCGAACGGCCTGTGACACTTGCGTGCGAGGAAGAAAACCCTCGTATACCTTGTATAATCATTAACTATTACCAAGCAGTACCTTTTACCTCTTCGGACTTTGTGTTATTGTAAGTTCAAAGATGTCCTTATGAAGGAGTTGAAAGCTCTGTTAGTATTGACATAATTGATGGGTTTGAACGAACTTCTTACCTATTTACCTAGCGCACAGATTGAAGACTTTAAATCTTTCAAACTTAAGATTTGGTAATCCATTTACCAATTTCAGTGAGGAGAGTTTCAATATTCGCTTGATGCTTATATGTCCAAGCTTCCTATTCCAGAAATCTTATTCATCTTTGATGGAGATCGGACATTAAGCATCATTAGCGGTTATATCTATTAAATAGATATTCTCATGTCCCCTTCTAGTAAACGACTGCTTCAGATCCTTACTTGTTCCTGAGCATTTATTTTCTTGAAAATAGATCTTGTAACTAGCGTCATATAACTAGCTGATGCTGATGAGATTATAGTTTAGACCTTTGATAAAAGATACAACTCTTATAGTCAGGTTTCCAATTTTGACTTTTCTTTGCCAATGATCTTTTCTTTGTTGTTTTCTCCAAAGGAAACACTTTCACCATTAAATCTTGAGAGTTCAATGAACTTGCTTGGATCACTGGTCATTTTTCTTGAGCAACCACTATTGAGGTACCACTTGTTTCTCTTTTTCTTCGGTACCTGCAAAGATTAAGACAAATTAAGTCTTCTTTGGTACCCGTATTTGTCTGAGTCCTCTCTGGTTAGAAGGATCGGCCATGCTTAAAAAGTTATCCGAATCAGCGTCCAACCTTTGGAATAATCATTTTCATAATAGTTATGGTTGCCGCAAATTGAACATTTAAGAAGGTCTTGACCAACATGTTTTACAAACTGTTTTCCAAAATGATTTTCATAGAAAAACTCTTGGAGGTTTTTGCTCTTCCTTTCTTTGTGAGTCGGAAAATCATTTTCTAAAATCTTTTTGTTTTTACATCCAAGTCTCGATTTGTTGTAGTATGGGATTTGGATGGACAAAATATGTTCCAAAATTTTTGAGCCAACTAAAAATCTTTTTGCAACATTTGAAATTTCTTATTTCAAAGAATCATTTTCTTTTAAAACAGAATCATGATTTTCTTTTGTTTGAAGAAGATCATTTTCAAGATACTCAATCTTTTGTTTTTGGAAAGAATCTTGTTGTCTCAATCTTGAGTTTTCCTATTTTGAGAATTGTCTAAGTGTATCAACAAGTAATTCTTCTATATAATTAGATACTTCAACTAGAACATCAAAATCTCTTATCTCAAATTCTTCTTCAGAATCAAATTTTTTCATGAGACAAATATTCACATATTCTTCATCGCTTTCTTCGCACTCAGTGTCACTTCACATTTTGGCCTTCAGTACTTTCTTTGTCTTCTCATACTTGTTCTTTCTTTTCTTCAGAAGAGGAAAATTTGGCTTGATGTGTCCTTGCTTCTTGCACTCGAAATAGACCACATCCTTGCTTTCCTCTTTGTCATTGAAGCTTTCCTTTTGCTCAGGTGTTTTGAAGAATTTCTTTCTTTTAAACTTCCTTTTTTGGTCATTTTTTTGAAGCTTTTTCACCAAAAGGGCAATTTCTTTGTCGTCTTCGTCATCTTTGTCTTAATCTTCATCGGGTTTGGTACAGGTTGCCCTTAGTATGCCAATCTATTAACAATGTCAATAAATCTACTGAACATGTCTATTATGGATTCTTCAGGTTTCATTTTGAAGGCTTCGTACTATTGGAGAAGAGTGTTTATCTTCGTTTCCTTGACATGATCAATTCCTTCATATGTCACTTGTAATCTATCCCAAATTTCTTTTGTTGATTCATAATAAGAAATTTATTTATATTTAGATGGAGATAACACACAACATAATGAATAGACAGTTTTAGCATCTAGTGCTTCTCTTTTGACAATATCCGCATAAAATAGGACTGAGGTTTATGGTTTTTTGCCTTCTTCTTTAGTCAAGGGAGGTTCGGGTTTTATGCCCTTTAGAATAACATCCCATTCCAAAGGATCATTGGATTTGATGAATGTTTTATCTTGTTTTCCTAGATGTTGTAATGCTTTCCATTGAAGTACGGAGGCCTTGTGTCACTCTAACCTTCCATCAGACCTGGTGCAATATTACTAGCCATTGAAAGGTCATTAACTTAGAAGTAATAAAACACTTTCAAAGAGTAATCGTGCTCTGATACCAATTGTTATGGTTAGATCTATCATCTAGATTGTGGGAAGGTGATTGTGTGGAAATAAAAAAGTTTAAACAAATATTACAACTAGACAACTTTTGATGAAGTGATTAGATCTTACCGGTGTACAACTCTATCACAATTAATAAAAAAGTAGTAAAGGATAGAGGATTACACACAAAAGGTTTATAGTGGTTCGGCTTTTTGCAAGTGTACGTCCACTCTCCCGCGCTACAGCCAATTGGCTAGAATTTATGGATAAGAACCAATCAGAAGTTACAAGTATGGAGCTAATACTTAAGTTTGTGTGACACACTCTACAAACGTACTCTTGGCCTCTAAAAGGTTACATAATTTTGCTCATAGAGATGAATGTAAAAGATCAAGAACACTCTTCGGACTTTGGAATCAAAAGCTTTAATACTCGTGAATGCAAATTCTAATATCTTTTGCTTCGAGACCTGCTCTTATATTCCTTCAAGTTCAAGCTGACTATTGGATGTGTCTTCAAAAGGATTATTCAGCCAATCTACTTGCTGGCCCTAGATTTGGTTGAGAAGATCTGATTGCTTCAAGATTGGTGAGAGTGAAGCTTCCATATGTTTTGCCGCCCATATAGTAAAATTAGGTTTCCAAAAGTTGAGTGTCTATGTTTGGAAAGAACGTTTCACCTCTAGTAAGTAGTTTCTGGAAGCTTGAACTTGCGGTAGACATTAGGAAGACTTTCCTTTCGAAACTCCTTATAAATATAGCAATTAATCAAAACCAATTTGCCACTAGCCGTTGCACGGATGATTTACTCCTTCCTAGCCATTTGATAAAATACATAAAGAAGGAAGAATAATCCACGACCTTATTCTGATTGAAATTATCTAATTATATCTTATTAGACTTTTCACCTGAAAAATACATTTGATCATAAAACAACTCTAAGTTTTGTTAATCATCGAAACCACTGAGGAAATGTTTTCTCAACAGTTACAACTTTGTGCAGTTCGACGTTCCCAAAATTTAAATCTGACACCTGTGAGAGCAAGCCTTGTAGCCAATGCGAAGCATTAAAGCTTTGAACTAAAAACATGTTAAACAAGCACAAATGTGATACTGAAGTTGCTCTGAACACCATTGAAATTGGAGGCTAAATAGTTGTTCATTAAAACTCCAAAATCTAGAATTAGATCGAAAAGAAAAGCTCCCAAATATAAGATCGAGATAGCAAAAATCCCAAATCTAAAACTAAATCGGGAGAATAAGTAAAGAAACACACAAAGAAATAAAAGAAAAAAACAATTATGAGGGGAGGGAGAGGTCTAGGTCAAATCCCCCTCCCTCCCTTTTTGAACAAACAAGCTTTTTAAATCTATGGGATAATTATAAAAAAATGTATATGGATGCAAATTCAATTTTAAACTTTTCAATTTAGCTAATTTAGTTTTGAACCGTTAGGTGATTTGCCAAAATAGTCATTCCAACCAATTTTGGTTGAAAATTGTCAATAGTTCTATGCAGCATTAATCCCGTTGACATGAATGATTATATATATATAAATTTTTTTCCCTATCTCCCTTTGCTAATCGTTGACCTTATGTGGGGGTTGCAATACCCTCACTTGTGGCTAGCGACCTCCACTGGCCATCACCAAGGCCTTGATAGTTGGCGGAGGGAAATGTGAAAAAAGTTAAAAAGAAAAAAGAAAAAAGGGGAAAGAATTAAAAGAATTAGTAATTTTTTTAAAAATTATAAAATTGTTCATGTTAAAGCCAACTGTGCCATGTCGGATGCTTGACATCATGTCATAATGGATTTTATTAGCAAATTATCAAAAGATTTAAGATTAAATTGATCAAATTGAAAATTTTAGAATTGAATTAACAACTGTATAATAGATTTATGATTTTCTTTTTTAATTTTTTTTGAATTATACTCTTCACTAGCATGCTTGAATGTACTTTCTTTGTTTTCTTTTTTCTTTTTTTTTTTTTTTTGGGTCAGAAGACGTACTTTTTTAAACTTGAAAAAGAATGAAACTTTTTAGCCAAATATAGAATTATTGGTGCTCAATACCTTCTTATTGGGAACTGTGAAATCGCCCAATCAAATCACGGTTATTCATAATTGAAAAACTAGCTATGAACAAAGCTATAGGCACATTGGATGAGCTAAATCAAATTAGCATTTACCTATATCAAATATAAAAGGGATTTAGAATATGATTAAATTCAAGTAAATATAGAGTAAAATTTCAATTGTCGATATACAATCTCCGTTGACCAATGCACAAGGACCGAGGACTCTCCCAGCCTCTCTTTAAATAGGAGGCCTCTACATTCCCTTTGGGCCAGACAAACGGAGACATTAAATTTTGTGGAGTTGTTTTTGAGAAGTTCTTGAAAAATTTAAGAACTTCAAGGCACAAAATAGTCGTCAAGACTTCTACAAATATTTTGATCATCAAGATTTTAGAAATATTTGGGTCATTAAGACCTTGACCATCTTATTTGAGATCAAGCTTTCAAGTTCTCAAATTCCATTTGAGAGCAAGGAATAAAAGATTGTGTTATCTCATTTGAGATCAAGCCACTAAGTCTCTCAAATTATGCTTATGTGAAGAAAAAAGACAATACGATTTCATTTTAGATCTGGCCATCTTCTTGAGTTGCATTCGGAGAAGAATTAAAGTTCATGCTATTCGATAGGAGATCGTGCCATTTAGTCGCTTAAATTGTCTTTTCATTACTAAACAAAAAGAATTTGATAGGTTCTTTATTTCATTTGGAAGTTAGATATTTTACTCATTTATTAAAATAATGGAAATTTTGTCAATTGTTTTCTGTTCTTCGTATTACAGATTAATTTTTGTGCAGCATTATTGATCAATATAACTTTTTCATTCAACAAAATCTCTTTAACCGAGAAAAGAGTAAAATATCTTAAATAAAAGTATAAAAAGTTATAATAAAGGAAACAACTTAACGAAAAAAAGAAAGAAAAACAAAGGTGGAACAAACTAAATACATATGTTCTTAATAAATAAACTATTGCCAGAGCCATTTTAAGCTATTACTTATTTTATTCAATGATTCAACACAGTACATGAAGAAATTCATTTAATTTAATATTTTAAAAATATGGATAAGAACAAAATTTACGAATTTTAAATTTACTAATAAAACTTTTTGTTATCTAAAATTTAAATATTTGAGTTTAATATTGAACAAATGGATAAAGAGAAATTATCTCTAGATATATTTTTACATATTATAGCTTCGTTTAAAAAAGAAGAAGAAGAAGCTAAGTAGTAAAAATAAAGAGGACCTTTTAAAAGAACAGTGAACAAAGTAGAACAAAGAGGACATTTTAAAAGAACAGTGAACAAAGTAGAACAAACTAAAGTCGTGTGTAACTATCGACCGAAAAAAAGAAAGTCCCATGTAACTGTTTTTGTGACTGTTTTATTCAAATAATTAGATTGAGTATATCAAAAGATTACGGTGAATTTTTTTTTTTTTTTGTTAGAGCTGATATTTTAAATTTATGGATACAAAGTCCATGGTTTTTAATTTTAGTCAGAGTTTTTATCTACAATAGTGTATTCAAGCAAATCCAATTAATTCAAGATATTATGCCCCATATTCAGATATATTATCCGTAGTTTGAAACTATAACTCATTTCATTTGATTAAATTTCACTTAGAAACGTTAAATATCAGTAAAATGGTTAAATTTTAGTATGTCAAGTATGCATCTGTCCCACTCAATTTAAATACCCATTAGAGTAGTATATGATATAACCTTTTTCTTCACATCTATGTCATTTAATTGATATCTTAGAATTGAATTGGTTAATAAATAGTTAAAGTAGGAAAACTAAAAACATTCTTCAATGAATTTGATTTAGTCTAGTAGAAAAATTATAGGAAATTACTAAAAATGTTATAAACCTATTGCACTTGTGCCAATTCTATCTTAAATCTTTCAATTTGGTCAATTTAATTCTAAACTTTTGTACGATTTGCCAAGTTAGTTATTCTGACTAATTTTAACTAGAAATTGTTGATGTGAAGGTTTAATTAGTATCGCTTGTTCTATGTGGCATGATTGGCGCTAATATGAATAATTTTAAAATTTTTAATTTTTAATTATTTTTCTTTCCTTTTTTTTTTTCCCCTAACCCTGGGTTGGTGAGGGTTGTTGACCATTGGTGAGGGCCTTCCTGCCCTCATCGGCCCTTCAGCCACAAGCAAGGGCATCAAGACATGGCCTAGATCCAAGTAAGGGTTGCAACACCCTTGCCTAGTCTAGTTGGCAATGGCTTCATAACCCTTGCTTGGGTCTAGGCAGGGCTTGATGCACTCGCCTATGGTTGGAGACTTCATCGGCCTCTGGTTAAGGAAAAAAAGGAAAATAAAAAATAAAAAAAAATTTAGGGAATTTTGTAAAAAAAGTATTTAAAATTGTCCACATTAGCATTGATCATGCCCTTGTGGTCATGCCCTCGTAGAATAGTTGGCGTT
Source organism: Eucalyptus microcorys (assembly GCA_014182515.1). Lineage (NCBI taxonomy): Eukaryota > Viridiplantae > Streptophyta > Magnoliopsida > Myrtales > Myrtaceae > Eucalyptus > Eucalyptus microcorys. Next base: position 12,361,247 of record CM024562.1, on the reverse strand, counting down.
GACTAGGCTACCACATCAACGATTCTGGCCAAAATTGACAAATTGTCAAATGGTTTGGGACTAAATTGGCAAATTATCAAAATTTTTAGTACTGAATTTGAAATAAGGTTTATGACTAAATTGACAAATTGTCAGAAATTTTAAAACTAAATTAGCTAAATTAAAAAGTTAAGGATTAAAATGAGACAAGTGCAATAGGTTTAGAACTTTTTTAGTAATTTCCTGAAAAAATATAGATAATAAATCAATTCACTTAGTATGAGTGATGAAATAATTGTAGTAAATTATAGTTAAGTTTAACGTGATTTGTTAAACTAGTATGGGGATATCAAATGCTTTAATATTACCAAAATTCTAAATTTTTTTGAAACATGAAGTAAAATATTTATTCAAAGAAAGATTAAATTGCAATTTAGTTAAAGAATAGATATTTTTAAAATTTTGAAAAAACACATTATGGATTTGCCTTTTCTTATCGTACACTTGTACCTATATTTTCTTGTACTCAGAAAATATAGCAATATAGCGAATTTTTGCTACATATTAATTTTGGATGCTTATACATAATAATAAGTTAGTTACACAAAATAATCACTTTTTTTCTCTTACATCACATCTTATATGTAATATTTTGAATTTTTATCAATTCAGTCATAAATCTTTCAATTTTACCAATAAAATCTTAAACATTTTCATATTTGCCCGATTGAGTCCATTCGACTAATTTTGGTTGGAAATCGTTGATATAAATGTTGATTGTCCATAATTTTTTGAATTTTTTAATAATTTTTCTTTTTTTTTCCCTTTCTTTTTTCTCCCCATTCTTTTTGCCAGTGCTTGTGAACAACCACTAGCCATAGGTGGTGGCGGGCAAGGCCTCATGGAGCGTCACTTTGGCCCAGTGATGTTGGGCAAGGTAGGCAAGGGTTAGCCTCGCTAAAGGGTGACCCGTGTGGGGCACCTCTTGTGGTTGGTAGCTGTTTGTCAGCCATTGACACAAAGAATAGGGAAAAAAATGAAGAAAAAAAAAATCAGAAGACATAATAAAAAAATTATAAAGGCGAGGTAGGCGAGGCTATCGTGGCCTAGGCGAGGGTTCACCAAATCTAGCAAGGCTAGCCCTCGCTGAAGTGAGGCCTATCCTCACCCATGGCAATGAAGGCCACCCTCAATTGCCACCGCTCGAATATAGTGACTGTTTGTCAGCCACTAGTAAAAAAAGTAGGAAAAAAAGAATAATTTTTTTTAAAATTATAAAAATTAATAAAAAAGTAATAATTTTTTTTTATATCAATGCCGACCATGCCATGTAAAACTGCCGGTGTTTCCGTTAGCAATTTCTAGTCAAAATTGACCAAATGAATTCAATTGATAAAATGTGAAATTGTTTAGGACTCAATTAGCAAAATTGAAAGATTTGTGATTGAATTGACAAAAGTGGGTTATTTAGGACTTTTTGAATAATTTTTTCATATTTATGTTATTTAGTGGGATTTCGTATAAGTTCCATATGTTCTTAATATGTAGTTGACTTAATCCAAAAAATAAGTGTAAGCATTTTGACCAGGCAATTGGGGGCGGGCTGGGTCAATTTCTGCTTGGGTCCAGCTCAAGATTTGATGAACTCATTTCTTATCCTATTCAAAGCGGGTCGACCTCTATTTCCTTCAATAAATGAATCTTGTATGGCGAAATATTTTCTTTTTTTGGTCGAAAGGTGTGCAAAGATTTTACGCGTCAAAATTTTTTCACCAAACAATCTTTTTTGATTTGTTGGTTTCATGTTTTAATAATGTATATCTTTGGAATGAAGTGTTTATTTCTGATAAGTGAAATAATCAGATTATTCACCTGTTTCGAAATAGAATATTATACAAATTATAGATATTCTTCGCAAAATTAATAGCTATCAAGATTGATGAGTTCCGTCATTAATTATGAAACAAGCAAAAGCAAAAAAAAAAAAAAAAAAAAAAAAAAACACAATGTTGAACAATCCTAGGTCGAGGGCGATCAAATGAAGTTAACTCGATGGAACCTGAAAATTATCGGATCTAGGTCAAGTTGACTTGATTACGTCTTAGGATGTGAAAAAGGCCCCCCGGCCTCGAACCTCCTACAAGTTTTGCCGAGTCTAGCTAATTCTCACAAATGTATACGAAATGATAAATAACCATACGAGCTTAGTATATAGAGTAAATTAAATTTAGACAATTGAAGATGGTACACTGTACCAACTGATTTCCAAAGTCAACAAAGGGAATAAAGATACTATAAGTGCCAAAACTTTCGTACAGTGCTCATTCTTTAACTTTTTTCTTTCAACCACTCAAGTGTCATAACTTTTGTAGATACTCATTTGAGTGCCATAACTTATTTTTGACCAATTGAAAAATGCTACAACTTTTGTACAATGCTTACTTGAGTGCCACAAATTTGAAAATCAATAACTTATGTGCTATTGGCAATTTGTATCATCGGAAAATTTGACGTAGACTCCAATCGTCCTACTTGGCATCATTGGCATTGATGTTGACAATTAATAAAGAAAATTCAAAAATAAAAAAATCCACATCAATATGAACAATATATAAAAAATTCCACGTCAGACGATTTGCCGGGAATGACATTCAAATGATTATTTTTAATTCGATGTGGCACTTAAATAAGCGAAAAAAAGTTGTAGTACCCAAGTGAGTGTTGTATGAAAGTTATGCACTCCTACTGTTCTTATCCTGAGCATTTTTATCTAAAAGTGAAGGTTGGGGAGGACCAATCATTACAAATATCCCTCTGAGCTTTACCATAAGGGTATCACGTAAACAAATGCCTTGCATTAATTAATTTTTTATAAGACATATTAATAGAAGTGAGTGCCATATATATAAAATTAGGTACTTCTTATGAATGAGGTCCATTTAATATCCAAATATTTTAAATTTAATTTTCAACAAGGATTGAAATTAAAATATCACCAAAACAATTATTATGTACTAATACATAAGCATTATTAATTATAAATTACCTCATTCGCCTCTCCTTTTTCCCAATCACTGTACAACCCTTGACTCTAGAAACTATTCACACTCTTTCCTTATTTTACTCGCATCAACTCAAATATATATAAGAGGTTAGGTTTAACATTTAAATGAGCAATTATGTGAAAAGGATAAACGCATAAACATTCACACTTTTTCCATCCACATTTTGACTTTCAATGCCTCCTATCATCTTAAATTGACCTCAATATTTTTTGTAGGTGCTAGATTTAAGACTATATATTGTTGTAAAATATTACGTTACAAATATATAATAGAGAAGAGATTGAGAAGAGAAAGCAAGTGAACACTAGTGATAGTAGAGAAAGCCAGATATTTCACTGTATTGTGATTATGTTGTTCTCAGTTCTATATTGTACATCAAAACTAAACTCCATTTATAGGAGAACAAGAATGTACTTATCATTAATATCAATGTATCGAATGATACATGTACTGGATATGGGAGATGAACGTTCATTGTATAGGGAGATGTACTTAGAATGTATGATACAAATGTATCATAATAAGTACATTAGATAAGATGAATATAATGAATATTCATTCATGTATTTCATCATTCATGTTTTTCATAACACTCCCCCTTGAATATTCATTGTATTCATTACGAATGTGCATCGAATGATACTGCCTCATTAAAAACCTTAAGTCGGAAAAACCTAGTGGGACAAAAACCGGACAAAAGGGAAAAAGAGTGCAGAGCACAAATGTTCTGATCTCTCCCGTTTATGGATGCATTAATTGCCTCATTAAAAACTTTAAGCCGGAAAACCCTATGGAAAAAAACCGGACGAAAAGAAAAAAGAGTGCAATGCGTATATAGCCATTGCCGAGGCTAATTATTCTTGCATTTTGTGAACTCGCCGCATATCAATGCTGTAATGCATAGTTCATAATATCTCTCCCTCAATTGAGTCATATAACCACTTCTGGGGTTAATCAATCTTGCATCTTGGTTATAGAGTCAAATAAATATTATATAAGATTCATAAGCATTTCATAACCATATGAAAGAGTAATAAAAAGTAATATATTTAAAGCGAAACAACTAAAAAGAAATTATTAGAATCATAAAATTCGAAATTCAAATCATCATCTACCAATTTGATGTCTCATAAAAGTAATAGAGGTCCTCACATTTGCTACTTCAGGAGCAAGAGGAGTCCCACCAACGGAAATATTGTTGGTCTCAATAGTGGTTATGGCAGTATGATTGATTTCAATGGCATGAGATTCACCATGCTTGCCCGTATTATTTAAAGATGCCTGATATAGGTCAACAAAGTGTCTCAGCATACGACAGGTACGTGACTAGTGCCCAGTCATGCCACAACGATGACAAATACTTTCATTAATTACCTTTTTTGGCTTCTTTTCTTTGTCATGATTCAGGCCAAAGTTAGATTTCCTAGGGCGGTTAAATTTTCTGCCATCCCTTCTAGGATTATGTTCTTGCCTGCACTTATAGCCCTTAAAATGGCTAGTATTTTTCTCAAAATTAGCATGTGCTTCAGGCAATGCCTTTGAGCTAGCAAGTCTAAGATCATGATTTTATTCGAAGCATGGAAGGTGGAAAAAGTTTTCTCTAATAATTCCACATCAGCAAGTTTGATACCGCATAACTCAAGCCGAGAAATAATATCAAATAAAGCGGAATTATAGTCAGACATTGATTTAAAATCTTTGTTGTAAAATATTACGTTACGAATATATAATAGAGAAGAGATTGAGAAGAAAAGCAAGTGAACACTAGTGATAGTATAGAAAGCCAGATATTTCACTGTATTGTAATTTTGTTGTTATTGTATTGTACATCAAAACTAAACTCCTATTTATAGGAGAACAAGAATGTACTTATCATTAATATCAATATATCGAATGATACATGTAGTAGATAAGGGAGATGAACGTTCATTATATAGGGAGATGTACTTAGAAAGTATGATACAAATGTACCATAATAAGTACATTAAATAAGATGAATATAATGAATATTCATTCATGTATTTCATCATTCATGTATTTCATAACACTCCCCCTTGAATATTCATTGTATTCATTATAAATGTGCATCGAATGATACTGCCTCATTAAAAACCTTAAGTCGGAAAAACCCAATGGGACAAAAACCGGACAAAAGGGAAAAAGAGTGCAGAGCACAAATGTTATGATTTCTCCCTTTTATGAATGCATTAATTGCCTCGTTAAAAACTTTAAGTCAGAAAAACCCTATGGGAAAAAAAATCGGACAAAAAGAAAAAAAGAGTGCAATGCATATATAGCCACTGCTAGGGCTAATCATTCTTGCATTTTGTGAACTCGCCGCATATCAATGCTGCAATGCATAGTTCATAATATCTCCCCCTCAATTGAGCCATATAACCACTTCTGGGGCTAATCAATCTTGCATCTTGGTTATAGAGTCAAATAAATATTATATAAGATTCATAAGCATTTCATATGAAAGAACAATAAAAAGTAATATATTTAAAGTGAAACAACTAAAAAGAAATTATTAGAATCATAAAATTCAAAATTCAAATCATCATCCACCAATTTGATGCCTCATAAAAGTAATCAGAGGTCCTCACATTTGCTACTTCAGGAGCAAGCGGAGTCCCACCAATGGAAATATTGTTGGTCTCAACAGTGGTTATGGCAGTAGGATTGATTTCAATGGCATGAGATTCACCACGCTTGCCCGTATTATTTAAAGATGCCTGGTATAAGTCAACAAAATGTTTTGGCGTACGACAGGTACATGACCAGTGCCCAGTCATGCCACAGCGATGACAATTACTTTCATTAATCACCTTCTTTGGCTTCTTTTCTTTGCCATGATTCAGGCCAAAGTTTGATTTCCTAGGGCGGTTAAATTTCTTGCCATCCCTTCTAGGATTATGTTCTTGCCTGCGCTTATAGCCCTTAAAATGGCTAGTATTTTTCTCAAAGTTAGCATGTGCTTCAGGCAATGCTTTTGAGCCAGCAGGTCTAAGATCATGATTTTTGAGCAGCAATTCATTAGTTTGCTTGGCAGTAAGAAGCACAGAAATTAATTCAGAATATGTGGCAAACTGACGTTGTCGGTATCACTGTTGCAATACAATATTCGAAGCATGAAAGGTGGAGAAAGTTTTCTCAAGCAATTCTGCATCAGTGAGTTTGATACCGCATAACTCAAGTCAAGAAACAATATCAAATAAAGCAGAATTATAGTCAGACACTGATTTAAAATCTTGCAGTCTGAGATTTTGCCAATCATATTGTGCTTGAGGGAGGATAATGGTTTTGGTATGATCATACCTATCCTTCAACCTCCTCCACAAGATATGCGGGTCTCGAACGGATAAATATTGAGTCTGCAGGCTCTCATGCAAATGACGACGAATAAAAATCAGCGCATTTGCTTTATCCTTTTCATTTGAGGTTCCATCCTCTATAATTGTATTAGCGAGACCTTGCCCTTGGAGGTGCATTTCCATGTCAAGGCACCAGGATAGATAATTCTTTCCACTCACTTCGAGGATGTGGAATTTGAGCTTTTCAATATTTGCCATAATCCTTGCAAAAATAAATCCTTAAATTAATTAAAAGGATTTCCAAATATCCACCGTTACTTCAGGAGCAGAAGGATACTTTTAGATTTGAAATTTTGGCTTCGGGCCAAGAAAAATAAAAATGAAGAATTGATAGAAGAAGATGAAGTATAAGTTGATTAATAAAAATAATACCCACCTTGCAAAACTTACTTACTCAGTCGGTAGATCTTCGTGCTTGCAAAAATTACTTACTCAGTCAGTAGATCTTCGTGCTGATAACGTGTTGTAAAATATTACGTTACGAATATATAATAAAGAAGAGATTGAGAAGAGAAAGCAAGTGAACACTAGTGATAGTAGAGAAAGCCAGATATTTCACTGTATTGTGATTCTGTTGTTATTGTATTGTACATCAAAACTAAACTCCTATTTATAGGAGAACAAGAATGTACTTATCATTAATATCAATGTATCGAATGATACATGTACTGGATAAGGGAGATGAACGTTCATTATATAGGAAGATGTACTTAGAAAGTATGATACAAATGTACCATAATAAGTACATTAAATAAGATTAATATAATGAATATTCATTCATGTATTTCATCATTCTTATGAACCTTATATAATATTTATTTATTTTTTTCGACTATATAACTAACATGCAATTTTTATGATACTTGACACCTGAAGTTGTCAATATAAATGCAAATGGAAAATACCGAGAAAAAGGAAGATGTTTGTTTGCTTGATAGTGCAACAACACATACTATATTTTGTAGTAGACACTTTTTCTCGAGTATGACATTGCGTAAGGCACAAATCCATACAATATCCGGTCCTGTTCCGATTATTGATGGTTTTGGGAATGTCACAATTATTTTGCCAAATAGCATAATCCTGCATATTGAGAATGCATTTTTGAGCATTAGATCAAAAATGAATCTGCTCAGTTTCAAAGATGTACGCCGTAATGGGTACCATATTGAGACTATTTATGAGCAAGATAAGGAATACATTGACATTTCCTCTTATAAGATGGGCCTGAAGACCATCCATGAAAAGCTAGAAGCTTCTTTTATGAGTTTGTATTGTGTCATGATTAAGGCCGTTGAAACCTACGCTATCACATCTTGGAGATTGGTAAACCTGATTAGTTTGGATTATGGCATGATCGCCTTGATCATCCTGGCGCTTTAATGATGCATAGGATAATTCAAAATATAAAAGGGCACCCTTTAAAGGATACAAATGTATTGTTGTCCAAAGATTATAATCGTGAGATTTGCTCACAAGAAAAGTTCATTATCAAACCTTCTATAACAAAGGTTAATCTTGAATCCTCTTTATTCTTGCAAAGAATTCAGGATGATATTTATGAACCAATACAACCACCAAGTGGACCATTTCGATATTTTATGATATTAATGGACACATCCTGTAGATGGTCCCATGTTTGCTTATTATCTACGCGCAATGACGCATTTGCATGTTTATTTGCACTATTATCATATTCTAGTTGCAAAGGTTCCAGCTAGGATAGCTGTTCCCGAAGGACAGGCTAAAATGGATCAAAATCCCCCGCACTTGAAGTGTGGTAGACCGATAGGATCAAAAGATACCGTTCCTCGAAAATGAGGGGGAAATAATCAGGAATCCGCTTCAGAAGAGCCTGGAGTTGTGCTTGCTCCCGAAGAGCTTATTGCCCCTAAAGAGGCGCAAACCCATGAAAGGAACACTAGCCCCGGGAATATTGAGAATTCCATTACATATTGTAATGAAATTTGGGATCGAAATGAAATCATCATTGATGATACTTTTGCATTCTCAAGTTGCTTATAAAATTATGGATGATGATTGTGAGCCGCAATCTATTATTGAATGCCGTCAAAGGCAAGATTGGCCTAAGTGGGAGGAAGCAATTAAGGCTGAATTAGCTTCCTTAATTAAACGAGAGGTTTTTTGACCTGTAACTCGTTTCCCCGATAATGTAAAGCCTGTTGGATATAAATGGGTATTTATCCGAAAACGAAATGAGAAAAACGAGATTATCAGGTATAAATCCTGACTCGTTACCCAAGGATTCTCCTAGAGACCTGGGATTGATTATAATGAGACATATTCACCTGTGATGGATATGATTACATTTCGTTTTCTTATTAGCCTAGCAATCTTTGAAAGATTGGAAATGCGTCTTATGGACGTTGTGACGGCATATCTATATGGCTCATTAGACTCGATATTTATATGAAAATTCCTGAGGGATTCAAAATGCCGAAGCATGCACTCCCCGCAATTTATTCTCAATAAAATTGCAAAGATCCTTGTACGGGTTAAAGCAATCCGGTCGCATGTGGTATCAACGCCTAAGTGAGTACCTAATTAAGGAAAGGTACAAGAATGATCCTATCTGCCCATGCGTGTTTATTAAGAAATCAGAAACCGGATTTGCTATTATAGCAGTTTATGTCGACGATATAAATTTAATTGGAACTCCAGAAGAGTTAGCTGAAACTGCTAAATATTTGGAAAGGGAGTTTGAAGTTAAAGATTTGGGTAAAACCAAACTTTGTCTTGGTCTAGAGCTTGAGCATAAAGCAAATGGAATAATCATCCATCAATCAGCATACGTTGAAAGATTGCTTAAACGTTTCAATATGGACAAAGCTCACCCATTGAGCACCCTTATGGTTGTAAGGTCTCTAGATCCCCAAAAGGACCCATTTCGTCCTAGAGAATCAAATGAAGAGATACTTGGTCCTGAAGTACCATATCTCAATGCAATTGGGGCTTTGATGTACTTGGCACAATGTACGAGACCATATATCGCTTTTGCGGTAAATTTATTGGCACGTTTTAGTTCTGAGCCAACTCGGAGACATTGGAATGGAGTTAAACATATTTTCCGTTATCTCCGAGGAACCATAGATTTGGGATTATATTATTCCAAGGATTCCACTAACTCTGGTTTAGTTGGATATGCTGATGCTGGATATAGATTCGATCCACATAAGGTTCTCTTTCAAACCGGGTATTTATTTTGTTATAACGGCACCGCTATTTCTTGGCGTTCTACGAAGCAATCGCTAGTAGCTACATCTTCTAACCACTCTGAGATTATTGCTTTATATGAAGCTGGAAGAGAGTGTGTTTGGTTAAGATCCATTATAACACATATTCATAATTCTTGTTGCTTAATATCGGTTACAAATTTTGCCACTATAATTTATGAAGATAATGCTGCTTGTGTTGCACAAGTCAAGGGAGGATATATCAAAGGTGATAGGACCAAGCATATCTCGCCGAAATTTTTCTATACTCATGAACTCCAAGAAAGTCGACAAATTGATGTTAAACAGATTCGATCCATAAATAATCTTGCAAATCTTTTTACTAAATCATTGCCAACATCAAGTTTTGAGAAATTAGTATATGGCATTGGTATGCGGCGAGTTCACAAGATGCAAGATTGATTAGCCCCAGAAGTGGCTATATGGCTCAATTGAGGGGGAGATATTATGAACTATGCATTGCAGCATTGATATGTAGCAAGTTCATAAGATGTAAGAATGATTAGCCCCAGCAGTGGCTATATACGCATTGCACTCTTTTTTCTTTTCGTCCGGTTTTTCCCATAGGGTTTTCCGGCTTAAAGTTTTTAATGAGGCAATTAATGCATCCATAAAAGGGAGAGATTATAACATTTGTGCTCTGCACTCTTTTTCCCTTTTGTCTGGTTTTTATCCCACTGGGTTTTTCCGGCTTAAGGTTTTTAATGAGGCAGTATCATTCGATGCACAATTCATAATGGATACAATGAATATTCAAGGGGGAGTGTTATGACATACATGAATGAATGAGATACATGAATGAATATTCATTATATTCAAAACATCTAATGTACTTATTATGGTACATTTGTATCATATTTTCTAAGTACATCTCCCTATACAATGAACGTTCATCTCCTTCATCCAGTACATGTATCATTCGATACATTGATATTAATGATAAGTACATTCTTGTTCTCCTATAAATAGGAGTTTAGTTTTGATGTACAATAGATAGAACAATCACAATAGAAACACAACAGTGTGATACTAGATATAAAGCTCTCTCATCTTGCTTTATCTACTATTTCTGGTGTTCACTTGTTTTCTCTTCTCAATATCTTTTCTATTATATATTTGCAACGCAATATTTTACAACACGTTATCAGCACGAGGATCTACAGACTGAGATTATAGCAAATATTGAAAAGAAGCCCAAATTCCACATCTTGGAAGTGAGTGGAAAGAATTATCTATCATGGTGCCCTCAAGCATAATATGACTGGCAAAATCTCAGACTGCAAGATTTTAAATCAGTGTCTGACTATAATTCTGTTTTATTTGATATTATTTCTCGGCTTGAGTTATGCGGTATCAAACTCACTGATGCAAAATTATTAGAGAAAACTTTTTCCACCTTCCATGCTTCGAATAAAATCATGATCTTAGACTTGCTAGCTCAAAGGCATTGCCTGAAGCACATGCTAACTTTGAGAAAAATACTAGCCATTTTAAGGACTATAAGCGCAGGCAAGAACATAACCCTAGAAGGGATGGCAGGAAATTTAACCGCCCTATGAAATCAAACTTTAGCCTAAATTATGGCAAAGAAAAGAAGCCAAAGAAGGTGATTAATGAAAGTATTTGTCATCACTGTGGCATGACTGGGCACTGGTCACATACCTGTCGTACGCCAAGACATTTTGTTGACCTATACTAGGCATCTTTAAATAATTCGGGCAAGCGTGGTGAATTTCATGCCATTGAAATCAATCATACTGCCATAACCATTGTTGAAACCAACAATATTTTCGTTGGTGGGACTCCTCTTGCTCCTGAAGTAGTAAATGTGAGGACCTCTGATTACTTTGATGAGACATCAAACTGGTGGATGATGATTTGAACTTCAAATTTTATGATTATGATAATTTATTTTTAGTTGTTTCGCTTTAAATGTATTACTTCTTATTGTTCTTTCATATGGTTTTGAAATGCTTATGAATCTTATATAATATTTATTTGACTCTATAACTAAGATACAATATGGATTAGCCCCAGAAGTGGCTATATGGCTCAATTGATGATGAGATATTATGAACTATGCATTGCAGCATTGATATGCGGTGATGAGTTCACAAGATGCAAGAATGATTAGCCCCAGCAGTGGCTATAAATGCATTGCACTCTTTTTTCTTTTTGTCCGATTTTTTCCCACAGGGTAGAGAAAGCAAGTGGATAGAGTTTTATTTCCAGTGTTTCACTGTTGTGATTCTGTTGTTATTGTTGTTCTGTCTCTATATTGTTGTACATCAAAACTAAACTCCTATTTATAGGAGAACAAGAATGTACTTATCATTAATATCAATGTATCGAATGATACATGTACTGGATAGGGGAGATGAACGTTCATTGTATATGGAGATGTACTTAGAAAGTATGATACAAATGTACCATAATAAGTACATTAGATAAGATGAATATAATGAATATTCATTCATGTATTTCATCATTAATGTATTTCATAACACTCCCCCTTGAATATTCATTGTATTCATTACGAATGTGCATCGAATGATACTGCCTCAACTTATACTTCATCTTCTTCTATCAATTCTTCATTTGTATTTTTTTTGGCCCGAAGCCAAAATTTCAAATCTAAAGGTATCCTTCTGTTCCTGAAGTGGTAGTGGATATTAGGAAATCCTTTTAATTAATTTAAGGATTTAATTTTGCAATGATTATGTGCAAATTTATGATACTTGACACCTGAAGTTGTCAACATAAATGCAAATGGAAAATACCGAGAAAAAGGGAGATGTTTGTTTACTTGATAGTGCAATAACACATACTATATTTCGTAGTAGACACTTTTTCTCGAGTATGACATTGCGTAAGGCAAAAATCCATACAATATCAAGTCCTGTACCGATTATTGATGGTTTTGGGAATGCCACAATTATTTTGCCAAATGGTACCATCCTGCATATTGAGAATGTGTTTTTAAGCATTAGATCAAAAATGAATCTGCTTAATTTTAAAGATGCTTGATATAGGTCAACAAAGTGTCTCAGCATACGACAGGTACGTGACTAGTGCCCAGTCATGCCACAACGATGACAAATACTTTCATTAATTACCTTCTTTGGCTTCTTTTCTTTGCCATGATTCAGGCCAAAGTTAGATTTCCTAGGGCGGTTAAATTTCCTGCCATCCCTTCTAGGATTATGTTCTTGCCTGCACTTATAGCCCTTAAAATGGCTAGTATTTTTCTCAAAGTTAGCATGTGCTTCGGGCAATGCCTTTGAGCTAGCAAGTCTAAGATCATGATTTTATTCGAAGCATGGAAGGTGGAAAAAGTTTTCTCTAATAATTCCGCATCAGCGAGTTTGATACCGCATAACTCAAGCTGAGAAATAATATCAAATAAAGCGGAATTATAGTTAGACACTGTTTTAAAATCTTGCAGTCTGAGATTTTGCCAGTCATATTGTGCTTGAGGGCACCAGGATAGATAATTCTTTCCACTCACTTCTAGGATGTGGAATTTGGGCTTTTCAATATTTGCCATAATCCTTGCAAAAATAAATCCTTAAATTAATTAAAAGGATTTCCAAATATCAACCGCTACTTCAAGAGCAGAAGGATACTTTTAGTTTTGAAATTTGGCTTCGGACCAAGAAAAATAAAAATGAAGAATTGATAGAAGAAGATGAAGTATAAGTTGATTAATAAAAAGAATACCCACCTTGCAAAAATTACTTACTCAGTCGGTGGATTCTTATGCTTGCAAAAATTACTTACTCAGTCGGTAGATCCTCGTGCTAATAACATGTTGTAAAATATTACGTTACGAATATATAATAGAGAAGAGATTGAGAAGAGAAAGCAAGTGAACACTAGTGATAGTAGAGAAAGCCAGATATTTCACTGTATTGTGATTATGTTGTTCTCAGTTCTATATTGTACATCAAAACTAAACTCCTTTTATAGGAGAACAAGAATGTACTTATCATTAATATCAATGTATCGAATGATACATGTACTGGATATGGGAGATGAACGTTCATTGTATAGGGAGATGTACTTAGAATGTATGATACAAATGTATCATAATAAGTACATTAGATAAGATGAATATAATGAATATTCATTCATGTATTTCATCATTCATGTTTTTCATAACATATATATATTTTTTTAACGTTTTTTCTTCTCTTTCTTTGGAAATTCTAATGCATTTTAAATTGACAGAAAAATATGAATTTGCCAATGTTTTGATTGGATTGTCTCATAATGCAAATACAATTGCCATAATTTTCTTGCCAATAAATAATTATTCCAATTAATTAGCCACTTTTCAGTTTTGTCCATATGAAGTCATTAACTTTTGGGGGATATTTCAATGTAGTTTTTCTCGCCAATTGCATAGAAAATTGCTAATGTGGCATTTAGTTATTGCCAGCCATCCTAAGTGGCATGCTAACATGGGTAATTTGTTGATTTCCACATCACAATTTGCGATGACAATTGGTAGGAAGGACTACATTTAAATATTGCGCAAATATACCAGACTGCATTAACAAAATTAGAAAGTTAAAATTGAATTAACATCTGTAAAATAGGTGTAAGATTTAATTGATAATTTTTCTAAATATTTAAATAATCACTATTTCAATGGACATATGTACAAGTATATTTGGGATAAGTACATTATGAGTGCCATAACTTTCACATGGCACTTACTTGAATACCACAAATTTGAAATTTTGATCACTTAAGTGTCATCAGCAATTTATCTTGCTAGAAAATCCAATGCAGATGTCGGTTATGTAACCGGGGCTAACGTGGACAATTAATAAAGAATTCCAAATTAAAATAAATCCACATTGGAATGAGAATTTTTTTTTAAAAAAATCCATGTAAGATGATTTGCTGGAATTGACACATAAATGATCAAATTTTCTCCAATATGGCAATTAAGTGAGCCAAAAAAAAAATTATGGCACTTAAGTGAGTGCTGTACAAAAGTTATAGTATTCTTGTTGTACATGTCTTCGTTAACTTGAGTGCCGTAACTTTCAATCGATCACTCAACGGTCAAAATTTTTAAAAACATTCACATAAGTGTTGGAAATTTGATGTGACATAGCACTTCATTAGTAAAAAAGCTACAATACTTAAGTGAGTGCTGTCTGTAAGTTATAGCATTCAAGTGATTGAATTTTTATTTTTGTGGAACTCAAGCGAGTGCCGAACAAAAATTATGATACTTGTGGTGTCATTTTTCCATCAACAAAGATTTTCCTCTTTGCTATCGTAGAATCACATACTTAGAACATATCATCAGTCAATGGTGTTAGCTGTCTGGTTTTATGCATGGAGTTGTGTATTGTCATGTCCTTAAGCTCATGGTTCTATAATGTGATATTTCCTCTCGTATTAACTTTAGCTGAATTGAATCCTCATCTATATAAATAAAACTCATGATAGTTAATAGAAAAAGAATTTTGTAATGAATGTCTAGTATTTGAATCGACTATATATAACTTTCTTAGATTATTATATTTATAAACAATGAAATTAATTTTGACTAAAAAGTAATGTTAGACTTGTGAATATATTAATCAGCACGCGGTTCCCGAGATTAGTGGGATTATACCATAAATCCAAAGTTTACTTAAGTGGGTCCTCATCATAAATAGATATTAATCTAAAAATAGAACACATATATTGAACGGATTATGTTTTTATTGAACGGATTGTTAGCTTCTAAATGTAGGGATTAGAATTAGTTGACACCTCATCACTCGATCTCTTTCCTATTTCCCTTTCGTTTCTTGTTCCCCCCCCCCTTTTTTTGGTCGTAATAGAAATTTGCATTCAAGTAATAGGAACAGAGCAACCCGAAGTGATTGCTTCAGAGTAAACAAGATCCAACAAAGTTAGGGGAGGGGAAACAGCCCAGTTGGGGATTAAAGCGTCACTACCATGGGCTTTTGCGGCCCAATCAGCTACAAAATTCTCCTCTCTCCTGCGGTGCAGAATGTGAAGGTTAGGGAAACAAGGGAGCAATGTGGCGGCTTCTACGAATAGCACCCGAGCCTTCCATGGCATCGATTTGGGATCTTTCACAGCTTCCACCAGAGTGAGGCAGTCGGATTTAATCAGAAGAGGGGCGTTAGCTTTACTGTGCTGCAATAGATGGTGGAGGGCGAGGTTGAGCGCCTGGATCTCAACCTGCAAGGCCGAAGAAGCTAGGAAACCTCTGGTAAAACCATCGGTTAATTTTCCATTATGATCTCTGCAGATACATGCCATAGTACCTTCTGTGCTTGCGGGTTGATAAGCGCCATCAATATTTATCTTTAGAACTCCAGGATTGGGTGGCCTCCATTGATGTTTAGGATGAGGAAAAAGTCGCCCTTTTCTCGTCGGGGGTCGAGTGGAAAGCTGGGCGATTTGGACATGGGCTAAGGCTACCTCCACTACTTGTGTCGAATCAGGACGCTGATAGCGGAAGATAAAATTGTTACGCGCCTTCTAGATCTACCACAAAATTGAGGTAATGGTCTCTAGACCAGGTGAGATTTGCTGGTTTTCAACCCTATCTACGAGCCAAGCATCCATTCGTTGTACTGCTTATGATGATCGCGGAATGTTGATCTGAGGGTGTGACCAAATGCCCTGTGTCCATGGACAGAAGAGAAAAAGATTTTCCAATGTTTTTGGTGTTTGATGAAGACATAGAGTACATATAGGATCTGTGATGATGCGTCTGTAAAATAGGTTATCTTTTGTTGACAATGCATTGTGGCATAAAGACCAGAGGAATATTCGAATTTTAGGGGCTAGTGTTTGATGAGGACATAGAGTACATACAGGATCTGTGATGATGCGTCTGTAAAATAGGTTATCTTTTGTTGACAATGCATTGTGGCATAAAGACCAGAGGAATATTCGAATTTTAGGGGCTAGTTTCATTGTCCAAATCCTTCACCATAGTAACCCTAAGGTCTGATATGATGATGAGGCACAGTTATGGCTGTTGCTGGTAGTTGTCTTTCGTAGAGCATGGTAACCACTTTTCACTGTATATTGGCCATGTTTTGTTACAATCCAAATAAGTTGATCAACGATGTAGTTAGGTCTTACTGGAATGGTAAGAATTTCTGCTATTACCTGATCATCAAAATGCTGGTTGAGTAGGGGAACATTCCAGGTGTTGTGGTCTGGATATATAAGATCAAGCACCATCACGGGTGCTCCTCTAATAGCAGGTCCGCCTAATACCCCTGTAGATAACCATCTATCTTCACGGATTCTAATCTTCTGCCCATCACCAACTGACCACTGAAGTTGAGATAAGATTGAATCCCTCCTTAGCAGTAGGCATTGCCAACCCCAGGATGGTCAAGTTCCTCTATTTGCATACTAGAAGTCCTTTGAATGAAAATAAAGGCCTTTGAAGAGTGTGCTCCACAGGGAGAATGGTTGTTGGATTAAACGCCAGGCCTATTTCCCAAGCATGGCTTTGTTGAAGTCGATGAGATCTCGAAAGCCTAGGCCTCAATTTTCCTTTATGCTTTTAAGTACTTCCCATTGCTTCCAGTGAATGCTCGTTTTGCGACAATCATTCTACCACCAGAACCTAGCAATTCTCTGTTCAATGAATTTGCAAAGAGACATAGGAAGTTTAAAGATGGACATGGCATACTGTGGGATTGCCTATACAACAGTCTTAAGTAGAATCTCCTTACCGCCCTTAGAGATTAAATTTTCTTTCCATCCTTCCAATTTAGCATTCACTTTCCCTAGTATCCAGGCAAACATCTCTCGTTTTGATCGCCCCCAATTAGATGGTATACCCAGATACTTACCAGTCCGTTCAAGCATAGGTATTCTAAATTCCCTCGCCAAGTTTTCCTGTAGTCTAATAAGGCAAGCTTTACTAAAGAATACGCTCGATTTGTTTCAATTTACAGCCTGACCCATAGCTAAACAGTACTAATTTGATATGTTGGTGAGATTCTGACATTCCCGGAGTTTACCATCTAAGAAAAAGATTGTATCATCTGCAAAAAATAGATGAGAAAGGATAGGACACCACTTGTTTAGCTTGATGCCCTTGATGTTTCCCATGTCAACAGCTTGGTATATAAGATTGGATAAGTAAGGAGAGAGAGGATCGCCCTGTCTAAGGCCCCGTATTGGATGGAAATAATTTAATTGTTCTCCATTGAATTTCACACTGAGAGATGTTGTCGTTACACATTGCATCATCCACTGTACCCATGTAGTATGGAAGCCTAACTTGAGGAGATAATCTTTAAGGAAATCTCATTCCACCCGGTCATATGCCTTTTGCATATCCATCTTTAGGACTGCTTGAAAATTTTGCTTCCGTTTCTTGATCTTTAGTTGATGAAGCACCTCTTGGACAATTAAAATATTATTTTGAATTTGGTGACCACTTACAAAGGCACATTGTTCCATAGAAATCAAATTAGGTAGCCAGGGTTTTAGACAATTGGCGATCACCTTGGATATTATCGTATAGGCGTAATTGCATGGGCTAATTGGGCGGTACTGATCCAGTCGTTCTAGGTGTGGTACTTTGGGGATTAGAGAAATAAAGGTCCTATTAAGATCTGAGGGCATCACCCTTAATAGAAAGAAATCCTGCACCGAGAGGAAGAGATCATCTTGTATTATATCCTAGTGAGTCTGATAAAATAGTCCATTCAAACCATCTGGCCCCGGGGCTTTTGTAGTCCCAAACTGGAAAGTTACTCGGTGAACCTCCTCGCGAGTGATCACAGCTATTAATAGAGTGTTCATTTCTGCTGTGACAACACACGAGCATTGATCTAGGATAGGCCCATAATCACGATTTCCCACTATTTTATAGAGTCTTGAAAAGAAGTTTGACATCATCTCCTTCAAAAGTTTGTGGTCACGCACCCACCTTTGATTGTCATCCTGCAGCATGCTGATTCTATTCCGTTGCCACCGTTGAATGGTAGTCGCATGGAAAAATTTAGTATTCTTATCCACCCATCTCAGCTAGTTAATCCTGGAGTGCATCGCCCAATACTGTTCCTCTTGTTGCCATAATTGCTGGATTTCCTCTTTCAGTTTAGTGGTTGTTAGTTTATCATAGTGTCCATGAGGTTGGTTTATATGATTCTGGAGTTGTTGTTGCAAAGCTGCTATTTGAATATGGCCCTTGGAGAACTTCAAGCGACTCCAATGAGCTAGAGCGAAAGATATGGCCTTAAGTTTGTATGGTAGGGTAGAATCTTTAACCTGTTATGAGGTCCAAGACTTGGCAATAACTTCATGGTACTCCCGGTCTTGTATCTAGAAAGCTTTGAACATAAATGCCTTATGGTGCCTACTAGGTGATGCTTCAGTAGTTAATAATAAGGGGCCATGATCAGAACCCAAAGCAGGTAAGGTAAAAGCTTTAGCTTCAGGGAACGTGAGGCGCCAATCCATAGTACACATCATCCGATCCAGCCTTTCTTTCACAAAGTCATCCCCATCATGATTATTCATCCACGTAAAAGCACATCCCTTACTGTCCATATCCATGAGTGAGCAATCATTCAAAATGGCTCGAAAAGAATGTAGACGGTGAGGATTAGCCAACCTTTTGCCCACTTTTTCCCAATGATAGAGAATTTCATTGAAGTCACCAGCACAAACCCACGGTAAAGTATTGGAATAGCTGATTTGTTTGAGTTTTGCCCATAAAAGTTGGCGAAGCTGATAAACTACTAGTGCGTGAATGCAGGTAAGATGCATAGGTATGCCACACCTTACATCCATGTATATCATGTCAAAAAGTTCAGAAGTAGATCGAGCCATAGTTAGAGAAATCTGATCAGTCCAAAAAACTGCCATCCCTCCAGCCAAACCAATAAGGTTAACTATATGAGAACCGAGAAAGTGTAAATGTCTTTGAAGTCGTTGAAGCACAACCTCTTAGTTCTTAGTTTCCATCAAAAAGACAATGTCGGGCTTTTCTTTGGCCGTTAGGGCCTTAAGAGCTTGAATTGTCAGGGGATTGCCCAGACCCCGATAGTTCCAGCTCGGTAACTTCATTTGTCACTTGGTGGCTGTTTAGGGCTAGCCACCACAGCCCACTTTCCCGCCTTTTCTGTCACAAAAATAGGTGTGTCCAAGAGTTGTGTTTCGTCTAGGTCCTCTTGTATGGGAGTCCTCAGCTCATATGGGTTATATCGTTTAATTTTTTTGGCAGTGCCTACTTTGGTAGTGAGTCTTGTATACTTCGGCTTCTTAGGGTTCGGTGATCCCATTGTTTGGTCTTGAATCCCCTTTAGTTTTGCTGTTGCAGGTATCAGCGCATTGTTGGAGGAAGTCCCTGGTAGCACACCTTCGTGATGATATAGCGAGAGTGGTGCGGAGTTTGTATTGATGAGCGGCAATGTTGGTTGGTTCAGGGGTCCACGTTCACATTGTTGCTAAGGGGTAGCAAAAGGACCGGATGGGTCGAGGAGGGAGGAGTTTTAGGTATAACCTCCTGTGTCTCTTCTGGTTTGTCCTGCGGTGCATAAAAAGTTAGCTAATACGGGCTATGTTCCTTTACCTCCGCACGTAACCATTGGCCATAAGCCATCTTTTCTTTGCCTTCAAGTTTTGCCTCGTCAAAAGGAAAATCCTTGCAATACATTACATAATGTCCTAGCTTGCCGCGAGAGTAGCAAAAGTGTGAAAGCCGTTCATAGCGAAAGTCCAGCTATAGGGTTTTCCTATCAATACGGATCAGCTGGCCTGTCTTCAAAGACTCTTGTAAATTGATTTCTACCCTCACTCTCCCAACTTTAAGGGTTGTGCCCTCTTTTGTATCTATTTTTACCTCCATCACTCTGCCAACATGTCTAACAACTTTGCATATCATGTTCTCAGTACACCATTCCAAAGGAAGACCAAAGACTTGCACCCAGAAAGTGTAGCTAGAAAAATCATAACAATGTAGTGGCGTATTGGGTATCCAAGGCTTAAAGATTACCAAGTGACTAGAGAAAAGCCAAGGGCCACCATATAAGACCCACTGTTTCTCCCCATCAGACTGGAATTTCGCAACATACAGTCCCACTTCACGTTGGGATATCTCAACTTGATCTGTTCGCCATGCTCGCTTCAAGGTATTTTGAAAAGCTTGGAAATTAATGGAGGGATTGGAGAGAATTTTACCTACTAAAGTTAATTTGCTTTCCTCAATTTTCTCTAGTGGTAGCACATCATCCCAAACCTCAATAGCTTGTTCGGAGCAGAGGTGACCCAACCTGTTGCATAGGGCGGCAAGGCATGAAGCTTCCTCCTGGTTGTGGCCATGAAGTCAGGCACCAGGGTAAAACACGGGAAGGTCGAGGTAGGTGGAGAATTCTCCAAGCATATTACCCATGAGCCCCCAAAATTAGAGATGCAAAAATCAAGATAGGTCTCCAATCAGGTCAAGTGAAGCCATGCATAAGTCGAAAGGTGAGAATAAAGAAAAATGGAAATGGCAGAGTCACTCGGAATGGGAACAGAGATGGTCGAAAGATTGGGTAGGAATTGCGGAGGAAAGGAAGGGTAGATAGGATGGGGAATTAAAAGTGACGATGCCCCTTACCAGTTCATGGAAAAACTTGTAAATTGACAAAACAGGAAGAAACATATTGAGGGTGGGGTGGAATGGGAAAACAGAGTAGGCAAAAACACAATGGAATGGAAGATAATGGGAATCATCGGTGATGTTAGGGTTTGGGGGGCAAAACTACCATTAAGGTATAAGAAACTCTACAGTAGCAAACTCTCTCTCTCTCTCTCTCTCTCTCTCATTTATCTTTCTTGACTAAAATTTGGAGGCTCCTCATATCTAAGCACTTTATTTGATCAATGAGCCGAGGGTAATTTAATTAACTCAACTCACCCATCTATGTTCTGCACATTAGAAAAAATCACAGAATTAATTGCAGAAATTACCATGTCAACAGCAACATAATAATTGTAACATCCTCGATTTTGACCCCGTAAGGATCGACCATAAGGTCTTGAATGGATAAACCATGGGCTATTGGCCATGGAATTGATCGGTTTGATCGGTAAGGAATCAAGGATCGGTCATGGTCTGACTGACCGACAGACATATGGATGGACGGATGGGCTGACTGATCAGCCACGAATTGGTCGAGGTGTCAGCCGTGAATTGTCCACTGACCATATTGGTGGAATAGGATCATTAGCTCATAAGATGACCTTTTGATCACAAGTATTGGTCACAGGATGATTTTATATTGGCGGATGGTCATGGGTCGATTTGACTGGTCATAGTGCCCGACTACGGGTGATTCCGTTCGGCTATGCACCAATGCACGAACTATCTGACTCGACCAAATGTGATCATCTTCTGACTAAAAATGCATCATTCCTTATTTAATTCTTAGTTCGGCTATGCACCGATGCATGAACTATCTGACTCGACCAAATGTGATCGTCTTTTGACCAAAAATGCATAATTCCTTATTTAATTCTTAGTGACCGGAAATGCATCTTGAATTGGTGATGTTCGATCATGGATTGGTATTGCACCGACCATAAACCACATGGATGGATCGGGTGCCGATTAGAATGAGCCTTGGGATAGACCTGGCTATTCCGTTGCTAATTTTAAGGTCCATGAGTGCCTTGGATTAATGCTGAGCCATGGATATCATTAGGATTGGCCTTGAACTGAATGAAGGACCAATGGAATGCATTTTAGGCTGATCGACCGTCTAAGGGAACGGTTTGGCTGAGCATGGGGCACGATGGCTGAACCTCGAGTATGTGATTCGATTTTTCGAGGTGTACCTAATAATCCATTCTTTGGCCCTGCAACCAACTTAGATGATATAATTCTCTAGACCACCTTCTTGATGAAGAAAAAGGATAAAATAGAAGAAAACTCTAGAACACCCTCATTAATGAAATGGGTGATGTGTCCTTTGACTTTTCAGAAGTAATGATGAAGTTCTAGATATTCTTGATGGGCAAGAAAAGCGTACACATGGACCAATCGGAGAGCAAAGCCCAAGCCCCTTATTAATGACTGAAGAATCTAGATGCCGAGTTGGCAACCTTGATGGCCTTATCCTTAAACTTCATTAAATGCTCATTAAATGCAAGATATAAATGACCCAATGAAATGGCAAATAGCGAGCCATCATTGATAATGCCTACAAGCTAGATTTGCCTAGTGTGACCTTTTAGCTGTCCAACCCATTCCTTAGGTGCAATTATTGGACAAGTAGGCTTGCCAACTAAGGAATTTAGGCGGGACACTTGGAAAAATTAGAGTGGACCATTTGGCTTGGTAATGATAGCTTGAGATTTTCCTTGGAGAAGAAGTTAGTAATTCATGCTTAGGTGTCCTCTAGACTCTTAGGCTATAATGACCCTAAAATATAGCCTTGGTGAACAAGGCAAGAGCCAATCAATTAGAAGAGGACATTAGGCATCAAAGGGGCTTATGTGTCCCTTAGGACCATGGGCACATTATGAGCCTAAGTTGAGCCTTGGAGAGCAAGCCAATAGGTGATCCAATAAGAAGATGACAAGTGTTCTTTTAGGATCTTAGGCTTGCCACCTTGATGCTATAGCCGTGCTGCTCTAAGAAACGTGATTGGACCGCTTGAATGAGTAATGATTACCTTGGTATCTATAAATAGGGGAGGCTCACATTCATTTCCACCACTTTACACCCCTTGCTATTCACACCTACCCTCCTCCCCCTTCTCCTTTCTCTCAACCTCGCATCCTCAACCCACCAAGTTATTTAGGTTGGTTCTCAAGTTTGAGAAGGTAAGTAAGGTTCCTCCGTCTCCTCTTGGAAGGTAGATTTAGTTGTTGACGCTGGCTAAGTGCTCACCCGTCAAGTCGTGGGTAGTGTGTGATGTCTTTTGTTGGGTTTTACTTGTAATTGTGTTTGGCTGTGTGCTTGAGTCATATATGTTCAGAATGCAATCGAGGTTCATCGAATTGATTTCATCACGAGACAAAGTTGCTCAAGCCATAAAGCCTTGCTTTCGGCATAAATACTATATCGGGTCCAAGCCTTGCCTGGTGCAGGAATCGCCTAAGGCCGCAAGGTCCTAAATTGACATTGAGGTATGTCGATCTTATGCCTTGATTAGTATAGGGATCACCTAAATCCACAAGATCTTGGTAAGGCACCAAGCATGCCGATTTCTATAACCCAATGGACGCGGGGACTTTGTACTTGCCATTGAATGAAACCACGAGCCGAGGGCCATTCTCAATACATGTATATTCACATTAGGTAGGAGCCGAGATCCGTCAAGTTTTAGATCGTCACTTAAGTGAGGTGTACCCAAGCCTCAAGGTCTTGGTTCGGCATTGAGGTGTGCCGTTTTGAGCCTTATTCGTTGCGGGGATTGACACTAAGTGATTGATTTAAGTTACGGATCAAAGATCGTTCCCGACATATGTATTAGTGAAGTATAAGAATTTATGACACACACGAACGAATGAGCATGCCTTCAAGCCATGCATGTGTCGGTTAAGAAAATGGATAAGAACTGGCTTGTGTGACGCATTTATGCATGCACTTAAAGAGGAAAAAACGCTTGTTGCCACACAGCGTTGGCGGCAATGCCTCATTCATTGAACAAGATAACTCGATTGAGCTGGGATGCCTTGGTTGAGCTAGGATGCCTAAGTTTTGAACTTTGAAGCCTTGGCAATCTAGCCCTAAAAAGCCTTGATCGAGCCAAAATGCCTTGGTCGAGGCAGGAAGCCTAGTAAGAAGCTGGAAGCCTTAGTCAAGCCGGGAGGGCCTGGTCAAGCTAGGACGATGCTAAATGAATTTGCATGAATACCGGTATATGCATAAGTATGATATGTTGATATATTTATTGATAAGCCAAAGGTAAGTATGCATTGACACTGTTTGCGAGTGTTGTACTTGTTAAGCTTTGATGATGAGATGCTTTCCTAGTAGAGAATTATAGATTTTACTTACTGAGTTTCCCTAAAACTCATCCCTTATCTTTCAGTCTTGTAGGCATGGAAGTTTCACGTTAGTTTTGGGAGCTGTAGTCATGCTAGAGAAGATAAGATTTCCCTTGGTCTATGTGAAAAACTTGTACCGTGATGTAAAAAGAAAAGAGAGCTCATAGAGAAAGATCTTGTAAAAGTATTGTTATAATATAAGTTAGTGTGTTTTGTTTGATGTAGGTTCCAATCTTATATCTGTTGTTTGTCCTGGGAGTTGTTATTCACGTTTTCGCATGTGCATGATAACGAGAAAGAATCGGGATAGCGATGAGCCTGGGACGTCACAAAAATAACCCCCACCGCTCAGGACCTTGGAGATGGAATTGGGGTCATGATAATAATTCTCAAGTAGACATTCTACATATGAGATCATCATTTGTTGCACGATTATAAATGCACCTGCGGAACATGGCAAAATCGATCCACAATAAGTGATATATTTGTACATGTCACGATCCAAGGAAGTGGCACATTCCAAAGGGTTTTCGTATGAAGGACCATGATCGATCCATGAACAAGATCTCCCAAGTCCTAAGGTTTTCTCGAGTATTCTAGAATACTCTTGAGAGCAAATGATATGGTAATTGTATTTAGCTGTTATAAATGTAGGTAGTTGGGCGATAGAAAGCTGTAATATCCACTGTTAGATTGAGGAGAAATCTACGGCTATGGTTAACCTTTTACTTGTATATATTGGAGTTTGCTCCCTCTCATTTGTATCCATTCACAAGTGAAATACAATTCAAAATTTCTCTCTCTAGAGTTTTTCTTTATTGCGAGTAAGGTTGATTCGAGAAGAAATTCCTAAGGTCACATGGGTAAGGGAAGATGCCAAAGCCAAAAGAGTTCAAAGACTTACGGGTGGCTAAGGATGCAAACTTCTTGTGGTATGTGGAGTGACACATCCAAGCTAAGGGAGTGATTGATAACGCATCTAAACACCACAACTATGTATTCGACTGATAATGCGTTATTGTCGTGGTGTCATAGATGTGATGATAGGAGTGAGGATAGTTGGCCAAGGAATTTTGGCATAACTACTATCTCGCTTATGCGGAGGAGGAAGCTCAAGATGAACTTCGTTGCCTTGAGCAAAAGGGAGAAGTTCACGAGTATGTGAAGAGATTTTCGGAGTTGCTACTCCAAATTCCTCAATGTGTAAACCTTCAATGTATTTAGGACTTTACGTGGTAAATTAAGTGCGAGTAGGATATGGTTGCATGGTTGTTGACAAGGGTTTCTAATATATTGGGCCTTTACTTAGAAAAAAAAATTATTTCATAACAAAGGCATGACTATACAAGTATAACCAATGTGGGGAGAATTACCAAAAAAGTCATGAACCTATTGTAATTGTGTCAATTAAGTCATTAACTTTCTCTTTAGCCAATTCAGTCCTAAGTCTTTTGTATTTGTGCTAATTCAATCTATTTAACCAATTTTGGCCGGTTGACACTGACATGGACACTTTTTAAAAATATTTTATTTTATTTTATTTTATAATTATTAATTATTTTTTGTTTTTGTTTTCTTCCTTTTCTTTTTTTTCCATAGTGGCTTGCGAAGGTCACAACCTTAACCTAGATCTAGACAAGGCCTGGGGGCCATGGGCAAGGCTAGCCTCTCCAGTTGTGCCTCACAATCTGGATGCAAGGCCTTCTCGAGATGTTTTCTTGTCGAGTTGAATTGGACTGGGTTTTTAAAATTAGATGGAATTTGATTAAAAAAAGAGGTAATAATCAGTTTGCTCCAATGTTGATTGGAAAAGAGAAGATTTTTGGTTGTGATTGTGCTCCCCATTTGACTCCCTAGAATGGGTGAATCCTAGTTGATTTGTTTTTAGAATAGAGATGTCTTCATCACCGTGAGATGCATCTCCTCCTTAAAACAGAATGCATCTTCCATGACCAACCCACTTGTCATATGATGGTTGCCATGACAAGGCGTCCTTGCCCTCATCAATGGATTTTGAAGTTGACTAAACTTTTCACTAAACTTCATTTATCTTGAAGGATGATAATTTAGGTATATGGTCGATAAGCTTGTTGTAGCATCCCGACCGAACTTAGTTAGACACATTCCCATATTATCAAGATATTCTCAGTTAGAGAAGGAGAAAACTTTCCATTTCCATCTTGACATCCTCAGAACGTAAACACTTATATGTCCACTCATCTAGAAGGAAATAGATCTAGAACAAGATTACCTCGTATTCTACAACGGCTAGCAGACTGGGTTGGATTTTGCATCTTTGTAGAAGATTGGCTAAATCAAATTGATTGGGAAATCAATCATGAAGACAAGTTCTTTCCAAATGAAGGAGCCTTACTCAAGGAAACCAAGAGTGTAATTGTTTGGGTAATCGAAATCAAGTGAAGATTCTATCATTATCACTCAATGGCCATTATATCTTCTTAATATAGTTCTATCCATTGACCAAAATAGAAGACGATCCTCTAAAAGTTGTCCAACGACTAGTTTGGAAATGGATGAGTATATATGGAGATCAAGGGACTAAGGAGCAAGTAAGAGACGAGGCTTAGAATCTATTATTTCCAAAGTTTGAGTAAACTTTGATCATACGCTTGTCTTTCGTGTGCTCAAATGTTTGTGATCGTGATAGAAATACAAAAAAAAGTGATTTAGTGAGATAGTGTGATCTATCACTAAGTGTTTGCACTCAAAGTTGTGATCTCTTGTTGATCATATAGTGGAATCTAGTAAGTAGACTGTTAGTGTGCAATTTCTCTTATCCTTATTCTCTTATTGTTTATTGCTAAAGTCTATTGCACACTCGAAGGTTACTCTTAAAGTCTATTCTACCGTATAACGGATTTTGAACCTTGAGAATCTAGACTTTGTGCAGACTTTGATCTTGACTTGTTCTATTCCGCATTAATTTGTCAAGATTTTATTTATCACCTATTCACCACCTCTTGGTGATTTGGGCTAGCAACATTAATTGGTATCAAATCAGGTTCTCATTTGTCTAAAATGTTTTTCTACTTTTGAGTTTTGTATGACTAACTTTTTGGCATCAGGTCTTGTAAAAGGTTAGAGCAATACTAGACCACCATATTTTGATGGAAAAGAGTACAATGTCTGGAAAAATAAAATGAAGGCATATTTGAGATCCAAGGATCCTCTGGAATGGGACATTGTTGGAAAAGGAATAAATCCAAATGCTGCATCTACATTCAATGTAAAAAAAGATGGCAAATAAGTTAATCCCTCTAACACTGTACCTTAGACGGAGATATCTAAAAGAGAAACTCAAGATGCAAAAGGTATCTACTCTCTTTATTGTACTTTATCACCTACTAAGTGTAACAGAATATCTTCCTACAAAATGACTATAGAAGTATGGGACAGATTGCATGTCACCTATGAAATAATAAATTGAGTATAGGAAACAAAAGTCAACATACTACTTGGCCAATACGAATATTTTAAAATGAAGCTTAGAGAATCAATTGGCGATATTTTGAGTAGATTCACTAACATAGTGAACAGACTTGCATACCAAAGACAGCCAATCTCAGGACCAATGAAAGTGAATGAACTCCTGTGAGGGCTCTCAAAATGGAATTATATCAAAACATCAATTCAAGAAACTCATAGAATCACACCATCATCCGTTGATGAACTCATTGGAAGTCTTCAGTCTCACGAAGTAGAACAACTTCATGAAGAAGACGACTCGAAAGTTAAAAAGTCCATTGCTTTTAAATTTAATGTTGATTTTGATGATACAAATTTAGCAAATGATATGGACGATGAAAAGTTGGCACTCTTGATAAATAAATTTAGAAAGCTAAATAGAATGGGAAGAAGATTCAATAGAAAAAGGCAATTCAAGCAAGTAGGACACAAAAATTTAATGGAAAAAGATGAACTAGGCAAGAACATGATATGTTTCGAATGCAGGCAATAGGGGCATATAGAGCCGAACTGTCCGTTGTTGAAGAAGAATAAGGAAAAATACGATGAATTCAAGAAGGCATTAAAAAAAAAAAACTTGGAGTAACATAGAGTGCAAAGCAAGTGACGTTGAATGCGTAAATATATGCTTGACGGCACGTTCAAATCTTGATTCAAATTGAAATTCATAATTAGATCCCGAAAAAGAAATTGAGGTAGGATATCTTGAAATTCCTATTAAGGTATCTATGTATATTGATGAACTGTGCTTAAATCTCAAGTCTGCTCTTAAAAAGATCTCTAAAATAAAAAATGAAAAATCATGGCTTAGACAACAAGATCTCTCTCAAAAAGACAAGTTTGAAATTTTGTAAAATTTTTTTCTACAAATAAAAGAAAATCGAGGTTTACTTGCCAAAGAAGATGATTCTTTAAAGAAATAATTTTCAAATATTCCAACAAAATTATTAAAGGGTTAAAAAACATTAGAACATATCATTTCCATACAAGTACCTTACTACAACAAGTTGTAACTTGGTTTCAATAAGGAAAGTGATTATCTACAAGCTTTCCTAAAGTCAAGGAAAGACTCAGACAAAGAACTCCTATACTTGTTTATAAAAATCATTTCCAAAAACTCTTCGTAGATCCTATTGGCTGAAGTGCTCTCAAGTGCTCCAAATGCGGAGATCTAGAACACTTTAAGAATGAATGCCCTAAAGTTTGGAGACCAATTAAGAGAGATTGAACAAAAACAACATATTCCACTAACTCTCATGGACCCAAGCAAGTTTGGATACCAAGCAAAACATGAGACTATCTCTTCATTGCAGGTAATCATAAAGAAAAAGAACAAATGGTACTCAACCAATGGCTGCTCAAGACATATGACTAGAAACTCTAGCACCTTCATCAGACAACAATTAGATTGGGAATTTAATCATCAACAATTGAATGGAGGAAAAGTGTCTTTTGGTGGAAATAACAAAGGGAAGATTATTGGCAAGGGAAACGTGAGATTGGGAATTTAATCATCAACAATAGATCTCTTGAAGAAGGACTCCACAATAAATTGATCAGTATAACTCATATGTGTGACATTGGATTCATAATCAATTTTTAAAAAATATATGCTCAGGAATAAGCAATATCTACTTTTTGGATGTAAAATTTGACTATGTTCAATGTCTTGTGTCTATTCAAGATGATTCAAACATATGGCATACGAAGTTGGGACATGTGAGTATGAAGCAAATATCCAAACTTTATTCCAAGAAACTTGTTCGTGGACTTCCAAGTTTAGAGTATAAAAAAAGTGAACTATGTACAACCTGTACTCTGGGAAAACAGGTAAGAAGTTCCTTTAAATCCATAAATCATATTTGCACTAATCGCGCTTTGCAACTTTTACACATGGATCTCTTTGTACCTATAAGGAGTCAAAGTATTGGAGGTAAGAAATATTGTTTAACCATTGTTGATTACATGGATTTTCTTTCTTGCTCACAAAAGTGAAACCTTTTCTTATTTTTTCAAAGTTTGTAAAAATGGTTTAGAATGAAAATGGATACGCTATTTCCAATATTAAAACCGATCATGGGGGAGAAAAATCAAAGCTTTATAGACTTGTGTGATCAAAATGATCTTTAACATCTTTTTTCCTTTTCTTATACTCCGAACAAAATAAAGTAGTAGAAAGACAAAATTAGGAGGTGGCCATAACTCTTTTAATAGAAAACATAGTCTAATATAGCTTTTGGGCAGAAATAGTCTCAAGAGCTTGCTATTTATCAACAGAGTTTTTCTAAGACCAATCCTTGAGAAAACCTCCTATGAAATTTATAAAGGTTGAAAACGAAATATTTATTACCTTCCTATCTTTGGTTGCAAATGCTTTATTGAAAAGAATGTCAATGATCGTCCTGGTAAGTTTGAGGGAATGTCAGAATAAGGAATATTCCTATGTTATTCAACTACAAGTAAACCTTACAGAGTCTACAACAAGAGCACTTAGATAGCTAAGGTATCAATGAATGTGAAGTTCTAAGAGAAGGAACAGACTCAATCAGAAGAGTTTGAACCTATTTTAGACTTAACAAATACTTAGATCCTTAAAGAATATTTGATTCCTAAAAAAAATGCTTCTACGGAAGAAAATCTAGATGTAACTAAACAAAATCCAGATTTATCTCATGAAATTCAAGGATAAGATGACTGTTTCAACAAAAACTGGAAACACAAGTCAAGTCATCCAAAAGATCTGATTATTGGAAAAATAGACAATGATATTCAAACTCGATCAAAACACAAAGAAAACATAAGCAGCTTGGCACTCATATCTAAGATTGAACCAAATGGAGTGAATGGGGCCTTAACCAACGAAAGCTGGATAGAGGTGACGCAAGGAGAACTTCATCAATTAAAAATCAACGAAGTATGGGAGCTAGTCCCAGACCGAAGAATCATCCAGTCATTGGAACTAAGTGGGTGTTTATAAACAGATGATCAATGAAGAGTTACGAGAAACAAGACAAGGCTTGTGGCTAAAGTGTCACACCCCGATCTTCGAGCACGTGCCCATCTCTCGGTAGTTGATAAAATTTGCGACGTCTCAGGATGCGTCGCCAACCCATTCATTTTATTGCACATGCAGAAGAAAATTAAACACCCCTGACAACAAATAACATGGGATAGGAAAGCAGGACAATCACATCAAACCAAACACCTTTACACACAAGCTGAGTTTATATACAAAGGTCTACAAAAGATCGGCTTTTAAAAAAGAATTGTCCTATGACCTACTAGTCGGACACGTTCACCAATCCTTCGGACTCCACCGGCTTCGTGGGCACTGGGTCCTCTACAGCTCCATCAGGAGGGTCAGTTACACCCTCGCCAAAAGCGGCATCGACAACCACCGCGGGAATCTCAAAACCCTGAGGGGACCTACCCGGTATCCATTGAGTCCATGGCGGAACCACGCCCTGAATTGATGAGGTACCCTCTTAGGTAGGTCCTCATCGACCCAGATGGTGGTCACGATCAACTCATAAACTCAATGACTACCAAGGATTTGGACATCTATCCCCCACTCAGTAATAGCTCGCGGCTATCCAAAACGTTCCAGAGGAACTACCATCTAAGGACTTGAAAATATTGAGCCCACGATGGGGTGAGACAATGTCTCAGCAAGTTCACCCCCTAAACTCCGTCTAGGAAGGGAATACACCTAAAGGCGTCCTAACCACATAGCCACACTATCATAGAGACTTACCTCGTCTCAAATCCTTCCTGCATGTCAATACAGTTCATATTCTCAACCATAGGTAGAAATCAAACTCAAACAATTGGAACGCCATCATTTTCATCTCGATAAACACAAGGGGTCTCAATTATAGGGCCAAATCGTTATGACACGTCCTATGTCCGTCCACACGAATTCCTCTTCCTTCTTCAGCAGTCGAGTCAATGGTCAGTTGATAACTGATTCGATCTTGGTCGGGTCCACGGAGATTTCTTCGCTTGAAATCACGTGACCTAGGAAAACAACACAAGTCAACCAAAACTCACACTTGCTAAACTTAGCGTACAATCATGATTTCTCAGTGTTTGAAGTACCATCCTTAAATGCCTTTCGTACTCCTCAGGACTTCTCGAGTACACTAGGATATCGTCGATGAACACGATCACAAACTGATCCAGATACTCTTTGAAAACTCGATTCATCAGATCCATGAAAGCAGCTGGAGCATTCGTCAAGCCAAACGGCATTACAGTGAACTCATAATGGTTGTATCGCGTATGAAATGTTGACTTCAGTATGTCCTCTTTCCTGATCCTCAGCTGATGATATCCCGTCCTCAAGTCGATCTTAGAGAATATCAACGCTCCTTGCAGCTGATCAAACAAGTCGTCGATCGTCAGGATTGGATACTTGTTCTTGATCGTCACCTAGTTGAGTTGACGATAGTCGATGCACAAGCGCAACGAACCATCTTTTTTCTTCATGAACAAAATTGGTGCTCCCCAAGGTGATGCACTAGGACATATGAATCCCTTATCCAATAACTCCTGCATCTGTACTTTCAGTTCTTTCAACTCAGACAACGCCATCCGGTAAGGAGCCTTAGAAATTGGCTTCGTCCCAAGAGTTAACTCAATCACAAACTCTATCTCATTGTTTGGCGGCAGACTTGGCAATTCCTTCGAAAACACATATGGAAATTCTTGTACTATAGCGATGTCTTCGATCTTCAGCTCCTCAACTATCGTATCCACGACAGTTGCTAAGTAACCTTGACAACCCCCATCTAACAAACGAGTTGCCTTAAACGACGAGATCAAGGTAATCGAGGGTCCTCCTTGACTTCCAATAAACTCGAAATTTTCACCTACTAACGGGTTAAATTGAATCGCTTTACGATAGCAGTCCATCTTAGCTCGTTGCTTAGTGAGCCAGTCCATGCCAATTATTATGTCAAAATCATACATGGCTAGGACTATCAAATCTATCCCCACTCTCTCGCTCACCAATCACGAACTTGCAACTGGTACAACCCATAGTAGACAACACCTTATCTTTTAGCGATGTAGATATACTAACCACAGACTCCAACATTTCAGGACTCAATCCTATCAGCTTAACAAATTGCTCAGCTATAAACGAATGAGTTGCACCAAGGTCAAATAAAGTATAAGTAGCGTGGTCGTTTAGCGAAACAGTACCTGTAATCACATCAGGCGAGTCCTTAGCATGTCCTTTAGTGATAGGGTACGTCATTCTTTGAGCTAGAGGCCTGTTTAGTCCACCCTGCGGTGCATTTGGGGGCAGAAATATTCAGTTTTGACCTATCGGTGGCGGTGACGGCAACTGCGGTGGTCCTATCGGTTTTCTGGGACAGTTTATAGCTATGTGACCCTGCTGGCCACACTCATAACAAGCACCCAATCGAGAATGGCATAGGGCTGACCCATGTCATCTTTCGTAAAAATGACACACGCCATTTTGTCTTAGCGCTGACTTTCCTATCCTACCCTTCCTGTAAGGCGGAACAGGATACCTTCCTCCAGTCATAGGTTTCTTCCCAAACCTATTTCCTATTTGAGCTGAACCTCGATCTAGATGAGGCAGCTTGTTCATTCTGGTCTCTCTCTATCAACTAGGCCCATTCATATAGGTCGTTGTAGTCCTTCAAATTAAATGGCACCAGCGGACTCCTCAATTTCGGTTTGAGCCTATCTTTGAACCATCTAGCTCGGTCCACCAGATCCTCGATCAGTTTGGGGGTGTACTGCGACAGTTCAGCAAACTTTGCTTCGTACTGATCAACTGTTATCGTACATTGGCGAAGGTGTTGGAATTCTGCCATCTTCAGTTCCCCAGCACTGTCCGAAAAGTACTTACCGTTGAATACTTCGATGAAGGTGTTCCATTCTGGAACCACACCTTCTGGGAACACTACTCCTCTAGTGGCCCTCCACTAAGTGCTTGCGTTGCCCTGTAGCTGGTAGACTGCAAGGACAACCTTTTCCTTCTCTGTGCACTTTAGCAGTGCAAATGCCTTTTCCAAATCTTGGATCCAGAGGGCTGCAGCTTTGAGGTCTCCTACGCCAGTGAACCTCGGTGGGTTCAACTTTAGAAACTGCTTGACGAGCTTATGCATAGGCCTCTCTCTCTCAACAACCACGTTCCCAGGTGGAACTTCGGCAGGTGCGGCTACAGCTGCTGCAGTAGCGGCGGCATTAGCGGCGGCATTGGCGGCAGTAGTAGGGGCTACGGTAGCAGCGGCTGAAGCGGCGGTAGCGGCAACTTGATTCTGGGCCTGTTGCCCTACCACATTCCCCAGCATCTCTAGCGCTTGCATGATCCTGTCGATCCTTGAATCACCAAGGGCTACTACCCCATCACTAACTGGAAGCGGTGCTACTGCACTAGTGCTAGCTTGAGCCGGTGCTCTACCACGACCCCCTCGGGTACCGACCCTAGTTGGCGTCCTACCCTGAGTCGCAGGTCCAATGGTTCTCTTTCTAGGAATCCTCTGCTCCTGATCACTCATTATGTAGACTTTCTACAAAACCTATTCCTAATTCCATACATAATTAGAAACTGAGTAATCCCAAAAAAAAATCTACTAAACAGCCATCACTCACACACATCAACATAAAATAAAGGTCGTTCCTACTAACTATCCCATGAATTCTCGCACTTTATCACTCCAACTATCGACCAGCTCTTATACCACTCTGGGTGGGGATGTCACGCCCCGATCCTCGAGCGCATGCCCATCCCTTGGTGGTCGATAAAATTTGCGACATCCCAAGACACGTCGCTGACCCATTCATTTTATTGCACATGCGGAAGCGAATTAAACATCCTTGACAACAAATAGCATGGGATAGGAAAGTTGGACAATCACATCAAACCAAACACCTTTACACACGAGCTAAGTTTATATACAAAGGTCTACAAAAGATTGGCTTTCAAAAAGGAACTGTCCTACGACCTACTAGTCAGACATGTTCATCGATCCTTCGGACTCCACCGACTCCAGGTCCTCTACAGCTCCATCAGGAGGGTCAACTGCACCTTCGCCAAAAGCGGCATCGACAACCACTGTGGGAATCTCAAAACCCTGGAGGGGACCCACCCGGTATCCATTGAGTCCATGGCGGAACCACGCCCTGAATTGATGAGGTTCCCTCTTAGGTAGGCCCTCATCGACCCAGACGGTGGTCACAATCAACTCATAAACCCAATGACTACTAGAGATCCGGACATCTATCCCTCGCTCAGTAATAGCCTGTGGTTGTCCAAAACGTTCCGAATGAACTGCCATCTAAGGACCTAAAAATATTGAGCCCACGACAAGGTGAGATAATGTCTCAGCAAGTTTACCCCTTAAACTCCGACTAGGAAGGGAATATGCCTAAGGGGTTCCTAACCACACAGCCACATTATCACAGAGACTTACCTCGTCTTAGATCATTCCTGCATGTCAATACAGTTCATGTTCACAATCGTAGGCAAAAATCAAACACAAGGGGTCCCGATTATAGGGCCAAATCGTTATGATACGTCTTATTCTATGCCACACAATTTTGTCCCATAATCCGGCGCGCTAATTTCACTCAGCATGCGTTCTAATTGTTAATCACGGCCACACATAGGCATGGCTTACTCGAAGTTCGGCGGTCTTCTGGCATAGCTAGGCGTTGTCTCGTCCCATAGAGCATGACAACGTCACTATGTTGATGGCATTCCATAAATGAGCATTGGTCCAGCCTCTACTGCGACCGGCATCCATTGGTAGGGCATCTCATATAGGGGCACGTCCACCCAACTCATTTCGGGTACGGGTTCTCTTAACCAACACACAACCATTCAATCTCGGCCTAGGACACCGTGCATTTCACTCAAATGCCTCAATTAAAATAGTGAACTTGGCATATTTTCTTCGTATTAAAAATACACGGTAAAATAATCGTGTGTGGATACACGGTCAATTTGAACCTGAAAAACTAATACCCTTCATTTTCAAATCCCATTATTTGATATAATAATTAAAACCATTTTCGGTATCAAAACTCAACACTTGGTAATTTAAGTAATTACCAAAATTTCACAATTTTGAAATAAATACTCAAAATTACAATCACCACTCAATCTGCACAATTTTAACACTCGGTTGTAGAAACTAAGCACACCATTGCAATTAGCATAAAATTCCGGTTACCGGCTCTCCCGGTATAATTTCCGAAAAATAATAAATAATTAAATAAATACAGAAATTAATTTAATAAATACAATTAATTACCAAAAATACCAACCTAGTCGAAAGTGCTTAATTAACCGCTTGAACAGGCCGGGAAAATTTTTGAACCTATCTAGATAAATAGTACAACTACTTTAGTCCCTAATCTATCCGTTCTAATCGCCTAACATGCACAAACGAATAATTAAATCACTAATCAATTCTAACTAACCACCTAAACCTTAATTAGCCTAAACTAATTATCCACTAAGCGTCATTAACTCCCTAAGCAGAGTTTAGCAAGTAAACTCACCAGTTTAGCGATCCGATGAGTCCATGACAAGGGCGATGCAGAGGCGGGCGATAACCAAGCCCACGACGACACCAACTAAGGCCCGGAAGAGGCTTGAAATGGCCCATGAAGGCTCACGGCCCTTGTTGGCTTTGGCCTCTGCTCGACTAGCCGAAGAAGTTGAACCGAGCGACAATAGTGGCTGGAAAGGCTCGGGATGGCTGGCGGAGGCTGTTGTGGGGCTAGGCAGGCGACGCCAACTGTTGGACGGCGGTGGAGATGGCTTAGGCAACTACGACGGCGACTAAGGAGGCTTGGAGGACGTGGTTGGGCGCGACAGAAGGCGCAAGCGAGCGAGACGACGTGCGCGGGACAACGGTGGCGCGACGGGCTCGCGAGTGGCGTGCGGTGGCTCCGGTGGCTCCAGGCGGTGGTTGATGGGCTAGGGGGAGAGAGCTGGCTGGTTTATGGTTTTCTTAAGCTTGCACAAGCCTCAACTATGGAGAAATGTGGCTGCTGAAGAAAAAGAAGGCTGCTGAAGATTGGAAGGGGCCACCAAAATATCCTAAACTCTCAAGTGCTTGCCCCCACTAGCTTGACTGTCTTCCTCAGCCAATTTGCAGCTACCAAAGCTTCCTCAACAAGTCTCCAAGTGGTCCAAATGTTGCACACCTAAAGACCTACGAATTTTGGAACATTTGCCACTCAATTTATTCAATTCTCCTTCAATTGAACCTAATTTGATGCCCATAAATTCAACCAAGATACCCACACTTGAATTCACATTTTTTCTCATCAATTTATCCAACTTGAATCCCAAAAACGCGACCAAAAATGGTCCTATGATTTTCCCAATAAAAAACGGCCTTACTTTGAATTTTTGCCAAAAATCTCGGTTTGCCGAAAAATCTTGGAGGATGAGTTGACGTTCCTAAAATGAATCGTGACATGAAAAAACTTTTAATTTCTGAAATTGGGTTTAAATTTGCGGTTAATTTCAATCTGGTGCGATTTTAGTGTCACCTAGCCTACCGGGTAGCTTTTAGGAATTTTTATTGCAATTGACCCGTGATCGATTATTTTCGAGCCACATTGTGCATCTTCAACACATTGGCGACTTTCGGTTGTCATGAAAATCTTGAGGTTTTAAATACGGGCATATGGTACAAAAATTACAGAAAAATCGGTCTAGTGTCATTCGACAAGAATTTTGCAATTAGGTGGAATCACCCACACACTAATCACATACCTCTGTTGAATCGACCTATCTCCAGTCTTTGATCAATTTTGATAGTGTCGTAATGACCGTTGCAAATTAGCACGGTCGAACAATCGATTTCTGGTCGAATTCTCAAGTCTATTGCGTCAGATTCCTTAACGGCTTCACCAGATAGTCTAATTATCTTGTGTGTGATTAGCTTAGAGAATAGAACTATAGGCGCGTCAATAAAAAGCCCAACTTATAAAATTGAAACAGAATCTTGAAAATCGAGATGTCACATAAAGGATATTCACAAGAGGAAGGCATCCTGAATTTTACCTACCCTATAAGTGTAATCGGACTATTATAGGCTTGGATTATTTTAAAGCGGGCTAGATGACAAGCTTGATGGGTCATGAGAAAAGTATGGGCTTAACTAGTTAACAGTCTACACGAGGATATCGAGCACGGGCTCAATCAGACAAAGGATAGGATATGGACTTGGGCTTGGCTTGGAGCGGGCCAAGAGTCGAGTTTGCTAAAGTTGTGAATTAAGTTTAGCGGGTCATGAAACGTTGTGGGATGAGCCTGGTGGGCCAAAGACGGGTATTTAGGCCCGAGCGCTTTAATTTTCGATTAAGATTATAGATTACTTGTGGCATCCCAAAATTCATGGCAACCTCCACAGACATTAAGGTCTATGGATAGGTGATGGGAGTACCATCAAGAAGTATTGTAACCATTTAATCCATAATTTGCAACAAGATTTATGGCCAAACTTTTAATGGATAATTATTTGATAGGAAAGAAAATCCTATCATTGACCATGTATTTATAAGTTGGAATTTATGGATTTATGATTTCAAGATTTATGGCCATATGAAATCGTAATTTAGTGTTTATATAAGTGGGGATTTAAGGTAAATTATTGAAAGTAAAATGGACTTATTTAAGAAAATTTTGGGCCATTAAAGCTTGGACTTTAGGCCCAAGTGAGATGGGCCTAAAGTGGGCCATAAGCCCGGCCCATGTCGATGCATGGAGGGGGAGGAGGAAGAGCCGCATGGCCTCCAAGTGTCTTCGGCAAGGGAGACACGTGTCTCCTTCTTAGGGACAAGTGTCCCCCATGCAAGAGAAGAAAGCATGCAATATATAAGCCACCAAAAAGAAAGAGAGAGAGAGAGAGAGTGGCTGGTTTTGAGAGAGTGAGAGAGAGGGAGAGAGTTGCCGAGAGAGAGTGAGATGCGAGAGAGAGGGAGGCCGAGGAGAAGGAGCTGTCCGCCCATCGCCGCCCGCACGCCGTTCGTCCGTCGCCGGTGTGCCGTCCGTGTGCTCGTATTTGCTCGGTCTTAGAGGCAAGTTGGGGCTGATTTCTACTCTTGCATGTGTGCCTTGCATGTATGATTTGTTAGTGGTGAGTTTCGGATGTTAGGGTAGGCGAAACCGAAGCAAAAATGTGCTTGGTTCTTGAATATGCTTGCTGTTTTCGCATGAACCGCCTGAGCCAGAATCTTGTGAGAGCTTGCATGCATGTTTCGAGTTCGATTTTGACTTTTATTTCTTCATGAAAGTTGTAGCCAACATCTTAAACTACAACATAATAAAATTGGTGCAAAATGATGGAGATTTAAGGGGTTAAACTCTCATCCTACGGAGACCTTAGATCTGGAACGATTTCACTGACCTTTCGGTGGATTTGTGGTTGCATGTTGATATTTACTAAGAATCTCTCTTCAATTTCTTCATGAAACTTGTAGAGAACATATTAAAGACTAACATGCTCAAATTTGAAGTAAAATGAGTGAGTGTAGCTTAGTGAATCGACATACTCTTGAAGATGGTAGATCTGGGAACGCGGTATTGGACACCCGAGACTTCATGGACCCATATGGTGACTATTATTTGGACATTTGACTTAGGTTCCTTAATGAAAGTTGTAGGAGACCCTTTTAAGTAAAACATATCCAACTTTCAGAGGAAACGAAGGAGAATAAGTGGTTGAAAACTTAGTATTTCGGAGAAGCATGCACTGGACGTTTTGGTGTTAGATCCAGAAGTTTCGTATGACTATAGAAAATAATCCAAAACGAATTTTGCCTAGAAGTCTTCATGAAAAATATACTTTAGTGTCTTAAATATAACCTGGTAAAATTTCATAAGTTTCGGAGGTCGTTCAGGTATTTTAATCGAATTATTTCGAAAACTGCACATTCTGTTTCTATCCGAAATTGCATGCTGTATTTGTGTGGATTATATCTTTTGTGTGGAACTCTATTGGGCATGTATTTTTCATGGAATTATTATCTTATTGTCTTGTCTATCACATGTCTTGATTTCATGATTTTTGAGAATCATATGGGTATTTAATTTAAATATTTTCTAAAATGGTACAAGCTGGAATTTGGTAAATCTCAAAAAGGTCGTGATGTATGGATTATTATATGTTGCATGGACCCCATTGATTGTATTGACATAAGTGATTGGATCCTGCTGCATGTATGTTGATGATTGGAAATGCATATATGAACCAAATGATGAAAATGATCTTGTTTGCCATCACATTATATGCCATGTTGAAATTGAGCCATGAATGTGAATATAAATTATGATTATGATGATACCGTTGGAGGTGTGAGCCGACGATGCCCCGGGAGTTGGGATGCCCAGAGGTTCGAATGAGTCGATGCCCTTTGGATGCCTGGTTGTATTATGAATACATGCCCAGAGGTTTTCCCCGGGAGTGTCGGGATGCCCGGTTGTATTATGATACATGCCTGGAGGGTGAGGGGTTGTATCATGATGCATGCTCGGAGGGTAGGGGTAACCATTTTCATGGCGAGCCCCGAAGATTCCTCGTGATGCCAGGTGGGATGCGAGATGCCCAGAGGTTCGAATGAGTCGATGCCCTTTGGATGCCGGTTGTATTTTGAATACATGCCCGGAGGTTCCTCGTGATGCTAGTTGGGATACGAGATGCCCGGAATGTGGGGGTGCCGGATGCCCGGTTGTATCTTGGATACATGCCCGGATGGTTCTCGCAATGCCAGGATTGGGCGCGAGTGATGAATGTGGGATGCAAACATTGGTCCCGGGAAAGAGAAATGTGGCGGTCCAAAATGAAAGTGAAATTGAATTATGCATGATGATATATGCATGACATGATGTTACATGCATGGATGCATGGTAATGATGATGGTACATGTGATATGGTGATATGATGATGATGTTATACGCATGGATGCATGGTAAGGATGATGCCATAGGTGACATGATGATGGTAAGTGTATGATATGATGGTGCTGTCTATATGATGATGATGGTACATGAGGTATGATGACATGTGCATGATGCCATGGTATGTTGTGCATGGATGCTTGTATGACATGTGATGCTATGATTGTGATGATTGCATGGCATGATGTATTGAGTGGTTTATTGGTCTTTTATTTGAGTGGTTGTACTCACCCCTTTTGGGGAATAACATTTAGACTAGATAAGATACCTCTGCTGCCATTGCCACCAGTAGATTAATCAAGTGGTTGGATATGATTGCGAGGAGAAGGATAGCAAAGGAGGGAACTTTTGGACGCCGACACTAGTTGATGGACCTTAAGCATACAATTGTGGGAGGAGATGTCGGTCATCTTTTGAAATATAGCCGAGTATAGAAGACTGCGGCATTTTGATGTACCGATGAATGATGTCCATCTGGTTTAAGTAAATAAAAGTGTTCGGCTTTAATTTTTATAAGATGTTTAGTTGGTGTGCATCGTTTTCTGTATATAGGGAAGGGAGTTAATGGATGTGCTTTTGCTATATGAATTGCGCAAGGGACCGATCAAAAAAAAAATGTAAACCCCCAGGTTGTATGGACCTGCTGCAATTGAAATGGTATCAGAGTGACATATTATAAGGAAAAGTGAAAGGTAAGCGAACTGTGGCGACCCTAACGGATCGGGGGCCGTCGATGGGTGCCACATTACCGTTATGAGGGATTTAATCATAAATTTTATTAAAAACTTATAAGTGATTGTAATTTTATCATCAAACGATTAGTATTTCTCGCGATTAGTTCTTGTTTGTATCGTAGATTAGCACTGAGACGTTAACACGTCAATTCGATTCATTTGAACTCATGGACTCGTATAGTTACGAAAGGATCGAAAATTTTGTGGATTCGAAATGAAACTAAGTAGAAGACGTTAGAAACTATCAGACTAATTAACGACATGGATTAGAACTTAATCTTAATCATTCTCGAGTGCATGGGAGCCACGACACTCATCTCTTCCCTCTTGGTTTCTCTCCAACCTGAAGCCTTCATAGGAGACATCATCATTTCTTCCTAATAATATCTATTCTTGGGATTTAAAATAAAATCTACACACATATTTGTTTTTTCCTCAAAACTCACGCCATTCTCTTCCCCCTAACACAAACCCAAAATCCTCTCTCTCTACTTCTCTCTTTTCTCTCTCGCACGACTTGCACGGAAGCAAAGCCCGATGACCCTAGCGTCTTCTTCTTCTTCTTGAGCATATTTGAGGGTAGAATTCCAAATAGTAGTGAGCCACAAGCGAAGCCGTGCCATGGGTAAAGAAATGATGAGGTCCTAAACTAGAATTTATTTGCTATTTGTGGAGGGAACTTGCAGAGCATGCTGAATGGTGGAAGATTAAGTTTGATGCTTTCGTTTTGAGTTGGAATAGGTTAGTGGGCAGTCAAATGATGCTGTTGGTCTTTGCATGTGATGATCAGGGTTCGGATGGTCAAAGAATCGAGCGCAAGGGAGCTGTGTTGGTCGAGATGGTGGGTAGACGACCACTGAGTGATAGACGGGTGTTAAATGTTGGTTTTGAGGGGTGAAGAGGTGAATTCTAACCTCGAGTTGAACTGTAGGTTACTGTGTGTAGTCTATGAGCTATTGAGATCACTTTTGGATTCTGTCAAAGCAGCGTCGAGGTACTAAAAGAGGTTGTAGACAAACTAAACCATCTGATGTAGCTGTAGATGGAGACAAGGGCTCAGGATGCTCTGTTCGGGAGAGAAACAGAAAATTACTGATTTAT
Organism: Eucalyptus microcorys; assembly: GCA_014182515.1. Taxonomy (NCBI): domain Eukaryota; kingdom Viridiplantae; phylum Streptophyta; class Magnoliopsida; order Myrtales; family Myrtaceae; genus Eucalyptus; species Eucalyptus microcorys. The sequence continues at coordinate 12,318,296 of CM024562.1, read as the reverse complement.
GCATCATTTTAGGGTCTTAAATGTGTAGTCGATGAAAATAACTAATTTTCTTAAGAGTGCACCAACTATTTTAGGCTTCGACTATTGGTTGTAGAGATTTTCGTAAGAAAATTTGCTGGTGAGAACATTCCTCCCTTAGAATAGCAAATTGACCTATAGAAAACAGCATAACCTTAGGTAGTTTTATGAATTTTGTGTGATTTGCTAGATGTAATTGGACCTTAAACCCTTCGTGAAAGTTGTAGGAAACATCGTCAGGAACAACATATCAAAATTTGAGAACAAACAGTCCATATTTGGGTAGTGAAATGATCCTTATCCAGTAGGCACTTAATTTGGTAGTTGCCGCAAAATTTATGGGTAAAGATAGCAAATTACTTCTCTTTATACAATGAGATATAGGCTTAGGTTTCTTCACAAAATTTTTTTAATTTATGTCTCTTCTATAACATACTAAAATTTCGTAGCATTTCAATGAGATCTGATGCACTTTCTGCTTCTATGATTGAAATTGCTCGTGTCAGCTTGTATCCTGCCTTGATCCGAGACAGTGCAATAGATGTTGTGCCTCTTGTACCTGATTTTCATAGCATATAGGGAGTCTAATGGTCTTGTAATAATGGTTAGTTTGTGCATGAGCTTGTCTCTTCCATAATTCGAAGTGTGGTCATTGTATGGTTACTAATTGTGGCATATGTGTGCAATGAGTGCGACATGAATGGAATGTTCTTTGAGCATTGAGTGTTGCTTGAAGTGATTGTGTGCTCTTGAGGTCTTATGCATGCTATAATGTGATATAATTCAGAGGTGTGATGTGTGGAATGTGTGAATTAAATGAGTAAGAGATTTCCATCGGTACTGAGATACTAGTGATGCCCTGGGGAGTGGGATGCCCATGCTGTGTGATCTTGGATGCCTCGGTTGAGTGAGATACCAGGATGCCTTGGAGTTGAGATGCCCTTGTGTGTGATCAGGGATGCCTCGGTTGTGGCATATTGGGATGCCTTGGAGTGAGATGCCCTATGTTGTGTGATCTTGGGATGCCTCAGTTGTGTGATACTGGGATGCCTAAGAGTGAGATGCCCATGATAGCACTATCGTGGAAGTCCGGATGTGGGATTCCGGAAGTGACTCGATCGGGCTAGCTTGAGTTCCGATGGGTAAACTGATTGGGCGTGGACCTTGACATACATACTATAACATAATTCCACTTCGCAGGTGAGTTCGCCTGTTGTTGTTGCATCTCATCTAGGTTTAGGTTAGAAATGGGAGGCATACATGCATAATTCGTGTGCTTGATATAAAGTGATCATTCGTGTGATATCTTAGTGTTCATTTAGCTATACCTGGATGATTCAGTCTTAGTAAGTATGTGCTATTTGGTTATGTTCTCTTGTTTTCTTTGGCAACTGTGGATTGTCTAGCTTATGGTCTTATTATTTCTTTACTGGGCATTGCTCATTCCTTTGTATTTTTCAGATTGTTAGTATGGATGTACCACTGATCGCTCGTTATGGGGGGATAGCATATATTGATGTTTCTTTTCATGATGTATATGACCTCGATATCGAGCTAACCTACAAGAGATATGAGGCTACGCTTTGGATGGACGATGGTAGGGTAGACTGGATTCCTATGAGGTTCATTGCTTGGTTTATAAACCATGAAGGGGAGCTGTTTGGCCCTCTTCAGTTCAACGCTGGAGGACCTAGAGCTGGGGCAGGAAGTGCTTAAACACCCAGATCAAGATGAAGCTGGAGAAGACGTCTTTTGTTTTTTTGATGGACGTGAGCTAGTGTAGGGGGTAGTGAAGTTAGGAATCCTCTCACCTTTTCCCTGGCTGATTACTTACACTTTTGTTCATGAACTTGTAAAATATATGTTGTACATAGGTGAAGGACTTGTAAGTAATCCGGGTCAATGTATGTAAGCCCGAATGGTTTTCAACAAGAAAGTTAATGAAGCTTTTCACTATCCTTATATATGTTCTTAGTTGGATTGTTTAATGCTAGGTGATAGAACTATTACAGGGTGATCATGTGTTAGAAAAGCCTCAGATCATAAAATATCCATGTTATACATGCTAACCAATTAGATTTGGATGCTATAGTGTGATAATTGAAACCAACAGGTCCTGTCATGATGATAATCCATATAATTTCCACTTGCACTTTGTATTTGACGCTGCCGGGACGTCACACATAGACTATGATGAAACATATGCTCTTGTGGCCAAGTTTGAAGCCATAAGGCTATTGCTAACTTATGTTTGTTTCTATAACTTTAAATTGTTTCAGATGGATGTGAAAAGTGTGTTCCTCAATTGATTCATCAAAGAGGAAGTGTTTGTGGAATAGCCCCCTGGCTTTGAAGAACCTTCAAAATCTAATCATGTCTACAAGCTAAAGAAAGCCTTGTATGGTCTTAAACAATCACCTTGTGATTGGTAGAGAGACTCAACAATTTCCTATTAGAAAATGGGTTTAATAAAGGTAAGGTTGACACTACTCTCTTCATAAAGAGAGAAGGTAAGGATCTTTTAATTGTTTAAATTTATGTAGATTATGTTATTTTTAGATCATCTAATGAGCAATTTGCAAGAAGTTTTCAAAGTCTATGCAGGAGGAATTCGAGATGAGTATGATGAGAGAACTAACATTCTTCCTTAGTCTACCAGTCAAGCAAACTCAAGAAGGAACATTTATATGCCTAGAAAGTACAGTAGAGAAACCATGAAAAAGTTTGGGATGGAAAACTACAGGAAGACTGACACTCCTATGTCTTACTCATTCAAACTTAACAAAGACGAACATGGTAAAAATGTTGATAAAAAGATGTATAGAAGCATGATTGGGTTTATACTCTATCTTATTACTTCTAAACTAGATATTCTTTTTAGTATCTGTATGTGTACTCGGTTTCAAGCAGATCCTATAGAAACTCATCTTTTGGCAATTCAAGAATTATCAAATATGTTGGCACTAACCCTAAGCTAGGCTTCTGGTATCCAAAAGGGTCAGATTTTACACTTATTAGATACTCAGATGCTGATTTAGCTAGATGCAAAGTTGACAGGAAAAGCACTTCAAGGACTTGCCAATGGATGGGTCAAATGCTTGTGTCTTGGTATTTAAGAAGCAAGGTACGATGGCTTTGTTAATAGCTGAAGTAGAATTTTTAGCTCTTGGGAGTTATTGTGCTTAAGTTCTCTAGATGAAGCAACAACTAAGAGACTTTGGTATGGAAGAATCAAACACTAAATTACGGTGTGATAGAACAAGTGCCATCGACTTAACCAAGAACAAAATTCTTTACTCAAGAGCAAAATATATCGAGATAAAGCATCACTTTATCCGGGATCACATTTAGAATGATGATGTGCATATCAAGTTTGTTGATTCTAAACATCAACTTAAGGATATTTTCACAAAACCTTCAGAGAAAACCATTTTTGAAGTTATTCGTGATAAATTGAACATCACTTACCCTTTTGAATGAGCATTTGTAAGGGACAGGTACTGAGGACTATGAATTTACATTGGAACAAATGCTCAAATAGTAACTTCATGCGATTGATTCGCGCGTCTAATCTGTACTTTTCAAATTTTTCGTGAGGTGAGTTCAAGAGCGAAATTAAGCTGGCGAGCGAAGAAGAGTGGAGGAGGGCGTGGGGCGGTGAAGGCGATGGAGGAGGAGGGAATAGAAGTGGAACGACAACTTTTTGGAAGAAAGAGCCCGAAACAACTTCTATTGTCTAAGGAAAAGAAGCAGTCTTTTCAGGTAATTTCGGTCCATGTCACGCTGTCGCTGTTACATGTAAGGTGTCCTGATAAGTGAATTGTCATGCTAAATAGAGCAGGCGAACTTGATCGAAAGCGCTTAATTGCACTTTCCCTTAAAGGTTTAGGACTAATTTAATTCAATTAAAATGTTTAGATTGCATTCCCTACAGTAGTTTAAGATTGATCTGTGATTTTCTCCCAAGCTGTAATTTATTTGCAAAATTTGCTAGGTGTTTAGAGAGAGGATTAGTGAAATTATCTCAAAAGTCTACCCATTTCAACCTAATTTCCTATAATGATAACTTTGGTTCATAATAAGTTAAATGTGTAAGCATTCTTTCATGGTAGGTTGCAAATTATCTGTATCATTGACATGCAAAATTAATTATGTAAATATGAATGAAGGTGATTTCTCTCTTTGTAACTACGAATCAGAAAACCCTCTAGAAATAGAAAAACATGACCGGTTTCATCTTTTATGTTTAACAAATCTTTAAAAGTACTTTTCCACCATGAAGTATATCATCCGACCATTAGAAGTGCTTTCTTAAGGAATTTCCAACATGATGTACGTAAATTTTCCATGAAGTGTCTAAATGGTAAGTCAGGACTTGTGCGATTTTCCTTGTAAGCGCATATCTAGCTACTCAAGACTCCTTTGGCATACAAATCAAAAGTAAAGACGATGCTGTGTTAGTGTATTTAAATTATAAATAATGCCTTTATCTAACAATTTAACTTTTAAAATCGTTAATAGTAAACCGACAAAATTTTACTTCTCAAACCTAGCATTACCATGGAGAAGCAGTTTGTTACCAATCTGCTATCTATTAGTTGCAGAGAGAAAAAGATTGACTTCCATCGATGAGGTCGAAGTTACAAAGAAATTAAGTTGCAATAAACAGAGAAATTTCAAAAAGATTGTATATGAACTTTACATCCTCAACAAGATACTCATGCTATAAGTGAAATAACAAAAAAAAAAAAAAAAAAATACAGGTAAAGCAGGCTACGTGTGGAGGAACCTAGAAGCCTTTGCGCTGTGGATGTGTACCTTAAGATCAAGAGAATTATTTGGGACTCGCTGAGGATCTCTCGAGAGGGCGCTCGTGGCCTAGCCGAAGTTCGAGGTCCAATTCTATCCGGTCCGAACTCTGACTCAATTGCATCCTCTCTTGTTCAACACCGTCATCTCTAGCTTGAGCACCTGTCTTATCTTCTGCAGACATGGAACGTGGCCCTTTCGGGGGGGTTTTGTTACCGCTTTTCTCGTCCTCGTGACTTCCAGCGGCAGCGGTGTTCTTGCTCGGGATGACTCCAAGTGATAGCGCGCTCTCCTCCATGGATTCCCTGAGCTTGGCCCTATCTCTCCTGTGAATGTTCATGTGACCTCCAAGTGCCTGGGCATTTGAAAACCCCCGCTTGCAGAAGGCACAAGTATAGGATTTCACAGGACTCTGGTCATGGTCTATGCTCATGAATACACGCTCGGGCTTTTCTAGATTCAATTGATTGATATCCATGAGAGAGAGAGGGGGCGGGGGGGAGGAGAAGGATATAAAGAGGAGGAGCACACAAGCGGGTCGGTCGTGTATGACTTATTTAAGGGGCATTAATGCGGTCTCACTTTGTTCTAGATGTGATTGCGTTAACCTAAATTGTTTATCGTTCATTGAGCCTACAGGTATACTGTGTCAAAACATATGGGGACAATGTTGAAATTGTATGAACCCTGACAAATTCCAACTTATTTTCGACATGTTCACTGCTTTCTCAATAGCAATAAAGGGTAGAATTGTAATCTCCCTATTTCTCAAGGCAAAAACAATTCGATCACGTAACAGTTCCCTCCGTATTTTTATGTTGTAGGTTTAGCAGTATTCTCGCACTTAACGTATGCTGTGACCTAATGTCTCCTATGTGAACATTCAAGAGTAGAAAATGGGAAGATCAAAAGGCGTGTATGCTAATGCTTCCAAAAGGCTTCGATAGGTCAAAGTATGTATGTATGTATATAAATATGTAGGAATGGTAGGTAAGCTCTCTGAGCTAGAAGCTTTATAAACACATCTTGTTAACTGTATATGTGACGTACCTAAGATTTTTACTGATTAATTTATTGAAGCTGCTGACTTTGCCTTGGATCGAACACTTGATTTTAATAATGACGTGTAACATAATTCCATTGCTGTACTTGAAAGAAAGACAAAATCTTTCATAATTCATAGCATAGAAGTATATCCTTGTTCAAGGATGTCCTTGTTCAAGGGTTGATTTTCAGTGCTCTCTAATTTTCATCTACGAGTATAGATACTAACTAGGACAAAGATCATTCTAGAATATATGGTTCTAGATAATCACTCCTTGAACATCGATACTTTATAAATTTCATGCACGCGCGTGTTCATGGCTATAAGCCGGATCTGTTATGCATGCGCGTGTTTTACAAATTAATATTCTCATTCACACAAAAGTTCATATGGAGAGGAAAAGCTGAAGTGTGCGTGAATCCATCATATCTATCCCACGTTGAATGGTTGTAGAAATTCAAGTTCTGTACGAAAAGGAAATTCATAATTGTATGAAAAAGGATATGAGGAATTCAGGCCGAAATCCGACCTACTGCTTAAATTAATCTTTAGTATTCGACCGTCTGCTCCGTGTTTAAGGATCTCCTAGTTCTAGGGTCATATCCCCCGCTCTCAAATTTCATCTACATGGTCAAGATAATAACCAGGAGAAGTTGGATTCTCCTACAACAACTCTAGAAGATCACTCCTTGATATTGACACTTCATATTTTTCAACCTAAAAAAATATACATCCTGAGACCCCCAATGATTATAGAATGAATTGTGATTAGATGTAATTGGTCTAAGAAGCATCATATCCATTAACTTGTTCTTCATATGTTAGGGTTTCGCAAATGATAGCTTAAGTACATATAAAAACGAACTCATGAGAAGATGCTGCACCACTATGTCCACAACAAACGATGGATCTAAAGAGGACTATGAGAAATAAAATGAAATTTTTTATATGCACTCAGGTAGTTCACCAGTCACGTAATCTTTCCCTTCTATTCTTGTTTTTTCTTGGTACATGCATCAAAGACATGTGATTCCACTCACTACATTTCTTTTAACTATGGAGCATTTAAGTGGGACTTATCATATTCGTTTTTTTTTAATGGACTTTATGGTTTCCGTGAGAGCATATAGTTTTGTCCTTCGTATCTCCGACATGTAGACCCCGCAATCGGATGGACAATACCGACTATTTGGCTCCTTCTAGATATCTTAATTTGATAGAACATCCTATTCTTAGGTGAAGTTATTGGAAGAGACATTTGCCAACTAAACATTAATTTTATTTGGATTGTGGCCGATCAAAAACACACTTTAGCATTTAGGTATTAAACCGTCCACCTCTTGAGACGGTGGCTCCACTTATGCCAGTTTTAGGGTTTCCTTTCTCTGTTTTCCTGCATTTTTTTCCCCATCCATTGTGCTTTAGCCGGAAAACTTTTATTTATTAGGATTGTCTAAATTTGAAAATCAGTTGACATTATAGTTTATCCTCTTCCGAGAATAATGCATGAGCATATTGTATATTCAATTCTCGGAAAATTTCCACTTTTCTTTTCGTCTCTCTCTCTTGACCTTCTTTCTTCTTGGCCACCAAATGCCAGCCGCAGCACCTCTGGCCCCCTTTACCATGTCAGCGTCGCTCGTCGCTAGCACGAGCTCTCGCGAACATGACTTCCACTATAGCCATCGCCCTTGCATTTCCGATTCCCTTCTCTCTTTCGTTCTCTAGATATATGTCGCTTGAATACAGCCGGGGGGCGGACGTTGAAATTTTTCTTGCTGGAGGCAAAACTCTGTCAATGACTATTTTAGTTAGCACTATAATATTCTTTCTATGACTGCTCAACGGGTTATTGATAATTTAAATGGACTAGGAAGGTTGATAATCGTTCTAAGTGGCGTCACATGCATATGAATTTGTCTGAAAATTAGACATCATCGAATGGCAATGATCTCTTCTGACTTCAAGGGCGTTTATACAAGAACCACATTTTTCTCCATTGCTATTAAAGGAAACTTTTTTCAACCATTTAACTAATTAGTAATTACAAATATGGATATAACCTGCATTTATATGTTATTAAATTTGTAGTTGAGTGATGTCTATAACTTCGTAACCTACTAGTCAGCCAAGTGGGAGTTTCATCTAAGACGAGGAAAATATAACCCTTTATTCAAAATCATCTAGGACAACTCATTTGTCTCTGAAAAGCATGCAAGTGTCGTAGTAGTAAATTAATTATTTTCTAAATGATGTTGATGTTGCAATAGTTTATCCCAACTGGGTGGCGTTTCCCATACGTCGCGAGCTTGAAATAAAGCACCGTTGGGTAAATCATAGGTCATCTAAATATAGATGTGGACGAATGATTATTTTCTCACAATCCCATGTCGATGAGGTTAAGGATTTCTTAAGAATGCTTTTGGCAATATCTATGAGTGATTTTTCTATGCCCGACATCACCGGCTGTTTTAAGAAATATTCTTTGAAAAACAGCTTCGCGATAAGGCACTTTCTCATCATACTTATCATCTCCGCATGACGTTCTCAAGAGGGCGACACTTGAATAGATCGAAAGTACACAATAACACTAAAGAAGCTCAATAATCAAAGCAACCGCCACCGTCCCATAGAGCTCGATTAAGTAATTAATATGAGGCTCCATTTAAACTGAAAACATTGGGACACGATGAGACCGACCCACAAGACAACGACTGTATAGAGATCGTGAATGAGCAACGCCCCTGCGATAGGTTAACCGACGATTTCATCATCTGATTATAAAGATGGATTTGAAAATTGGAGTCCGATAGGATGAGTTACGACATGAGGAGAGATTGATCTTAAAGAACTGTGCTCTATGAGCAGTCTTTTAAGGACCTAGTCTACTACAACTAGTTGTTTAATGGCGGGTCAAACCCGCCCGCTTGATTTCGCCCGGGGGGATTAGGAACAAGCATGCTCATGAATGATGACCTCAAAATACCTCCCATGAAGTAAATATCCGACAAGTGTCTTTGATAGAGTGATAGAACATTAGAGCTTTACGCATTAAAACACGCAAGATCTATTTCTCCCGATTGACAATATACTGGGTCAATTACGGGGAAGCATTTTATTGTGAATTCGACTTGATTGAGTGTTAAAACATTAGGGTTTTGCGCGTTAAAACACATTGGGTCTATTTCACCTGATAGACAATTTATCGAATCAATTACAAGGAAGTAATTTGTTGTGAATTCCGTTACCTTTTGATGTAGATGGCCCATGGTCTACATTTGGCCGAATTTGGGAGTGGAAATAATCTGCTACGTGAAAGCTGATTTAGGTTACTAGTGTATCGTAGTACTTAGAAAAAAGTGTGTTCTCCTTTAACACTCAATATCATTATAGTTCTTCAAATTTATGAGACAATGCACTCTTGGTGTGAAGTCATTTACATCCTACAAGGTTTTAGGTCGCCAAATTTTATTTTCCACTTCAATTTCTCGTTATTTTCTTTTACCACTGTCTTCGTTTCTTTTCCGTTTCACAACAAAGATCTTTTCAATATTCTTTCTAAAAAAACAGATTTTTTTTTTCATTTTATCCTATAATACGAGGAAAATGCCATTTGTATGCTATTTTCTCAATGAAATAATCTAAACTGGTGATAAAGTCAATATGATATTTCTGGAACTTATTTTTCATATTAAAGTGAAATGAAAAATTATTGCGTAATATCTTACTTTTGGGTCAAATTACATAAGATAAGAAAAATAAATGCTCATTCCCTATTGAAGTGCGGGCTGTTCGCTGGTAGGAACTAATAGTGGCTTCTCATTATTTTCAATTCCATACAATCCCATTACATGAGAAGTGATTTAGGCTCTTAAACAAGACAGACTGCAGAAGTCAAGGCTATTGAAGCTTAGAAATATTACAAATGGGGCGGCAAATTTAAACGTGTTTTAGCGAGTAGCTTGTTATTCAAGGTTCGCTATTGGAATTAGTTTGCGGTGAGGTTGGAGGGTTGAAGAAGCTAAGACCATGTTTTTTCACTAGTTAATCTGTTGGACTAAAAGTACATATTTTGATGATTAGAAGGAAAAATGTCTAATTAAGTAGCGATTGCAATGTTACTGTTGAGAGGGAATTTCCTCATGGCTCTTTGGGGATTTCGGATTCAATGTTCCATAGCTGTTTTTGATCCTGAATTATTGCCTATAAATCTTACTAACTTCTGTTTTGTTAAGCTGTAGAATTTGCAATTGTTTGCACAGGGAATAAACATGGAAAGAAGGGCACTAATTATAGCATCTCTTGGCAAAAACCTGAAAATGGATGGCACGAGTCAAATCCAGATGGAGCAGTGACTGAGGAGCAGGAAACTACGGGAACAGGAGTACTCCTTAACTGTGTCGGAAACTGAGTGAGCAGTTCCGTTTGTAACATTGGAGAAGCTTCGACATTACTAGGTGAGGCCCATGTGCTGTGAGATGGAATTAGAGGAGCGTTAGAGTGTTATATTGACTGTTCAGAAATTGAAAGAGACTCAATCATTCTAGTTCAATATTGGAATGATCCGTGCAAAGTTCCACCACTCATAGAGAACATCTTCATTAAATATAAGACATCACTTCGCTAAATTGGGCAATAGAAGCTTTGGTGGGTGCTGAAGGAGGCCAATATGTGCACGGAGCATGCTAAGATGGGCAAACTGAATTCAAAAGCTAATGATATCTGTGTTTGTACCTGCAGGATTTATGTATGCTTTTAGTCATGAATATAATGGTGACACATGCAACGATTGGCCTTTTTTACCTGTGAGGATTGTGATATTATTGTTTTTCTAGCAAAATAATTCATTGTGTTACCAAAAGAAAAGAGGGCTTTTCTAAGTACTTTTGTTTATGTTCTGATAGATCAAAACATGTAACAAAACACAAAAAAAATACATGATCTAATTGATTTGAGAAGTCTATAACGACAGATTGTCTCTCTCTGGTAATTATACTCTTTCTATGGGAAGAGAAGTCTGCCATAATAAATGGTTATAAGTGGAGGGATCAAAAAGCTGCAACCTAGAACAATAAGCTTTTCATGTTTCCTGGGGAAAGTTGGTTTCGCCCTCACCTTGTATCTCGAAGCATAAATTTATTTATTGCGCTAGTTGGTGTTGAACAGGTTACTCACAAAGGATATAATGTCCAAGTGGGGTGTCCATGTTGATGGTTTTTATGTTTGCTATGTGGTGGGGTTTGGGAGGCTAGAGAACATATCTTTTTTGGATGTGTGGCTGCTTCTTCTTCTTGGCTGGGGATTTTTCATGACTTTCATATCGACAGACGTCCACTATTTCATTGGGTCATCAAGAATTTGAAGGGGAAAACAATCTACCCCTGATGCTTAAAGTGGCATGGGTAGCTTTTATCTTTACTTCACTTGGAAAGTTAGGAACTTGAAGTTTCATCAAGATAAGTCTTTTGGTATTGAGCGGATCAATTAACAGATTATCTCTGCTGTTAGGTTGAAAGTGCTTGGGATTGGGAATCTAGAACAAAGGTAAGACAGGTGATTTTCACTGTGAATATTGCAATAAATAAATAAATAAATCTTAAATTGGTCTGTTTTACCCTAATCCGGGCATAGCTTCTTCGATGGCTGATGACCTCGAATTAGTTGTCTTCCATGGGTACAACATCTGATAACATAGGCATTGAACCAAAGATCTCAGAACAGACGACAAAGGCCTGATCTAACATGGTGGCTCTGGAGGAGAAGACGGTGGCAGTGTCGGTTGTGAAAACCTATGATAATGGTGGTGGCAACCTTCGGAGTTAGGGCTTCCTGTGTGTAGTGGAAGAGAACGAGAAGACGTGAGAAAGATGAAAGAAGGAAAAGGGATAAAAAAATGAAATATATCATAGTATTCAAAATCAAGTTTGCTGATGTGTCAAATCACTTAGAGGTTAGAGCATCTTGGTGCAATAAGGAAAAGGATCAGATTAAACAAGTCTTTCGTTCAAGAAAATTTTGATCGAGTTGTAAGTCTGGTCTCAAGATGCGCCATCCAAGAGAAGTGCAGGAAAAACGTCGGTTGCTTGTCGCTGTCATTGGTAAGGCAATAGTACGTATGGAAGTAGTTAGCAAAGATGGAATGGACTACTTTATAGTTTTAACTACTACCCTAGAGAAAATTATTAAAGATCTTTAGGGTTAAATTGATGTATATGTCAAGTCGACTTTTGTTTGTTGATCAACCTTGAGGTGAGGCTACTTCATCGCAATTGCAATTCAGTAGTAGCACTCTCATATTACCAAGAGTAACTTAAGCACTTGACCAAACTTACAAGTTTTCATTTCGACCAAAAAAAAAAAAAAAAAAAAAAAAAAAACTTACAAGTTTTCATGAAATGGAAATTTGATGGCTTGAAAATTATCTCGTTGACCTCATGCATTTTCCATGAGACAAATAGCATGATAAAACCCAAACTAAACCCGTTAAGACACATTTATCATGATCTTTTTCCTATCTCATAGAAATCCTTGATACATTTGGTGCCTACTCAAGATACATAAAGTTGGATATAAATGAGATATAGATCAGATAAAATTATTTCATAAGGGAGTTAAGATAAAAACGAATAAGATTTATAATATTCATAATAAGAAATTCTTTTCCAAATAACAAATTTCTTAAATTAACAAATTAGAATTATATTACAATATAAATAATATTTGAATTCTAATATAAGAAACTCAAAATAACCAAAAAATAAATTTTAATTTAATCTTATTTTTATTTATATATTCGAATTTAACTCTATCTTATAATATAAATTCAATATATAAATATATTTATTACATATTTTAGGTGTTTTAGTATTTTAGCTATATTGGTGCAATTTTCTATTTCATAAAATTTTATTGGAGAATGATGGAAGGGAAAGAAAGAAATAAAAAATAAACTAATTAAAAAAGAGAGGAAATAAAATAAAAAATAACATAAAAATAAAGTAGGCAAGAGCGTCGCAAGAGACTTTTACTGTCTCCATTTGTAAAATTTGTGATTCATATTGGCATTTATATTATATAAGATATATAATATGATGTTAATATATTCGACTTTATTATTACAATTACCAATTAGTGGATAGGATATAGTAAAATACTCTAGATTTGATATCATATTTTATCCAATTCTATCTTAGTTAGAAATCCAGATAACCAAATGTAATCTAAAGTGAATCTCACCTTTACTTTGCCGTCATACTTCATTAGAACGAAACTATCTTTTTATTAGGTTTCTTTTCTCTTTATAGCAAAAGCATATATAGAATTGCCATCCTGTCTTTATTTTTTTGAATGGGTTTTCTTTTTTGCCTTCCGCATTCTTAGAACAAACTACCGAGAGTAACTTAAGCACTCGACCAAACTTACAAGTTTTCATGGAATGGATTTTTTTTTTTTTTTGGACTACATGGAATGGAGATTTGATGATTTGAAAAGTATTCCATTGACCTCGGGCATTTTCCATGAGACAAATAGCATAATAAAGCCCAAGTTAAACCCATTAAGACACATTTATCATGGTCCTTTTTCTATCTCATAGAAATCCCTAAAGTGAATCTCATTATTTTGCCGTCATATTTCATTAGAAAGAAACTATCTTTTTATTAGGGTTTTTTTTTCCCTTTATAGCAAAAACATGTATAGAGATGCCATCCTGTCTTTATTTTTTTGAATGGGTTTTCTTTTTTGCCTTCCGCATTCTTAGAGCAAATTATTTATCTAAGGATTAGATATGACAACATTGATCAGAAAAGAATTATCATTAGTCCTGTTGCATGTGATTATCATTCAAGTTGTGTGACTCATGTATACGTTCATGTCCAATTAATAGTTGCCTTGGGACAGAGAAATGACATAAATCATTGACGGATAATAGATTGGACCCAACAAGACCGTATTAATTATAAATTGTACGGTCGGCCCTAATATTTAAATCATGGACAAGTTTCAGTTGTAAGAAAGATATATTGGTTTGGAAAAATTCAAATTGCTTTGGATTAGGGTCACCAACCCAGGACAAAGGCTTGAATAGGATATTTCATGAGTCTCAAGGTAATGAGATCTCCATATGCGTGTCCCTAGATTATTAATAAAAACAAAATAGATTGGCAAAATAAATTTAAGAACTTTGAAGAAATAATAATAAAGGATCGTAAAAAAAGTTTAGAGAATTGGAATATATTACAATTAGATATACGCCTTGTACAGAAGAAAAGAGAAACCTTGGAATTAAGGACAGATTGTAACCAAGACCGTTTCATTAACAATCTAAGTATTGGAAAATGATGAAACCTTTCAATGGCTTTTAAATGGAGTGTCAAATTATCATAAAGAAAGAAAGTCAGTTATTTACATGCAGGATTAGTCTAAGTTGCTTTAAAACCCTAACAAAGATTGGATTAAACATTTGTTATTATATGTTTAGGAGACTGTAGGCATGATAATAAGTTCACAGATCTTTACTAGGAATTATAAAACCCACATTGTGTGACGACCTACGCATTTTATCCAAATTTTACAACTTGAACAATAGAATGTCATGAATATATTAATAGTAAATCTAAGAACCTCAGAATTTGACATGATTGAAGAATCTCAGATTCAAGCATCAGTATATAGAATCTATTAAAATGTTATGTTACCAATGACTGAACCGAGAACAAGTAATTTAGGGTCAAAAAGAGGAGAAACCATTTTAGTATGTGCAAATGTTAAAAAATCAAACGTAGTAGTGACAAATACAATTAGATGGAATAAAATTTGACTTGTAGAAAATTAAATTGTCCAATAAAAAAAGTTAAAAAACCTATACAAAATCAAGACGTTAAAATGATTTTTGAATATGGAGATGGAGAAATAGAGATTAAGTCTAACATTACTAGATTGATGAAATTGAACATTGCAGAATTGAATGAAGAAAAAAATCCTATCCTTAAAACATTTCCTTACCCAAAAAAAAAAAAAAAATGAAGAAAAAATCCTCCAAGAATTTCATAAAGAATTCCTTCGAAGTCACCATGCTCATCTGTATCAGAAGTAGATCATGAGAGAATAGTTTGCAATGGAATTACGGGAACAGAAGACCAAGTAATACATCCTACTTAACTAATGGATGTAAGACTAAATCTAAATAAAACCTAACGATCTCGATTTATCATTCATGGATAAATTCGTATAAAAATTCGGGATTAATTTGCAGAAACGTAACTATCGACATACCTCTAGCCATTGATGAAAATCTGCAAATGCGGAAAACCCTAAAATCCTGGATAGATCCACAAAGCACAATTGATCTGCGATTATAGAAACATTAGATCTATACGTCCTATTCCATTAGCTAATACCCTTCAAACGCAATGGTGTGTTTTCTGTAGTGATGGGATTTGAACTAGACGACTTGACGTTTTATTCTATTTCTTATGTTACCGATATATTTCATCAAGAGCGTTATGGTAACATATTAATGGGCAAATATCACATAATAAACACAAGTAGTAAATTGAGTAATAAATCAGAATTAATTAGGAAATACAAATTTGAAATCACATTTAGAATAATAAAATATATTATAATATTCTCCCACTTGATCCCAATATTCCATCAAATGAAATATTAACCTAAACCCACATAAACTTTATACTGAAATAAAACACATGAATCACGGTGATGAGTCCTCTTAGAGCGAGTATTATCTTTCGTGTATCACAATGCATTTCATCAGCCCATATATAATAAAATAACTTAATAAATAAACCTTATGTTTACTTTAGGTCAAACATAATTGTTTTTCTCAGAATAATTGAATGTATACAACTGTATTGGGAAAAACATTGCAAATGAATAAAAGTCTCACAAATTCTTCCATATAAAGAAAAATTTACATGATTAGACTAATGTCCATTCTGAATACATGATCCTTATAACTCATTGGTGGCATACCTTTAATTAAAGAATCGGATATCATCAATCCAACGCTTATGTGTTCTATGCCACTTTCCTCTTTAACACGTTCTCTAATGGCTAAATACATGATGTTAATGTGCTTGCTTCGACTATCACTTTTTTGGTTTTGAGCCATGAAAATTGTAGTTGAATTGTCACAAAATATTCTCGATAGCCTAGAAATGGAATCCACAACTTTAAGCCCCCATATGAAACTTTTCAACCGCACACCATGTGAGGTGGTCTTAAAACAGGAAATGAATTTTGCCTTCATAGTGAAAGTGGCAACTAAGGTCTATTTCGCACTCCTATAGGATACAACTCTGTTAGCAAATATAAAAAATGTATCCCAATATTGATTTACTGGGATCAATGCAGCCAGCAAAGTTTGAGTCAAAGTAACCAACTACCTTCAAGATGTCCGTCCGTTTATACATAAGCATGTGTCCATTTGTACCTTGAAGGTACCTCATCACATTCTTTGTAGCGCTCTAGTGATCTATACCCGGATTACTTTGGTATCTTTCCAACATTCTCATAGCAAAAGTAATGTTAGATCGAGTGCAAACCTAAGCATATATCAAACTTCTGACAGTAGAAGCATATGGGATGTTCTTCATTTGTTCCCTTTCAAAATCATTCTTTGGACATTGGTTCAAATTAAACCCATCACCCTTCACAATGGGTGTTATATTTGTTGAACAATCTTTCATCCGAAATCTCTCTAAGACCTTATTGATATAGGTTTCTTGAAATAGTTCTAATATACCTTGAGGTCTATCTCTTTAGATCTTAACGCTAATGACATAAGACGCTTCACCCATATCCTTCACGTTAAAACTCTTATAAAGAAATTATTTCACTTCATATAATAACCCATTATCATTAGTTGCAAGTAAAGGCATCCGCATATAGCATAAGGAAACAAATTTTGCTCCCACTAACCTTTTGGTATATACATTGATCCATGCCATTCTCTACAAAACCAAATGAAGAGATGACCTTATGGAACCTCAAGTACCATTGGTGGGATGCTTGTTTCAGGTTATATTGAGACTTCTTAAGCTTGCTTACCAAATGCTTACCAGCACTAGAGAAAAATCATTATGGTTGTTTCATGTAAATCACTTCTTCTAGTTTTCCATTGAGGAATGCCGTTTTCACATCCATTTGATATAACTTCATATCAAAATGAGCAATCAATGCCAAAATAATACAAAGAGAATCTTTATTGGATACGGGAGAAAATGTCTCCGTGTAATCGATTCCCTCCTTTTGAGTGAATCTCTTAGCAACGAGTCTGATTTTATATCTTTCAATATTGCCTAATGAATCATTCTTAGTTTTGAAGACCCATTTACAACCAATGGTCTTCGTACCATCAAGCAACTCAACTAAATCCCAAACTTCATTAGATGGCATAGAACTCATCTATTCTTTCATGGCATTGTACCACAAATTGGATTTATCACAACTTATGACTTGTGAAAATGTCTTAGTGTCATTTTCAACTTCAACATTATAGTAAGATTCTTGCAGATACACAATATAGTCACTAGGGTTGCTGATTTCTTAATTCTAGCGGACCTTCTTAATGTTGCATCAACATTCTCCTAAGGAGTTTATCGGTCAACTGGAAGTTCAATAATATATGGTAATTGTTGACCATTAGGGCCTACCGGATCAATATTAGCAACTTGTGGATTTTCAATGATTGGTTGCTCAATAGCTAATTGAACTGAAGAAGCATTATAGACAACAACCAATCCAATACCTGAGGTGGAATGATAAGTATTCAAATGATCACTTTGTTCAGGAACAAGGTTCCTGAATTGATCACTTCCACTAATCAGGTCATTCTCAAGAAATTTAGCGTTTCTCGATTCTACAAACCTAATGGTGTGAGATGGACAATAAAACCTGTATCTTTTGGACTTTTCGGCATATCCAATGAAATACTCACTTATAGTCCTTGGATCTAACTTCTTTTCTATGGATTGTAGACTCTTATTTTAGATAGGTATCCCTAAATACGTACATGTCACAAACTCGGTTTCTAACCTTTGAATAACTCAAAAGGCATCTTTGGAATGGCCTTGATCAAAACTCGGTTTGATATATACACTGCCACTTTAAGAGCCTTAGTTCACAAGAACTTATGAAATTTGGAGCTATTGAGCATACTCCACATCATGTCCAATAATGTTCATTTTCTTCTTTCTACTACATCATTTTGGTCCAGAAAATCAGGCATAGTGTATTGGGCAATAATCTCACACTCTTCAAGAAACTTCCCAAATAGACCAGATGCTTGTCCATCTTTAGTGTATCTACCATAGTATTATCCACCTTTATCTGATCTTACAATCTTAATTTACTTGACACAATGTTTCTCTACTTCGATTTTAAATAAACTTAAAGGCATCTAGCGCTTCGTGCTTATTACGAAACAAGTACAGATACATGAATTGTGAATAATCATCTATGAAAGAGATGAAGTATCTCTAACCATTTGAGTCCATATCTGGACTATAAATATCTGTAAATATGATTTCTAATATTTCGGTACACCTTTTAGTACTTTTCTTTGACTTGTTAGTCTACTTTCTCTTTATGCAATCCACACAAATGTCATAATCAGTAAAGTCTAGAGTACTAAGTAGTCCATCATTTATAAATAACTTAATTCTATTTATGGAGATATGTCTCAATCTTTGATATCACAACATAGAGGAATCCTCATTCACAACACATCGCTTTATGCCAACATTATTTGTGAACGTGCATTGCATTATAAATGGCATTATCTTGTAAATCAAATCGAAAGAGATAGTTAGACAAATATACCACTTTCAATAATTTCAGATTTATATGATAAATTGAAAGGTGAACCTGAAAATTCAAAAGAGTATCTTAAAGGTATAAGTCTTGAAATTGAAATTAAATTCCTAGAGAAACTAGGAACATAAAATGTCATTTTTAAATTCAAAATAAAGCCACTACTAAGAACTAATCCGCATGTCCTAATAACTTCCACTTGCGAGCACATCTTGTTTTTTGAATAAATACTCTGTTCACTTCCCGCTGATTTCTACTAGTTTTGAAAACCCTACAAGGAATTCGAAATGTGGATTGTAGAACTAAAATCAATCCACCAAGTGTTAAGACCCACATCAAATTAGATTCATAATAAACATATGGGAGTAGGTTACCTTTCTTCTTGAGCCAAACCTTAAATTTGGCGCAATCCCTCTTCATGTAACCTATTCTTTTTACAGAATAAGCGCTTGAATTCCGTCTTAATGCTAGCTTGGGGAGGTAGAGGCATTTTACCTTTTCCCTTTTGCTTGCCCTACCCTTTGTACTTTTCCTGTATTGCCATATGAGAACTTTCTCCTTTCTCCATTAGCAGCCTCTCTTCCTCTTGAACACATTGTCATGAGTTTATTGATTGATGTTTTATATTATGTGTGTTGTAAGAGATCTTGAAAAGGGCATACTCTTGTAGGAGAGTATTCAAGATATAGTACATAAGAAAGGATTTTGATATCTCAACCTCAAGATTCTTCAGCTGAGCTGCAATGTCTCTCATCTTCATGATGTGCTTCCGTACACCTCTTACACTAGTAAGCTTCAACAATGAGAACTTCATAATCAGGGTCATGGCATGTGCCTTCTCTAAAGATTCAAATTGTGCATCAATAGCCTCCAACAATTCCTTGGCATTATTATACTAAATGGCTGAACCACTAATATTAGCAGAGAATTTTTTTTCTTTATGTACATCACACTAAGACGGTTGGACCGCTCCCATTGTGCATAAAGAGTATATTAAGTTTGAGTGCTATCCTTAGTAGGTTCAGGTCGTAACGTCTGACTGTAGAGCATAATCAAGATCCATGCAATCCAATTGGAGAAGAACTAACTACCTCCATTCTTTATAGTTATTTCTATTAAGCTCAAAAACAATTATACCAAAACTAATTGTAGGTGGCAAGATTGCATAATAATCAAAGGAAAACTTATGTGTCATTATATTTGAGACAAATAAACTTAAATAATATTTTACCAATATAAAACATGTTATAAAATATGAATCACAGAATATCAAAAATTGTTTGTGGGATAAGTTTCTAATTTAAATAGATTTATAATTACTTCATGATGAAACTATCAAATTATATTCCCTTCCTTAATCCCTGTGGGTAAATTAAAAAAGATAAAATAATATTTCATCCTAGTTAATCACATTAATATATTGAAAATTCCTGTGGGATAGAATTCATAATATTAATGTGACTAATCACAATCAATGTCATTTGATTGTATTTGCTCCTTAACTCTTAATGTATATAGTTTAATATAATCAAAGATGCTGTGGCTAATTTTCAATTAATTAAATATATACAGATCACTAGACATTTAATTCTACTAGAAAATATTCAAAAATTGCATGTAAGGTCAAAACAATAAAAACACGTGTAAAAGGGTTAAAACTGTAATTTTACATGCAAGGGCAAAATTGGAATTTCACTTATAAAGGGTAAAACAAGAATTTTATGCCTGAAAGGGCAAAATCGTAAAGTTTCACTCCCAAAGGGGGCAAAATCGGAATTTTATGTGGCCAGAGCAAAACTGTGATTTTTCTTTATGTGAAGGGGCTAAATGGTAAATTAGGTGGCATATGGCAGAATTGTAATTCTACATAGTGATGGGCCCCATGGATGCGCATGCATTCTATGCTCGAGCGCATGTAACTCAGGTGGTTGCTACTTGCCCTCAAGGGCGTGCATAGCACGCGCCTGTTGCAAGCCCTCAAGCATGTGCAACACAAGTGCTCACTGCTTGCCCTCCACGCGCTTGAGGTCTTCTCTCCACGAGATTTCTTCTTTTGCCATTGCTTCGCCACGACCAACCTTCGTTCCACCGCTAGGTCTTCTTTCATAACCTGTGTTCGATCAAATTGATCAATGGGTCTCGAAGACAATGCCAAGACAAATGCATAGTTTCAAGATCTCCAACAAAAACGACCAACAAATTGACTAGAATTAAGCCCAAAACCATCTATCCTAAAACCCTAACTACCGAAAGTTCTACCACTCGATTAACATCCAACAATCAGTAATATGCCAAATAATCTTAAGGGTTTTTCATCTTAAAGGAGGAATGACCATGCACATCCGTTATCGCATGGTGGGTCGCTCGAATTTGATCGGAATTTGAAATTTCATTCCAAATCACTAAAGATCTGAATTTTACCCATACATAATTCAGTGAAAACATACAAAAATTTCCAAAATTTTCACAAAGGCTGAGATTATAAACATGCTCTGATACCAACTATAAGACTAAATCTAAATAAAACCTGATGATCTCGATTTATCATTCACGGATAAATTCATAAAAATTCGAGATCGATTTACGGAAACGAAAAAATCGACATACCTCTAGCCATTGATGAAATCTGCAAATGCAAAAAACCCTAAAACCTTGGACAGATCCACGAAGCACGATTGATCTGCGAATATGGAAACACCATATTTATACGTCATGTTTCACTAGCTAATACCCCTCAAACGTGATGGTGTGTTTTTTTTGTAGTAATGGGGTTTGAACTAGATAACCTGACGTTTTATTTCGTTTCTTACATTATGACATCTTCCATCAAAACTGTTATGATAACATATTAAAGAGCAAATGTCACGTAATAAACATGGGTAATAATTAGGCAATAAATCGAAATTAATGGAGAAATATAAAATTGGAATCACATTTATAATAATAAAATATATTATAATAATGGATCCTATTTTATTAGGAAAAGAATCTACCACTACTCATCTTAACAAAAGGAGGAAATCCCCGAGCACAAGCTCGCCTATTCAGATTTCCAGACACATGCATTAACACTTCCTTTTGAAATAGACCACAAAAGTGAAAAAGAAGAATTTGTATTTCAAGAAAGAATGAGGGGAAAAGATCATGGTTTGTAGAAATATTCATTCTAAGAGAAAGAGAAATTTTCCAAGAACAAAATGGTATACGGAAATAGGGGAAAAGAAAGTAAATTTGAAATTCTTTGATTGGTTTCTACCTAAAGGAAAACAAGGCAATATAAATAACATAGAAGATCATTACACAGGTTATGCTACGGTAGATGGGATAATCCAAGGTCAATCTATCCTTCTTTGGTAGGATTAAAAGTAGGAGGAAACACCAAAGCATCATCACAGAAGATGAGTGTGAAGAAAGAAGAGTTAAGTAAACCTACTACTTTAGAAAATATGGATGCTACTAGAATTTCTGGCACCAAAACTTGGCACGGCTGGTGTGGACATAACACTGGCAAGATGACGAAAGGATAACACCCAATAGGTTTTGATACCAAGTCTTTACGATGCCGATCAGGGGAAGGTGGAGACAGTTAGCTGTTGGATATTGCAACATTAGCTTTTGTCAATTTTAAAGAGGTAGAGACCGTTACCGGGCATCGCTAGATTCCAGGAGAGTTCAGGCATGACCGTTGGACAATAACGGCCCTAGTTGATGACGGCCCAATAATTGAGGAGATAACAAGTACCAATTCTGAGAATCAACGAACAAGGAAAAGGGACCAAACTTGCTCAACAAGCACTCAAATGTAGAAATTGTTAGCGGTGTGGCGCACAAGAATTAAACAGTCTAAAAGTCGAGCTTAAGCATGGAGAAGGGGACACATTCAACCAAATTGCAAGATTTTATTAACCAAACTCTTGCTTGTGAATTTGTTTCGAGCTTTTGTTGTCAGGTTTTAGCTTTGAGCCACTCATTAGCCTTGTCGTGACCACCTAGATTTAGGCTAATGGACTACTAAGTCTAAACTTAGCTCGGGCTCTCCCAAGCTCATACCAATTCGCGACTTAAGTTCAAGTTTTAACATGCAATTGATTTTTTAATTAGGAATCGCCACTAATCTATTTTTTGTGGGTTGATTAGAAACCAAGTAAAGTAACGGGATATTTACTTTACTCCTACGAACTAGAGATTGTGAGTTCGGGGACTTAGTTATGTTAGATTTTTCTAACGCCCTTTCGGTACCTTTCCCTTTTATTTTTAAAAATATTTTGCAGGCAGCTTGAATTGATTTTAATTTACCTTCTTAACATGTGAGGTGATCATGCGGATGCGCAAACCATCAATTTAGCACTCAAGAAAGCAAATGAATAAATTGCAAAACTTACCTCATAGCAACGAAAGCATCTACAATGTTAGATTAGAATTCACATCGACGATCCTAAATATAATTTCTAATTAACAAGCAATCACTCAATGTTGGTTTTCACTATATTTTAATGAGAATCATGCAATGCATGCTACTAATTTAATATGAAATGATATGGTATGGCAATATGACCTAAACTATATAACATGAATAAGCATGCAATCTATCCTAAAGCATGAAATGAATTTATTCTATTTTTTTTTTTTTTTGTATTTTCCATGAAATTCGAAATTAAAGAAATGCAACAATAAAATATGCAATCTAAATTAATCAAATGATCTAATTCTAATGATGAGCAATTTCTAACTAAATGAACCTAGCAACAATCACTAGATGATGAAAATTTCATAAACCTAGTCCTACATGTCTGATTTATTAAACCTACATGCTTTGATGCAAGATTTTGATTTTTTGATTTTTTTAGTGGTTTTCCAAGACAAGTAATTATCAAATAAACATTAAATCTAAACAATCAAGATATTCAACAAATAAAGGATTAAAATAATCGAAAAAATAATCCGTCGTCTCACGGGTTAAATTAATAATTACTCTAACCCTAAACATCACGGCATAGAGTTCAAAATAATTAAAAATATGATCCAAAGTCTTACGGATCAAATTAATAATTATAATGATTTAACAATTAAAATACTATCAACAAATCCCAAAAATTAATATAGTTAAAAAAAATGATCCGACATCTTACGGATCAAATTAATAATTACAATAATTTTGGGTAAAACCCTTGAGGTTAATGTCTACAATATCCATTAACTGAAAGTCACCTCTCAATATTCAAATTGTACAATGATAAATAAAATAAAGTAAGATAACATAAATTGAAAAATAAAACAAAAGTAAAAAGTAAAAAAATAAAAAATAAACCACCTAAGGGATTTTGGAGGGGGAGAAGCAGCGGTGATGGCATCGGACGGAGGGTGGCCGGCGTTGGAGCTCCGATGGGGAACTGGCGGCGGTGCGGCAGTGTCGACCGGAGACTCGGGATCTGCAGATGGGTCGCTCGGGCGTGAGGCGGAGGTGTGATGACTGGCATCGGCGATTTGGCGGTTTAAATGGCGAGCACAGGTCGCGGAGTCGTCGCGGGTCACCAGCGTGAAGTGTGAGATTGGAGTAGTGCCGGCAAGGGGGTCGCGGATGATTGAGTTGGCGAGGCGGATCTTGGACCGACAGTGACTGGCAGACCTGGAAGAGGCAGGGGAAGCAGCGACGTTGCGGATCAGCTTTGTGGGTTTCTAGTGTCGTGGCCACCGGCGTGAGGAAATGAGCGGCGGTCGAGGGTTGAGGTGCAGTGCTGCACGTCGAGGGGTGGATCCGGCGGGACAACGATGGCGGAGGTGTGGTGACCGACGTGAAGCAGCGGCTTCGCGGCTTGGGCGGGGAGGTGGACGCGTGGGTTGCCGGTGGGGCAGGCACAGGTCGCTGCGAGACAGGCGCGAGTCGCCGGCGCGCGGATTGCCGGGCGAGGAAGACGAACCCACACTTGCTTTCCTCTCTTTTTTCTTTTCTTTTTCTTCTTTTTTCTCTTTCTCACGCCACTCTCCTGTTCCACCCTTTCCTTTCACTCTCTTTTTACTTTTGACTTTTCTTCCTTTTCACCAAAAGAAACCCCAGAAAAAAGCCCCCCTTCCATCGACCTCCGTGCACTCCTTATATAGGGAAAACAAATGCAATCTTTTGTGAATATTTCATCTCATACGAAAATTGCTTATAATCCCTATGATCACAAAAATTCTTTTATTTTCCTTATCTCCTGAATATCCTCTACTGATTTTATCGCATATTGCTAAAGATAAGTTTGCAATGCGATTTTCCTAAATTTCAAAAATCCACCGTAATATCGCATCAAATCTCAATTTCTCACAAGATAATTAATTAAAAAAATAACAGGCTTAGGCTAATTTGCTCCTTTCGTGGGCCTAGCCCGGCCTGCCAAACTAGAGCTCAGAAACATTAATTCAACCCCATCCACCATGGTCCAATAAATAAAATGCAAAACATGCAAACTAAAAAATAAATGCATCTAAATTTATATGCTATGCAATTAATATTTTTTTCAAGGATAAAATTGATCCCTAATTTTTTATGCAATAAATAAATGATCGGATCGCCAAAATTTAGTTGTCAACAAGCCTGATTCATGTTCCAACCTAAATCGGGGAGAATTACCAAAAAAGTTATAAATTTATTGTAATTGTATCAATTCAATCATAAGCATTTTTTTTTTTTTGCCAAATGAGTCATAAACCTTTTACATTTATACCACTTCAATCTATCTAGCTAATTTTGGCTAGCGGTTGTCTTCGTGGGGCCACCAGTGCTAATGTTGACAATTTCAATTATATATATTTGGAATTCCTTGCCTAGATTTGAAGGAGGCCATTGCGGCCGCGGGTGAGGTTGCCTCGCCAAGATTTGGTAGGGGCAGCCTTGCCATGGCCTAGCCAGCAGTAGGCAAAGGCGGCCTTGCCCACAAATGGCGAGGCCATGGCTGCCTTCGCCTGCGCAACGCAGCCGTACCTCACAATGGTATCTCTATGCTCGGATCTCCCCTTGTGGTACGCTTTTCCTCACCAATTCCATCTCTTTTGCTTTTTATCGTCTTCAGGCTTCGTTTTCCTTCTCTCCATTTGTTTCTCTCTCTCCCTCTCTTACACGTCATTTGGATTTTAAGGACTTTTTCACCCCTCAATACTTCAAGTTTGTGAAATCAAGGTCCGTTTGGTTGTCTTAGCTCACGATAGTCTAGGTGAGGCACGACCTCGCCGGATCTAGTAAGTTTGTGCCTCACCTAAGGCTGGCAAGGCTTAACCCTTGCCTAAACTGATGAGGGCGAGCCTCGCCAACCTAGCGAGCGGCTTGGGTGAAGCCGCCCTTGCTGCCTTGAGTGAGGGCAGGTGAGGGACCTTGTCAGCCGTATCTCTAGCTAGTCATCAAGCTAGCAACCGGCTAGAAGAAGAAGGAAGAGAGAGAAATAAAAGAAAGAGAAAGAAAAGAGAAAAAAGATAAATAAATAAATATTTTAAAAAATCGTAATATTATTAAATTTGTCCACACCATTGTTAGCCAATCAAAAATTGGTCAGATGGACTAAGGTAGCACAAATGAAAAAAGTTTAGAACTTATTTGACAAAACAAAAATGTTTATGATGGAATTAGCACAATTATAATAGATTTAGTACTTCCATAATTTTCCAATCTAAGCTGCCAATTGTTTGATTAATGATGCAAGGACTATGTGTTTTCACATTTTGCAATTTCGATGTTGGTCTTCATTGAGGAGTCTTCCTAGAGGGGGGTAGCATCCATTTGGCGAATTTCGGGGGAAATATTTTGGCAGGCCCGGCGGAACTTGGGGTGAAAGCCTGTGAAAGGTATGTTCTTCGCTTTTGAATATGAATCTTCGAAGTAAGAACGTACATGAGAGTAATGCAAGAAGGTACATGCAAGCTGGTGCAGGGGAAACTAACCAGCAAAATGTTGAGAAAAACATGGGTATGGTAGTGGAGATGATGAGGTGGCTATGAACATGTTTAGGCAAGAAATGGATCATAGCTACGCTATAGGCAGCGTATCATGATTAAAAACATGGCCGAAGCGTTTGAAACTATAATTGCCGATTCATATGGTGATCTAAAACATTTTATTAAAGCACTTATGGTAGTGGAGATGATGAGGTGGCTATGAATGGTCAAGCAAGAAATGGATCATAGCTACACTATAGGCAGCGTATCATGATTAAAAAAACATGGCCGAAGCGTTTGAAACTATAATTGCCGATTCATATGGTGATCTAAAACATTTTATTAAAGCACTAATGGTAAGTACAGACAATGGGGAAGGTTCGCTAATTAGTCACTTCCAGAGCTTATTGGTGAACTAAAAACGAGTCCTCACCACCAGCTTGGAAATGTTCAATTATTGTGAAAGCTTGAATTCGGTGAGAGTTCTCATTAGGAGATTCAAGTCATGACCAAAAACTACAGACAAGAGATGCTGGGGACAAGGTCTGAAATCAATTGCATCCCCCAGTTTGGCTGATTTGGGAAAATAGTTGCCTCTAACAGGTAAACTATCGAAGAAGGGGCAAGTTTTAACATCAACCCCATACATAAATTTGGCTGTGGCTTGGCCCGGCAGCTCTAAACGGTGGGCGTGTTATCATTTTGGGGCAGATACCAGCGGGAACCTCATCTTATCTCTGCCCTCTGTACCACACAATCCTCACTTAGTCAATGGCGACCCTGCTTGTTCCAAACTTTCTCAGGCCAAGAAGGTTGCAATACCAATTGGGGGCAGGTAGTAGTGGTGTCAGTAGCCACTATGGGTGTCAATACGTAGGGTCGGGTAGGGTTTACCTGCTACCCAACCTGACACAAATCATTTGAGATTTGTGTTCTCTCTGATCCGAACCCCGTCCCAAATCATATAGGACCCGAACTGAAGATATGTGTCGCGTCAGGTCAACCCGGTCGGGTTTTCAGGTTTCCTTCCCTTTTTTTTTTTTTTTTTTTTTTTTTTTTTTTTTATTGGTTAAGATGAACATGCTTTTCGCAATTGCTTATGGGTCTAAGCATCATACATCATACATCATACAATGTGAAGCCAACGGAACAGCAATGATGATGCCATACACGCTTTCAACGTTTTCGATACCCGTAAGATAAGCTTACCAAAGTCAAAGCACAGACGATTCAATACGATGGAGATCAAAATGAGTTGATAGATATTAGAGGACCCGCCAGATTTTTTTATTATCATTTTTTTGTCGTAAAAGAGATTCCATTCAAGAAAAAGAAACATTACATCTTGCAGCAATTGCGTCTGAGCAAAGGAGATCAAGCAAGAAAGAGGGGGGCGCATCTATTGGAGAAAACTTCCTTGTGTGCTTTGAAGCTGACAAAACGTTTCCATCAGTCTAGTCTAAAGACTTGCAGAATATGTCATCAAAGTCTAAAGATCGTAGGATTGCCAGACTCAAGATTCAGAGTCTATCTTCATTGACAGTATCTAGACCGTCGAAGAAGACTTATCTAGATTTGACCTTTTTAAGGATTGGATTCTATCGACTGAAGAAGATCACTTGGCTGGAAATATTATGACGGAATCCTTTATTCAAATTAAAGATTAATTCAGGGATATTGGATCCGTTGATTGGCGAAGTATACTTAGAAGGTTCTACTTATGGAAACTTAGATCCTGATTTTATGGGCGAACAGGATTGGTGGGCTATCGTCATGTTCCTTAAATAACTCGAAATCTCCTTAATTGATTCTGTCCAATGGGTAGATTGGAAGAACTCCTTTGGTAAGTGCCAACGGGTGTGAAGGCATGAAGGAGTATATAAGGAAGATGTTCCAGTTGTTCAAGTGTGTGCGCGATAGAAGAATTCCAAATTCTGAAGCTCCTTGTTCTTAGTCAATTCAATTGTTGAGCGAAAACTTGTACTCAAAAGAGATTTTATACTTTTGTGTGACCTTGAGGAAGTGTAGCAGAGTCTCTACACTGTGGAATCAAGGAAGAGCTATACTTGTAACATCTCTTTGATTCTTAGTGGAATCCAGTCGGTGGGGTGTCGGTGCGGGAGAGTGGACATAGGCTTGGATTAAGCCGAACCACTATAAACCTTGTGTTCTTATTCTCTTCCCTAAGCTCTTTACTTTGATCGTAACAATATTTGTTTATTCAAGTTTAATTTCTGTTTCATATTCTATTACTGAACAGAGTCGGTTCAAAAGTAAAATTGTTGTCTTTACATTGCAAAATTTGTTTTCGCACCTATTCACTCCATCTAGGTGCTCTTTCTAGCTTTTACAATTGGTATCAGAGCCTGTGTACTCACTTAAGTTGAAGTGTTTTTACTTCAGAGTTAAAGATCCATGGCTAGTATGTTGGCTCCAGGTCTCATTGAAGGGCAAAGTAATACCAGACCACCGTATTTTGATGGAAATGAATACAACGTATGGAAAAACAAGATGAAGGCATTCCTAAGATCAAAGGATCCTCTGGAATGGGACGTGGTAGACAAATGAATCATTCCTAAAGCTACAACAATCTCATAAAGAGGAAAAGAAGCTGTTGAGTCTAGTGAAATGACTCAAGAAGAGATAACCAAGAGACAAGCTCTTGATGCAAAAGCAATTTATTCCTTATATTGTGCATTATCTCCTACTGAATATAACATAATATCTTCTTGTGAAACAGTTAAAGAAGTCTGGGATAGATTACACATCACCTATGAAGGGCGATCGAGTGAAAGAAACCAGAATCAACATTCTTCTCGGTCAATATGAAGCATTCAAGATGAAACCAGGATAATCTATCACTGACATGTTTAGTCGTTCTACAGAAATTGTGAATGGTTTTGAGTATCAAGGTCAACCAATCTCTGGACCTATGAAGGTTAATAAGTTACTACGTGGACTATCCAAAGATTGGAATCACATAAAGACCTCGATAAGAGAGACACAAAGAATCATACCACTCTCTGTTGACAAATTGGTTGGGACTCTTCAGTCTTATGAAGTGGAGCAAATCAATGAAGATGAAGATCCTAAAGGTAAGAAATCCATTGCTTTAAAATCTAATGATGATTCTGATGTCACAGATTCTGAAGATGATATAAACAATGAAGAGCTTGCTCTCATGATAAGAAGGTTCATAAAGTTGAACAGAAAGGGGAGAAGATTCAATCCAAGGAAACAAAGTTCTCAAAAGCTACAAAATAAATCAGTTGAGGATGATGAATCCAACAAGGATGTAGTCTACTTTGAATGCAAGAAAAAAGGACACATTAGACCCAACTGTCCCCTGCTGAAGAAAAAGAAAGGAAAAACTGAGAAATATCGAAAAACACTTAAAGCAAAAACCTGGAGTGCTACTGAATGTGAGGAAAGTGATGATGATTATGCCAATATCTGTCTCATGGCACATTCAGACTCAAACTTAGACTCAGACTCAGATTCAGACACAAACAGTGAAATCGAGGTTAGTAATTCAAAGATTCCTACTAAAGTTTCTAAATATATTGATGAATTGTGTCTTAGTCTCAAAACCTCTCTGAAAAGGATTTCCGAACTTAAAAGGGAAAATTCTGCACTAAAGCAACAGGAAATTGTTTGGAAAGAAAATGTCGAAAGTTTAGACAAAAGTATTACTACTTTAAAAGAAAATGCAGATAATCTTTCAAAAGAAAATGAATTCTTAAAAAATGATATCTCAAGCATTTCTAAAAGGTTTTCGATAGGATCGAGAAAGCGGAGAAAATTCTTTTCGCACAAAGACCTTACTTCAAAAATCAAGTTTGGGAATGACTGCTAAAACCATTTCTTTAATTGATTTTCCTAAGGTAAAGGAAATAATTAAACAAAGACCTACAAAAGATTCTTATAAAAGTCATTTCCAAAAAGTTTTTGTAAAACCTGTAGGCGCAGTGCTCTTAAATGTTCTAAGTGTAACAGCTCGGAACATTTTAAGAAAGAATGTCCTATGGTTTGGAAGCCTGTTAAGAAGGATTGGGCAAAGACTACTTATACCACTAACTCTGCTGGACCCAAGAAAATATGGGTACCAAAGAAAGCTAGAGTTTTCTTTTTAAATGCAGGTCACTATCAATAAAAAGGTGAAATGGTACTTAGATAGTGGATGCTCAAGACATATGACAGGAAACTCAAACTACTTTATAAAGCTTGTGCAAGTTAATGGTGGAAAAGTTTCTTTTGGAGGAAATAGCAAAGGAAAAATTGTGGGATACGGAACCGTAAAGATTGGAAGTCTCACTATCAGTAACGTTTCCTTAGTAAAAGAACTCAACTACAACTTGCTGAGTATTAGTCAGCTATGTGACACCGGTTTCAAAATTAACTTTCAAGAAAGAATATGTTCAGGAACCAGTAAAGACTCCTTTCAAACTTTCACGGGGCAAAGACATGGGAATATCTATCTCTTGGATATTAAACCAGATAAATCCCAATGTCTAATCTCAATTCAAGAGGAAGCAAATCTATGGCACAGAAAGCTTGGACACATCAACATGAAGCAAATAGCCAAGATCTCTACAAAGAAGCTTGTTCGAGGACTACCCAATTTGACATACCAAAAGTCGACCTATGTACACCATGTGTATTGGGAAAGCAGGTAAGAAATTCATTCAAACCAATAAATCAAGTGTCCACTAATCGTGTACTGCAGCTATTATACACGGATCTCTTTGGACCAACCAGAACTCAAAGCATTGGAGGTAAGAAATACTGCTTAGTAATTGTGGATGATTATTCACAATTCACTTAGGTATATTTTCTAGCAAGTAAGTCTAAAACCTTTTCATATTTTATGAAATTTGCTAAGAAAGTTTAAAATGAGAAAGGGTATGTTATTTTTAGTATACGGACAGACCATGGAGGTGAGTTTGAAAATCAAGATTTTGCTAAATTCTGTTATGAATCTGGTTTTCAGCATGTATTCTCCTCTCCTTATACTCTAGAGCAGAATGGAGTTGTAGAAAGGAAAAATAGATCCTTGCAAGAAATGGCTAGAACTCTTCTAATAGAAAGTAACGTTTCTTCTCATTTTTGGGCTGAAGCAGTTTCTACATCATGCTATATTATTAATAGAGTCTTCTTAAGGCATATTCTGGAGAAAACTCCCTATGAGTTATTCAAAGGAAAGAAGTCAATTGTTTCTTATTTTCATGTGTTTGGATGCAAATGTTTTATATTAAAGAATGCAAATGATCGAGTTGGTAAGTTTGAAGAAAAATCAGATGAAGGTATTTTCCTTGGATATTCAATCACAAGCAAAGCTTACAGAGTATACAACAAAAAGACTCAATCAGTGGAGGAATCGATGAATGTCAAATTTCAAGACTTTATGCAAAATCAATCGATTCAGACTCAACCTGAAGAATCTGAACTTGCTCTAGACTCTACAAAGTCTAAATCTACAGTAGCAGCTCAGACTTCAGAAGACCAGCAACAAATAATCGTTGAAAAATCAAATGAAGAAAATGATCAACAGTCTAACAAATCAACCAGCAACTAGAAGCACAAGTCTAGTCATCCTAAAGATCTCATTATTGTTGACATTGATGAGGGAATTCGCACAAGAACCAAAAGGCGTGAAGAGTCTAGTGCTGTGGCTCTTATTTCTGAAATAGAACCCAAGAGCATAGAAGAAGCTTTAACTGATGAAAGCTGGATTGAAGCCATGCAAGAAGAACTCAAGCAATTCAGTATCAATGATGTCTGGGAATTAACTCCTAAACCAAAAGGTAAGACCATTATTGGAGCTAAATGGATTTTCAGGAACAAGATGAATGAAAAAGGAAAAGTCGTAAGAAACAAAGCAAGACTCGTGGCCAAAGGATATACGCAAGAAGAAGGGATAGACTATGATGAGACCTACGCACCAATAGCAAGGTTAGAAGCAATTAGACTATTACTTGCTTTTGGTTGTTATAAGAATTTCAGGTTATTCCAAATGGACGTCAAAAGTGCATTCTTAAATGGATTTATCTAAGAGGAAGTCTATGTGGAACAACCTCCCGGTTTTGAAGACCCAAGGAGACCAGACTTTGTATTCAGACTAAAAAAGAAGATGTATGGTTTGAAGCAAGCACCTCGAGCTTGGTACGACAGGTTAAGTAATTTCCTAATTCAAAATGGCTTTACTAAAGGAAAAGTAGATACAACCCTATTTATTAGAAGAGAAGGTAAAAATTCTTTACTTGTTCAAATTTATGTTGATGATATAATCTTTGGCTCTTCTAACGAAAGTCTTTGCAAGAAATTTTCTAAGACTATGCAGGACGAATTCGAAATGAGCATGATGGGTGAATTATCATTCTTTCTCGGACTACAAGTGAAACAATTGAAGGAAGGAATTTTCATTCACCAAGAGAAATACGCTAAAGAACTTGTTAAAAAGTTTGGTTTAGAAAATTGCAAAAAGGTTGAAGTTCCAATGTCTAGTTCTTTGAAATTGGATAAAGATGAAGGAGGAAAGAAAGTTGACTAGAAACTTTATAGGAGTATTATCAGTTCACTTCTTTATCTCACTGCCTCTAGACTTGATATTTTGTTTAGTGTTTGTAATTGATTTCAATCGGATTTCAAAGAATCTCATTTAATGCATCATCAAATATGTTGCATCTACATCAAGTTTAGGTCTCGGTATCCTAAAGAATGAGACTTTACTCTTCTTGGATATTCGAGACCTTGAGACCTAGCAGGATGCAGAGTTGATAGAAAGAGCACTTCAGGTACGTGTCAATTGCTTGGGAACAAGACAATATCTTGATTTTCAAGGAAGCAAAGTACCGTAGCTCTATCTACAGCAAAAGCAGAGTATGTAGCTCTTGGAAGTTGTTGTTCAGTAATTCTATGGATAAAACAACAACTAAGAGACTTTGGAATTGAAGATTCATGCACTGAGATAAAATGTGACAACACCAACGCAATAAATCTCTCCAAGAATCCTATTCTCCACTCAAGAGCAAATCACATTAAAATTTGACATCATTTTATTAGAAATCACGTTCAGAATGGAGAAGTGAAGATCCAGTTCATTGACTCTAAGAATCAACTCGCGGATATATTTACAAAGCCTTTGGAGAAAAATCAGTTTGAGTCTATTCGTATCAGACTTAATATCATATCTCTTGCTCAGTAAAGTCTGGACACTCTCAAGACTCAAAGTTAAAAGTCTTTCAATGCCAAGACTCAAAAGACCTCAAGCCCCGTCTGTAAGTTATTCTAATTTTTTAAATTTGAAAAGGTATGATCATCTTTTATCGATTGGTTGATTGATTTATCTTAAAATACCCTTTATTTCAAAAGGCAGTTATCGATTTTAAAAAGGAATTCAGTTAAAACCATAAAAGGAAGTTTTTTTTTCAAAAAGTCATCTTTTTATTTTCCTTTTACGACGCTCCGTTTACCCCGCTTCACTTTCTTTATATACCTCTGTGTCATCTTCCTCATTTCTACACCGAAACCCTAGAATACTTTATTCCTACTCTCTTTCACTTTTACTCTCGATTCGTTCGAAAGTTTTCATCTTTTAGAACAAGCTTGTGATTCTCTTCATGGAGTGGCAATGTCTTCAAGAAAGTCGTTAAGGATTGCAAGCCGGGGACCACGCCGCATGCCTGAGGGTCCTACCCACTTTGACTTAACTGAAGAAGAGGAATCTCCCTTGTGTCCAAGTCAGCAGCGACAACCTACCTCGGATCAAGCAGCCGAAGAAGTAATAGAAGGAGTTAATCCTGTAAGAACTCTAACTCCAAAGAATGCCTACAAACTCTACTCGAATTTGAAGAAAGGAGGTACGCCATTGTCATTAATTGATGAGTTCTTAAAAGATAGGGGATTCAGGAATGAAACCTTATTTTTGAGAGATTTGGAGAGGTTAGGAGTTGTGGAAAAAGGATTGGCTGAGAAAGCATTTCAGAACATTCCCAGTGACCCACACTATAGCATTGCGAATCAACCACAATCTCTGGATGATGATGAACGGTTGTATTCCCATTTTCAACCTAGGTTTGGGGTGGCTGCAAACATTACTGCTGGTTCAAATCTTTTTAGATCAAAGGATTATAAAAAGGTTTATGCAAGTCTTTTGAAGAGAGGGGTGACGAATCCTAGGACTGTTGATTTTGATTTCTGGATTCGATCAAAATCAATTTGAGAGAAAAGTTTGCACTTTTGCAATTGGAGAAGTTACGTTCTCGATTCTCTTTGCTGGATTTCCAGAGCCGATTGTTTATTTTTATTCGAATCTATCCTTTTTGGATGCACACAGTTTTATCTTCTTTGTGAAGGACATGGAATTTTTGGTGAACACGAGACATTTTGGTGACATAATCGGGGTGGAAAGAACGAGTTTTCAACCGATTAGTGTGTCCATTGCTCATGCTATTTTGTCTTTGGTAAAAGACAGGGATGTTGAAGGAAAACTTTCTTATTTGAGGATGAGTGCTTCGAATATTCTCTTGCACAAAATCGTGATAAATTGCATTCGCCCCAAATCGACATCCAAGACTGATGTTTCTCATTCTGAAGCAAAACTGATGTGTGCAATCAATACTGGTTTTAGATTCTCTCTGCCTCACACCATTATGTTTCACATGTTCCGCACTG
This sequence comes from Eucalyptus microcorys, assembly GCA_014182515.1. NCBI lineage: Eukaryota > Viridiplantae > Streptophyta > Magnoliopsida > Myrtales > Myrtaceae > Eucalyptus > Eucalyptus microcorys. The sequence goes on along the minus strand of CM024562.1, from coordinate 12,283,012 downwards.
TGACTAAAGATAAGGGATAGCTTCCTTATTCTGCTCTTATCACTCGACTTTTTAGGCACTTCAAAATTCATATCTCTGCACCATTGAGTCTGAAAGCCATCACTCCGATGGTAATTGGGTTCAAAATGGTGTCAAAGATGCGCTTAAAAGAGCTGAACAAAGTGCTAGAGCGAATGAAGGAGAAGTCTCCTCTCAAGGCAAAGCAAGACTCTGTTGTAGCTAAAAGGAAAGGCAAGGAGCCCATGATTGCTCCTATAAAGAAGAAAAGAGCTCTCGTTCTAGAAGATGAAGACAATGAAGATGAGCTTACCATTTCTGCCTTGGAAAATCTGAAGACCTTTGTCAGCTTTCCTGAGAGAAGAGAAGAGTCAGAAGAGGAAAGAGAGAGAGAAGAATCAGAGAATGAAGAAGAACAGAGGGAAACAGAGGAAGGAGAAGAATAAGAAAGAGAAGAAGAGGAAGAAGAAGAAGAAGAAGAAGAGGAGGAAGAAGAGAAAGAGATAGAAGAGGCTGGAGAAGGAAGGGAAGAAGAAGGAGAAGAAGTAGAGAATGAAGGAGATCAGGGTACTCAAGACTCTATCGAGCCAACGTTGGCTGTCTCTCTGTCTAGTCATTCTGAGATAAGAGAAGAAGAGTCTACTAGAGTGCATCATTCTGAGGTTGAAGAAGCTTTACCTACTTCTCCTAAGGGTATCAAAACAGGGGGAGCTGATGGACAAAAAGGTACTTCTTCACATTTACTTGCTAGTGATGTAAGTCGATGCAGCGGACCTAGAAGAAGTGCATGCCTCTCATTATCCAGAAGATCGACCTCCTGCTGAGACTCCATCTTTTCTCAACTTTCCTAAGTTTCACTCTGCCAGTCCAAGCGATTCAACTGCTCAAACAGCAAACTTTTCAAGACTGCTGGAAGTTCTTTTGGATGTGCGGAGTCAACAATATGCTATGAGTTTTGAGATGTTGGATCTCAAAAATGCTGTTAAGGCCAAGCATCTCTTCATGAACATTTGGACTCGCTCAGAAATCAAGTTAAGTCTTCTATGGAGGGTGAAGAATTTCAGGCGTTAAAGTAGAGTTTCCACAAGCTTGAACAGATAGTGCACTCAATGAGGGAATTTGAGCTTGCTCGTCTTCCCAAGCAGCCTTAACTCATACTCCTTTCAATCTTTTTTCGGTCCCCACTTTTTGCTATTGAAAAAAGGGGAGTTGTTTATGCAGATTTGACTTGACTTTACTTTGTTTGACTTTTTGGTTGTGCGGTTGACTTGATTTGGATTGTTTGGTTATTCTAAGTATTGTTGGTATTTCATGACAAAGATAGTTGTTAGTTTACAGGACTAACCTTTTTCTGTGGATGCAGATTCAATGCTGTCTTTACTAAGTCAATTATCTTTATGAGATATCCATGTGTGCTTGAGTTTTGTTTTGCAGGTCAAAACTATCCAAATCTGCAGGAAAGTTTTGTCACCATCAAAAAGAGGGAGATTGTTGGAGAAAACTTCCTTGTGTGTTTTGAAGCTGACAAAACGTTTCCATCAGTCTAGTCTGAAGACTTGCAAACTATGTCATCAAAGTCTGAAGACCGTAGGATTACCAGACTCAAGATTCAGAGTCTATCCTCATTGACAGTATCTAGACCATCGAAGAAGACTTATCCAGATCTGAGCTTTTTAAGGATTGGATTCTATCGACTGAAGAAGATCACTTGGCTGGAAATATCATGATGGAATCCTTTATTCAAATTAAAGATTAATTCAGGGATATTGGATCCGTTGATTGGCGAAGTATACTTGGAAGGTTCTACTTATGGAAACTTAGATCCTGATTGTATGGGCGAACAGGATTGGTGGGCTATCGTCATGTTCCTTAAATAACTCGAAATCTCCTTAATTAATTCTGTCCAACAGGTAGATTGGAAGAACTCCTTTGGTAAGTGCCAACGGGTGTGAAGGCATGAAGGAGTATATAAGGAATATGTTCCAATTGTTCAAGTGTGTGCGCGATAGAAGAATTCCAAAGTCTGAAGCTCCTTGTTCTTAGTCAATTCAATTGTTGATAGAAAACTTGTACTCAAAAGAGATTGTATACTTTTGTGTGACCATGAGGAAGTGTAGCAGAGTCTCTACACTTTGTGGATTTAAGGAAAAGCTATCTTGTAACATCTCTTTGATTCTTAGTGGAATCCAGCCGGTGGGTGTCGGTGCGGGAGAGTGGACGTAGGCTTGGATTAAGCCGAACCACTATAAACCTTGTGTTCTTTTCTCTTCCCTAAGCTCTTTACTTTGATCGTAACAATACTTGTTTATTAAAGTCTAATTTCCGTTTCATATTCTATTGCTGAACAGAGTCGGTTCAAAAGTAAAATTGTTGTATTTACATTGCAAAATTTGTTTTCGCACCTATTTACCCCCTCTAGGTGCTCTTTCTAGCTTTCATAGCATTGACCCAATTAGCAGGTAGGGTTCCATTCCGATGGGCCTTTGCGGCCTAGTTGGCTGCAAAATTTGCCTCACGCCTGCAATGCTGCACTCGAAGGCGAGAGAAGCATGGGAGAAGGGCGTGGCTTCAACAAGTAAGGGTCGAACCTCCCATGGCGTCGAATGATGATCAAGCATAGCGTTAACCAACAATTGGCAATCTGATTCTATTAACAGCGGATCATGCGCCCTACCTTGCTGGAGCAGATGTTTCAGGGTGAGCGTGAAAACTTGTGTTTCAATTTGCAGGGCCGAAGATGCAGCAAATCCTCGGGTAAAACCATCGATCAACTTTCCATTTTGATCTCGGCATAAGCATGCCATTGATCCTTCCTTGCTTGAAAGCTGAAAAGCCCCATCAATGTTTATCTTCAGGACACCTGGATCGGGAGGTCGCCATACATCATTAGATAGAGTTGGGAGTTGTCCTGTTTGCGTTGATCGTCGGTTGGAGTTCCGAGCTGTTCGAACCTGGGCCAAGACGATATCCATAATATGTATCGGATCAAGACGTTGACGGCGGAAGATAAAATTGTTCCTCGCCTTCCAGATCTGCCAGAGGATCGAGGCTATGGTTTCAAAATCAGGTATGAGCTTTTTCTGAACTACCCTGTTTGCTAGCCATTGTTCTATGCGTGGAACAGCTTGTGGCGTTAGATAAATGCAAATCTTGGGGTGAGACCAGATTCGTTTTGTCCATGGACAAAAAAGAAAGAGGTGTTCGATGGTTTCTGGAATTTGATTATTGCAGAGATTACATATTGTTTATGTGTTTATGTGACGGCGAAAGAGGTTTTCTTTGGTAGGCAGCGCGTTATGGTAGAGCAACCAAATAAAGGTCCGGATTTTTTGTGATAGCTTTCCAAATACTTTTCCACAGTATCATGGGTGTCTGATATGAGGATGATGGCTTGTTTGTATGATTCCCGATGCTACTATCTGTATTGCTTTGTAACCACTCTGCACTGTGTATTGCCCGTTTGTTGTGTTTGTCCATATGAGTTTGTCTGCTGCATGGTTGGGTCTTACCGAAATGATTGTTACTTCTTGGATCGTCTGGGCATCAAAGTACTGGTTTAGTAGACTAAGATTCCAGTTTTGCTGGTGCGGATCTAGAAGTTTAGCAACCATCACAGGTTCAGTTAGATTAGCAGGACCACCTAGAATTCCTTTAGGTAGCCATCTATCTTCACGTATTCTGATATTTCGCCCATCTCCAACTGACCATTGGAGTTTTGGTGAAATTGCATCCCTTCCTAATAATAAGCTCTGCTAGCCCCAAGATGGTCGCACACCTTTCTCTGCATATTTGAAATCTCGTTGGTGAAAGTAAATACCCATAAGAAGTGTGCTCCAAAGTGATGATGGATTCTGAATTAAACGCCAAGCCTGTTTACCGAGCAATGCCTTATTAAAAGCTATGAGATCTCGAAATCCTAGTCCACCCTCATTCTTGTTGTTCTTTAACACTTCCTAATGTGTATAGTGGATACCTGATCTACGACTATCATTCTGCCACCAGAAGCGGGCAATCTTCTTTTCAATGGATTTACAAATTGACACTAGGAGTTTGAAAATGGACATGGCATATTGTGGTATTGCCTGTACAACAGCTTTAATCAGAATTTCCTTACCGCCCTTCGATAAAAAATTTGCTTTCCATCCTTCTAATCTAGCATTGACTCTCCCCATGATCCAGGCAAACATATCTCGTCTTGATCAACCCCAGTCAGATGGGATCCCCAAATATTTACATGTTTTGTGTAATACTGGGATCCTAAATTCATTGGCCAAGTTGGCCCTTAAGCTGTCAGGGCAAGCTTGACTAAAGAAAATGCCCGATTTGTTTCTATTAACCGCCTGTCTCGTAGCCAAATTAGTATTGATTCAGAATATTAGCTAGGTTTTGACATTCCTTGATCGTTGCATTTATGAAAAATATAGCATTGTCACCAAAAAACAGATGGGAAAGAGTTGGACACCACTTATCTAACTTGAGGCCTTTAACGTTGCCCATGTCGATAGCTTCATGGATAAGATTGGATAAAACATTTGCTAGCAAAATGAACAAGTAAGGCGAGAGTGGATCTCCCTATCGTAGTCCCCGAGTCGGATGAAAATACTCTAGTTGTTCGCCATTGAAATTGATACTGAGAGAAGCTGTTGTGACGCACTGCATAACCCATTGAACCCAAGTGTACAAAATCACCATTCACCGGTTATCCTCTCCACTGGTACCATCCCTTGTGAAACCATTTCCTCAATGCTGTTGCATATTAACAAACGAAAGGCTTTGCAACTAAATTGAAGATATCTCCACAGTAGATAGGTTCTTTTCCTGGCTGTGACGGGAATTCCAAAATTTGCAAGGCCCTTTTGTATGGAATCATGCTCATTGAGGAACTAATAAAAGATAAATCCATTAGCTAACGGTCGAAATATTCTATTAAATAGTAAAAGAGCCAAGTCTGGAACTGATTCTAAAATCAAGCTGTAAATGAAAATCAAGATATGACAGTATATAAAGGTTTGAAGACTGGAACTGATTCTACACATTCATTCTTGAAAACAAAAGAGCCAAGTCTCTCAAGGTTTCAGGCACAACTCGATGACACTGCTCGAGGATTTTAATTAATAGTTTAGCTAGTCGATGCATTCTCTTCCGTGTTAGGAAACTCTGCAACATCCCATTGACAGAATTTTAAGCTGTTCTCGTTAAAATATTAATATTGAACTATCCATTAACTCAATTATTTAAAATAGAAAATCAATTAATTAATGTAAGCCCATATTATAGGAAATTTCCAACATTCTTCCACTTTGGCTACATTAATTAACTTATTTGTATTTTGAAAAAGATTTTATATTGAAAAAGACACTATCAAGTTAATAATTGAAAATTTTGTTTTCTGTGACCACAACTTTAAAAAATAATATTCCAATAATGGCATCTCAAAACCAATCCAATCCTATATAACCTTAGTATAGGACTATGGAAATCAATGTGTTAAGAATATACCGCAACACATGACATTCCATAATCATATATAATAAGCATTATATTTTTATAGATCATGGGCCTAGCGTTGTAGTAAGAAATAGTGCCAACATATGATAAAAAATATACACTATTTTTTATCGGTCCTCAATGCAATTTTTCAATGACATAAAACTACATTAGCGCAATTTCTAAACAACATGAAATTGCACGACTATGTCATAATCCAACATGAGATCTCATAATTAGTGACATCCAATCGTCTTTAAACTAAAATTTATTTAAAGATAATGTTTTATACTTCCATTTCTCAGTTAATAGGACAAAGGATAACAATATAATCAACAATAATGATTATTGAAAATAAATGATTTAATAGACATCATGAAAACATTATTAGTTTGCATATAACTATAATTTTCAGAAATACAAATTATGTAACTCCCACTAACAAAAGAAATCGAAAGAATTTAAAACACATATATTCTTTACATACTCTTTAAACAAAATGGGTCGTAAGCCTTTTGTTAGAGGATCAGCCAACATGGACTCAGTTCTAATATTCTCAATCACAATGTCTCTCATTTTGACCAAGTCCTTAATAGTATAATATTTGATCTCCATGTATTTGGACGCATTGCTGATCTAGTCATTTCTTGGAATAAAACACAACTGTAGTGTTGTCACAGTTGATCACCATCGGACTAGCAATAGAGTTCACAATTCACAATTCTGAGATTAAATTTCTGAGCCAAATAGCTTGAATTGGCGTGCCATAACATGCTACAAACTCGGCATATTTTGTAGAGTTCATAATCAAGGTTTGCTTTGTGCTATTCCAAGAAATAGCACCTCTAGCCATCATAAAAATATATCCAAAAGTTGATTTTCTGTCATCCGAACAACTAGCAAAATCAACATCTGAATATCCAATCACATTTAGGTCATCTACTCTACTATATACGAGCATGAAGTCTTTTGTTCATTGTAGATATCTCATCACCTTTTTAACTGCAACCCAATGTTCATGACTTGGATTCGACAGATATCTCCCAAGAGTATTCACAACAAAAGCAATATTAGGTCTGGAACATATGGAACATTTTTTATTACTTCTTTTTCAACATCATTTTTGGGGCATTGTTCTGTGCTCAATTTATCTCATTTCACAACAAGAGCTTCACCTGACTTGCAGGTTTGCATATTAAATCTTTTCAAAACACGAACTATATAACTTTTTTGAAATAACCCAAGAACCATCTTAGATCTGTCACGATGAATCTCAATGCCTAGAACAAAAGAGGTTTCTCCAAGATCTTTCATATCAAACTTTGTAGATAGAAAACTTTTTGTGTCATTCAATAGATCAATATCTCTACTAGTAAGTAAAATGTTTTCTACATAAAGTACTAAGAAAATATATTTACTCCCACTTACTTTCATGTAAATGCATTGATCAAACTTGTTTTCTTCAAAACCAAATGATCTCACAACCTTGTGAAATTTCAAGTACCACCGATGTGATGCTTGTTTGAGACCATAGATAGACCTCTGAAGTTTACACATCATATGCTCCTTTCTAGCTTCTTTAAACCTTTCAGGTTACTACATATATACTTCTCCATCCAAATCTCCATTTAAAAAAGCTGTCTTGACATCCATTTGGTGAAGCTCTAAATCAAAATGAGCCATCAATGCCATGATTATCCGAAAAGAGTCTTTAATGGACACTAGAGAAAAGACTTCATATAATCAATGCATTCTCTCTGTGTGTACCCCTTTGCGACTAACCTTGCCTTGAATCTCTCTATGTTGCCTTTATTGTCTTTCTTGGTTTTGAATACCCATTTGCAGCCGATCGGTTTATGCCCATCAGGTAAATCAACAAGTTCCCATACTTGATTAGTTGATATGGAAATCACATTGTCCTTCATCACTCTTAACCATTTATCTACCTTATCACTATTAAGAGCTTCTTTGAAGGTCGTCGGATCAACTATATTTCCAATATCAAAATCAGCTTCTCCAAGATAGACATGATAATCATTTAGAGGCGTTGATCTTCTTTGTCATTGTGATCTTTGCACAAGCATTTCTAGAGCCACATCATTCCTTTGGGGAATTTCATTTGTAATATGAAGATCTATCATCATATCTCTAGTATCTGCTTCTTGCTGAATTTCCACTCTGCGGGGCTCTCGCATAGAGTCGTCATTCAAGATGGACAATGGAATAGAGACCGTTTTGTTTGGTTCTTCCCTTCGAAAGATTGAGAAGAACTCTTTTCAGCAACATTTAATTCTAGGAATTTGGCAGTTTGAGATTCAATGATTCTAGTGCCACGAGTAGGATAATAGAACCTATACCCTTTGAAATGGTTAAAATATCCAATAAAGTGACATCTAGTTGTCCTGAGTTCGGTCTTCTTTTGAGAAGGATCATAAATTTTCACCTTTGCAAGATAACCCCAAACTTGAAATTGATTTCAAGCTTGGTTTCCTCCTCGTTCACAATTCAAAAGATAGTTTCGGTAATGATTTACTAGGTACACGATTCAATATATAAGTTGATGTTTTAATTGCATCACCCTAAGTATTTAGGCAAATTAGAACTGCTCATCATACTTCATTTCATCTCTATGAGTGTGCGATTGCGCTGTTCAGCTATACCATTCTGTTCAAGACTTAGACATTATTTACTGAGCAACAACATCACAGTCCTACAAATATTTAGCAAACGATCCCATTTGTTGTCCAATCTCAGTATATCACCCGTAATACTCACCACCGCGATTAGATCTGACAATCTTGATAATTTTTCCCAATTGTTTCTCGACTTCAGTGAGAAACACTTTGAACATTTCAAGAGCATCAGTCTTCTCCTTAATTAGGTAAACATAACAATAACGAAAGAAATCGTCAATAAATGTGATGAAGTACTTGTTTCCACCCAAAGTGGTTGAGTATGGCCCATTAATATCTGTATGAATGATCTTCAATAGATTTTGACTACGAGTAGCACCTTTCTTCTTGGTTTTAGTCAATTTTCCCCTTACACAAGTGATACAAGTCTCAGTATCATCTTAGTCAAGAGGAGGAAGAATATCAGTCTTGATGAATCGTTTTACCCTTTCTTTGGAGATATGCCCTAATCGCTTATACCATAGCAATGAAGATCTTTCTTTGATTAAAGATCTCTTAGCAACATTATTCTCGATATTGAAAGAACAATATGGTCTATCGGGAGATAAGGATAATCGATATAATCCATTAGACAAAATGCAAAATCCAATAATTCTGAAATCATAACTCAAATATACTCTTTTATTTGCAAAATAGAGACAATATCCAGCTTTGTCAAGCGAAGAAAGAGATATTAAGTTTCTCCTAAAACCTGGAACATAAAAGATATTGTTCAAAATAAGCTGAAAACCAGAGTCTAAATTCAAAACAACTGTCCCTATGCACTCCACATCAACTCCAATATCGATTCCAACTTTAAGCTTTGACTCCCTCAGACTTGGATTCCTTATATTTGTGAGACCTTGTAAGGTAGTAGTCACATGAACAGTAGCACCAGAATCAAACCACCAAGAATTCAAAGGAACATCAACCAGATTTGATTCAAAACAAATCAACAACTCACCTTGGTGACTTTATTTTCTTACTTTTAGCCAAGCTTGGAACTTGTAGTAATTGGCTCTCTTATGACCCTGCTTCTTGCAACGAAAACACTTGAAATCCTTATCTCTATTTCTCCCATGATTCCCATTTTTCTTGAAGTCTTGGCCTTTCTTTGGACCATGAGCATTTGACCATTTAGGCTTCCATTTTCTTCTAGTTGAACTCAACTTGGCATCGGCAATTAAGTAGGGGGACTCATACTTCTCATTCTTTAACTTCTCTTCCTCAATCGCACATTTGGTAATCAATGCATTAAACGCTCCATGTCTCATTTCGAGCGCTATAAGCAATCTTAATCTAGCTAAATTCAGCTGGCAGAACATTTAAGGTGTGATGCACAATGTGATTTTCAGAAATGACAATTTCATGGGTCTTAAGTTTGGACTGAATGTAGACCATTTTCTATATAAATTCTCTAACACCCATAGCAGTATCATATCTCATGTTTGTTAACTCACTCAACGAGTTCCTAGCTTCAGCCTTATCTGAGATTCTATATCTTTCTCCCATTACTTCAAGAAATTGTCTTGCATTCGTATCTTTCGGCAAACCACTAATGAAATGCTTAGTAATGGACCTCCTCATAGCAATAAGGCTTAATTTGTTAGATTTTTCCCATCGAGCATAATGGGCCTTTTGATCTACAATACTTTGATCATTAGGCTTCGAAGGTTCATCCTCACGTAGAGTCAAGTCCAAATCCACAATTCCTAGAGCAAACTCTATATCTTGCTTCTGTTTCTTGAAGTTTGATCTAGTTAACATTTCAACCGTGGTATTGTTGTTTATAGCAAAGGTAACTGTTTGTCATACATAATGCAATAAGTTTAATAATGGGCAATAGGCATTTCAACGATAATTAGTACATTATATACTCTCATTTAGGCATAGTGTATAATGCACCATTATTTTTCATAGCATGAAGTTTATAAAGCGACAACAAGAGAATTACATATAATTATCAAGGATCCATCCCCTTTGGGCAGACAAATCATTTTAAATTATACATCTCCATGATATCAATATATAGAGATGATAAGCAGAATTACATATATCATCAGGGGCTTATTGGCTTTGTGCAAACAAAACCTTTAAATTATACATCTCAATTATCATAACATAGAGGGGAATTACATATAACTCTAAAATTTATCCCCTTTAGGAAGATAGAACTTTTGAGTCATACCTCGCCATCAATTCTCTCTATTATATATCAATATAGAGGGGAATTACATATAATTTTTCAAAAAATGTATCCCCTTTGGGCAGATAAATATTTTTCAATTATACATCCCCATCTTTTAAATTGGGAATTAATCTTCATATAATTTTCCAAATTAATAAACAAAATAACCCTCTTTGGGCGAGTTATTGTATATACTAATTTTTATCAATAGGAAACTTTAAAATTTATAAATAATGTTCAATTTAATCAATGCACAAAATTCATCTAACAATATAAAGCACTTTATAACATGTGCTTAGTAAGATCATATTACGTTTTATCAAAAAACAAATTTTGCCATAATTTTTAGTTTTTTTTTTTTAATTTTCTATTAGTAGTAGTAGTAGTAGTAGTAGTAGTAGTAGTATTATTATTATTATTATTATTATTATTATTATTATTATTATTATTATTATTATTATTATTATTATTATTATTATTATTATTATTATTATTATTATTATTATTATTATTATTATTATTATTATTATTATTATTATTATTATTATTATTATTATTATTATTATTATTATTATTATTATTATTATTATTATTATTATTATTATTATTATTATTATTATTATTATTATTATTATTTATTATCTTTTTCTTTTCTTTTCTTTTTCTTTTTTTTTTTAATGTTTCAGACCCTCTCATGGGGCCCAAGCCTTCGCCCAGCCCACATGGATCGGCTCGTTGCCCAAGCCCAGCGTGGTCCCAAACCTTCACCCGACCCACACGAATCAATACTAAACTTGGAACTAGTGGACCAGAAAATTGCTGCAAAAGGGCCCATGCACGCAGGAGCTTGTGGCCCAAGATTCTGGGCTCACGCCCAGCCGACCTAATAATAAAGATTCTGAGCTTACGCCCAGAATCAAGAACAAATTGAAAGAAACTAAAATGGGCTTACGCCCACAATACAAGCTTGGCCCGACTGGAAGTCTTCTTCAACCTCCAACCAGGTCACAAAAGTTTGCAAACCGGGTTACACGACCCGGTTTGGACCCGGAACTCAAAAACACTCACTAAAGTTGATTTTTGATGAAATTTATTAATGGGTCTTGCTTCTAACGTCATTATAAATTGATTAGAATTAATTAAACTAAGAAAAAACAAAGAAATCAACCATATTCAAGTTCAAGAAATTTCAATTCTAACATCCATGGCCGAAATTCGATTTTCTTAAATTTAAGCCCAAAAAACTTACCTTAATGCAACCAAAAGATGCTAAAACATATATATATATATATAACAATACCTATGTAACAATTTACAACGAACATCAATCAATTACATGTAATTTAAAATTCTGGAACTTTTTCAATGTATAAACCCTAAAATTTCAAATTCAAAATTCTCACTCAATTCTCAACGAAACTATACAAATTATACATGGTTGGAAAGATCTTGACATGTAAAACAAAAACATTAAGATTAAATAATGCCAATATTCAGTTCAAAGAGGAAAATTTCGAATTTGTTCATAAAAAAAAAAAAAAATTGGGTTCTACAATCATATATAACTTGCCCTGATACCACATGTAGAAATACTATCCACATAAACAACTAATTAATCAAGAACAATCAGATCCATATATGATTGTAAAACACTTAAATCAATAAGCACAGCGGAATCAAAGCATACATGTTTGAGCCATTACTTCACTTGAAAAGAATAGATCAACTTGATAATCAGAGATTTATTGGAATACCATATCTTTCTCTCTCTAACCTATTTCAGTATTGCATTTTTTAATAGGGTTAAGCAACGGATAGGTATAACATGTCCTTTTATAAGCTAAAGAGGGGACCTAGCAAACTCTAATAAATAGCGTGTTAATTGGGCCCCTCCTATTACGGGCTTCAGTTAAACACAATTCCCTACACTTTGTTACTCAACTAAACCTGTTATTAATAGATGCCAAAACCCAATTCAATAAGATTACTTAAGGGTTTAACAAATATTGGAACATCCATTAACCCAAATATTTAAAATAGAAAATCAATTAATTAATGTAAGTCCATATTATAGGAAATTTCCAACGTTTTGCACATCTAACCAGATACTAATACTATTCCATCATAAAAAATAAAAAATAAAAACCATATACTATTCCACTATAATCCCTAATTTGAAGAAAATCAAGCACATGCCACTGATGAACTCGGACAAATCCACAAACGACATAACAAAAGCAAGATCAATAAGCTCAGCACACAGAATTCACCTCGAATCATATCGCACAAATTACAGTCGCACCTTTGGATGTCCTAGTTTTGGCCAAGAGGCACTCGAGAATGCACTCCTTGCAATAAACGTCGCACTCCTTGCAACAAAGTGTTGGTGAAATCTTTCTTCTATATTTTGAAGCTGACAAAACGTTTCCAAGTCTAAAGACTTTCAGACTCATCTATCAAAGTCTGAAGACTTCCAGACTGAAGATCGCCAGACTCAAGATTTAAAGTCTGCCCTCGTTGATAGTTTCTAGATCATTGAAGAAGTCTTATCCAGATACGAGGTTATTCTTAAGGATTTGATTTGTTTGATCGAAGATTATCTCACGGTTGGAGAAAGCACATATAGATCTATTATTCGTATGACAAGTAAATCGAGTAAGATAGATCCGTTGATTGGTGAAGTATACTTGGAATGTTCTACTTATGGAAACCTAGATCCTGATTGTATGGGCGAACATGATTGGTGGGCTATCTTCATATTCCTTAAATAACGTGAGATTTCCCTAATTGATTCGGTCCAACGGGTAGATTGGACGAACTCCTTTGAAATGTGCCAATAGTTATGTAGGCATGGAGGAGTATAAAAGGAAGACGCTCTAGTTGTTCAAGTGTGTGCGAGATAGAAAAATTTCAAAGTTTGAAACTCCCTACTCTTTGCTAATTCATTTGTTGAGCATTCATTATACTCAAAAGAGAGAATTTTGTAAGACCTCGAGGAAGTGTAGTAGAGTCTCTGCACTGTGGAATCGAGGACGTGAGATTGTAACATTTCTTTTGATTCATAGGGAAATCCAGCCTGTGGGCTGTCAGCGTGGGAGAGTGGACGTAGGCTTGGATTAAGCCGAACCACTATAAATCTTGTGTTCTTATTCTCTTCCCTATCTCCTTTGTTTTGTTCGAAGTTTATTTTATTCTGCATATATTTGCCAAGGTTTATTTTAAACACCTATTCACCCCCCTCTAGGTATTCATACTAGCACTTTCACAAATGGGGTCTATGAAGGGATTGAAGCAAAGACAACAAGTGTCGAAGGGCTTGAGGCAAAGACAACAACCGTTGGGTTGTCTCTCACACTCGCTTGTAGACAAACTGAAAAATGAATCCTAATTTGTGTTTGAACTCAAACATAGCAAGTTAAGGTAACGTGTTTCGGTAAGGGCTATGACCCAGACCTTACTTGAACAAATATATTACCCGTTGTATAATCGTTTACCTAAATGATATTAGTTATGAAATTACCCTATTTTTTTATGTTCAGGTCTGGATCGAACCAAGCCTTTTTGACAGCCCTAATGGCGACGTCATATCTGAAACTCTTCTGCCACCCGAACTTAGTCAATACCACCATGTATCCATTCCAAACTGTTTCGCAGACTCTGCAATATTGGCGTGAGACCCTTGGTTTGGTTGGGTTAGCGGTCGGTACAGGTAAAAACCCATTTTTAACTCGGCCAACCATGATGGTGCCAAATTTGCTGTGATGCCCTGGAACATTATGGGTGCATTTAGTTCAGCATTCCCAACGGACTTTCAGCTTTCAAAGCTCCTTGGGGAAATGCTGGACTGTTTAGCAATCATTTTGAAGTAGCTTTCAAGTAAAAGTCAGCATTAGGAAGGCTGAAAGCCCAATACTAGTAGGGACTAGCTTTGAGCTTTCAGCGTTTGGCCAAATGCTGAAACTTAATTTTTTTTTTTTTCCAAAACCATCATCACTTATTCTTCAAATTTCTAATTTTGCCCTCGTTATTATTTTTTTAAATGCCAAAATAATGCTAAAAAATCAAAATTATATAAATACTATAAAAATAAATATGCGACACGCCTCCTTTTCTAAATTTATTTATATTTATATTTTATACAATTCTTTTTACATGCAGAAACATAATCAAATAATTACACGTGATTTCACACAAGATCAAAGTATTTTATTTGTGTAAATATGCATCTTACGTTAGTAGCGGTAATTGTTACATTTAATACAAACATTCTAAAGGAAATACAATAAAATGATGGGACAAATTGAGATTAACTTAACATCACTACATTCATACCAACAAAAGCCCATCTGTATATTATTCAAAGTACAGTCTGACTCAAGATTTATGACTTCAGACATCACCACATCACCTCCATCAGCAGGACCGAGTAGATCATCAAATCCTCTCAATGGTCCCCAACATCTCGCCATTAATGTTAGCGTACAGTGCAATAAAATGATGGGAGATAAACTTGAGTAACCATACATCAAACCAAATAGTGAAACCACATTAAAATACACTATCTCAAATCCCAGAAGAAGAATACCCTAAATGCCAAAACTTGGCATGGGTGAATGCATAAATGCTAAAACTTCCAAAAGGTATATTTAAGTGCCAAAATCGCAGAAGAAAGAAACATTTAAGTGCCAATGACGAGAATTTCTAGCCAAACAGCCGATGTGACTTTTTCCGATAAGATTTTTAACTAATGTACCATTCCTTTAAAAAAAATTATCCATGTGGTGCTAATGTGACTAGATAAGCCCGAAACGACATGTGCCATTCCTTTAAAAAAAAAAAATTATCCACGTAGCCTAACGTGACTAGATAAGCCCAAAATGACATTGTTTTGGTCCAAATTACCCTTACCTCAAATCTATGGAGGGCTGCGATCCCTCGCCTCAAATCTAAAGTCGGTCAAGGTCATCAGCCCTCGCCCCACCATTGCCGGGGCAACAGTAGCGAGGGCCACGAAGCCCTCACTTATTTGCTACCTTTTTTTAAAAAAAAAAAATTAGTTTGAAAAACTAAATTTAGTTAATACTTATACTAAAAATCAAATTTGGGGGCCAACTGACGTCGTTTTGGGAGAAAGGTTGCTAAATGGACATTCGATAAGCCACGTAGACCGTTTTATTAATAAAATGACATCATGTTGAATTTCCAGTAAGCCTCGCCAGAGTTGGCATTTAAGTGTCCAATTTTTAAAGTGACTTTTAAGTGTACCTTTTTGAAGTTTTGACATTTATGTGTCTACCTGTGCCATGTTTTGGCACTTGGAGTGTCCTCTCCTCAAATCTCAATACTTGTAGGTTATGATGATCCCATTTTATGCATGTAAATACTTCAAATCGTAGTGACAGAGGAGGATCCGCCCTGCAGATCAATAAAATAATGGGGAGAACCATAACTTAGTAAATAAAATCTCTAGGTTAGGTAAGAGATCATTTGCCAATCAACCCGATACCAACAAAACAATATGTTTAGGATGAGTATAAAAAAATCGCATATGCTAATTGAATGAGTAAATGCAGTATCTTTTCTATCATACTTTGCAAATGAAAATAACTGGACAAGTTGGCATAAAATCATTCTTTCAAATGAAGCAAATAACATATTATTTCATCATGCGCAACTACCGCACAGTAGCTTATCGATATACACATGTTCCATCTTTGTCACTCACTAAGATCCTTCTCAACCGACAATATATCACAATTGACGAGACATCGTCATCACCAACTCATGGAGTATAGAATCATAAGCACCTCTTTGCCACGCCATTCAACCCATCCACCATGGTGTCTTCTACATCAATGAGGATAAATACACCATTATACAATTGCATAACAAAGGCAATTCCATAATATCACAAAACTGGCAATTCCATGATATCACATTATACACAAGTTATATTATATTTTGTATGAATCATAAGATATCATGCCCCACCAAACTTGTAGAGACCTATCTTAGAAGGTAAAATATTTTTCATTCCCTCAATGTCTTATACACATACTCATACAAGGGAGTTCTATCGAATACGCCATAGCAAAGGTTTTCATCACATGGCATCATTCACACACATTCATTACAACACAATAAATGCCACATATATCTCGGTATCCACAGTTACAAATAATAACATGCTAATCTCTTGGCATTTCCCATATAAACTGTAGCAATCGATTAATTACATACATTTCTCATCCTCTTTTTACCATGCCATCATCATTTAAATATAGAACTTTGAACTACGTAATTCTTGTAATTTTATTTCTAAGACCACTCATTGATTAAATTCACCTTAATTTTCAAAATTAACTCTAATTTCCTTTAATTCTAGATTTCAGAATTACATAATTGCCCAACCAAAATTTCTCATTTTACAATTTTTACCCCTAACTTCCAATCTTTCACTTAATCAAGCCATATTAATTAAATTAATTACCAAAAGGCATTTTATGTTATCTAAGGCAAATGCATATTTAATTTACACTGTAGACATGTCACGGGTTTTGTAAAATCGACAACAAAACGTACTTTTAAATGAATTGTACAATCAAGTCTAGTTTTATCTATTTAGATCAATTGTCTAGATTAAGACATTATTTCAAAAAAATAACTTAATACCTATCATATTAAGGTTTGATTAATGGATTATTAAGTATAGACTTAAATCAGGCTCTCCCAAGCCTATACCTATTCGTGACTTAGGGTTCAAGTTGCTAACATACAAATAATTTTCAATTATGAGTCATTACTAATCAATTTACAGTTGGTCAATTAGAATCCCAATTATCAAGAGACTTTTTTTACTCCAAATAAGAGATTTTGCGTGTGGGGACTTGATTACACTAGATTTCTCTTATACCATTTTGATTTTATTTTTAATGAAATTATTTGAGTAGATGACTTCAATTAATTTTATTACTTCCTAATGTTTGAAGTGATCATACGGATACACAAACCACCAAAGTAACATTCACTAATCAAAGCGATAAAATGATTGCAAGATATAAAAGAATTACTTACCTCGAAACAACTTAAGCATCTGCAATGTTAGTTAGAAAATCACATCATCTACCCTAATTTAATTTCTAATTAACATGCAAATATTTTCTTTTTGTGGTTTTCTCTTAATTATACGAAAATTAGCCTATATTTAGTGACATACAAAATATAAGATGCAATTCCCAATTAAATGCCCTAGCATACAATTTCTAAATGACGTGAAATTTCATGATTCTAAGACTATATGACATGCGTATTGTATTTTTTTTGTATTTTTTTATTAAAATCTGTAATTAGAAATACTCATTACTTAAACATGCAATTTAAATTAAGAAAATAAATCTAATCTATTATGAGATAATTTTTTTTTACTGGTATTTTTTATGGAAATTCGAAATTGAAAATAATTTAAATTAAAAATCAAGATTAAAAATATTTAATTTGAATTAGGAAGTAATCTACGTTAAATCCCAATCTAAATTAAATATACAATTTTAATCTTCAGAATTGACATAAACGCTATATATTTTAATCTATTTAAGGAAACCAATCAAGATATACACTAAACATGCAACATTATCAATAAATAACAATTCAAATCCTGCTTAATCTGTTTTTTTTTTTTTTTTTTTTTGGGTTTCACCCAATCATCAAAAAATGTTTACACAATCCCCAAAGAATATTGCATCGATTAAAATTTAAAAATAGGACAATTGTACGGTTATGGATAGGATGAATATTTTCCCGACAATGTTATTCAAATAGTTGTGGATATGATGGAAGATTTTCCACGACAGGGATGGTATCTCATGATATCGCCGTTCCATGTGAATGTTGGTAAATTAGGAAATAATCCTAATATTTTTAGCATACTCCGAAACTTAGGATATGATATGTGATTCAAGGACTCACTCAAGGAAACAAAACATACAAAGATCAAATGAGATCAAAGTCTTAACTAATTCGAAATTAGGTGTTTCCAAATTCGAACTTGACGGAATCAACTTGGGACCACGAACGACGAGTGGTGGATCGGTGGTAGCTTGAGGATGCTCGGCGGTGACAGTTCACGGTGGTGTCAACAATCACAGCAAGGAGGACTATTTGGGTGCGGGACTTCCGGTGAGGAATCTTGCAGTGACTAACAATCTCTCAGACCAACCTGATCGATGCTCGCAGTGGTTCGCAAGGGTCGGGGCACCGATTCACGGTGAAGATGGTGCTCGGCTCGTTGGTTTGCAAGACTTGCGGGGATGGTGATTAGATTCGGCCAAAGAAAACCTAAAGCAAATAACCAAATCGATGGAGGTCTCAGGCACGTCATGGATCTTTAAAATGCAAGAAGTTAGTCAAGCGCGGCTGAGTGAAGTGCGTCAGGAAAGATAAGTTGGGGTTGCAGAATTGGCTGAGATTGCTGCAGGTCGTGGAGACTGCAAGTGTCGGAGTGCGAGGGCAGACGTGCAAGGAAACAGATGAGTGAAAGAAGATGCCTTCTAGCATCTTTTATCTTTCTTTGAAAATATAAATCATTCTTGGCTTTTTTTTTCTGATTTTTTGGACTTTTTGGGAAAATATGGGACTTCTTTTATTTTTATATTTTTTTTATTTTTTGGAAAATAAATTATTTTTTGTTATTTTTTATTATGATAATATATTAAAACGACCCGGGTCGGGCCCCCGGGTTGGGTCCGGTCCGGACAGCCCACGGTTGGCCCGGCTGGGCCTGGAGTACTGGCCCAGACCGGGCCTCGCTCCTCTCTCTCCCCTTTTTTGAAATACTCTAGGCCCACAACCAAAACAGGCCCACCCGCATTTGACCCAAGATGGCTGGAGCCCTACCCGGTTGTGACCCACACGCCCGACCCGATTTTTGCCAAAACCCTACCGGATGGAGGCTTTCGCCCGACCCGGAGCTGACCCGATTTTTGCAGCTCTCTACCTCTTTGCTTCCTGGTGGCGTCGATGAGGGCAGCTGCGACGAGCGGCGCCGGTGGTCGCTGGGGGTGGCGGCGGCATGGCTCGGCGGAGGTCTAGTGCAGCGACGGCGTCGGGGGTGGCAGCGGCACAGCTTGGCGGAGGTCTGGTGCAGCAACGGCACCGGGGTGTGGCGACAGCACGGTTCGGCACAGGGATGGCGTGAGGAAATCAGCAGCGAGTCCGGCACGGCGGAGCTCGCGGTGGATCGTCGGGGGCAGCGTCGGGACGACACTGAAGCAGAAAATGGCGGGCGACGGTGACGAGGCGAAGGTCTGGTGCAGCGACGGCGTCGGGGGATGGCGATGGCACGGCCTCCGCTCAGCCCCTCACTCTCTCTGGCTTCTCTCCCGCTCGGCCCCTCTCCGGCAGATCCGAAACTCTCTCAGATCAGAACCCCCGTCCTCCGACCAGATCTGGATCTTCGGCTGGCCGGCTCTCGGACCTCCTCCGATGTCTCTCGGGGGAAGTGGTCGGAGCTAGCTGCCTCAGATCCTCTCTTGGTCGTGCCTCCTGGCCATCGTCGGGGGGGGACCGGCGTCGCCTCAGCCGCCCTCCTGCTCCGCTTTGAAGGCACGTTCCATCCGTCGCCAGCTGCTCCACGTGTGTCGCCGTCCGCCTGTCCGTTCGGCCATCGCGCGCGTCCGGAGCTCCCCTGCGCGGTGCAGCATATCTGCTAGGGAAGAAGACAAAGGGGGAAGAAGACAAACGAGAGAAGGGAGCCGGGCCTAGGGGGAGAGAAGGGCCGGGCTGGGCCCTGGGGGCCCACGCGAGGAGAAAAAAGGGGGCTGGGCGCAAAGGCCCAGCCCCAATGGGCTGCTGTTTTTTTTTTTTTTTAATTGTTATTATTATTTATTATTTGTTGTTATTATTATTATTACTATCTGAAAAAAGTAGAAAAAAGGAAAATAAAAGCTAAGTCTTAATTTAAAATACCTAGGCGAAACTTAGGTCGACAAAAGGTTAAGGTGTTTTGGGAAAATAAAGTCAGAATGCGACTACCGCGACCGGTTAAACAAAAAGTAATAAATAAACGTTTTATAGGACATGCCCTTAAGCTTTTAAAGAAGACGCAAATTACATTTTCAGTCTTAATACGACCCCTAAGTGCGAGACACTCGATATGTGTGGGTAAATGATTTGTCAACACCAAACATAACCTATAAAGAGCAAAAATCTGGATGACTAGGGGATTTGGCAAATTCAAACGACTTTATTTAGGATGACGTTGAAGTTTTGCATAAATACTTTTCTTTTTACAATTTAGACTATTAGAGAACGATATGCATATCATATGCGTTAAATGTTCAAATATAATATCAATAGTGATATGATTCATAATAGGGCTGCAAAATGATACTGGGCACAATATTGTAGGTAGTTTTGGTTATACAATCATTTGTAAAAGTAGTTTACAAAATTTTCCTTCTCATATCGAGAAGAGGGCGTTTTTGGGGGCCTTTTTTTTTTTTTGTTTGGAGGGGGGTAGGCGTAGGGGAGAGGGCGAGGGATGCTCCATATGAATGAGGAAGGACCACCAATTGGAGGACTGTACCTGCTCCTATGGGAATATACCCTTCAGTTCTAAGAGAATATAATAGTAATAATTAATGTCCTCTAGGGTTTCGTAGTTCTCAATTAGCATTCCCTTCAAGGGAATAATAATATATATTGAAGCGGAAAACCCGCACAGGGTGAGAATTGGAGGTCATTCCCTGGTCAACAGTACTACCTAAACTAATAATTAAAATAAAATAATCATTCGTCACTACTATTAAAAGTGCAACATCGGTTGAACTCATTAAAATGTGCATGTGCTCTCCTGCCGCGGCCCTTCAAACTTATGCAGGTCTTTTAAGAGGTACAACACAATATTACTTGTAAATTTAGGATTTTATTGTGAACGATCTTAATGTAGGAAAAATAAATCTTTTCTATAGGTTGTACGATATTCTTTTCTAGATGATTTAGATTTCCTACATAATTTTTCTCCTCTGATTATATTTTGCACTTAGAAGTTTCAATGAAAGGGTATTTAAGATCACATTCGTTAATCCATCCTACTTCTCATTCTTTTTAAATTTATAATGCTTTATGAAAATGAGATAAGTTGCTAACAATGTGCATAATCAAGTTTATTTTGTTTTTGTATATAATAATTTAGCAGGAGTGGAGGTTATCTCATTCCAAGGCTAGGGCATGCCAAAGGCCGACATTGAGGACTTAAAATGGACTTATAAATCACCTACAAATGGAGGGCTGCTGTCAGAGGCAATCGAACCTAGGCATGATCAATGTGAAGTGTCTGAACCTAGGCAATCGAACCTACACATTCTTTTTGAGTAAATGTGGTAAGGAATGTGAAAGCCTAGATTTTGCGATGTTTGAATGGGTGGGATCGAATTAGATAATCAAAAGTTAACCATCACGCATCAACCGCCATTCACGCTATAGATAGTAGTGGAAATATTATACATATTTATACTATGACAAAAGTCTGGTTCAAAATTTAAATTAGTAGGTGGAGAGAGATTATATAAATATAAGGCTTATTGAAACCCTATAGACAAGCAAAAGTACAAGATTGTAGGTATTTTGTGTTAAATTGAAGTGGGATTTGAATCCAGCATGGTATTTGCTTTCATTTAGCCTAGATGGTAGTCTTCTTTGGGGGAGAATGTAAGAAAACCTCAATCCTATTTCTGTAATTGGCTACCCACCTACTTCTTTTTGGAAGACTTTTACGGTGATTCTTAGGAATAGTTTATTAATTACATATTCACTGTAGGTTTATCAGAACGAAAGACACTTGCTATCTAGAAGATATTGACCGCAAATGAGAAAATTGGCAATGGTTAGGAAAAGCAAGTGATTCTAAAATATCACTTTAATGGACCTAGTTAGAGGTAGGAACACGTCAAAATAGAAAAATACATAAAATCTTGGTCAATATCAAATTCTTTTTTGAAATAATTTTTTTTTGGCCCGACCGTTTTGCTTTATATGTATACCGTGTGGTGCCTTTCTAAATCGTCGCTCTACCACAAATTCTAGGGGTTACTACAATATCGTGGAGGGTTTTGTGACATAAAAAGTATGGTGAGTTGTCATAGGATTGACAGTGGTTTACTTCGATCTGATATTTGACAATGATTAATCAAATCAATAGTTCAAATAATTTAAATCCTACGGTCGAGATGATTCCCGGAAATTAGTGAATATTATCAAAGACAAATACAGAGAGAACCTAGACGTTATGTCGATATTAAAAGAACTCGTGAGCTTGGAACTCCTTGCCATGCAAATTATACCCTAAGCTGTCAGTCTCAGTTTAAATAAAACCCTGCAGAGAATCCCTCCAAGTACAGCCAAAATTACACTGAAATTCCTTCATATATTCGTTATTTTACTCTATTTCGAGGAATTGGCAAGAATGCTTTTAGGGACAACGTGAGAATAAGCTCCAAAATTCCTCAGCTCGAACTCCCATAAACACTGCATGAGGAGGACAGAAAAACGACATCTGAGCCCATGTGCAACTTCTGCCTGCTGCCCTCCAAGAATCATTCAGAGCTTGATTAGCTGTTGCAACGC
Source organism: Eucalyptus microcorys (assembly GCA_014182515.1). Classification (NCBI taxonomy): domain Eukaryota; kingdom Viridiplantae; phylum Streptophyta; class Magnoliopsida; order Myrtales; family Myrtaceae; genus Eucalyptus; species Eucalyptus microcorys. The sequence goes on along the minus strand of CM024562.1, from coordinate 12,260,047 downwards.
TAAACTGATGTGTTTTCATTTGTTTCTGATCGATACCCTAATAAAGACAAACACCATAATATGTTCGATCGTCTTTGAACTCTCCACAGAGATTTATCCGTCGTTATCACAAGCCAAAAAACTATCGGATCTCACCTTTACTAATTATACTTTCTTTCACCACGACTTTCTTCTTGAATAATATCATATTATATGGAACACCACTTGATCGCAAGTTTGTTAAATCATCACTACATAATAAGATGGTGGAGATCGTACGCACTCAAGTGTCCAATGGGGTGTTCGACACATGCATCATTTAGTTAATTAAATGCATGATGTGTTAAGGACATTTACTTGATCTTGTATTATAAATAGCTTGTACAGTTTTCCTTGGTGAATTCAATGGAATTAATAATCTTATCTTAATTCATGTTTTCACTTTTCACTGAGATACCTTCAAATGTATTGCCAAATAGTTAGCGAGAAACTTTAGGTAGAATTTTAACATCCCTAGCAAAAAGAAATCATGATAAAAACTAAGCAAAAAGAGAAGAAAACAAAAAACTTAAGTTGGAGCTTACGTATAGGAAAATGAGACATGGTGTCTCAATACTAGAATTTAGTATGAACTTAGTCAGAATTTGCTTGATTCTAGTTTGAGTGCCGTTCTTTCACATGCATCTTTGAATTCCACCGCACAAGAAGCCGTCAAAATCATTGGAACTGCACCGCTAAACAAAATAATGCCAAAAAAAGCACAATTCAAACCTACAAGTAAGAGATTTTTCTACTAAGACTCCGTCAAAAATCTCACATGCGAAGCTTACTGTTCTAAGGGGGAACTTACCACATGAATTTGGATAGAGCCTTTAGTAAATGGTAACATTCTTTCTAAGTGATGAAGAATATATGTCCTCGGTATATCAAAGTTTTCTTATGCTTTACCTCCGCTAAATTATCAAGGGAGAAAAAAAGAAGAGAATAGATAACACTCATTAGCTGAACCACGCACTGATTTCAGTTAGGGTTTTGCAGCGGACTCAAAACACATACCCTTGCTGGGATAGGGCATACTGACGCATTAATATATTCGCAAAGGAACAAAACAAGCGTACACATGCCAATGAGTCGTGATGCGATGATATTCTCTCCGTGGATTTAAAAACGTTTGTTAAATTACCCTGCAGAATACTTAAATGAATTGATTCCAAGGAGTTGTTGGCAAATTTGGATGGATTGAGAGAGAGAGAGTTGTCAGAGAAAAAGCAAGATGATGGTACACATGCATATGGACTTATATGCAGAGCAGTTAACAGTAAACCAAAGCAGAGATCTGAATCACGATGATGATGATCATAATGATAAAGAATAGTACAAAATGAAAAAGGAAGTCCATGTTGTGATGTATCTGACTTATATGCCTTTTGGAAACTCATCAATCTCCGAGTCTTTTTTTGGGCGGTCTTGTGTTTTAGTTAGAGTACTGATAGAATGTCAGTGAGGTACTAAATGGGAAAACGTGCTCACCAGACTCCATGCAAAACTTCTCTCTCTCTCTTTCTCTCTCTCTCTCTCTCACGGGATGGTCCAGTTTAACTTGTAGTTGGCATTTGATGACTATTTTTCAAGCGCTGCATGAACAATTTGGTAGGTGTAAAAGATGGGGGTTCTTTTGGAACTTGCAGTACAACAAAAACGAAGTACTTTTCCTCAGCACTTCCCAAGAGACACAAGGAGGTTAAACTATAGCACTCTTGGACCGATTAAGACTGAAGGATGAAGAAATTCACTCCCTAGTCCTCTTCAACTCAAAGTCTTGGAATTGCATGGCTTTGAGAAGAAAAGAAAAGAAAAACCACAAAACAAAGACAGTGGATGCCCACAAACATGGTTCACCACTTTCGAACAATGCAAAAGAATCATGGAAACTAACGATGATGAGACCTCAATTTTGCATCTTCCATAGTAAAGATCGACGAAACAATTTAACTTCTTCAACAAGAAGGGATCTGTTTTGTGACCACCGAAACAAGGTATATATGATATTGAATTAAGCAACCTTCACAAAGCGTAGAATACTATGCGACCAAACTAAGCCCATCTCTTTTCTGAATTCTGCAATTGCTTTCCTTGTTGATTTTGTTACACCATGTAAAATCCAATACACTTTACGTACAGGGTCAAGTAATCACGTTCAAAGTGAAGAAGCTTCAACCTTTCCAGATCAAAGCGAGAAAGAAGGTGAGGAAGAAGACCCAAATAGAAATGCATAAACACAAGAACGACAAACACTCAAACACTTCAGCTCTGCAAATTTACCTTAGGCCGGTCGCCAAGCCGAAGCTCAAGATCTAAGTCTTCTATGGGGCGAGGGCTTATTTCACATACCTCAGCTGGTTGGACATGATGCCTGACCACTGCGCTAGGTTTTAGAAAGAATGGCAAATTTGAAGCATCAGTTCTCTTTCTCTTGCGACTAATCGCCTCTTCATCACAACTGGAAAGAGTTGGTCGACTCTGGATGAATAAGTTTAAGCTCACCGACATATCTGTCTTCACAAGATCTTTAGCCCTTTCTCCTTCTCTATCTAACGTGCTGGAGTTCTCTCCGATCAGATCAGCATCAACATTACGGCAACATTTCTCACCGAGCAAATTTGATCTAGATGGCAAGCAGGACATCGTGGTCTGAGCACGGCTTTCACTTGTAAGGGTAGAGTAATAAGGGTTAATGACCGTGGAGCGATCATTGTAAACACCTTCAATCAGCGGAGAGGAAACCCTAGAAGGTGATGCCGAGGTAGGAGAAATGAAAGCACCTGGTCGAGAATTAGGGTTAGGGTTATAAAACAAGGTGCAAAGCTGAGGACGAGAAGGGAAACCCAAGTGTGGCATTGACCCTCGAATGTGATTAGGGTGATTTTGATGCTCAGGATGAAGAATTTCACTCTGGGGAATTGGAGATTGCTTCAATCTCGCCCTATCTCTCCTGTGGACATTCATGTGACCACCAAGAGCTTGAGCTGACCTGAATTCCCTCCTACAGAAGCTGCAAGAATAAGATCGCGGAGGCCATATGCACCCTCCAAGCGACCCAGCTGCGTCCTCAGCAAACGCTTGCTCCTCCCACGAGTCATCATATGAGGGGTTATTCGGCACTTTGAAGGGAGAAGTCAGCGTTCTCTTTGGCCACATCAAGAACTGATGAGCATGCTCCATTTTTGCAACTCCAAAATATCTATCTTCCCCCAGCTCCAGAGGGATTAAGGGATCTGAAGTTTTAGGAGAAGATCATATGATAAGTCTTTATATCGTCTAGAGAAGAAACTGAAAGAGAGCTAACCATAGAATCTGAGACAAAAGGGAAGCTTTTGCTTAACAGGGTTGATTTGGGAAGGTGAAGTGGTGGGTACTCTACCTTCCTGTCTCAGTTAAGCTACTCTTTTGTTTTTGAGGGTTTTTTTTTTTTCCATCTCACGCACACACACACACCCACACTTTCCTTGGTAGAGAGAGAGAGAGAGAGAGAGAGAGAGAGAGAGAGAGAGAGAGCCAAAAATGAGTGGGTCCTTGGGGGACTCTCTGAGCAGTATCGGGCTTGCTTGAAGACAAACTTCATATCATGTCTGACTGAAACGTCCTTAAAATGATCCAGTAAAAAGGGGGGTTTTGCTATTATCCTTATTCATTATCAGCAACACTACTTGTGCTCAAAGACAATGTCACCTTGGAGGCACATTACCAGGTTACTTAGAGACCACTGCCCAAGAATATCCATTTTTTGCATGTACATAAGAGTATTTTTATTACCCTTCCTTTATTTTAATCAACTGATTAGACTGAGCACAAAACCTGCAACTGTCTGTCATCCAAAAAACGGAAAGAGATAAGGTCGATGAAGAGGGCAATATTGGGTGGGAAAAACTGAAGGGCAGGGAAAATTTGTATGCATTTCAGAATGGTGACTTTTAGACCAAGGAAACCAAAGTGAGCTTACTGAAATTATGTGAAGAAGTTACGTCCTAGAAGTTGCTAGAGTTCACTCCTCTTCTTCTTCTCTTCACATAACCATCTTATTCAACCTCCATGAAGGGGAAGATTAGAGCTATGTCTCTCCCTCCCTTCCCTTTTTCTTTTTCTTTGGCTAATTAAATCTTTGTTTACCTTTTCTTACTTTCCTCCTGTTTTGTGGAGTTTTTCTCTTTTGATCTTGTCTACATTTAGAAGCTTCTCTCTTCCGTTTTGAGAAGATTTTTATGAGTATGATATTAGGTTTTTGCTTCCCTCAGGTTTCATTTGTGTACGAGCCCAATTTCGAAGAAGATCAAAGGACATTCGTGAAGATTTTGCTCTCATAAGTATCAAATCTATACTTGTTCAATCTTGTTACTTTAAAATGTGATGGTGTTGGGAATGCAGAATCTAGGCACACGACTTAAAGCCATAGCAATATTTAGAGATCTTAATGTGTGCTCATTACTAAAAAAAGATTCGGTGATTAGCTGTCAATTTTGATTTGAAATAATTATAGATCTGCATTTTGAGCATGTGACCCTTAACCTTGTTATGACGATTTATCTCATTATCTGGAGCTTGTTTTATATTGAAGTTGTCTAGCTTGTGTTTTGGTTTGTAGTTGGACTACAATTTTTCTCTCTTGTATTTATATTGAAATGAATGGAATGTTACTTTGACCAAAAAAAGAAAAAAGTAAGAAACTTAAACATTAAACCATGCCTTTATCCAATAATTTATAATTTTGAATTTGATTCAACTCTTCATATTTCACTCGGTATTTCATCTCACATGTAGTTCTTATTTATCTTCTCTTTCTTGAACTCTACAATTAGACTAGGTTTCAATTATAGTCACCGATTTTTTTAGTGGTTTTCGCAAATTGATCATTGAACTCTGACTTCATTAACATAATGCACTGAACATCATCATCATCATCATTATTATTATTTTGCAATTAATGTGCTTTTGATGATAAATGGATCGTTTTTTTGGCACATTGTTGACGTGGAGGTTACGTGATTAATTTTCTTGATGTAAGTGATATCCATGTGGACACCATGTCAGTTGGAGGTCATGCATTAAAATCCGAAATCCAAATCAATTTATACTTTGGTCAAACCTCACCCTATGCATCTGTTAGAGCAGTTAATATCATATCACACGTTGATTATGAAAAATTAGAGCATAAAGCATTCGTGTAAAGAAAGTTTTACATGAGGGCGTCATCCACCGGTGATATCTTTGCTTAATTTTTTGGATTTGGTTAACACTTATCATACAAACAAATCTATTTCTTAATTCGTTAGTTAGAAAATAAGAAATATAGTCGTTTTCCTTTTAGGAATCATGGAGAAATTATGCAGAGTTTAGTTAAAAATCACAACAACACACACAGAGTAAAATTTTCTCTTTCGATAAGTCACATAGTAAAATTTTCCAAGATCACTACCAATTGTTCCTTCTACTCATGTATAATTTTTTTTATGTTGCTGTCAACTTTTCTAAAAGCATAGAATAATAGATGAAATTGTGAATTTTTATGTCCGCCGTTCTATGTTCACTACCTTTATAATTCACATTGCCCTGTGATTTTGCTTAGGAAATATCCTCTAATATCCTCTCCAATTGCTGATAAAAATCTCTTGCCAATGTTTAGGAAATAGCTATATTTTTATCCATCCCAAGTTGGAGGTTTGATGGGTAGATTACAAATTATCGATATCACCAACATTTAGTTAAGTTTGCATATGAGTAATGTATGTACGTGTAATTTACTAATAATTCATTCCATTAGGGATGAAGGAAAGCATGACCATTGGGAAATACACTTGCGAGTCTGGTTCTTGACACTTCTAGATCTTGGAACATCTTGTGGTTGAAGCTGATGAAGGACTTGCTACATTTTGATTGGATGCAAGAAGTGCTTTTTAGCTCTACTACTTAATGAAAATTAAGAACACAATCAGCGATATTCAAATAAATTCGAAAACATCTTGATTTTCCTGACCTTCATGAACAAGGATGAGATGAATTTACATTGATAATATGACTAATTATTTCATAGACTAATAACTCTTTTCTGAAATTCAAATCCCCTGTTACGTAGCAATTCCAGACAAAACTCTTGTATGTCATTTATCAAATATCAGATTGCAAGTACTAAAGTTATAGGGAACCATTACAATGCCAATGCACATCTAGAATGAAATCATATTCACAAGTACCTTGATGGGGATCAAATGTGTAACATATTGTTGGTTTGAAACTGCACTAGAACCAATTGACTCTCAGACGATTGGGAGAACAAACACCAAAAGGCTGTCTCCTGGTTCTAGCTCGATCACATTCGCAGAACAAGTTCTTCAAATATGGTTCGAGCTGATTGGTATGTGTAAGGCACACCAGCCGCAGAGAGCAAAGGGAAAGTAAACTCGATGGAAATCCATCTTAATGACAAGGGAAGTTCGAAAACCAAAGCGTGAGAATTGCAGATTTTATGGAAATTAAAGGAAATTTAGGTGCTATGCTTAAGTTAAAGGGTAATTAAAAATTTGATTGCATGAAATAGAAACCAGATTACGGAATAGAAACTGGAATTCAAGTTATACGCAAGCGTCGGTCAAACAGCAATGTTGACATGAACGAAACAGCCATACTCACAAGACATAGTGCAAAAGCCAACCTAACACGAAAGCTAAACCTGAAATGGAAAGGCATTGCAAAAGCACAGATGAAAGATCAAGCGGAATTTAGCATGGTATAGATTGTCTTCCTCTTCTTATGATTCTTCTATTTACAAGTCATGCATCCCCGCGATAGCCACCCTCGGAATCTGAAAAAGAAAACAGAGAACAAACGGATTGTTCCTTGATCCACCGCCGATCAATTTTATGTCTTCATCAACTTTCTGAACAAGATCATGCTACCTTTTTCTTTGCTTTCCCAATCTGAAAGTTACATCTTTCATTTTAGAGCACCCCGTGCAAATTGCCCTTCACGTGCATAAACATTCGAATTCGAATAACTGTTCCCACCCTTTGATGGAACTCGACCCGATCTGTGCTGCTATTTTACCACTAACAATTCTGTAAATTGTATATATCTGGTATTTCATAGAGAAAGGTCTCACTTTGATGAACAACACCATATGGTATGACTAGTTCACAAGGTCCATAAACTTGGATATTGGAATAGCAAGAATGCCGTTAAGTCTTCGATCATCTTCGAACTTGCGTGTTCAATTATAAGATGATTACAATATTTCTCCATGTAGTGGCTAAGAAACAATTCTGATTAATGTTTCTATGCACGTACAATCAAATATATTTTTCAGTCACTTTCTTATCTTTTCAGTAATTGATACACACTGAAATAAACAGACCTCATTTAATAATGGGCTTAATTTTCTGGTAGTATATATTGATTTCTCCAAGGTATCACCAAAAGGATGCAACACGAATGTAGGAAAGGATGGGAGAAAGACTTTGACCCATTCTTTAAAACAGTCAACGCCATTTATAAGAAGTTGGAAATTTGAAAATATTTGGACATTAGTTCTTGTACCGTTATATATGTACAATACTTATAAATGTATAGAGTTTCCACTAATCAAGAAGAACGGCTAACATCCTAAACTACTAGAAAAAGAACTTGTGTACCGTATGTTCTACATCTATGTAATTAATCAATTTCAACCACCATCATATTTTAGGAAAAATTGTCCAAAAAATCTCGAACTTATTGCACTTTTGTCAATTCAATTCTAAATTTTTAAGCTTGCCAATTGAATCCTAATTTTTTTTTGCATCTTTTGTCAATTGAGTCCATTGAGTCAATTTTGGATGAAATTTGCCAACATGGATGCCAATCGTCCAATCTGGCATGATTGGTGCTAACGTGGATAATTTTTAATATATTTATTTATTTTATTCTTCTTCTCCTTTTTTTTTTTTTTTTTTTTCTCATTTCCTTTTTTTTTTTTTTTTTTTTCAACTGAGGTCTGTGATGGTTGCCAGGCTCACACCAACCACTTGGCAAGGCCATCGTAACTGCGAGTGGGGCCAGCCTCACCATGGTCTCTGTGACCGAGGGTGAATGTAGCCTCGCCACAACAGCAATGGCCTTTTGGGGGAGGGTTGCAAGTGAGGCTGCCTCGCCTACAACGGCAGCTACAATGGTCTTGTCTAGATCTAGGGGAGGCTAGGTGAGGGCCGAGTGACCCTTGCCAACCACAATTGGGGAAAAAAAAAGTAGAGAAGGAAAATAGAAAAAAAATATCATTAAAAATTGTCTACGTCAACGCTAATTGTGCCATGTAAAACGAGCAACGCCTACCTCAGCAATTCCAACCAAAATTGACTAGATTGACTCAATTGACAAAATTACAATTAATTTATGACTTTTTGAACAATTTTCTCCATATTTGACGTGACACGTTGTGGAAAATTCACAAAGTATTTTATCTATATTAGTAGTTTTCTTGAGAACTAGTATGTTGAGTACGTTGTGTATAATCACCAAAATTCAAGGATCTCAACCTCAAGGAACATGTCAAATTTTTGGTAATCGACCCATAAGTTGTGACCAGAATTGTCTGGTGAGCGACAATACTTAAGGATAATTTCGAGCTTACTAGGGTTTTACAAGTATTTAATTAGAAAGTTTAGAATGGGAAGGTGACCTTGACACTTGTTTAGAAAGTTAATCGAGAATTATTTTCCCTAAATATCATCTATCGGGTGTTCACTGGCCGACGTATTCATGTTACTAACCATTTTCATCGCGTCATATTTCCTACGGAAGAACGTGTACATAAACCCATCTTGTACACTCAAACTTATCATCTTGTTCTTAACTGGGAAGGAGAATCTTGAAAAAGGTATATTAGGCTACTCGTGAGAGTAGCTCAATCTTGACCTTTAGGTCCCGACCGTCTGCATATGTTTGGACCCTTCTTCTTCGAGTCTTTGGCCCTCCTAGACGTGCGTATGCAAGTGGTCAATGAAAGCGAAGCTTCTTTTTTTCCTTTTCTTTTTCTTTAATGTATAGAAAATGGACAACCTTGTGGTACCATATATTATTATGATCAAGCGGCAAGGAATGAAACCAAGTCCGTATCTTTCGTCAAAAGCAATGGTTTTGGTTCGTTTGACCGCCATGACCAAGCCCTAAAGCAAGGGTTGGCCTCTGCTTCCATTGCCACGGGAATTGCAAATTTAGTCTAGAATATAAAGCCCTCCAATTATTATCAATCATGTCATCTGTCATTGATTATTGTATTGAACAAATCCAATAATGGACAAGCACTTAAGTTGTCATTCAACTTTCTTTTTTGTATATCTTGATTCTTGAAGGTCGATGAGCGATGGAGTAAAATTAGGACAAGCAAGTTCTTTAGTTCTACATTTTCGTGAATGCAAAGTTTTATAATTGTCGTGTGGACAGAATGTCCGTCAAAATTGTCCGTGTAGGCAGACTCGTTCTCTTTAACTTGCTTGACCACTATGTTCAGTTCAGTTGGATCAGTTTGTGTGGAGCTTAGTCCAGCTCCCTAATCAAAATTTAAATGGTAAAAAGGAGCCAAATATAAAAGCTAGAGTCACAACGAATGCCCATTACAACTTTCATTTAAAATAATAAACTTCTAGATGATGACGTCTTCTTTACTGCTTTGTTTGGGAACAAGGAGAGGAGGAAAGATGAGTAAATATTTTCAAACTTTCCATCCTTTCTTTTCCCCATAAAAGTTTATAAATTCACCAATTTTTTTCACACCTCATTTTGTTCACCCTCCACTCTTTCCCTTACAAAGCGTACGTTCTAGATCGGGAGTGAGCAGCATCTGGTTCAACCCAGGCAACGGACCCAAACGGCCTAGACTGACTGGATCGAGACGGGTTTTGGGGACAACCAGTTTGGTTGTCGGTTTGTCAAACCTTTGATTGGTTCAGTTTCTAGTTCCAAGGCTAGAACCAACATGTTTTAAATTGGTTTTGAAGCTTTTTTTTTTTAAGGGAAAAAAAACTTCTGCACTCATTGAGAAATCGAGCGATGGTCTTCAGCATAAAGAAGAAACAACATAACTACTTGAACAATATATGTTTGTGTAGTGAAATAGTGCACTTTATATTTTACTATAAGAATTTGGCTTTTCATACAAATCGTAAAATGGGCTGGTTCAAGAAACCGTGGTTCCAGAATTGATCAATTCCGTTTTTGGTTTCACTGCACATGAACCTTTTCTTGTTGATAAATTCAAATAATGTTGGTAAGTGCAAAAAAAATTGATGGTAAAAAGAATGATTTTTTTTCCCAAGTGACTTGTTGGTATTTTTACAAAATTACCAAGTTTTTAATAATTTTCTAATTACAAATTATTGTACAAACTTACCAACTTTATTTGCATACTTAGCTTCGAACTTGTTAATTTTCGTATACAATTATCAATCTAATTAAATTGATGAGAATTACCTACTTTCAATTTTTTATTATTATTATTATTATTATTTTTTGTTTTAATTCAGCACTCTTTGGCCCACACAACAATGACCATCGCCACGGCTTGCCCGGACACAATCTCACTCTCTCTGTTATTTTTTTTTTTTTAAAAATTTCTACATTATTGATAGTGCATACTTGGCACCATATATAAGACGAATCAGAGTCACATGTCCAAATAAAAATGTGACGCGTTCTCATATTCCAACACAGCATTCTGGCAGCCAACTCAGGACTCCAACAATCACAGTTCATTTTTTGTTTTCTTAACAACATTCTTTTTGACAACTTATTGACTCTTTCATTTATCTAACAATGCGGAAAAGTCCCTTTTTTTTTAACGGAATAATAGAACCATCCTACAAGAAGCATTTCCTAACCTACAAACGTGATGTGAACACTATGCATGTAGCAGAAAAGGGTTTGCTTAGGTTTACCTAATCAATCCTAATTGGAATGAGTAATCTATGGTTCTTTGACTTCTCCTAGCTAGGGGTGCAATTCAGCCGAGTTAAGCATATATAGAGCAAAATTTGAGCTAGATTTGATGTCACGCCCCGATCCTCCAAGCACGTGCCCATCCCTCATTGGTCGATTAATAACGACGTCTTAGGATGCGTCACCGATCCATTCAATTTAATATGCGTATGCGGAAGCATATAAATAAATCTCCAGACAATAATACAATGGGATAGGAAAGTAGGGCTATCTTTTTCGAACCTGAAAATGCCAACCGCACTTATATACATCACAACCAACATGTATATATTACAATACTCAAGTCAGGTCCTACACTAGTCAGTTAGAAAACAAAGTTTGCAAACGGGGGTGGAGGTTTCAAAACCACTATGGATCCTCATCCTCTTCAAACTCCTCTTGCACCACATCCTCGTCCTCTTCGATCTCTCCTACCTCCATACTCTAGCTAGAGTCTGTTGCTAAGTACACCGGAGAATCTAGATCATCAAGTTTAGGATCTTTAGCGTCCACCACCAATCCGTCCTTAGGGTCTGCTGTACGCTTTCCAAAAGCAACCTCCAAAATCTGTAAAGGTACCTCATCTTCCGGTACATGGCCCACCCTTTGGCCTTATGATAATGGTGATTCCATGACCGGTATCGATGGGGCACCTTGTGGGGTAATCTCGCATCAACTCAGACAATGGATTTCACCAACACATACTCGAGGCCCTCAGGGTGTCCATGTATCGGAATGTGGTAACTCATTTCAGTGAACTTCTTAGGTTGCCCAAAATGTTCCAGTGGGGTTGCCATCTATGAGCCTGAAATGTTATCCCACAACGGGGTGAGACGACGTCTTAGCGAGTTCTACCCCCTAAGACCCAATTAGAAAGAAAATATGCCATAAGGGTTGCCTAAGCACAATCAGGCGTCAGAGGACTTACCTTGGCTTTAGTTTCTTCCTACAAGTCAGTTCAATTAATAAATATTGACCATCATAACACCCAATCAAATCAGATTGAACCATCAATCAATTGACTCAGTCGATTACATGTAATCAGGACCATCTCATGGTCGGCCCATTCAATACTATATATAAGTCCACCCATAATAGGACTACTCAATCTAAGTTAATAAATAGATAGTATAGCTCTCGCTAAGCTGATAAATAGTGTATTGCTTTCGCTAAGCTGACATATCAAACCCTTGAGTTGATATAGCACACTAATAATGCTCTCTCTAAGCTGATCATATTGCTCTCGCTAAGATGATAATATCGCTCTCGCTAAGTTGATTATATTGCTCTCGCTTAGCTGATTAGGTATACTGCTATTGCCAAGCTAACATATTAGAGCTCGTAGGATGATACAATATATCGGTATACTGCTCTTAATCTAAGTTGACATATCACCCGCATGCTGATATAGTATACCATCCCAAACCATACAATCAATTCACCCTTTTTATCATGCTCGATAAAAATACACGTGCGTGGGTACACGGCTGGCCTTAACTAAAATACAAGATTTTCATTTTTGAACCTCCCATAATTTTTAGTAGTCCCAAAATAGATTTTTGGCGCTGTAGACCGACGCCCACTAAATTTTCAATTAATTACCAAAATTGTCCATTTTTAGAATTAAATACCAACAAACATCAATCACACTCAATTTGCACAATCATGTACTCAATTAAATAAACAAAGAGCACCACTAAAATTAGCACGAAATTTCGGTCACCAACTATCCCGATCTAATTTTTGGAGAATAAATAATTAATTAAATAATTACGAAAATTATTAAATAAATGCAATAAATAGCATAAATGCAAACTTAGGCTTGATTAAGCCTAATTAGAAGCCGAGATGAGCCGGAAAATTTTCGAACCACTCTAGTTAAATACTAGAGCTTGTCTAGGCTCTAATTGCACTAAACTATCCACATAACATGCATTGACAATTAATTAAATTACTAATCTAATCTAACTAACCACCTAATCCAAGCTTAGCCTAAACTAAACAACCCATAAGCATAATTAACTTACAAAGCGAGGATTAGTGAGTTAAACTCACTTGCTTAACGAACCACCCGATTCGAGACGACGGGAATGCTGCGGGGAACAATCTTCTCCAAAGCAGACCTAGCTTTCGGGGCGGGAACAACCTCAAAATGGGCCCAAGGTGCTGCTGGAAACCCACTAACTTTGCTTCTATTTTGGGCTGCAAAAGAGGGAAACAAAGGCTGGTTAGGGCAAGCAAGGGTGGCGAAGGTGGCACGGCACTTGGTAGGGCTGGACGGCGATTCTAGGGACTCCTACGGCCACTCACGGTGGCTAGACAACCTCCAGGATGGCAAGACAGCTTGCTGGAGCGGCGTGAGGGTGAAACGGGGCGGAGGCACGCATAGTGAGGCGCAATGGCGTGCGTGGGCGACGGGAGTGGCGAATGGCGAAGGGTGGCGGCGTGTGATGGGGACGGCTACTCAGCTGGCTTCCTCGGTGGCTGCTGGTGTTCGAACAACAAAAACCAGAGGGAGGAGGGGCTGTGGACGGTAGCTTGAGGGAGAAAGGGAAGAGATAAGGGGGACAAGGGGGCCACCAAGCTTTAATCTTATCCAAATGGTTCCCTTGACCAATTCCCATCCATAACTGGCTTCCATGGACCACAATCAGCCACCAAGGCTCAATTTACAACCTTTGAAATGGCCCAAAAGCCCTAGGCAATGGGGAGTTACGAATTTGGAAGATTTCCTCTCAATTGGACACTCAATCCTCTTTAATTCAATCCAATTTGGCCTTCAGAAAATTCAATCAACACGTCATTGATCAAATTGGTATTTTTCCTCACCAATTGATCCCACATGCGTCCCAATTGCGCAATAAAAAACGGTCCCTAACTTTTTCTGGACAAAAACGGCCATGTGACGACTTTTTCCCAAAAAGTCTCGGTTTGCAGAAAAATCTTCGGAGGCTGAGTTGACGTTTTTAAAATGACATGTGACATGACAGAATTATCAATTTCTGAAATCAGATTCAAATTCGCGGTTAATTTCAATTCGGCGCGATCTTAGCGTGATCTAGGCTACCGGGTAGCTTTCAGAACTTTTTAGTGCAAATGATCCGTGGTTGATTTTCTTCGAGCTACAATGAACCTTTTCGACACATTAGTGACTCTCGATTGTTGTGAAAATTTCGAGGATTCAAATACAGACACAATATACCAAAACGATAGAAAAATCAATCTAGTGCCGATCAATGAGAATTTTGCAATTTAGTGGGATCACCCACGTTTAACCACACATCTTGATCGAACCGACCTATGTTTGATCTCTAATCGATTTTTAACTGTGTCGTAATGATCTCGCAGATGAGCACAGTCGAGCAGCCGATTCTTGATCGAATCCTCAAGTCTATTTGCCTTAGAATCCTTTAATAACTTCCATAGATAGTCTAATTATCTCAAGAATGATTAGCTATAAGAATAGCACAATAAGCGCATCGATGAAATGCCCGATTTATTCAATTGAAAGTAAAATCGAAAATCTAGGATGTCACACTTGATTCATATACCATATGCTAAAAACTTACCTCGAATACAATTGAGTATTAAATTTTCTACATAAGCTTGAATTAAACAATTTTCTGAGATACTGGGCTAGTCTTTATAAGGTTCGACTATAATCAAATTACAAATGAACTTGAACTCAAGCTCAAGTTTAATAAACTTGTATAATTTTCCCTAATTTTGTTTATATGTTGGTGTAATATGAAATTAGAAATTTGTGTCTATTTTTTTAACTGTTAATTTTTTTAAAACATATTAAAGGCTCAAGTAGAATCATCAACCTATTGAGCTAAGTATTGATGAGTTTGAGTTCAACTTGACATGACAATTGAGTAGCTCAAGCTTGAATGTGATTGATAATTAGGTAAGTAGATCTCAATAGGGGTGATCGGGTCCAGGGTGGGTAGGGTCTAGACCTGGATCTTGTACCCGACCCTGTTATAACCAGTTCCCCTTTTCTAGACCTTATACCCGACCCTGTTTGTATTGAACCCTGTACCCGACCCACCCTGTTTTTCCGATCTAGTTCCAAGGTCAACCATATTTCCATTGAAACCTGTTTTGCAATTTTCCGATATCCTATACAACTTCAAATTTTATATTAATAAGCGAGAAAATAACGTAATCCTCATCATTTATATTGAAACATTAAGCACTGGTAATAAATTAATAGATGCAATTTTTGACTAAACGAAAATTAAGGATCCATAGGGCTAATTATAATAAATAAAATCATAAGGCAAAGAATTAGCAACAAACATGGGTTTAATATTAGTCTTATTCCCACAACTACTACATGAAGTTACTCATTTATGCAAGCATAGCTCCTTCTACAAAAGAGAAATTAGGCGAGCCAATCCATGTAATACACAAGAATTTGGCGGCGACAAACACCATCCGTTCGTTAGATGCTGTGAGAGGGAGTTGGTGAGGGAGGGAAGCAAGTGAGGAAGATGAATAACAAAGGAGGAGTGTTGTGCGTGTTTGAGAGAGCCAAGAGGAAAAACATCGTGTGATCGCGGGAGTAAGAATAGAAATCAGGAGAAAAAAAAAGGTTTTGGACCTCTACTTACAAAACCGGTCCGGGAACTGGTTCCAAAACCGGTCTAGGAACCGGTTTCTGGGTGGGTAATCACTTGGAACCTGTTCCCGGACCGGTTTAAACTAGTTCCGAATTTTGGGAACTGGTTCCTGGACTGGTTTCAATAGGAACCAGTTCCCAATCCTGTTTTCCAGGTGGGTTGGTCCGGGAACCGGGTATACCCGGTCCGGTTGCACACCCCTAGATCTCAAGTGGTCATTGAACCACCCATACATGATTAAGTTTTAGTCTTTAATCTTTTCGTCTCATTTCATAATTAAAGTTGATTTAGTTCCTTCAAAATTGAAGAACCATACAGTAAGATGTGAATTTAAGATGATTGATGTCTAGGTTTGGCTCATACATGGCCTTAATGTAATTTATCTCATTTTGATTGATGCTCTATATTCGTATATATCTTTACATTTTTGCTATCAATCAATTAATTTAGTTGGTGATACTTGTTATTATCGTCAATAATAAATTTCGCTAATTATTTAAAGTGAATTGTGCTGAAATCTCGTCCCCTTCCCCTGCTGGATTTATGGCTTTCTTTGCTGGCTACAATGAGAGACTTGCCAAACTTGCACTTTCATCTCATAAATCATAATGTGTTATTACGACCAAAATCGAGCCCTTCATTAAAGATATGGGATTCCTTATACCACACTTAACAAGGTTGTTATTGTCAGATACCCTTCGACTTATACTTAATAATATGAACTCCAGCACTATTCGCGTGTCGTATTTTTAGATTAAAGGTGACGAAATGATTTAAAAATTATTTTCTTAAAAATGATCGCTTGAAATATATTTATTTATTTTATATGAATTAATTATTTTAAGTGATACAATCCATCATTTTAATAAAAATATTTTTAAATCATTCATTTTTTTTTATAAAGAAAACAGAGTTTTAGTTTGATTGACTACATGCTTCGGTAATGGAGTACGTATAGGCATTTTTTTTTTCATGCCTCGAGTGAAGTATTAATCAAACCGTTTTCTCCGCTTCCTTTTGCTTTTTTCGACTTCAACTATCCCGAAGGCTAAGATATCGGGCTGTAATCGAATTGAAAAATCACCATTACCCTCCTCAATTACGTCACTAAGTTACTTTTCATATTAGATTTGAGGGTATAGTAGTAATTTAAGGGTGGATGCCAAGATGTAAAAGTTGGATAGATATACAAAATCTGCTGCAAATGTTTAGATGTTCAAAATATATTTTAGGCGTGTCCGGTAATTTGTAATGCCGGCTCATGAACCTAATTATGTAAGTGCTTAATTTTTATGATTATTATTAGGCCCACTGTCAGTATAATTTTTTTTTGAAACATTCATTATTGGACGGATAATATGTGTATTTAGAGATAGTTGTATTACTGAATTCATCCGTATGTCACCCATTCAATAATGGATGTGTAAAAAAGCCTTTCTACTGGCATCAGACCTAATTTCTATAGTCACGTTACTGTAGATTGTCACTTGAGTTTTCCTTGATAAAAAAATTTGAAAAAAGAATTATAAATCCTGTCACAGTTGTTTATAAAAAAAAATAAATTATGTGACAGTAGTGTAATAATGTTGTCCAATTTTGTTGACCAGGCTAACAAAAAGTTGTCCCCAATTAATACATGCGTTTCCAAAAGATGCTTTTGAGAGAATCGAAAGGAGAAAAACGACAGCGCAGTGGCAGCTCAAATGAGGCAGCCTGTGTCCATGACTGCAGACGAAGCGGAACGACTCTCTATGTGTATTTTTCTGTGTGGCACTGGCACACTTACTATTTGTTCGGCTTTACCGTTGGCTTCATGTGAAGCGACGAAAGTAAGAAGTTTCTAATATTAATATTACTGCTATTGCTGCTTACTGTTAATATTATCATTGCTATAATTAGTATTATTATATCGACTGTGATGTCTGATTCGAAGGAAGAAGTTTGTGAAATTCTAAAAAGAGTTAAAGAGAAATTATTCATTCAATCATAAACTTTTTAATTATGCAAACTTAATCATAAAATTTTTTGCAAAATTCCAATATAATTATTCCACTTAATTTCCACCAAAACTCATCTACATGGTGGTCCAATTATTAACGACTGTCCAACATGGCACTACCATGTTGGCAATTTCCTGCTAAGATTAGCCGAAATGACTAAATTAGAATTGTCTCAAATGTTTATAATTAAATTAAAAAAATTAAAAGTTTACATTAGAATTTTGACATAGATTTATGACTAATTGGGTAATTTTTCCTCAATAAATATGTAAACATTTCTGATGTGTTAGACAAGTTGAAGATTGTTGTACGACTAGCTTACATAGTATTTTGGACTCAACAATCATGTAGAAAGACTAAATGGTTCCTCGATTTTCCTCAGCAGCGCTTAATATTTCGAGCACAATTACTCTACAAGAAAATGACAATTGAAATTCTGATAGCAGAGAGATGAACTTAACCATCAAGGAAGTTTGGATTAAATGGCTGGATATGGATTAATCTCTCTGAATTGATATTTCACCACTTCACAATCTTATGTGTTTTTAAGTAGCCGAGGGGATGGGGCAATATCTAGCAACCTAATCATAGGCAAAGAGAAGAGAAATGAAGAGAGGGAAATTTATTTTTATTTTATTATATTAGGTGATGGATAGATGATGAGTACCAATAAATGCATGAAGCAATGACAAGCTATAAATCCCACATAAAAAATAAATATTGTATAGTCCAAATATCATGTAGATCGAACTCATTTCAATAATTAATCATGCGGGTTTACTATGGGATCCACATAATTAGTAGTTAAATGATGTTAGGTTGAGGCACCTGTAAACCATGCAATAATTTTTCGACGAGTGAGGCATCCACTTTCTGGCCATGGTTATCTATGGATGTCATTATGTACATTACGTTCTATATAAAGTGATGACGTCATAAATGTGTTGCATTGATGTGAATCTATGCAACAACACTATAAGTTCACACTTAAAATGTCATTAGGTTTGTACATTTAGATCACAACTATCTTATATGGTCAGAAGATCACAACTATTTACGAGCTCAAATTTATGAGCTAAAGTATCATTTAGTAATTTTAGCTTCATTTCTATAATTAGACTTGCCTGAAGGGTCATTCATTTTTCATCTACTGCTGAAAGCGTTTTTAAAGAATCAAGATTATAGAGAAAACTGAGTGACCAACCAAAAAAGTTTAATCAGGGAGACCGTATGCCCCTAAGGTACGTTATGACTACGCATTTAAGCGATGCGAGATTATTGTTGACTCCTCCCTCCAATGTAAACTAATCCCCAGCTCAGTTATTTATGAGATGAGCAAGATTCTTATTTCGATGAGCCAGTTGTTGATAACACACCACGAGCAATGAGTTTGAGAGGAGAGTACTAGGATTCAAGTTCTTAACTTGCATTCTAATACCATGTTAGAATGTTAAAATTTTAAGTCATTAGGTGGAAGGAATTATACTATAAATAGATATTTAGATGATGTGGAATAAAATTTTAAAGAAATCAACAAATCAATTTTTTTTTTGTTGGGGGTGGGGGGGGGAGGGGTGCGAAATTCTAAAGATGAAAATTCTACATCACATCAAATTTGAGGAACGACCAGTAAATATAATAAAGTACACTTGCAAGACGGATATGCCTTGTTAAGATAAATCCATATTCTACCAGACTAAAAAAGCGTCAACCAGGCAGGACTTGACAAATGGGCTCAATTATAAAAAGACTTCTCACGATTGAATAATTTTTTAAGGACGGATGTGGATTCATGTTTAATGAATTTCTAGTGAACTTGTCTTCATTCTGGAATTCCCTTTCAAATAAGATGAAAGTGGGAATCAACAAAGGTCCACCATGGAATTAATTATCTCTTTTGAGATTGATTTTTAGGGAAAATTACACATAAAATCCCAAATCTTATATGTACAACGAAATCAAGTCCTAAACCTTTCTTGAAAACTACAATCAAGTCCTTTCGATGAATGATATCTAAGATGACCTATGTGTCACTTAAAAAGTGCTTATATTGAATCCTTAAATTGGACTTTTCAAGATAATTTCAGCATTTAATTTCCAAAAATGTTGAGGATTTAGTTGAACCAATTAAAAGGCTTAGGAATCAATTGCACTTTTTGGTAAAAGTCTAGAACTAGATCAAACCAACTAAATGTTTATGACTATATTGCATTTCATACATAGGATTGGTAACTTGTGGTGCAATTTTCTCATGAATTTTAGGCGTTTTCAGAGCACCACAGGATTATTACCCCCATAGTGTTATAAACTTCTTTACTATTTTCCTCAAGATAAGCCCGACTCAAGATGATTGATTAAATGGACGAACACCATATAATACTCTTCGAGCAATTAAAAATCTCTTGCACGGAATAAGATAAAGATATTTAGTAGACTTCATATGAACATAAAAAATTTGTAGTGGAGGTGGAGAGGAACAGGGAATATTGGTTGTGACATGACACTCGATGACTAAGCAAGGTTTTGCAATAAAAAATAGACAAGGCTAAGAACAGTTCTTATGCGTGTCGTATCGAACTACTACTGATAGTGTAATAGTATTGTAATGTATAACATAACTGTCTCTATTACATCAACTTCTGAGGACCATCGTTGTTCACACCCTTTTCTTTTTAATTAACAAATGGACCTTTCCTTCTCCGGCTGCATTAAACAATGTGAGGATAATTGCTGAGTACTTTTCCTTTGAAATTTTTTATTTAAGGGACTGAATTTTTTTTTTAATATATGAAATGTGTCGGTAAGGTCACTCTCGTCCCAAGCACATAGATTTTTATATAAACACATAGATGATAAAGACAAATGTAGGTTCAACTAGTCTCTATTAATCAAATATTTTTGGTACATAGTGTCTATTAATCAATGGGACCATGTATAAATCATCGTCGGAGAGTAATTTGACTTCAAACATATAATGGACCTCCGTTGCATTCTCCCAGGCCTACAAGGTTACGAAGGAGCCATAGTTTTAGGTTGTTTATGCTAGCAAAAGGGCACCGGTATTGCGTGTACGCGAAAATTTGAATTGACATTTAAAAGATTTTACAAAATCGCACTCTTATGAAGTACTTGAATTTTTTAATTAAATGGAAAGAAATTATTGACACAATATACTAAGAAAGTGTTCGCATTATGTGTAAAGGGGGAAAGCATCTCAAGATTTGAGTTTCTTTAGTAAGATTGTTTAGAAGATAGAAAAGATCATACTTTAAAGTTGAAATACGTGAAAGATTAGATAGAATTACTAATCTTTGTCCATTGATACCATTTATAAATTAACTAATCGTAGACATTTTGAAGAGGAAAAACCGGTTTGTGATCCTTAAAAGTAGGACTTTATACGGAAGCATAAATAAGTAGTTTCTTTTAAACTAGAATACTTTATTTTTCTTCGTTTTTTCAACTGATTTCTGACTGCTGCTTTTTTTTTTCCCTGAATAATCAGCTATATACTCAATTTAAGATGGAATTGGAGCCAGAAGGTTTCAATGTTATATCCCAATACTTTGCTTAAATCCATGCATGTATCTTTTCTTTTCAATATGTTACCAGAAAAGTGCACAGCCATAGCGTGTGCTGGAAAATTCATACTAATTTTTTTTTTTTTTTTGCAAAATTATCTCATTACGATATGTTAAAATTATTACTAGAGAATAAATTTATTGACACAATATGAAGAAATTGTACACATGTAGGAATGAGAAAAACATTTGAAGATTGGAACTTTGTTTAGGTTTTAAAGAAGAAAGCAAGATTGTCATATCTCAAAAGTAAGAGCTTCTCAATTGTTTTTATGTTGCATTTACACAGTAGAGGTACTCTTGAGGAAGAAAGCAGGCTTGAAGGTGTGATGTCTTTGTGAAAGTTGTTTTCTTTTCTCATATAATCATGACCTTTCCTCTCAATTATCCATGATAATTAAGCATTATATGTCAAGTACAATGAAATAATATTTTTTCACCATAAACTGACACATAATAACTATTGGAGTACCGTGAATCAGGGCTGATTGCTAGTATACATATAAGAAGAAAAGGGAAAAATAAAAAGAAATAAAAACATCAGAATCCTCATCCTTATTAATAACACCATGAGCGAGTGTCCTTGTTTGTCGGAGAACCATAAAAAATTTAACCCTGAAACATTGAAGGGCATGCTCTTGTCCTTCAAGGAAACCGTTTCTTTCCTAGCGACCATCAACTAGGCCAGAAAAACATGGCTAATGGCCAGCGAATGATACTTGCCTTGATTATGATTCTTGTCGTGGAGGCGAGGGATGTCAGTGGCCAATGGAAACTGGAGGTATGCATTCGTGATTGCATGCCCTTTTGCATGAAAGTCGAAGGTGCTACAGAGGCCGCCTGCAACCATGGTTGCGGGCTCGGGTGCGAACAGTTACGAGGCAGAGGCTCTAATCTCGGCTTGAGTGTCCCCAATTGACGATACGGATGTTTTGGAGAGAGATTGATGATGGGTGGTGATTTTGTACACGATTATATCTATGTTTCATGTTTAAGCCCTTTACAGTTGATCTCTTTTGTCCATCCCTCTCCAGTTTCCTGTAGATGTACCAAACATCTTTTCCTTAATCTTCCACCACTTTGATTTTGAGATATACTGAAAACAGTTGGCAGATTCGATTTGCATGTTTGTTTTGACAAGCGCATTTTATTCATCGACTCGAATGTTAATGTAATTCAAATTTGGTGGCATTATTATAATGATCAAATTATACGCTTTCAGGCTATTCAGGAATAGATTTAAGCGGATTTAGATTTCAAACGAAGAACGTATCAGGAATTTTTGTTGCTACATTCTATTCGGCCAATTCCTGGAGATTGTCTCTCACTTTTCCTCCAGTTGACATGGAGGATGCATCGTTTACCTCTAGAAAAGATTGAGTCAATCGGACGCTAGAAAAATTAAATGTGCAAGCTAAACATTTTAGTGAAATTTTTTGAAAAAACAAAGTAAGTTTCTGGGGAAGAAAAGACCTATAAAGCTGGTTGAATTCACGGAGAAGCTGCGACTTGAATTGAGGCAAATATCCTTTAGACAAGTTAAACCTCTAGACAAAGATGATGGACACTACTCTTGTTGTAGGTTTATAATACATGCAGAAATATTTAGTAATTGAATTAGACATTTTTGTCTCTTTTTCTAGGAGTCTCCTTTGATTGTTTATGTTAGCAATAACTGATGATTTCCTTTTCTAATGATTGCGTCTAACTCCTTAACTTACTAAGTTGCACCAACTTTTGAAGATAATCAAATCTATTCTGGTTCATATAGAGCTACTTGTGCATTGGAATACATCTGCTGATAGCTTCAGTTTTTTCTTTTTCAAATTCTTTTGTAGATAAGTTATTAGGTTTCTCCATTACTCGTAATATTCTGTAGTTGGAAACCAACGTGTTTCATTCAGAGGGTTGCTGGAGTCTTAGGGTCATGTTTGGCGGAAAATTTATTACATTTTTGAGTTTGGACCTCTTGGAAAATGAGTAAAAAAAACTCTCTTCAAAACATTAAAAATCATTTTCCAAAATTCAATTAGATCTTGGTAGTGAAACTTCAGTGCCCAAGTCCTCGGTAGTCAAGCATAGGTCCACATAGACTAGGCCTGGGTCCCTTGAGGTCGGGCCTAGGACCCTAGTGCCCATGTGCAAGTCCCTATCAGTCATGCCTAGATGCTTACCTCTTGCACCCAAGTCACTGTTGCTCAGGCCTAGTCTATAGAGGCGAGGCTTGGGTTCACAAAGCCTAAGCTCGGGTCCCTTAAGGTAGACCCACTTGGCTCTTACACCCAAGTCACTAGCACACAAGCTCGGATCCATTGAGGCTAGGCTTGAGTCCCTAATTCTTGTGCTCGAGTTGCTAGCAACCGAGCCCAAGAAAGCCCATCCTTTTTGCAATTAGGAATTGGATGAGCAATCCTTGGTTGCCAAGGTCTTGCACCTAGGTGCCAAGGACCCTAGCTTAGGCACTAGGGAGTCAGTCCCGCCTGACTGAGGTTGGGTCCCTTGAGACCAGGCCCAAAACCTCAGCATTCATGCCCAAGTCCAAGGTAGCCATGCCCAAATCCTCTGGCGATCAAGTTTCCCTTGGCATCTCCATTGTGAAATTTTAAGAGGCTTCAAATTGTGGTGTCGGGGGCATCTAGATGTCCTCCAGCAAGAGATAAATTGGAACAGTTCCCATCTTTATTATAAAATTTTTTTTGAGAAACACGAACGCTTCGTGGTCTATCTTTTTTTTTTTTTTTGGTAAAGGTATTAAATATATTGAGCTTTGGTCAACTGTACAAAAAATCCGGCTCCAAAAACTTACACTCTAATTGTAACAACAGAAGGAGTGAAAGGGAGCCGAAGAAAAACATCAAGGAACCAACAGTAGACAACAAAGCTAAATCAACACAAAACAAACAAGCCAAGAACAACCAAGAACCTTGACACAATAGATAGTGGTTGGGACAAAGAACGGACGTAACCGCGATCTAGCAGCTCAAGGAGGAGTAGGCATCGAAGCAAAAACCGAGGGGTCAAAACCCCAAGCTCTTTGAAGTTTCTTGTTTCTTAGAGTAATGGGAACATTTTTTAAGGTAAGGGCTTTGTCTTTAACAACCTTGATGAGGTGATTCTTTAAAGCCGCAACCCCAAGTCTTCACCATGAAATATGATACTATTTCTCTTCTTCCAAATCAAATGACACAGTGCACTGAAAGAGAAGCGCGCAAGATAGTGGAAGAAATCCTTACCAAAGAGAAATTTTGTTGTCCATGTGAGATTGTCCGACCAAGAGCTATTTTGCCAAGGAAGGTTGCATCTAGTAGCCCAAAAGTAGACGAGCGTATTCGAGGTATGACACTCAAAAAATAAGTGATCAATAGAGTCCGGAATGGTATTGCAAAAAACACAAACAGTATAATCGATCCTTCCATAAGAAATGAGGAGCGTCTGCGTTGGAAGGCGATTTTTAGTAATCAACCAAAGATTAAATTGAAACCGAGGGGCAATGGCATTATCCCAAATAAGAGAAGCCCAAGGAACACCATCTTTTTGGCTCTGATGGTGTTCCAAGCAGAGGCAACCGAGAAGGAGCCATAAGGATCACAAAGCCAGGTAAAAGTATCACGAGGTAAGGAGATAGCCGGAAGAGAAAGACCCCACCTCTCAAGGATTCCTTTTAACGTAACCCCCGCGGGAGTGAAGAGATCCGCCACAACCGCATATTTGGGAAGATCAATATTCTCCATAAAAGAAAGTGGAACAAAAGAGTTTAACGGTCCACAGGAAAGCCAATGATCATGCCAGAGAGATACTGAGAGACCATTACCAATTTTCCAAGAGAAAGAGGTCCGAAAGGAACTTCTAAGTTGTAGGATTTTTTTCCACGCCCATGAACAAGAAGCGGGTTGAGAAGTAGTCCAGAAATTATGTTTGCGTAAAAAGTTAGTATGAACCCATCGGCACCACAAGGATTCTTTATCGGTGAAAAGGATCCATATGTGTTTGAGCATGGAAGCTCTATTGCAATCCTTTAATTTACGAATTCCCAAACCGCCTTCCTCTTTTGGGAGACAAACATTATCCCACGAAACTTTAGCCCCACCACGACCTAGAGTAGTGCCCTTCCATAAGAATTGTCACAATATCCGCTCTTATTATCCAAAACCGAGGCAAGTAGTGTAAAAATGCTAGTCCAAAAAGCTTGTATAGAGTGTAAAATTGACCTTATGAGCTGTAGTCTTCCGGAAAAAGAGAGAAAGCATTGGGCCCATGATTGAACTTTGGCAGTAATACGATTTATCAACACAACACAGTCTGCTTTCCCCTCTTGAAATCCGAAGGCTTTAAGAATGTTAGTACGCAAGGAATCAAGGCCACCGGATAAGAAAATCTCACTCTTGTTCTTGTTGGGTAGCAAACCACTCTAAGAAGAGAAGATATCCAAACCCCTTTTCAGCATCACCACAGATGCCCAGTCAGCTCGACAAAACAGAAACACATCGTCGGCAAAGAAAAGATGCGACAACCTAACATGTTTACATCTCCAATAGTACTTGAAGTTGTCGTCAGCAGTCCGAGAACTCAAGATCCATGAAAACATCTCCATAACTAGTGTAAATAAATATGGGGACAGAGGGTCCCCTTGACGGAGGCCTCTACCACTCGAGAAAAACCCATGCAGCTCACCATTAATGGAAATGGAGTATTTCGAAGTATGAACGCAGACCATTATCAATCGAATAATCCATTCAGGAAACCGGAAAGCTGAGAGAGCACGCTCCAAGAAGTCCCAATCTACAGTATCGTATGCCTTCTGAAAGTCTACCTTAATAGCACACTTGGGCAGATAAGGGTCTAGATGAAAACCAGCAAATAATTCCTGAGCAAGGAGGATATTATCTCCGATTCTTCTACCTTTAACGAAAGCATTCTGGGACGGATTAATCAAATCACTCAAAACATCCGCAATACGATTGGCCAAGATTTTTGTGATAATCTTATAGGTGGTATTATAACAAGCAATGGGCCTAAAATTAGTAACAGCGCAGGCATTAGGGACTTTAGGAACCAAATCAATGGGCCTAAAATCAATAAATATGGGGACAGAGGGTCCCCTTGACAGAGGCCTCTACCACCCGAGAAAAACCCATGCAGCTCACCGTTAATGGAAATGGAGTATTTCGGAGTACGAATGCAGACCATTATCAATCGAATAATCCATTCAGGAAACCGGAAAGCTGAGGGAGCACGCTCCAAGAAGTCCCAATCTACAGTATCGTATGCCTTCTAAAAGTCTACCTTAATAGCACACTTGGGCAGATAAGGGTCTAGATGAAAACCAGCAAATAATTCCTGAGCGAGGAGGATATTATCTCCGATTCTTCTACCTTTAACGAAAGCATTTTGGGATGGATTAATCAAATCACTCAAAACATCCGCAATACGATTGGCCAAGATTTTTGTGATAATCTTATAGGTGGTATTAAACCAAGCAATGGGCCTAAAATCAGTAACGCTTCGTGGTCTATTGGTATGCGGAAAAACAATAAATCACCAGCTCATGCCGCATTTCAAGTACAATGGATTCATTTGTCGATGTTCCTTTTGTGTGCTCCGACGTATTGGTAAAATGCCATAAGACAAAATAAAGAAAATTGTTTACAATTTGTAAATGTATTTATGTTATGGAAATTTAATTCGATAAAAATTAATTAAAAATTTGGTGATACAGCATGTATAGCCCCTATATCACACAAATAATGCATGTCTCCTTTAGAAGATAAAAGCAATTTTCAAAGGAAGAAAAATAATTCTAGTTCATTTTCAAATTTCAACTGAACACTAAAAATTATGACTATTTCTTAGTAAATGGTTTCTTGAAAATATTCTTCGAAAATGTCAAATATTTTGTAAAACAAGCAGAGCATTATGTCCTTTTATGTATATTCGGCATTCAAAGTCAGGATTAATATCTAATTGTTGGGTGCGCTTCTTGCATATCTATTGTTTGTTTAGATGCTTTTAAGATATCTGATTCTTGACATATCCATCTCTTTCCATATCTTGCAAATCTTGTACTTGCTCTTGCTCTAATGACACATTGTAAACGCCTTATTATGTGCTTAAACATTTCAAAAAATTGACCACCTTTGATCTAACTTAAAATTTAGTTAAAATTTGATCATGGTGTACAATAGGGAAGCACATGTAATCTTTCCAACGACATCCAAGTTATCTTTGTTGGAAACGAGATATGATATCGTTTGCTCTAATTAGTAACATTAATCAACTCTGACAAACGCAGCCATTGGACGGAGTGAACGGGTTATTGCCCAACTTCGTGCTGGGTATCGACTTCGGATAATCCTCCGGCCATCATCTTGAAGATATACAGTCTCAGAAATAAGGAAAGACTTTGAGCGTGAGAGTTCCATCACTCGGTGATGAGGTAGAGACGCGTGTGGATCATCCGTGGACTCTCGCCCGAAGTTGCATTGGTTGGACACTACAGTCAATTGACTTTGCCCTACCTCAAGTGGTGAAAACCGAACAAATTGTAACAAAATTAAATAGGGGGTGAGTTACGTATTACCAAATCTTCTTAAAGTAATTAGTTGTTGTCAATAATGCTAAGCATATTAGCAACTATGCCTTCCAAGATACAACATCTTGAACCCATTTGGATTAGCATTATGCAAAACGGGAATCAAGCGAACCTTTCTTAAAACCGACACACTTAGAAACAATTGAATAGAAAAGATGTTTTTTCTAATCTTCTTTTCCTCTCCTGAAGAAATAATGGTTCATTTCTATTTATATAGTTTGAATAGACATAAATAGAAGATATACATGAACTTAATAGATACATGAACTGAAGAGACAAATCTCATTTTGCTCACTTTTGTTTTTTTTTGGTAGAAGGTAAGATATATATTGACTTTAAACCAATAAGCTATAAAATTGTACATCAAGGGAACCCGGCATCAAAACTTACACTTAAGGTGACATAGAAGTCAACCCGAGTGGAAGGGTGCCGAGAAAAGGAAGAAAAGCATAAGAGGAGAAGAAAAACAACCGGCAAAAAGAGCAAACAGCCAAACGGTGGCCACTACCAAATGGAGAGGAGGGTATCCAACAAACACAGAACCACCCCAAACAAAGCCAAGACAGGACAAGGACAAGAATAACAACAAAGAGATGACACCGCAGAGGAGGATCAGTCGATATCAGCTTCCGAAGAGGTGAAACCATCCCCAACCGCATCCTTGAAGGCTGCGAGTGGCTCCATCTTCGAAGAGTCCAAGCTAGCAGCAACTAGAAGACCCTCCAAGGGAAAAGACGAGATGGGACTAGCCTCCTACTATAGACGTAGAGTGCGCTTCTAGTGACTAAGTGGCCACGACCCAGCCAGATGAGATAGAAAGCCAGCAAGATCATTCAAAAATAGAAGGATGCAATCCCCAACTCAGTTGAAGTCTTCTGTTTCTGGGGGTGTCCGAAATCCTTTTAAAAGTTAAGGCCTTGTCTTTAACTACTTTATGGCGGTGTAACTTTAAAGCCGGGAGGCAGAAATTTTGATTACGAAAGATAAAGTTGTTCCTCACTTTCCATATGAGGTAGCATAAGGCACCAAAAGCAAAGCGGGCTAGAGATTGGTGAAAGCTTTTATTGGATAAATGTTTCGTAGCCCACTCTAGATTTTCCACCCAGGATTGATTTTGCCAAGCGAGGTTGGATTTAGCTGCCCAGTACAGCGCAAGACTACCCGTTTTTGGATAGCCAAAGAACAAGTGGTTGATTGAGTCCGGCCTAGCATAATAGAAGGCACATAAAGCATGCGGGATTCTCTTATAAGCAAGTAGAAGTACCTGGGTTGGTAACCGCTTACGAGTAATCAGCCACAGGTGGGATTGATAACGAGGTGGTAGGGTGGAATTCCAGATGAAGGAGGACCAAGGAACTACTTGTCCTCTAGGCCACAACAAGCTCTAAGCAGAGGCCGTAGAGAATACACCCGAAGACTAACCAAGCCATAAGAGGCGGTCATTGTCCAGATTGAGGGTCGGGAGGGGGTCACCCCAGTCCGCTATGGTTGTGGCGACATAGGAAGGAAGGGTCAAGGAGGTGGTCGGGAGGTGGTCGTTTTGCTCACTTTTGTTGATAACCCATAATTACAATAATCCCCCATATTAATGAGTCAACGAAACAATTTTTAACTCGAAGAATTCTAAATATGCCTGCAAAAGTACACTATATCAAGATAGATTACTTTCACTTTGAACTTTCTTTAGTGAAAGGCTATTACACTTACTTAACTAGTCAATGGACTTAGCCTTAAATCACCAATTAATTGTGTAAGTCCATGCAATAGACGTCACATAGAGTCTTTTGATTTAAGATTGATTCTCATTTGTGTTAATTCTTTTGGCCTTGAATCTCGTGGGATTCATGCATACTTAAGAAAATCTAGTCTTTAAAGATTTTCATTGAGTCGATTAGCTTCACGCATATAGGTGCATTTCTATCAAAAGTGTTGTACCATATACCATATTAGGATATTTTATTCCAAGTTACGAGACTCATTAAACGTATATCATACCCTTAAAATGCTATAGGAGGTACCGTTGCATCATAAAAATGGGAGAGAGAGCTCAAACTAGAGTTTTCAAAATTTGCGTTGTCCTATTAAACCTAGTCCATGAGATTTCCAATCGCCAGGTTAGGTTTCTACTCTGGAACCTCTTCATTGAGTTAAGGCTTTTAACTCCAACTAGATGCCCAGTGTACCTGCTCTCGACAGATCTTTTGTTAGTGGATTCATAATATTTTACTTCGATTTCACAAAGTCTAAAGAATTCATTCGAGAGCAACTACCTTATGTTATTATGTCTATGACGAATGTGTCTATGCTTATTGTTGTATATCACATTTTGTGCCTTTACAATTGTTGCTTGCTTGTGACAATAAATGCATACCGCGAGCACAAGTTTTGGCCAAATGGAATATTCTCTAAGAAGTGTCAAAGCTACTCTACTTCTTTAGTAGCTTTATCCAAAAGCAATAAACTCAGATTCCATCATGGAGTGTGCTATTAAAGTTTGCTTTGAGAATTTCCACAATTCTGCAACACCTCATAGTGTGAACCCATATTTGCTAGTCAATTTCAATTGATTAGAATTCAAAATCTAGTAGGCATTACCATACCCTTGCGAAACAGGTAGGCATTAACATAATTTTTGGTTGTTTTCATATAACCTAACACTCTCAGTAGAGCATTCCAAGGCTCTGGACTAGGATTATCTATATATTTGCTCAATTTTCCTACTCAGTACGCAATATCCGGTATAATGTAGTTTACAATGTGTCCCGATTCGACCTCAATGCTCAATTGGTGAGTGATGAGAGTAAAGGTGGGATTTAGAAGTGCTTCACCATGAAATTTTTTCTCACGACCTGTAACTCTAAGGATGTCATCACCTTATCCTTTGGAATCAATCATATGATTTCACTCAGTCATTGTCGTGAGTTCTCCCAAGATCATACCTCACATGATAGTATAATTTATCATGACCCTACCTTGATGTTACGGCATATCTCAATTGATGATTTTAGGGTCGAAAGGAAACCGAAAGTAAAGGTGAATTTAAAGGTATTTCCACCATGATAGCCCTCTCAAAGATCTATCCACCAAAGATGGCATTACTTTATCTTTTTGGCTTTAGCGCTATGAGTATGCTAAATCATAGCTGCAAAATTTTCCAAAATTTCATACCCCTCGCGACTGATTCATGTATTATTTCTACTTTGTTTTAGACAACATAAATGGTATCTAGGAGTCGCTACTAGTCTCATTTTTAGGGGTCGGCTAGTATGCTCGATTGAGGGTTGGGAGTGATCCCTCAATTCCTATGTAACTAGAGAACTAAGTTCGGGGACTTGGACTATGCTAATGTTTCTATTAGTGCCCTTTCAATACCTAACAGTCAATGTGTTACGTAACATGCTTATGCATGTCTTTTACGTTTTCATGCCTTTTATAGCAAAAGGGTGATCAAGCATGGATGGTTAGTTTGTGCTATTCTACTCTATTCAAGTATGAACAAGAACAAAACAAACAATTAATTGAAAGATAGTGCGTAAAAGTAAACAACCAAAGTAGTTAAAAGGGTAAAATAAATCTAGACATGCAACCCTAAGTACAATAAAAGGAAAAAACTGCAACTTGTTGGGTGTTTATATAATGCCAAAGACAACTCGAGACGTTTATCGGGGAATAAAATGAATATTAAAAAGAAGGGGTTGGATTAGACTTTGACCATTCATCATCTTTGCATCTTTAGGATTACAGCTTCTAAGGATCATCTTCAGGAACTACCATAGCCCTACTCTAGTGCCAAGACTAGTATGAAAGGTATACAAACAAGCAATCCATTGCAATCAACAAGTATGATATTTCACACCAAATCATCCAAGGAAAACAATCAAACAATCATGAATAGTCTCAGGCTTGACCTTTGATTTGCATGCAATAGCCTACCTAGGACACCAACCCAATTCATTTTAATGTGACCAATAGCTATTAGCCATCATTTGTGCTCACGCATGGTAACTAATGCTAGAAGTCCCTAACTTTGGTTCTAAGTGTTATCCCAAAGTAATGCATGTGATTATACATTGCACCTAAATCATACATCTAAAAATCACATGTGAAGTATATAAGAAAACATGCATGCAGGTCATACGACCTTATTTCTCAATCAATGCAAACAAATTAATCAGTCTAAAAGGGATCATTTGTTCAAACACATGCTCCATTGAATATGCTCATGCGACACATATATTTATGACAAACAAGACAATCAATATGCAATTCACGTGATACCCAAAATTATTTTACAGGCAATTGACAAAGGAGTATGTCATTTTAGAAGAGTTCGATAAAAAAAGGGACATAACTTCATCAAATCATGGAATATGTATAGCTGTCAAGGCAAGCTCGGACACATCATGGGCACAATAGATCAAGCATCACAAACGTTCTAAACATAAACCGTTACTTCAATGAAGGTCATGTCAAATCATGATTTGAAATAATGTCAAATAGAGACATAATATCAAATCAAGAATCACATCTAATTGTCAAGGGCACAATTGTTCAAACATCATAGACATCCTAAACATGAATCAATGCTTCGATAAAGATCTTGTCAAATCGTAATTTAGAAATGCCAAATGACTTTTACATGAGTATCACGCGAACCATCAAAACTTTGCGTGAGTTGAAAACCAAGTTAAGAAATCAGAATTTCAGAATATCCTGCTATTTTCAGGTGGATGGTAAAAATACCAAATCATATTTTTATTTCGCAAAAATTTAGGATGAAAAAGTTCAGCATGTCATAATCAATTTTTAAATGGACAACAAACCCTAATTCAGTTAATATGATTTCTAAAAATTGAAGAACAGAGACATGTCAATAGCCAAACTAGCAATCATGGAAATAGAGCACTCAATGTGAAATCAATAAAGGTGTAATCAATGACTATACAAGCTTAGGAGTTTTATGGTAGGTAAATCAACACGTGAGCAGCAACTTTCATGAGGAAGTATCTCAAAATTCCTAACACGTGATTTTATGAAAATCTTAGAACACAGATAGGTCAATTGGGAATAGAACAGGGCAACAGAAAAACATGGAATGCATGGCATTTCGACCCTATCAAATGGTGTTAAAAAAATTCTCAAATTTTTACATGCGATAGATATGGACGTTACAGACAATTTTCATCAAGGACTTGACCTCAAAATCTATGCCTAAAAAAGTCGTGCAAAAATGACAAACAATCAAGCTCACAGAAACAGAATATGCTTTCCAGACCAAAGCAAATTTCAGATTTCAAGCTTAAATTTGAAAAATGGAAAACTAGGCAAATGGTGGGCAAATTAGACAAACCAATTGTCATTAGAAAGCTTAGGGTGTCCTTTAAATTTCCTAGAAGCTTGCAGATCCAATTAGGGTTTCTTCTAGCTCATGTGAAGGTATTCACATAAATGGTCAAATCAGGTCAGGACAAGCAAAACTTGACATGCAACTTTTAGGCCATTATCCTAGTTAAATGATGCTTGAATTTTATGAAATTTTAGTATGTCCTAGCTCTAGATGATAAGGGAAAATGTGATGAAGACATCTAGTCCTAGATCAATGCATAAAAATTCATAAAAATTCATGAACCTAAGTAGGCCAATTAACCTATTCATGACAGTACATGGCAAAAATTGCAGAATAAGCACACTGACTTCACAAGAGGTTTTGACGTAGCAAATGATACTCAATTTATGCATGGCATACATCGTTTTAAAGCTTGAGATTTCCTTTATGATTGTCTAGAAGGCATCATCCACAAATTGATTCAATAACAAGTTCAATCGAAGACTTTCCTCTAGTAGGACAAATTAATGATAGAAACAACAACATAGACCAGAATCAATCATGATTAATCCTATCTATATGACAAGAGAAAATTCTAAAAATTTTCATGCAAAGGCATAAATGTTAGGGTTAAATTTCATGTAGACACTCTACCCTAATTCAATCCACAAAAATGCACACAAAATTGTAAAGCAAATCAGGTCATCCAAAATTCTATATTGCAGCTACATCATAGAACATAGGAAAACTTTGGACATGCAATTGAGGTTCTTTGATTTTCTTGAAATTTTCAATGCCAAACTCAAATTGAGGTTAAGATATGACGATTTACGGTTTCCATAATTTTCAATTTTTTGGTCAAAAGTTTAACCAAAAGTCAACCATTTAGTTGACTTTGCACAAAAAAGTTGATCTCGTGAAATCTTTGATTTTTTTTTTCCAGAAAACCAAAGTGTCCAAGTGATACTAAGGCTATTTATGATCTTTTTATGTAAAAAGTCAATTTTTGACCGGAAATAACTTTTGGTCAAAGGGTTGACTAAAAAGTTAACTTGAAAGTAAACTGTTTAACTTTTTGAGTTTTTGATAAAAATGAATAGGGAATTAATTACCTACAAATAATTGGCCAAAGGAAATAAATGAAAAACAATACTTTTTATTCGAGAATCAGGTTCCGTTGCTCTCAAGAACCCTAAACTCAAGTTTTCTACCTTTATCGATGTGTGTTGGCTAAAAATTAGATGTCAACATGAAGTACATGATGTTGTCAATTACTTGAGAGTATTCTAGTTGCTTGATACTGTTTCTAGTAATTTTTTCTTAAATTTAGTTGTGGAAGCAAATGACTATTCGCATCTTTAATGTTAAGCCCTTTAAACATCTCAATTACATTTTCAATGTAATGATTGTATTAAAACTAGACCATCATAATTCATTAAAATTTTTATGCAAAGTATAACATGCACAACACCTAAAACTTTCATCTTGAAGTTCTTTTTGAGAATATTATTGATGATTTTGATAACCTCAGCATTATTTCCAAGAATCAGCAAGTCACTAACTTATAGACAAATAAACACACATCTACCTGATATGGATTTGGTATATACACATTTGTCACACTAATTGATTCTACCAATTTTGGATCATCAAGTAGTTAGACTTCTCATGCCATAACTTAGGAGCTTGTTTAAGTCTATATAATGATTTGACTAGCCTACATATTTTATGTTTTTGTGTTTTGACCTTGAATCCCTTCAAGTTATTCCATTGGCATGGATTTCCATATTTTTATATTTTTTACCCAACAATCTATACATGCTGCTATTTTGAGTATAACCGATAAATATGCAATTTACCGTTTAAGGTCGCAATCGAGTTTATTTAGGTGGAGGAATCTCTATTGAGGCTAACAATACAACCTAGAGGAAAAACTTTGACAAATTTGCATAAATTATTAGCAACTTTTGCAAAGATCATGTCAAGTAGATATTTCAACCAGCATGAATCAATTTAGGTGTTAATGCAATAAGTGCAAGAAAAATAGGTGGATGTAACAATATATAGTGGTTCGGCTTTATCCCTAGGATTACGTCCACTCTCCTAACTAACAATCGCAAATTGGGCTGAATTACACTAGTAATTTGCTCAACAAGTTATAAAAGCCAAGTACTAATCCTTTTTAGATGATTGATCATACTATCAGGATTCAGCTACTGCACTTACTCTCATATACTTGATGTTCCAAACACAACATATATTTCAACAAACAAATAAGAGCTTTTAGCTTCAAACACAACTTCTAGCAGAGTCGGAGTTTTGTAATGCATGTGTCTCTAACATTTTGGCTTCAAAGATCTCTTTCATATATAACAATTTTCCTATTGGAGATGTCTTGGAAAAGTAAAGAGCTATTACATATCCGTTGGTGCTATTATCCATGGATTGAATAGCCCATACAGTTGTTTTCCATAACATTTGCAGACAACTTGAAATGACTACTACTGCTATCCTATCGCTGCGGCTTTAACAGGTCTGCCTATTCTCCAATTCTCTATTTAACTTTTAGTTCTTCTACTGTGCATAAATACCTTACAATAGCTACATTTGAGAGTTAGCAAACATCATCAGTTAGCTAATGTTGTAACATCACCAGTAACTTGACATCTTCAGCATAGACACACACAATGTCTTCAGTTGATCTTTAGATTTGTAGGTGCTATTTTGCGAACGGAACAGACTTCTTATCTATTTCCTTTACAAGAATCACCTAGTTCTTTGCACATCGTTACAACCATTTACATAAAATACCATTGTAAATATTATATTAAGAATAATTTGGAAATCATCAAAATCACTTAGAGCTCTTTTATATGATGACAAAACTATCTCGCAGATGTGAATATGAAGTGTTTGATAAAATTGCGGTGAAAGTAAAGAGATTATGATGATTTTCATAGAATGTAGACTTTGTAGATAATAGTCTCCATATGATTTTCGGTGAATTGTGGAGATAATGACTAGACTCTCTCTCCCTCTCTCTCCCTCCCTCCCTCTTATAATAATAAAAATGAAGAAATTAAAAGATCCCCAGAGACAATGCCTATATATCAGAAGAAAATGTCAATCAAAATATGACAAAGATAATTATTTGTAGCGCCATTTTCCCATTGCTTACATTACTAGCTCCCCTTGTTTCAATGTTATCTTCTTAGAAACATTTTTAATTTGCATAATCTTGTCATGCCCCGAACCTCGAGCACGCGCACATCCCTTAGTGGTTGATAAAATTTGCGACGTTCTCAGAACGCGTCGCCAACTCAATCGATTATGCACATGCAGAAGCGAATTAGCTAATCCCCTAACAACAACAGACATGGGATAGAAAAGCAGAACAATCAATTTCAAATCAAACACACTTTTATAAATAATCTAGTTTATACACAAAGGCCAACTCTAAGGTCTATGTACAGGAGGTCTATCTCCAAACAGAATTACTGAGCCACCCATGCTCTTGACCATTCCGCCTCAAGCTCTGGGTTCTTCACACAAGGGACCTGAAAATGGTAACCCACAATGGGGTGAGATATAAATCTCAGCGAGTTTATGCCCTAAACCCCGATTAGGAAGATAATACACCTAGGGCAACCTACACACACAACCAATGAGACTTACCTCATCTCAGTTCCTTCCTGCACATAAGTATAGTTCATAAAACATTTGCATATACTCAATGCACTCATCAATTGGAACATTTCACTATCAAACCAGTCAAACACAGGAGACTCGATTATAAGGCCAAATCGTTATGACACGTTTCATACCGTGTCACATAATTTTTTCCCATAATCAGGCACAACTAAATCACTCAATCAAGCAATTCATAAGAGTCCCGATTATAAGGCCAAATCGTTATGACATGTCCCATTCCGTGTCACACAATTTCGTCTAATAATCAGGCGCGGGTAACTCATATCGGTGATTCAATCCACACTTGATATTCATTCTCAATCTTCAAATTCCTAATTCAAACTCAACATCCCCACTCAAAATTTCAACTCCACATTCCAACTCAATACTCACTACCAGGTTCAAGGTTCTAGAGGTGCCCCATCCAACGAAGTTCCAATATCGTGTGGCACTTAGTCCTTGACCACAATCAGCAATAGCTCGAGATACTAGAGGTGGCTCCCACAAAATCACACTGTCGTGTAGCACTTAGTTCTCAACTATCATAAGCAATAGCTCATGCTAATAGAGGTGACTCTCACAAAATTACGCTGTCGTGAAGCACTTAGTTCTTGGCCACGAAAAGCACTAGTACAAGGTTCTAGAGGTAACTCACACGAAGTCTCACTATCGTGTAGCACTTAGTTCTTGACTATACAGGATAGTATTGCAAGGCTTATAGAGGTGACTCCCATGTGACTCAAGTCCCCATGTAGCACTTAGACCTTGACTACAATAAGCAACTGTACAAGATACTAGAGGTGGCTCACATGAGGTTTCATTATCGTGTAGCATTTAGTTCTTTACCGGCTTACAACCCATTGGGTTTCCTCAACACAACACATGTCACCTCATTTTTCAATAGTCATCTTGCCCTGACTATAAACCATCACACGCTCATTCAATCACGGCCAAGGCCATTGTGCTTAGCACTTAAATGCCTTAATTAAGATAACGAACTTGGCCTATTTTCTTCATACTAAAAACACTAGGTAAAATAATCGTGTGTGAGTACACGGTCAGCTTGAACCAGAAAATTGATATCTTTCCTTTTAAAAATCACACTATTTTATATAGTATTTAAAAATATTTTTGGCATAAAAAACCGACACCCGGTATTTTCTAATTAAATACCAAAATTTCACAATTTTGGAATAAATAACCAAAATTCCAATCATCACTCAATTTGCACAAATTAACATTCAATTGCATTAACTAAGCACACCATTGAA
Source organism: Eucalyptus microcorys (assembly GCA_014182515.1). Taxonomy (NCBI): domain Eukaryota; kingdom Viridiplantae; phylum Streptophyta; class Magnoliopsida; order Myrtales; family Myrtaceae; genus Eucalyptus; species Eucalyptus microcorys. The sequence continues at coordinate 12,221,988 of CM024562.1, read as the reverse complement.
ATCAGCATGAAATTTCGATCACCGACTATCCCGATATAATTTCCGGAAAATAATAAATAATTATATAAATAGCAAAATGAATTAAATAAATATCAATAAATCTAATAAATGCAAACCTAGGCCGGAAACGCTAATCTAACCACCTAAACGGGCCTAGAAAATTTATGCACTTATCTAGATAAATAGTACAATATATCTAGTCCTTAATTAGTCTATTCTAACCACCTAACATGCATAATTAAATAATTAAATCACTAATCTAAACTAACTAATCATCTAATCTCATCTTAAGCTAAACTAATCACCCATTAAGCATCATTAGCACCCTACTGAGAGTTTAGTGCATAAACTCACCGGTTTAGCGCAAAAACTAGTTCACGGCGACGGCGGCGTGACTACGGCCGAAACTTGGCCTACGGTGGTGCCAAAGGAGGCTTGGACCGAGCCAAAAAACGGTCCAAGACGGCTCAACTAAGGTTGAGCTTCGGCCTTGATCCTGAGGAGGGCTACTTGTTGGTCCGAGTGGGGCTGGCCTAGCTCAGGTTGGGGCTGAACTGCGTGAGCTGGACTTGCATGGGTTGCAGCGAGGGTTTGGGCGAGAAGTCGAGGAAAAACAACGGGTTGGCTTCGCGAGGGAAGGGGGCATGCAGACGCTAGGCTGAAACATGCGGGCCGCAGGCGTGAAGGCAGACTTGGTGAAGTGGGATGCGTCGATGGAGCTGCTGGAGTCAACTCCAGGGGGTTTTGCTGGGGTTTGACTTGGCGAAACAAATACATAAGGAATTGGGGTGAGGCGGCAGCGAGAGAGAGAGAGAGAGGAAGTGGAGAAGATGGGCAGGGTGGAGGATGCGCGGCAAAGTGGTGTTGCTAGCATGAAGGCTTGTGGTCAACTGACCGCTGGAGGGAAATAACAAGATGGCTTTGTGAGTGGAGGGCTGGCATGCGGCAAGGGCAGAGGGGAAAGTGAAGGGGCTAGACTCAGCGAAGGAAAGTGAAAGAGGTGCAGAAGCAGCTTGTTTCGATGAGGTAGGAGTTCGCATGAGAAGAAGGGGGCAGCTGGCCTTGGCGTGCGAGAGAAGTTGTGGAGGGGGAGAGGGGGAAGTCAAAGAAAATATCCCCAATTAATTAATGCTTGGTCCCCAAAAGTCTCCATGCCTATCCTTTGGTCCTCCAAATTCTTTCTTGCACATAAAATCCCACATATAACAATTTTTGATACCAAATATTGCAGCCCCCACATAAGCCTCGAATTTCACCAATAGAGCTTCAATTTCTTCACGATTCACTCCAAATTAGCAATCAAATTTGTTGGGGAGGAAGCCCATGCCAATTTTCACACTTGTCTTCACAAACTAGTTCCTCTTGAAGGCCAAAAATACACTTACTTTGGCCCCCCCGAATTTCCTTTCGTTTTCGAATCCTCCGAAATTGAAAATCTTGGGCCCGCCGAAAATTTTTCGGAGGATGAGTCGACGTTCCTAAAATAAATCGTGACATGACAGAACTTTTAATTATTGAAATCGGGTACAAATTCGTGGTTAATTTCAACCGGACGCAATTTTAGTGTGACCTAACCTTCCGGGTAACTTTTAGGAATTTTTAGCACATTTGACCTATGGTCGATTATTTTCAAGCCACATTATACATCTTTGACTCATTAGTGATTCTCGGTTGTTGTGAAAATCTCGAAGTTTAAAATACAAACACAAGGTACCAAAACGACAGAAAAATCGGTCTAGTGCCGATCGATAATAATTTTGCAATTATGTGAAATCACCCACACTTAATCACATGGTTCAGTCGAATCGACCTATATTCGGTCTCTAATCAATTTTTAACTATGCCGTAGTTACCTTTGTAGATTAGCACAGTCGAGTAATCGATTACTGGTCGAATTCTCAAGTCGGTCGCATTTAAACTCATTAATGGTTTCACCTGATAGACTAATTATCTCGTGAGTAGCCAACTCAAAGAAAAATGTCATAGGCGCGTTGATAAAAAGCCCATTTCATTTAGTCAAAAGCAGGGTTTGAAAAATCAGGATGTCACGATCTAGTCAAATATTCACATCATATCTCTCTCACCCTTTTTGTCATCAGCAAAAAGATAATATCATCGATCAGCAGTGCGAGATTACAACAAAAGAAAAATATTAAACATAAAAAACAAGCATCAACAATAGGATAACATGATCGTAAAGAGATATGATGTCTTTTAAGTGCAAAAGCATTTTCTTTGCGGGAGGGAGGTGGGAGGTTCGGACTCTTTGGATTTAGGATATACAAGATTGCAACAAATTTGAAATGATTCGTTCAATTTTCACCAAATATCGAGTGAGTGAGGATATGGTGGTGTTGATTTCTTAAACATCAGCTTGAAGTTTGGCAAGCTTAATTGTGGGAGAAGCAAATGTTTCCCCTGAGGATGGTGATCTCTCAGGTGGAAGGAGACGAGTGGACTGCCTCTAAGTGGGCACCTTGCATTTCTTCTTCCTTTCTTGTTTGACTTTTTTTGCCAGCCTCATCTTCAAATAACAACTGCTCATTCATCATCTCTTTATCCAATTGGATTATCTCATCTTTTTTATTCGCCCATCCTTCAAGCATCATTCTCAGTATCATCTTATCAAGAGTTTTCTTCCTAATCTCCACATTCTACATGCTTTGAGTTAAAAAAAAAAAAAAAAAAAAAAAAAAAATCAATGTTTTTCTACCAAAAGAGGTGAATGATGAGAGCTTTGTAGGGTAACTTGCCCGTTTTTCTCTTTTTCAGTTCGATACATGTGAATGAAGATCACGAGAGAGAGAGAGTGGTCCTTGAATTGAGTGAGTCAAGACTTGTGGAAGATGATTTTGGACGCAGACAAAGAGTCAAGATTTTTTTTTTTTTCGAATAAAATTGACCTTGAGGGGCACTAGGTTCAAAGGGATGATCTCTTTAAATTCTTGAGTGAAGTATGGAATTTCCAAAACAAAACCTTAGGCTTCATCAGGCCTTATGGAATCCTGTTACATCTGTTGTACTCACTTTGAATAATTTCAGCCAATTCATCGAGAATGATAACAAAGCTTTTTTGTTTTTCTTGTTTTTTTTTTTGCGCCAAAAGTGAAAACAAAAGAGCCACAGTTTTTTTTTTTTTTTTTTTTTTTTGGTCGGTAAAGAGCCACAGTTTGGAAAGTGAAAATTTGAATAAAACAAGACCATAAAAGTCGGATGGACTTTGTCATGGTGCAAAAAGATCTGAGCATGAGATTTTCAAAGAGTTCTGACAGAAAAAATCCGTGGGCATCAAAATATTCAAAATCAACATGTCTATGACGATTAGGGCCATGGTTTTTTAAAGCTTGGAAGGCAGCCTCGTGATCCTTACTTAAAAACATTTCAGAAATGTAAGAGGAATTGAGAGAAAAGCATTTAGTAGCCTCAAAGTTTTGGTTGTCGTCATCTTTGCGACTTCTATATCTAGATGTTTCTTCCATCTCAATCCTGGCTTCACTTGACTCTAGTTGTTTTGTGTCAAGAGCAGGAATAGAAATTTATGGTTGATCTATGGTCGGTTGAGAGACAATCTCAATTGTAGCAGTGATATCCTCTTGATGTTCGTCAGTAGAGGATTTCTGAGGTGATGGTGTAACAATTATTGTGGCCCACATGATATGATTTGATATGGTTTAATAATAGTTGAAATGCTATAAAATAAATAATGTATTGGTTATGAGAAGTTGTGACTCTAATAAAATGAAGAGGTATGACTTTTATGAAAGTTGAAAAGGCGCTTTGATGGAAGACTTCTATTGAAAGAACGTATAAATAGAGTTCGGTCCTCTCTCCACCAAACGAACAACAATAACAGATTAGAACTCGGTATTCCCTCCTCCATCGATAGAATACATTAAAGATTAGTGGGTTAAGGGAGAAAAATCAGATTTCTTCATTTGGTTCGAGTTCTTCGGTTTTCCACAATGATTATCATCAAGGGTAACGCTATGGATAAAGGTAAGTCTTCATCTATTTGTGAAAATCATGAAAATCAAAGATCATTATATTTTGTTGAATTTCCACATCAAAGAATTATATGGATTGTCTAACAGTTGGTATCAGAGCAAGGTTTATGATCTCGTGATTTTTCTGTTTATAGAAATATTATGATTTATGTATGATGATTCGTTGAACGATCCTATTCATACTGTTGTTATTGTTGAAAATTTTCTGGATGGTTCTGATTAAAAAAAAAATTCGAATGAAAAAGGATGAAAATGGAGGAACTCAGAGTTTTGAGGCCAAGTGAAAAACTCCCCGATTCCAGGCAAAATCCGGTGACCCACCGCTTGATTTCGGACCCATACCGTCGCACTGCCATGAGGAACATTAGCCATGAGTTTTTCCGGTATATCGATGTTCGCCGGAGGCTAATCAGGCAGCGGAAGTCGCGGTGGTTAAGGATTTGCATCCTAGGAAATTTTCGTTTGATTTGAGGCCAATTTCTTGGTCATTTTCTCCGAAACTTGGACCCATGTGGTCGTGCCGGCATGCTCTTCAAAACCCATTATTTATTTGTGTCTGGGATGGGTTGCCGAAGAAGAAACGGCAGCGAAATCACGGCGGGAAACAGCGAAAATCGGCGGAAATCGATTCTGGGCGCGAGGAATAAGGCGCGTGGGCCTCACGCGCGCGCTGCAGTTGCAGGCACGTGGACCCACGTGCTCTCATGTGCACTCAACCGTTGCGTGCATGGATCCCACGAGCACAACAGTTGCTGGGCATGTGTGTTGGACGTGCCTATGCGTTGGACGCGCGTGTGCTCGGCACGCACCTGATGTACCGTGGCGCTGTTTTTATTTTATTTTTCTGCCCCTTTTATTTATAATTACGATTCTGCCTTTGCTAATTATTTACCATTTTGCCCCTAGATTTTAAATTTATGGTTCTACCCTTATGGAATTATGATTTTAAGATTTTGCCCTTATGCTTTGATTATGTTTTTGTCCTTGTGTGCAATTTGGTAAATATTTATATTTTACAATATTAAAATTTCATATTATGAATGGTTTGTTAGTCACCAAAGTGGCCAAACCTTGAAGTCTTTTGAATTTTGTATTGTAAATTATTTTACTCAATTACCCATGATTAATCGATGATATATATGAAATCGATATGTTTCATATCATTATTGGTGTTATGGGTATATTGAAGTTCATTTATTATAAGAACTTAGGAATTAACCCAAAGGTTAATTATTTTCTTATAATTCATGAACATGATAGTTGGTAATTAATATGGCTTGTTAAATTTGTTTGTATATCCAAAGATAGCAAATAAAATTTAATAAGATATATTTACAATTACCAAATAAAAGTTATTAGCATCATTATGGTTTATATATATTTGTATATCATAGGATCGCCCAAAGGAGAACTATGATGTGCATGTGTAGTTTAGTTTGAATCTAATTAGGTGATATTCTCAAGACATTAATGTATGAGTATTTTCTTGTACATTTGTAGTATCTGTACATGTTTCACTCCATTCGCATGCCTCGTCTGTTCCCTTATTCAATGGGATGAACTTTCCTGATTGGAGTGAATAAGTCCAGTTTCACTTAAGTGTTCTGGATCTTGATTTAGCGCTTTAAGTTAAGAAATCAGCTGCTATTACTGATGAAAGTAGCAATGATGAAAAGTCTTTCCATAAAATTTGGGAAAGATTGAACAGACTGAGCTTAATATTCATGTGAATGACAGTTGCAAACAACTTAAAGACTTCTCTTCCCAAGATTGATAATGCTAATGAATTTATGAAATTTGTGGAAGAGTGTTCTCAAACTGCTGATAAGTCAATTGCTGGTACATTGATGAGCACACTGACCACCATGAAATATGATGGTTCACGTACCATGCATGAGCATATACTTGAGATGACGAATTTAGCAGCAAAGTTAAGGACTCTAGAAATGAATGTGGATAAGTACTTTTTAGTACAGTTTATACTTAATTCCTTATCTCATGAGCAATATAAGCCATTTCAAATGAATTACAACACTATAAAGGATAAGTGGAATGTAAATGAATTGGCCAGTATGCTAGTTCAAGAGGAAACAAGGATAAAGAATCAAAAGGTTCATTATGTTCATATCTCAAGTCATCAAGAAGTTCAAAGGAATTTTAAGAGGAAAGGTGGAAGGAGCAAGAAGAAATGATTACATGTGCTGAATGACTCTTCAAAGCCTTCTCAAATCCACAATAAGGAATACAATCTTATTAAGTGTCATTTTTGCAACAAAATTGGACACTTGAAGAAAGATTGTCTGAGACGTAAGACTTGGTTCGAAAAGAAAGGTAAGCCTTGTACTTTAGTATGTTTTGAATCAAACTTTACTGAAGTTCCTCATAATACTTGGTGGGTTTATTTTTGTGCCACCACTCATGTGTCAAATACGATGTAGGGATTTTTTACGATCCAAATTATAAAGCTAAATGAAAGTTATGTGATTATGGGGAACAGAAACAAAGCTCCAGTTGAAGGCATTGGCATTTACCGTCTAATCTTAGATACTGGGCATTATTTGGATTTGTTTTGAACCCTTTATGTACCTACATTTTCTCGCAATTTAGTTTCTTTGCCAAAACTTGATATGGTGGGATTTTATTGTAAGTTTGATTCTGAATCTTTCAGTTTATTTAAGAGCGATACTCTTATTAGAACTGGAACTTTATGTGATGGTCTTTACAAATTTAGACTTGATAATACTTTTGTTGAGACATTAATGACCTTGCATCATAATGTTGGCACTAAACGAAGTTTGGTGAATGAGAATTCTGCTTACTTGTGGCATAAACATTTGGGTCATATATCCAAGGAAAGAATGCAAAGATTAGTGAAGAATGAAATTCTTCCAAATTTGGATTTTACTGACCTTGGAGTGTGTATTGATTGTATTAAAGGTAAACAAACAAAGCACACTAAGAATGTGCCACAAGAAGCACAGAGCTTCTTGAAATTATACATATTGACATATGTGGTCCTTTTGATGTTCCATCTTTTGGCAAGAAAAGCTATTTCATCACCTTTATTGATGATTTTTCACGTTATGGTTACATTTATCTATTACATGATAAGTCTCAATCAGTGAATGCACTTAAAGTGTATATTAAAGAGGTTGAGAGACAATTAGATAGAAATGTGAAAATAATAAGATCAAATAGAGGCGGTGAATATTATGGAAAGTATGATGAATCGGGACAATATCCAGGTCCATTTGCTAAGTTCCTTGAAAGACATGTCATTTGTGCTCAATACACAATGCTAGGTACACCACAACAAAATAATGTAGCAGAAAGACGTAATCGTACTTTAATAGCAATGGTTAGGAGTATGATGAATCATTCATCTTTACATGATGAATCATTCATCTTTACCCTTATCTTTGTGGATGTATGCTTTAAAGACTTATATGTATTTATTAAACATGATTCCTAGTAAGGTAGTACCAAAGACTCCATTTGAACTGTGGATGGGAAGGAAACCTAGTTTACGACACCTACATCTTTGGGGTTGTCAAGCAAAAGTAAGAATTTACAATCCACATGAAAGGAAATTGGATTCAAGAACAACCAGTGGTTATTTCATTGATTATGTAGAGAAATCCAAAGGGTATAAATTTTATTGTCCTAATCATAGTACAAGAATTGTTGAATATGGAAATGCTACGTTCATTGAGAATGGTTACATCAGTGGAAGTGAAAGAGTGCATGATGCTTGCATTGAAGAAGTAAAGGTAGAAGTTCCTATACCTAAAGCTTTAAAGTTGTTGTTCCTGATATTATAGTACAATATAACAATAATAAAAAATAACAAATTAATGAACAAACACTCCATAATAGAGATGACAACATTGAACCTCCAATAGCTGAGTCACAAGAAATAGCATTAAGTAGATCTCAAAGAGAAATGAGGTCGGCTATTTCTGATGACTATATGGTTTATCTACAAGAGTCAGAAATTGACCTAAGAATTTGAAATGATCCAAATTCATATTCCCAAGCCATGAAATGTGAAAATTCTAATGAATAGTTTAATGCCATGGAAGAAGAGTTAAAATCCATGCATCAAAATCAAGTTTGAGATATTGTTGAATTGCCTAAAGGATGTAAAAAGGTTGGGTGTAAATGGGTCTTTAAGATCAAGCACAATTCAAAAGGCAATATTAAACGACATAAAGCTAGACTTATTGCAAAGGGTTTTACGCAGAAAGAAGGCATTGACTATAAAGAGACATTTTCACCAGTCTCTAAGAAGGACTCACTTAGAATTATTATGGCTTCGGTGGCTCATTATGACTTGGAGTTACACCAAATGGATGTAAAACCGCATTTCTTAATGGGAATTTAGAAGAAGAGGTTTATATGAACCAACCTGAAGGCTTTTCAGTTAAAGGAAAAGAACACATGGTATGTAAATTAAAGAAGTCAATATATGGACTTAAACAAGCTTCCCGACAATAGTATCTTAAGTTTAACGATACCATAACTTCATTTGGATTTAAGTAAAACACCATTGATCGGTGTATATATATGAAGATTAGTGGGAGCAAGTTTATTTTTCTAATTCTGTATGTTTATGATATTTGCTTGCTGCTAATGATTTTGATTTGTTACATGAAACTAAGAAGTTTCTCTATAAGAATTTTGAAATGAAGGATATGGGAGAGGCAATGTATGTGATAGGAATAGAAATATTCCGTGATAGATCACAAGGATTGTTAAGATTGTCTCAGAAAGCCTACATTGAAAATTTTTTAGAGAGATTTAATATGAGTAAATGTTCAGCAGGAATAGTTCCATTTCAGAAAGGTGACAAATTTAGTCTTATACAATGTCTGAAAAGTGAATTGGAATGAGAACAAATGAAAAATATTCCTTATGCATCTATTGTGGGGAGCTTAATGTATGCACAAACTTGCACCAGACCAGACATTAATTTTGTTGTCGGAATGCTGGGCAAGTATCAAAGTAATCTTGGAATGGATAATTGGAAAGCTGCAAAGAAAGTTCTTAAATACTTGCAAGGAATGAAGAATCATATGCTCACTTATAAAAGATCTTATTATCTCGAGGTGATTGGATATTTAGATTCAGACTTAGCCGGATGTGCCGATACAAAAAAATCAACGTTTGGTTACTTGTTTCTTCTAGGTAGAAGGGCAATTTCATGAAAGAGTGCGAAGCAGTTAATTATTGTTGCATCCACTATGGAAGTTGAATTTGTGGCATGCTTTGAGGCCACTATTCATGGATTATGGCTGCGGAATTTTATTTTAGGGCTTGTGATTGTCGACAGTATTACCAAACCACTGAAAATTTATTGTGATAACTCTACAGCAGTTTTCTTTTCTTAGAACGACAAGTATTCTAAGGTTGCTAAGTATATGGAAATCAAATACTTGTCTGTTAAAGAAGAAGTTCATAAATGAAGAGTGTCAATTGAGCACATTAGCACCAATCTTATGATAGCAGATCCCTTAACAAAAGGACTGCCACCTAAAATATTTAATGAGCATGTTGAAAAGATGGGCATTATTGGACGTCATTAATGTTTGTATTATGATTGTATTAAGTTTATGTAGTTGACACTTTGAGCTTATTTACGTGTTTATAATATTTCCTATTTTCTATTTAGTATACATTATGGAAATAGATGAATGTTAAACAGGATAGTTTCTAAAGAGACATTATAGTTGGACTATTACCGTGCTTCTCATTTATAGATCATGTTAAGTAAAGTGCTATAGTTGTAGTGCATAGAAGGGACTATGTCGATTAATGATATACAATCACTATGACTCGCATTAGTTTTCTTTACTTAATTATGATTATTATGTATTTGCCAATTTAATGAAATTTTTATAGCATAATGTTATTGTGCACATTATAATTTTTATTAAACCATGAAAGGAAAATCATATGGGCCAAGTGGGAGAATGTAAGAATTATTGTGGCCCACATGATATGATTTAATATGGTTTAATAATAGTTGAAATGCTATAAAATAAATGATGTATTGGTTATGAGAAGTTGTGACTCTAATAAAACGAAAAGATATGACTTTTATGAAAGTTGAAAATGCGCTTTGATGGAAGGCACCTATTGAAAGAACGTATAAATAAAGTCCGGTTCTCTCTCCACCCATACGAACAACAATAACAGAAAAGAACCGGTATTCTTTCCTCCATCGATAGAATACATTAAAGATTAGTGGGTTAAGGGAGAGAAATCGGATTTCTTCATCTGGTTCGAGTTCTTTGGTTTTCCACAACGATATCATCAAGGGTAACGCTATGGATAAAGGTACGTCTTCATCTATTTGTGAAAATCATGAAGATCAAAGATCACTGTATTTTTGTTGAATTTCCCCATCAAAAAGAATTATATGGATTGTCTAACAGATGGCTGTCCTACTATCTGAGAGGGTTCACCAGCATTTGCAGGAGGTAGAAGTGCCGATTGTTGTTGGGCCTTTGGTGGTTCAAGAGCGAAAATTAATTGACCCATCAGTCGTTGCACGATCAACTCCTTTCCTGGTGGAACTTTTATCGGCTGGGATGATCCTCCGAGCTGTGGTAATAGAATAGTGGGTGCAATAATCATCTCTTTTCCAACTTGAAGTTGAGATTGAGGAGTATTTACAAGTGGGGTTACTCCTTTGGTGGACGATGGCTGGCGGTGCTTGTATTTGTAGATTCTCCAGGCTCTCCATTGTGTCGAGACACATGACCAATTTTCCCTCGAGTGATTTAGTGGATTTTCAGGTTCATTAGTGAGATCAAAGTGCGAGTGTCCTCTTTTTGATGCTCTAGCCAGCATTGTGGCCGAATGAGAAGATTCTCTGGTTCCAGTGGCCCTCTGAGTTGCACAAGGTTTAGGAGCCATTTTAGAGAGAATATGAAGAGTTGCAATGGTAACTTGTGAAGACGGTAGAAAATAATGGAAAATTAGGAGCGGTTACGGCGAGCAGTTTTTGTCGAAGGGACGTGAGCACTATCTCCTTATAAATAGGAGAGTTTAGCCACGTTTGAGAATGCTAGCCATTAGTTAATTACATTCTTATTGATTGTTTGAATTTTACAAAAAGAAATTACAGAGAAAGTAGATGAGAATTTTGTAATGATCAAGAGATTAGCATTCGGAAATACTGACATAGTAGTTATTGAGAAGAGAGAGAAATGCATTGTAACGGTAACAATTTCAAAATTTTAATGTGTACCTAATGTCCGTTGCGTTCGATGATCTTTGATCAATAGCATGTTTGACATAAATAAAGATTACCCGAATCAGGCTTATTTAAGTGGGTTGCATATTCCTAATTCTCCCTTAAGATATTCGAAAGCTTGTTTGTTAAGAGGTTTGGTGAAAATGCTCGTCGTTCGACTCAGTAAATTGCATCAATATATCACCATTATTCACATAATCTCTAATGAAGTAATGTCTCACCTCAATGTGCTTGCCCCACGAATGTAATATTGGGTTCTTCATCAAATTTTTAGCACTAATATTGTCACATGGTATTGGATTGATTCTCTTCCCCAAAGTCACTTATTATTTCATCCAAATGAGATTAGCACAACAACTCCCAAGTGCTATGTATTTAGCTTCAACGTTTGAAAGAGCAATTAAACTTTGTTTCTTTGAGAACAAAGAAATCAACATATTTCCCAAAAATTGACAAGTACTTGATGTACTCTGTCTGTCAATTTTACATCTTGCAAAATCTGAATTTTTGGTATACCAAACACCTAACTTTGAAAATGATCCAATGTATCGTATAATCTATTTTACAGCAAATAATTATGATTATTTTAGATCAGACTGAAAAAGTGCACAGAGGCAAGTTTCAAACAAAATATTGGGTCTAGATGCTATCAAGTATAGTGATGACCCAATCAAGCTTCTATATAGCTTGATGTCAATAAATTTACCTTTTTCATCATTGTCAAGCTTGATAGTAAAGGATATTGGTGTTTCAACTTTTTTACAATCTTCCAATCCAAATTTCTTCACTAACTCTTTGGCATATTTCCCTTGATGAATGAAAGTGCCATCCTTTGTTGTTCACTTGGTTTGTAGATCAAGAAAGAAATTGAGTACTCCAATCAAACTCATTTCGAACTCACTCTTCGTGATGTTTGCCAAGTCCTTGCACAAATCCTCATTAGTGGATTAAAAAATCATTACCCTTCTTTTTGACAAAAAGGGTTGTATCTACGTTACCTTTCTCTAAATTATGTTAGGCGAGAAATGTGCTTAACCTTTCATGTTCATGGAGTGTCTTCTTCAACCGATAAATATCTTTAGTTTTGCTTGGGTCTTCAAAACCTAGAGGCTGCTCAGCAAAGATTTTTTCTTTGATATATCTATTTAGAAACACACTATTTACATCCACTTGATATATTATGAAATCATAGAAATAGGCATAAGTTAGTAAAAGTCAAATAACTTCTAGTCTAGTAATAGGAGCATATGTTTCATTGAAGTCGATACCTTTATCTTGTGTATAGCCTTTCACAACCAATCTTGTTTTGTTGTGAACCACATTACCTTTGTTATCAAGTTTGTTTCTGAATACCTATTTAGTTCCGACGATGGGTTGATCTAAGGGTCCCAGTGCTAATTCTCACACTTCATTGAATATAAATTGATGCAATTCTTCTTGTATAGTATCAATCCAACTTTGATCAAAAACAGCTTCTACAATTCCTTAAGGTTCTAGTTGATAAGCGATGATCTAGTCTTGATCCCTTCATCTAATTTCCCGATGATTTGCTCTTTGGGATGCTCTGTCTTGAATCTATAAATCCTTAGGAACACACCCTAATCTTCTTCTTTTTTTCCTAAAATAGATGGATAAAAAGATAAATTTGTTGTCTCATAATTTTTTTTTAAATAATATTCCACGTCATCATACAACAGCTGATTTGTTGTTTGACTAAACTCAAGGACTACATTGAACATTTATCAATAGTTTTGGGACCATATTAAATAAATTAAAACATTAAGAATGAAAATGCACATTAGGCCAAAGTTCGGGGACTAATTATGTCATTTCCCTTTTATATGAATCTTACTCACCCTAAATGTGTAAGGCTCAAATCATACAAAAAGGAGTAAAGTATTTGAAATATTCAGTTCGGTTCATTTTATTATTTTTCTTAACATGACTGTGCTCAATTAATCATTTGTTAATACACGCAAGCCGCTCCATCCATATACATCAAGCATAGGTATTAGGATCCAAGATTGCTGTAAATGAGGGACACTTTTGAATATATGACAGCCCCCCTCCAAAAAAAAATCTATAATAAGCGAACAACCAACCTAGGAAAAGCACTTCTTATTTTATATGTGATGACAAAAAGGTTATTTTATTCTGAGAGAGAGAAAGTCGGACCATTTTCAATCTACCGTATTCAAATCGAGGAAATTTTCTTCCTAACTCCTATCTTGATTATTTACTATTAAGGGTCCATTTATTTCGCGGAAAATACTATTTTTGGAAAATATTTTTCAAAAAATTATTTTTTTGGCTGAAACAAAAAAGATCCAAAAGTATTTTCCATCATTTGGTAAGGAAAATCTGATGGGGAATAATTAAAAAAATTCTTATTTTTTTATATTATTTTTATAATTTCTTTTCTTTTTCTTTTTGCTTCTTCCTAGGAGGGGCTATCGGCCACGGGTGAGCTTGAGCATTGCCCAATCCACTTAGGACGATGAGGCTTAGGGCCTCGCAAGTAGCTACTGGATCGAGCTCACCTATGGCCAATCGTCGACCGTTGCCATGGCCAGCAATTGGGTAAAGAAGAAGCAAAAAGAAAATAAAAGAATATATAAAATAAAATAATAATAATAATAATAATAATTAAAAATTCAATCTATAAAAATGATTACAAATTTGAATTTTTTCTAAATAGTTTTGTAAGAGCAAAGATTTCATTAACCAAGAACACGAACTCGAGCGTCGAGGACCTACACTTGGCTTTTATGGACCTAGGCTGGAGGGTCAAGATCAAAGCTCAAGCATCGAGGACCCAAGCATGGCCTCTATGGCCAAGCTCGTGTGCTAGAGCATCAAGTATGGGCACTAGGGGTTCGCCCTAGCCTCAATGGACTTGGACTTGGACTTGGACATGGGCATTAGGGGCCAAGGCCTTAGCATCAAGGTCTTAAGCTTGGCTTCGATGGACTCGGGACTAGCCACTAATGACCTGGTCCTAAACATTGATACTTGGGAATTAATGTTGGGTTTTTCATATCCAAGCATAGAGTTTCAGGTCCAAACACCAATATTTAGTCATATGTTAGAAAACGTTTTCCTATTCTTTCAAGAAGGAAATCTTTTTCTTGAATTTAAGCTTTGCTCTAAAAATATTTTTTGTCGACTCAACTTCCTTAGTGAACCAAATGCCAAAAAATGAGGAATTTTTTTTCCTGAAAAATGTTTTTCTGCTAAAAGGATGAACCCTAAATTACGGCCTCCATTCTGTATTTAATATAAGTCCGAATACCAATAAATAAAGTCGTAACTCTGCTGATTTAACAAATGACTTTTCATGCAAGCAGTTGTTATTATAGAGAAATGAATTTGGAATGGCTATTATCTTATCTAGATCATCTATTTTCAACCGTTTGGGGTATTAAAAATCCTCATTCAACCACAAATCAATTTCAATTAAAAAGATATGCAGTTTTTACATTAGGAAAATAAATTCCCTAACAAGAAAAGAGGAAAATATATGAAAAATATTTCGCCAAAAGCATTTTTTAGGGTGTGTTTGTCTGAGTGAAGAAATTTAATGTGAATTAGTTTTTTTGAATTTTCATGTGTTTGGTTTGCTAAAAAAAATCAGTCAACAAAAAATCAATTACAGTCAAATAAAATATGCATGTTTAAAATTAAGAAGATGAATTCCCCAAAAAATAATTTCTCAAAAAGTATTTATTTTTTATCATGAAATTTTCTCCGAAATAAATGTACTGTATAAATGACCGTTGTGCTATGTGGTGGTGCAACAGCTTTTGAGCTGTCTCATCCCCTTTTTCCCGTTGGACTATTGGCACATTAGAGAAGTTCAAATGCAGCCTCCCTTCATAGTTATAATGCTAAAAAAGTTGACTGATTAAACATGAATTTGTACATGAGCGGTCATTCACCTGTGTGTTAACTGTGTTGACCATGCATTTCGCTCGTCTTGCAAAAATTAGGGCAAAATCGTTCTATATGCGGTACAGATTTTTGTTTAGGGAAAATACTAATTACCCTCCACCCATTTCGACATTTTACCACTTTCGCTCATTTAGATTCAAAAGCCTACAAAACAATTCTCAACCCAAACCATCCTCACACTAACTCACCCAACACCTCACTCAACTCTCTCACTCTTCTGCCACCGCCGGCCCTCGCCTCTGCTGCAGCTGCCGATGCCGCCTGCCCATCGTTGAGATGCCACCCATCCCACCCCTTACCAACAACCTGGCCCGGGATCTCTTCAGATACGTATAACGAGCCCATCTCTTTCTCTCTCTTGAGTAGAATATGGTACAAATTTCGATCTCGTTATGTCTAAACCTACTTTAATTTTATAATAATAAGATAGTTGTATTTAAATGTTGATATATTTTGCATACTTTAAGCTGATATATGTTAAATAAAAGTTAGCTTTATAATCTGAAGCAAAAGGATGAAAGTGAGAGTCATCTCAAACACATACTTAAAACTGTCAGAAGAAAAAAGACATTTCTATTTTTTGGGGCCCAATTTCAGGAAGAAGACTGGTCATAAGTATCCAGCACATTCCATAATCAACTTAGAATGGATCTAGGCAAATCACCACTCCTTAGGACACGCCATTACAGCAAGAAACCTGCAACTTTCCAGTGTGGAAGGGGTCACGTTTGTAGTCTACCTACTTGTCTTCTACCGGCAAATTACATATGCTTCAAACCCGTTTGACTGGATTTGTGGAGACCCGCCATCTGTAGTGATCACGAAAATCAGGAGAATTTCCGGGCTGTTGGCACATCAACATCGTTGCCTCAGAAAAACAAGTTTGCAGGTAGATGGATTTAGTATAGTAATGGATGATTGAGAGGCATTGGATAGAGACTGTTGCTTGTGGAATTCAACTTTTAGTGATTGCATATGGATTGAATGATTGATGGTCCGTTCGTGAATGTTATTCCCTTGACTGTCGCCAACACAGCAAGACAAGGGCAAATTGATATAATTCTCTGAACTACATAGTGAATTGACAGAAAAGTCTGCAAAGTCTGCAGATTCTTAGAGAGAGAGAGAGAGAATCAGACGAAATTTTAGAATGCTAAAGTCGATTTTTACAAGTCCTATTATCCATGAAGAGTAATTCTCTTGCGTTTCATATGTCCAATCTCCTCCAATTGAATTCTATAGTATGATGTTACTCTGTATTCAAGCCGGACCTGGTCAAACCTTTTCCAGAGTGAAGAATCAGAATTAAGCAGGATGCTTTCGAAAGAGAATTAAAAAGAATTAATTACCCACTCAACAGATCACTGCAGCATTACAAGACCATCTGTTCACCTGATATCACTAGCTAGAATAGCTAGATTCTAATCAACATTTGATCATAACTCGCAGGAATGCTAAAAGAAACTCTCCTTGTGAGAATGGCATCCTAGAACCACTAGACCAAACAGCCTATTTGTTAGTGAAAAAATCACCCGACAGCCATTTAGTCATGTTGGAATGGTATTCCTTCGTTGCTGTAAAAGCTGCATCAAAGGCCAGAATATGTCTATTCTCTGGAAATCCTTGGAGGCCTGGTCCAGGAAAAAACAAAAAGATCGATTTAGTACAATCACAGATATATGTCATTGAATCCCCGTATCAGCATCAGTAGTATAATTGACTACCTCAACAATGAAGCAGGCCCAGGTATTGCCGGAATCTTTCTCTGTAACACCCTTTAGGATGGTCAATTCTAGGCGTTGAAGCACCTGAGCAATGTCCAGAAAGAGCCCTTGCTCGTTGCATAGCATCTGTGACAAGAAAGAGTTTGTGGAGTTATAACCAGGTGTAACTCGGTCTATAAGGAGAGAAAGCTGATGAGCAATGAAGAAAAAAGTACATACCTCAATAAGCATGAGTCCTGGGTCTTCCAGGTCTTCCACCACTATAGGGCATACCTGGAGTTCACCTCCTATTTCAAGAGCCCAACTAGCTCCACCCCGCGAATCAGTGTCGATTTCAAGTGCTCTCCATCTGCTCCGTCCAGAGTCCTGTGTGACATAACCATTCAAAAATGTCAACCTACGTCCTGTGTGACATAACCATTCAAAAATGTCAACTTACGTCCATATAATTTCCTGTAAAATGTAGATTATCTGGTAAATTTGATGCAAATCAACAAGGAATTTAAGCAAAACTACCAAAAGAACTTTTCTAAGATTACAGTGCTAGTTTATCTTCATCTAAGTCAGACAGAGAACAAGTGGATCCATGGGTTGTGTTCAACCTAACTTGTCTAAGGTTCCCTCAGACTGTCATTAGCATGACACTTCATCCAGTTGTGAAGATACTATTTTTAATCATTAAACAGGTACTAATGGAGTCGGCTACATGTGATGTGTAGCATAATCATTCTAATCAATAAGGGACTAATGACATCCCTCACAAGGTATCTTGCAGCTGTAGGTACACAAAGTACTCTCTAAAAATCCACACATAACATTGATTAGAAAAAATGCAAAAGAAATAAAGAAATCATACGAAAATTTTCCTTTCAAATGTTGAATTGAACTTCAATCCAAGGTATAAACTTATTGGCTATTCACGGAAGAAGTAAATATTCTTAAGATGCTTTCACAAAGCCTCATTAGCAATCTGGTTTGAGGTTTATCATGGAAGAACCATCAGCAGGAACGTCTAAATGTAACCTTATTGATTTAATAGTACATGAAAAAAACAAAGGGTTTTAAAACTTCAATTCTCGGCCACACAAAAGTTATTAAAGTCTTTGAGCTAAAAAAGTTCCAGAGGTCTACACTAAAGCGTTTAACTTTTGAGGAACAGTGACGATCATGTACTGCAAAGCTTTCATCTTAACATGCAAAGTCTAGAATTGAAACCTATTACTTATCATTTGCAAATCATACTTAACATGTACCAAGCAGCACATGTCTAGTCTAGCAGGATTTACTTATATATATAGGCTGGGGAAAGTTCACTCCCAGCTCGTCAATCTCCTCTGAGGAAAGGGTCTTGCCACTGATTATAATCAATCATGACTTGGGCAAACTGTACATTTGAAATAAATTGGAAGTCCTCGACAATGCAGAAAAAATCTCTAAAAGTTCATTCAGTTGGACTGCATTATAGTAATGTGATGCAATCAGAAAATACTAGGATTTATTTTAAACAATTAAGAATCTTGTACAAAGTCAATTGAGAACTAATTGAATGAAGAATCTCTTTACGCAAGGCCCACAACTATAATCTCCATCACTGAGAACATATGCCATAAAGATAATCAAATTGGTGGTGGCATCTCTATGAATTCTGCTCATCACTCAGCAGTCCTTTTTCATGGAAACAACAGCCAAGTATATTGGACAGTGTGTTAAATGTTTGTGAAATCATATCAATGCTAGGTATGTGATCAAATGACATCTCAAGACCTTACTCTATCTGCCTGCTCCAAGGGCCCTGCAGCCAGCCATGAGACCCACAGCTGAAGCATCACTCTCTGCAACTGCAAATAAATTTGCAGTCGCCCCTCTCCATAAAAACCACCCTGAGCACAGCCACAAAATAATAATTCTCTCTCTCTCTCTCCCCACGAGGCTACTTCAGTTTTCCCTATATCATTCGTTTTTTCACTTTAATTGTCTATTAAGTTCCTGCACTTCTCAAAAGTATTTCTTGTCCCTGGTGACCCACATTCATGAAATCACAGTCAACTAACTAAAACCCGGAAACTGCAAATATGGGGCTGACAATAGTTAAAATTGTATGTTTTACTGCTATAAACAGGATTAAGCATGTGATGCTTCAGTTAATACACACTCATACACTACAACATCTGGTTATGCTTTGCTTTATACTCGATGGGAAATGACAAGTATGTAATCAGCTAAAACTCCTTTAAGTCATTGATGAGAGCCAATAAAAGAAGGCCTGCCCAAATGAAGGGGAATAGAGTCGGGTGTTGGAAAATAATTAAGGTACAAAATGAAAAATCTTAATCTTCCAAGGTCACTGTATCTTTTAAAAGCCAATAAATAGTCTCTGCAAGCTTATGCAATGTAATGCTTCCGCAGTGTGTGAAAGATGGGGTCACTGCAATGAACATCGGAGAAGGAATGAATGCAATTTTATAGGACGAGTTAAATACCACTGGAGGCACCCACTTCTTCAACTTCTCTGCCCGATTGGTTGCACCTCTTAAGAACTGCATGTGCTTGATTGTTTGATCTAGAAGGGCATCTATGCTGCACTGAAATCACAATTTACATAGAAGTAACTAGTGAGCTTAGGGAGCAAGGACAGGAAAATGACATGGTGGCACCAACTACAAGACGGTACAGACCTTTGAACCGTTTGGGACAAGGTCCCTAAGTTCGTTTACTCTGTCCTGAATCAACTGTCTATCCCTTGGTCTTGGCCTCTGGTTATCACCTGGTCTTCCCTTTCTTTTGCTACCGCTGATCATTTTCTTCTTCCCCTTGGCCCGTTCATGAAGGGATCCTCTCTTCCGCTGCTCTTTATCAGTGACTGTACTCAGCGTGCTTTTATCTGAAGTTAAGGAATCACTGGAAGTTTCTTTACCCATATTCCTAGAGATGAATGCAGCTGGAGTTATGTGGCTTGCAAAATCTCCACTCAGGCAGCTTTCTTCAGACTTCCTTTTTGTTCTCAAAGAAGTAAAAAGTTGCTGCGGTCGACCAGTTGAAGATGTGATGATGTTGGATTTATTTGGTGAATTACCATCAGGACAGTCATATAAGTTGCTGACTAAAGATCCAAAGAGATGCTCATTTTCATCCTTGGGAGGGTATCTCCCAGATTCCCCAGCAAACGGCTTGTTGCCATCAAGAATATCTTGATTCTCAGTCAAACAAGAGCTTTAAGCACATGCATATCTGGAAAAAACGAATCCACTGAAAATTCACTTGGCCATAATAAAGTTGGTTCAGGAGCTTCATCTAGTTCAAAGTTCATGGAGCAGTTAGACATGTTGACTATGTTTTTATTTTTTATATTCTCAACATCATTGTCTCCAAATGGTAGGCTCACAAAGTCGCTAGCAGTGAAGTAGTCCTCCATGCCATCACAAAAGTCACCTAAACCGCCTGAGATGTAACATTTGTCGAAGGCATGCAATTTCTCCTCTGCACAAGAGAATCCAAAATCATCATCATCCATCCTTACTGACTGGTTTGCAGGTCCAATTGGGGGAGTTGACACTTTGGAAGGACTGGCTGCCAAGACACAAGTTATATTTTCCCATTCATCTTCTTGAATTTCTGACAGAGGCCGAACTTGTACAAGACTTAGCATACTGCAATTCGCCTCAAAATTGCCACATAACCCTTCAGATTTTGTTTTAAAAGCCAGGCTGCCAGTTATGTTCAATGACTCATCCACATCATCTACAACGCAGGATGGGATTGAATGATCCTGCTGGCCATGGTTCATAATGGAACTTAGAGAATGGCTAAAATCGGGTTGAAGTGAGACTAATTTCTCTGTGAGATCAGCAACAGTCGCTATGTCATCAGCAACCTAAAGTCAACAGGATAGAATATGACACAAGTTAAAACTCCTCCAGCTATTTACTTGTATAATATAGAAGGAAAGAGGATAAAAACAGACCGCTTCAAAGGAGCCTAGTTGCAAGACCCCGTGTGGAAGAGCAGGTAACAGGAGAATAGTCTGCATAAGCGTAGTAAACAAGATCAGTAGGGTTACTAATACAAGACACTACTGCCGCAAGTTAACATATGAAGTAACTTTTACTTGAAAACCAACTTGCACATATTCCAACCATTCCTCGAAGCACATGGTTGCCAGCAAATCCATATGCCTATAAACACATGGTATTATTGGGAACGTCATGATAAAACTACCATACTATACTTGGTTGTAATACCTATCATATTGGCATAACTATCATAATATAGTCAAGGTATTCATTACCTTCACACCAGCAAAAATCTGTGGTAGCCATTCTTCAGGAAGCTGCAAAGACACGACGTAATTTAGAGCTGCCACATACCCAAAAAAACTGTAGAAACTCCTTTGGCAGCTAATTTTGAATGAAAAACTCGTCAGAACTGACCTCTAATGGAATCTCCGAGTTGGACTGAGAAGCCAAAATATCATCGGAAGAAATCCAACAGTAGTTGCCTGTGAGCGCCACTTCACCTACAAGCCTAATGCATGTAAAGTGAATAACATCAAGACACTGCTATTGGGATCATGTAAGAAGGAAATTCTTGTTCTGCAGGTCTATTCTCCACCAATTAAACACAAAATATTTTGCTCACATATCATTATTCTTTTTCTGGATTTTCAGGACTTTCGTTAAAAACACCAGTTAAAGCCCCGAAAAAAAAATTAATTAACAAGGATTCCGCAGAACACAAATGGAGCAGCAGGAGAAACTTAACACGAAGTTAAGACTGACATATTACCCTTCTCCCAGTGAGTAGTGAAGAAATGAGATATTGGCTTCCACAACTCCTAAGGGGAATTGGCTTGCACTTTCATTCCGTACGCCATTTTCATCAACAAAAGAGAATAGCTCGCCTGATCTATTGAAGTATAGTTCATCTAGACAATTCTCTATGTTTCTTCTAGCCTTTGAATGGTCGAAATACCCATCTTCCCATGTTAGAACCCTGAAAATAAATCGTGTACAGAACGTCGTCAAAAGACGGGAAGTTTCTTCTTTGAAAGTGATTTGCACAATGAAGTGCAGTCTTTGTCCCGAGACTGTCAAGACAAACGTTAGACAGACTGATACACGACACATATCGCGATGCAATTCTGCTTCATGTTGATAAAAAGGGACAAGTCCCATGACAAGGGCAGACAGAACACGAGCAAATCCCCGGAGATGCTTAACACGTCTTTCATCATCAAATATCTAGATCTAGGCCATTTTTTTTTTTTTTTTTAATTTTTTCCAGAAATGCCATCAACAATCATCCAGTAAGACAAAATTAAACAGCGCAGACCACTTATAAAACCAAAATTATTTATTTCCAGCACAGGACTAAAATGCCGAGAATCAGAGAAATATCCATCAAACCAACAGCAATCACATAAAGACAGGGTAAGGGATTGGCTTACGTAGGGACTTGACGCCTGATCTTCCAGAACACGGCGTACGTCCAGTGCGAATCGCGACACAAGTTCTGTAGCAACTGCCGTAAAGCAGCAGTTCCCATGCTACAACAACTAGGATTTTCTTTTTCCACTATATAACAGAATTCTGATACAAAACAGTGTCCTCAATCAATAAAATCACCGAGTATATATCTCCCTAGCTTCCTCGGATCGAGCCGCGCCCTGCTTGCCTCATCCACAATCTGGCTCTTCGCTTGAGCAGCGACTCAGTGAGCAAGAGAATCGAGTATCTCATGGTTTTGGGCTCAAAACTCGAGGTCCAACGTTGGAATCACAGTTCTAGGCAGCTCTTAGAGCGTCCAAATGCAGAGAATCTCGATCCAATCGGTCAAATGCAAGAGAAAGAAAGAAGAGAGAGAGAGAGAGCAATTGCGAATTCTTTGTCCTTGAACAAAACATGAACGGGTCTCGACGTCCCAACGCTGTTATATAGAGGCAGAGCAATACCGGTCACTGTTTCATCCGGTCTGCCTGCGGTTGTATTCAGATAATTTCCCTGCTTGGAGTTAAAACTGGGAGCCGGCTGTAGTCAATATGCATCATCCTCCACAAGATGCGTTCGGATTCCGGGACCCACCAATGAGAAGGCGTGCAGGCGCACTCGCGACTATTTGTGGCTTTTATAATTTGAGGACATGTTGCCCTTTTATATTATTACTTATAAACAATGTGCGTGCTTGAACACTCGAGTAATTTACAATAGATGCAGCCGTCCCTTCTCCCCCGCACCCCACGTAATTACCGGGAAATGTGCAGCGTGGTCTTCTATGTTCACAAGTGCTCTGATGCTGAGACACGCATGTAAATAATAATGTTCAAAAAGTCTTATATTGAAGAATTGATATGGGTGAAATAGTTATTGTATCTTTTTTTTTTTTTTTTGGTAACCGAGGACTCCACCACAGGCCCCCCCGTGCCCGGACGGCACCGAAGGGCGTGGCCCCAATACCTCAGGGGAGATTAGCACAGGACCCCACCACCATGGTCCCCCACTTAAGACGTGTTAGCAGCTGCGGAGTTTCGATTCTGAGACCTCTGCGATGAAGTACCCAAAGTCGAACCAACTCAACTGCCCACATTGTATCTTAATAAATCCATAACTCATTAATTTAATTTTTTGAGTGAATGTGAGTTTAATTGAATAATTTGACCTCCTCTTAACAACCTCCTTCTTATATGGCTCTCAATTTGTTTCAGTCTTTGGTGAATATTTCAAGGAACGAATTTAGAGGATGCATAACAAACCAAAATTTCTATACTATAAATAAGTTTTCCATTTTCAAACTTGTTTTTGGAATGGAAATTCATTTGGTAAAACTATTTCATTTTTCTATTTTTGAAATATATTTCTACTCTAGAAATATGTTTAGAATATAAATCAAACATAATTTTTTTTTTTTTACTTCTCTATAATAAGAAATAAAAATTCTTCTCATCGCCCGTCCTCTTTACTAATCGGCCACCTGCCCACTGTCCGTCGGCCCTCGCCCACCGCTGCTAGTCATTGCCCCAGCCGTTGATTGCTGTCCGTCGCCTCTGCACCCCTCGAGAGGGAGAAATTGTGTTTCTATTCCAAGAACAAAAAAATTTTGCATTATTATTAAACATGAATTTTTTCTTGGAAACTCATCCAAAAATAGAGATAGAAAAATTCATTTTTTTTTCAGAAATAAATTTTTGGCTAGAAATTTTATCATATTAGCTCTTAATAGCCAATCCGGTTTCCCAGGCGGTGGGCGTTGTGGTGTAGCAAATGGGCCGATGGTAGAGACTTGTGGTTCAATTTGGAGAATTGATGTTGTGTGGAGGAGTATTTATGAGTCCAATTGAATTCAGATTAAGATTCCCTCTTAACAGTCTTCCTGAGTAAAAAGTGTCGGATTTTTTTGCGTTTTTCCAATATAAGCAGTCATTAGACGTGAGATCGATGGATGTAGGAAACGGAGAGACATCAATAATCATCCCTTTTTCGTGAAATCGACCATGTGACAATCTTGTTTAGTCGCACAACCATCAATTGACAGGTTTTCTTTAATTTTTATTTTGTCTTTTTTTCTGGGGTATGCGATGAGCAGATGATATGCACATCATTTGTTTTTTCCTTAATGAGTCCAAGAAATCCTACTTTAGAGAAATAGCAACAAATAATCTTTGTTTAACCAGCATTATCATCCCACAACAACATTCATGAGTGACTTTATTCGATAAATTAGATTAAATCAGTAGAATAAATGAAAAGTAGGTGGCTTGCTTAGTCAGCAATCATTTTCGACCTCTTAATCATTCAGTATTTAATTACATAAAATGCAGCACTAAATTACGGCAGGTCTGACCGGATGCAATGAATTAACTGATTAACCTCACATTGTTTGTCCCTTATTTTACTTCTTCTGTTTTGTAGTTACTTTTTCTGGGTTTTCTTATAGCCCCACTTGGTGTAAAATCTAATAAAAGATTTACGAAAATTCAAAGTCATACGCGGCAACCCTCGGGCGCATCGAAAGCGGGCGTGTGATCAAGTCAAACATTGGGGCGACTGAGGGCTACACAATGTCGACAATCACGCCTCTCCATGGAGTCCTGGAGTTGCTGATGCAATGAAATCATCAATTTTCAGTGGTTCTAAAAATGAGAAACAAATATTATTGGTCCTTTCTAATTTCAACGGGTCGGCCCAATAAGCAACCTCTGTCTTATAAATTTATTGTCCAATAATTAAGTATGAGTTGCACAGAAAAAAAAAATCCACATCCAAAAATATCATAAATTGCATATAGTGATCACTTTAGTAATAAAACATTTCGAACGATTACTTGAATATGACTTTCTAAAAGAAAACTATTACTTCAATGTCATAGGATTGTCAAAAAATCCAACAAACAAGGCTTTATTATATATATCTGATATCGTATCTCATTCAATAAAAATACTAAAGTACTTTGACACCATTGCTTTTGCCATCAGGAAAAAAATTGAGTTATCTAAATCCATCGGCAAGAAAATTGCAACACGTCTACTGGCTGGGATTGTCATTGGCCAGTCATCTTCCACATGTGGTTTTCACGTGTACGCAACAGTGAAAAGGCCATTTAATTTAGATTAGAATGCCGTGACTTGTGGATATAATAACCCTATGACAACTGGGAAAGAAAAGGACTGCTGATGTGCGCACACGATCGATTCGCTGCATCTTCAATAAAGAAAAGGACCAGGAGTGAGACGGCTAAGGAAGTGATTATGTAAGAACAAGTCATGCATGATGTCAATAATCGCGGGCTCAAGTTGCATTTAAGTAGAAAATAGCAGTTAGCATATTGAAAGATAAAAATATTTTATATGCAGTTAACATGGCTGAGTCATGGGAAAAAGGATACCGGAAGTATCATAAATTTTGTAAGACATTGACTTAAGTATTATAACTTCTTCTTTTTTTCGATCACTTAAGTGTTATTATTTGATATAACAAACATTTTTCAAAAGTTATGACACTTAAGTGATTAATTGACAAATTTTATAAAGTGTTGTGTCGAATTTTTGGTACTTGGAAAGTCATGGCACTCTAGTAATCAATTAAAAATTATAGTATTCAAATACATGTCTTTTAGAAGTCATGGCATTAAGAGTTATGGCACTTATAGTATCATTATTCCCTGAGTTATGTGATGGATTAAGCAAATTATGTTTCCACAAAGTGAAAATGGGGGAAGCAAACTTTCTTTTCTATTTTTACGCTGGGATCATCCATCAGTTCGTGCAGGCAATTTGTGTGCGTTCATAAAGATCAATAGAACCAAAAGTAATTCTCCTCTTTTCACGGGATGTGTCAAAAAATTATCTATATTGATGAGTTGAGCTAAACTAAATACATGGAAGATATTCAAATTGATTCAATAGGGGAGACATCCCCTTATAGGAAAATATGACTAGTATATAACTTGGTTCATAATATATATATATTGAGTAAAATGATGTCAAATTAGTTTGCCGTGGCATTGAGCTTGAGCCCTACATCAACCGCAACAATCTAGCGGCATTAGACTTCCTATAACTTGATCTGTCATGGCATCGAGCTTGTTGGGAAAACATCCCAATGGACCTTTGATGACTACAAAATTATTCTTGGTACTCACATCTTCATGATAAGTACTTTGAGAAAGACTGTGATGATATCAACGATCATCAAGAATTTAGGGAAGAGTGATGAAGATAATGACAAGAGAAGAAAAAGTCTGATAAGATGAAAATCTCACAAGGACTTTTGGAGGTACCATGGTCAATTTGTCATTACGATAAAATTTTGGGAAGCTGACATACTTATGAAGATCTTTGAATAATTGATTGCAATTCAGTTCTTACTGTTCAACCAGGGACAACATCAACAAACTATAAGTATGTGCGCAAGCCGATATCAAGTGATAAAGAACGTCGGATCGTTCTGATATTGAGTTTAGAGAGATGCCGTGAAACGCTTCATATGAACATGACCGTTTGTCAAAGGAACAATAGCAATTGACAGGCTAAGGAAACCACGACAACTAACCATGAACATGTTAGAGAAGAGTCCGCAATTTTTTAGAAGAACAGGGGAAGTGACAACAGCAGCAAATGTCATTTTTGGGAAAACCTTGCTATTGCCGCTAGAATGGATTGTATGGGCAGTTTTGACCTTGGCAACTGCTCCAATCAACTCTCAGTGAATCTTTGTTTTCTAAAAATATCTCCAACGGATGGATCGGAGATGTCTATATAAGAAGGAGCAAAGAAGCTCAAATGGGGGTTGGAGTTCTAGCATTGTTCATCATTCTCTTTCTCTAATAATATTGTACATTTGTCTATCTAACAGTTCTCCATGTAGTGTTCTTGTCACTCTATAATAAAGTCATAAGCAAGTGTACAAAGATGATAGTAGTATTTGTGTTATTATAGTGTAATGTATCGTTTGATAGGTACAGTTTGTGCTAATTGTAACTTGACTTGAAGATTAGTAGTGAAATCCAGCCAGTGTTGAAGCCGTTACCTTGAAAAAAGGAGGTAAGCTTGAGGATTAAACCGAACCTATATAAACCTCTATGCAATCTTTTCTATCTTCTCATTATCTTCTTCATCTGTACATTATTGGTTGAATCTACTTATGGCGAACACTTGCACTTGTCATCATTGATCCGCCACTGATTGAAGTTAAATTACAGCTTATTGTCTTTTGCGAGAAAATTTGTTTAAAGTTCTTAAACAACCTATTTATCTCCCTTTAAATTGTATTGTTAACCCCAACAAAGCTCAAACTATATCGCCGCAATGAGCTCGAGCTCTAGATGTGCCTGCTTTCACCATTGATTTGAAGAGTATCGTGTCTCAGTTTTTTGTGTTCTCTATATAATGCGACTCATAAATTTCTACAACAAAGTGAAAATCTGACTTAGTTGCTGTGAAGATGTTGTTGGGAGTGTTGTCGCAACCTTCCTCGAGGTCAATTACCAAATGGAAAGCTAATAGATTATTAAAACAAAAACTTAACGCGGACTCTCTCGAATCTGTACCAATCACAACTTTGGAATTGTGATTTAATCAATTTAACATGAAAATCAATTCAATAAAGAGTTGCCACTAATCTATCGCGAATTAAGTAAAACCCAAGTAAAATGTCAAAAATACTTTACTTCTGCTAACTAGAGATTCATGGATATGTGGACATGGTTATGCTAGATAAATTAAACGCCCTTAAAGTACCTTTTCTCTTTTCTCAAAACTCTTTTGCTAGTAGTCTTGGTCAATTTTAATCTTAAGCCACTAATATGTAATGAGTGGTCATGCGGATACGCAATTAATTATATAACACTCAATAAATCAAAACATTAAAGAAATTATTAGTAATAAGGCTAACCTCAATGTAAAGAAAAGAATAGCCCTACTATGATTAATTTCCTAATATCTACAAGATGTTAATTAAAAACGCATGTGTAGCCTAAACATGATTTCTAAATGCAATGACAATTAATTCCTTTTGGGTTTTTATCATGTTTGAAGATTAAAGTATATGCAATTTTAATCTGAATAAAACATGCATGAATTATTAAACTGATGACATGATGCAGGAGCATCGGGCTCTATTGATCAACTTAGCAGCTTAATTCAAACCTCGTCAACTTGTCCAACTCAATCCCCACGTTTAGAAGCAAAAAGGTTTATTTTGGCAACATTTTAACTCGATGGGTTCAAGTTGAAGATTTTGTTTCCTCGAGAGAGATGTCGATTTAGTGAACTAGTTGTTGATTTCATGTTTGTTTATTGATTTTCTAGATGTCGATTCATAAGTTTATTGTCGACTCCAAGGCTAACTGCTTAATCACCTAATAATCGGAGGTTGTTCTAGTCGATTTTTATCGTTGTTTGATGACCTTCTATGATGCTTGTTTGGCTTCCAATGTGTACAAATTTAGAGTCTTATCAGGTTTCAATGCATTCAATAATTAGTCACATGCAATTAAGTCTCTTGATTCACAGCTTTTAATGAGTCTTTATTATGGTGTTGTTTTTAAGAGTCACAATTAGGTGAATTTCCCCAAGAGTCTATTTAGTTTTCGAGGATTTAAAGTGTTTTTTTTTTAACAATATCTCTATAAATGGAGGTGTAATATCATTGTAAAGGACAAAAGACTTGAATATAAAGAATATATAAGATTTTCCACTATGTGAGTGAATATCTATTCCTAGTTTTTTTTTTATCATTGAAAGGTGGATCTTTACCCTTGGCTGATTAGTTTTTTAAGGCTTTAGTGGTGAGCTTCTCTTATTCTAGTTCATTTATCCTTAGAAAGTGGATTATTCCTTGGTGGTGGACCAATAAGCCCTTTATCCTCAGCAAGTAGTTTGTCCTTTGGGTCTTGGTGATAAGTTTCTCTTATTCCGAAGTCCTTTATCTATGGCGGGTAGTTTGTCTTTTAAGTCTTGATGGTGAACTTCGTCAATCCCAATCTTTATCATTAGCTGGTGGTGCATCCTTTAGGCCTTCATAGTGATCGTAATTTATCTTGAGTTTGCATTCTTCTCCATTGATATCCATTCCCACAAACTTTGACCTATCCTTGATTCCTTCGACATCACTCACCCCCGCAACGACATCATAACATGTAACGTGATTTTATTTTAATGACTAGCAAAAATTATGAACTAATTTAGCATGACATGCAATGTAATTTATATAAGTCCAAAAATGCAATCACTAAATGACATGAAAATCATGACATGGCATGTGATGACGTGACAACAATTCCTAGAAAACATCCCTATAAGATTTTGAGAATCACCAAACTATCCTTATTACTAATAAGTTACAATAATGAATGGATATAGTGAAAGAAGTTATCATTATCATTGATTCTTCATAGAAGTAAAGACTAGATACTAGTTTTTGACTTTTATGAGAACAAATGTCGGTAATGGCAACTTGGAAGGATCGGCCGATATAGGATTCTTAGGATACTACTGATCACCAATCCTAACATCATGCGTCTAGAGTTGGTATCATCACTAAAGATGGTCAACTTGGTCTTTCACAATCTGTACTAATGATAGTATGTGACAGATTGGCAATGATGTATTGAGTCTAATGATAGTAAGATATGGACTGAGAGCAATGTTAATGGCTTAGAATATAGCCATTAAACCTTTGGATTTTATAACTAAAAAACTGGGTGAGGTAGTAGAAAAGTGACTGATAATTCTCAGAGACAAAACAACAATTAGTAACCACTTTGGGTTATCTACTCTAGTTAGTGACTACGACAGTCTCTCAAATGCTTAGCTATCTATCCTTGAAGGTCTCTAATGGATCTATTGAAGACCTCAATATATAAGGAGCAGTGATGCTATGAAGAAAGGGCTAAGGACTAAGATGTATGTGAACTACTGATATTGTCTCTTAAGCTAAAAATTGTCATTGATCTTGATTTGTAAACCTCATTACATTGGTTTATCACCATTTTAGTTTATAGTCAAGTGTATAAGAGTAAGTGCAGTGATCTTGTATCCCCATAGTGTGATCTATTAAGTGAATGGAACTTCACTAGTCATTTGTACCTTGCATTGATGATTACTAGTGGAATCCAGTCGCTATTTTGGTTGTTAGTCTAAGAGTGGATGTAAGCTTAGCCAAAAGCCAAACCACGTTTTATCATTGTGTAATTTATCTATTCTACTCTTATTTACTTATCAACACCACACATATTGGTTTATTCACAACATCATCTTGAGTGTCGATTATTTGATATTCTACAAAAGATTTTATTACATCATCACTCAACCTATTCAAGTTCTCTTCTAAGATGTATTGTTGGCCCCAACAACGATGATTTCATGTGTCAAAAAATAATTTATATTGATGAGTTGAGCTAAATTAATTATATAGAGATATTCAAATTGATTCAATAAGGGAGACATCTCCTTGCTGGGAAAAACCACTAATATATATAACTCAATGCA
This sequence comes from Eucalyptus microcorys, assembly GCA_014182515.1. Lineage (NCBI taxonomy): Eukaryota > Viridiplantae > Streptophyta > Magnoliopsida > Myrtales > Myrtaceae > Eucalyptus > Eucalyptus microcorys. The sequence continues at coordinate 12,191,070 of CM024562.1, read as the reverse complement.
TGAAAAAAGTATTTATATTGAGTAAATTGATGTTTAATTTGTTGTGTTGAGCTTGAGCCCTAGATTTGACGTGACAAATTTGGCAACATCAAACTTCTTATGACTTGGTTTGCCACAACATCAAGCTTGTGGGAAGGCATCCCTATGGGCTTTTGATGATTCCAAAACTATTCCTAATACTAATATCTTCATGATAAGTGCTGAGGGTCCTAGTACCTTTAAGAAAAACTATAATCATATCAACGGTCTTCAAGAGTCTAGTGAAGACTAATGAAGATAATGACAAGAAATGAACAAATTTGATGTGACGATGATTTCATGAGGATCTAGAGATATCTTGGTCAATTTGTCATCAGGATAAAGTCTTGGAAAGTTGACATACTCTGGAAGATCACTGAATAATTGATTGCAAATTATTTCTCATGGTTCAACTATGGATAACATCAATAGACGGATAACAATGTGCATGAGCTGATATTAAGTGATAGAGAACTTCAGATTTTGCTAATATTGATGCTTGAAAGATGCTATTGAATGTGTCATATGAAGTTGACCATTTGTCAAAAGGACAATATCCATTGACAAACTAAGGAAACCACAACATGAGATTTAGGAAGATATTAGAGAACAATTGGTAATTTTTCAGAAGAACAATGGATGTGATAATGGTAGCAAATTCCACTTTTTGAAAAACCTTAGCAATTGTTTCAATTAATTCCCAATGATTCTTTAGTTCCTAAAAAGTCTCCAGTGGATGGATTGGAGATGTCTACATAAGAAGGATCAAAGAAGCTCAAAATAGGTTTAGAAATCTCTTGTTCACCTTCACTATTAAAAACATCAAAGCCACTCATTTTGAAACCTCTTGGAAAAGGCTAATTGTCGACCTATTTAGGGTGTGGTTTCCTATAAATGGATATGATAATATCTATCTAACTGAATTGTGCTCAAACGTCTTCAACATACTATGCTAGGTTCAATTGTGGATTTGGTTGGTTATCTTGTTTCTTAGGCAGCGATGATAATATGGCTAGATTATCTATGTTAATTAGCATATTAAGCCTAATAAGAATATTCACATTGAGTTGCATCAATGGAACCACTACCCTTCCAATTTTAACATTTGGCAATTGACCACCCTATTGACTAGTTTGATTTGCCAAATTATTGCTTTTTGGTTATTTTGACCAACATTAGCCTCCAAAAATGGAAAAAGGGACTAGGAATATACCCTCTTGCCACTAAATTTGTTTGTGGTGGTTGATTGAATGACCCTGGCCACAACAGGGAATACATCCTTCATAGTATTGATGACAATTGGCTTAATCACATTTGATAGGTAACTCACAATGTAATTTGCCATATCATTCCACTATTGTTCAAACAATCACCGTATTAGACTTTAGAACAACATCCCTTGAATGGTCTTGAGTGTGATGCATAGGAAGATCAACTTTCTTGCATCAATTATCTTCTGTCACTCTCCCAATGGCTGAATTATTAGAATGCACAGTCATCTCATTGCTAGTTTTAGGTAATTAATTATAGTTGCTAGTAGCATTGTCAAACCCTTGTTGAATATTGGTCATTGCCATCATAGTATCCTTGAATCAACAAAATGTCTTCCGGCAGATATATTAAAAAGATTTTCATAGAAAAGTGTTGATGAAATACCTTTCAAAAAATGGATGAGTTAGCAAAAGTTGTGAAGGGTCCTTTGTTGATTCTAGATTGGAAACTTAGTGAGAAAATTAAAGTTACGGAGACTTGAGACAAGCAAGTCCAACCATGTAAATTGGGGAAAGGTAAAGGTAAATATGAATTTGTAGAAGAATTTTTGAGTTCTTTGATTGATTGAGGGGTTCACAAAGAGTACAACACTTATGGTACCCTCAATTGATGGTTATTTATGACAGTTACATGCCATGGTTATCGAAAAAGAAATAACTTCCTAATCCTATATGATGATAATGAGTCTCTAGTTTTAGTGGGATTTCTACTTTGATTAGGTTTCCTTAAAAAAAATCCCTATTTGGATAGGAATAAAATATAATTTACTTTGGTATCAAATATAGTAAGGCAAACAAGAAGAGTATCATATTTTCTCTCTATGAGTTTTCAGAGTGAGTTATATGTGAGAGATTGTGAGATAATAGTTATGAGTTCACTTCCGGCTTAATCTAAGGGTACAAAACACTCAAACGAACGTGTGAGTGATTATAGCTTTGATTCTCCAATTACTAGTGGATTGTTTTGTATTGGTTTTCCCCATGGTGTAGGTACCAACATTCAGACGGAAGCACGTAATTCTCTCATATTCTTTATTGTTCTTTTTTTTTCTCTAGTGATTTCTCATTGATTTAATTGCAAGGTTTGTTAGTGTTTCCGCATTATATACAACAATGGTATCAAAGCTAAGATGAGAGTTTCTATAGTTGATTTAGGGTTTTTAATTGTCTGACCATTGTTTGTAAATTCAATTGTTGCAATTATGTCTATAGCAAAATTTGAAATTGGGAATTTCAACGGGAGGAACAACTTTAGGTTGTAACGCATTAAAATGCGCATCCTGTTAACAAACCAAGGTTTGGTGAAAGGGTTTGATGGGAATAACAAATTGTTTTAAACATTAAAAGAGCCCAATAAAGTAGAGTGATGGAGAAAGCGAAAAATATAATTCTATTAAGTCTATTAGATGAAGTATTGATTGAAATGGCTGAAGAGAAGGGCAGTGTTGTGAGCAAAACTTGAGACACTTTATCTAATGAAAGCTTTGAACAAATGCTTGTATATGCTGAAAAGAATGTTTCAGTTTCGAATGGATGTAGGCACATCCATTATAGCCCACTTAGTAAGTTTAACAAGCCCATGATGGACTTTAAGAATGTTAATGAGGCATTGCCTAATGAGAAACAAGGTAAAATATTGTTGACATCTATACTAGAATCTTTTGAGTAATTTATAGATTCATTAGTATAGGGGCACACTACAATTACCTTGGAAGAGGTAAAATCTGACTTGATTCTAAGGAGTGGCAAGAGAAGATACGAGAAAATAACCTAGTGTGAAATATGGTGCAAAGTTTGGCCATTCAAGGTGGAGATGAACAAAGAGAGTTTAAAGGTAGTAGATATGAGATTCATTCTAGATTGAGGTCCAATGTTTGGAATCGTGGATGTTATCACTTTGATGAGGTAGGTTACTACAGGAGAAATTGTCTAAAGCACAAATGTCATGCCTCGAGCCCTACCTTTGTCGCGGAAAAGTGACCTCCTCCTCTTCACAAGATTAATTGCGACGTCCTAAGAGGTGTTGTCGTCCCATTGATTTTTATCTTTCATTAAGTACATGTGGAAGCGTGCAATCACCAATCACTTAATCAATCATAAAAAATAATGGATAGTTAAGGAGAAAACATATTCACATACACACTGCATAACTTCCCATTTTATTTATCTAACCAGAATGCTTACAAATCTATAAGCCCTCACTTCTAGGGCCGTTCTGATTCGGTCATCCCCATAAACTCAAAAAAGATATCAAAGGGGGGAACTAAACCTATCTCTTCTATAGAGATATAACCAAAAAGTGGCCTCCCTACTAGGACCTGTTGCCTAGGCGTCATCCACAGGGCTATCTGGTAGGCCTGCGACCTCGCCCAATCCAAGTGGACCACGGAACCCATAGAGGGGTCCAAAAAGGTCTTCATCAAACCATGCATACCACGCCTGGTAGTAATGCGAGATGAGATTGTGGTACCCTCGTTAACCCAAATTGTGGTGGTGAACTGTCGAAAAATAACGTCCTCCCTAAACATATCTATCACCACAATCTCCATGCTAATAGGTACTCCAAAGTGCATGAAGCGGTGTGATAAGGGGTCCATATTTATTGACCTGAAAAAGGTTAAACAATAACAATGAATTGAAAACTCAATAAGTAAAGATCTTAAACCTCGTTTAGGCACATGCCTTGCATCAAAGTCTTACAATTTCTCAACCTAAACATGTTGATGGCAGATCAATAGTAAAGGATACACTTTGTCTTAACTATAGACACGAAGGGATCTAACCTCAACTTAAATCCCTCGAGTTCTAATCAAACACATACAAATCCTCACGTGTTACAATTGGTGCAAATAATAGCCAAAATATTCACATGTGATGGATATTAGCATCCGCAACATTATCAAAGCTTTCAAGACTCAAACAACAACCTTTAGGACATCCACATGCTTCTCGATTCATAAACAAAGTCGATCATAGCATACACATGCCCTCTAAGTCCTTAAAATGACATTTAAATCATGCAAGTGTCTCGTGCATCTCATACAATTCCATGCCAAACATGTGCAAGCCATAACATCACTTTTAGAGTATACATATAGCACTCGAACACTTTGCATATGTTTAGCGCCTCGAGAATACTTGTGGATTGGAAATGCGATAAGGTCAGCCCCTGACTCTTATATATCAGCATAGCCATGGCATCCCATACTTCTATATTATCTCGAGTCCAATTATTAATCACATATAATTAAAACCCTGCAGCTCTTCCAAAAACCTCTGGAACATTGTCTTACGCACTCGAGCACGGCATCTAAAATCCATTAGGTATCATTCTGATTATAAAGCATCCTGCGAACTACATCCCGTTGGCATGGGGGCATCCTATTGACATGGGGCATCTCAATCTCATTAACGAGACATCCCATTGACTTGGGGGCATCGTCCCTGTCGCGACCTAAATTTTTGGGTGCACCACCTAAAACTAGGTTAATGGACTACTAAGTCTTTAACTTAGCTCAGGCTCTCCCAAGCCCATACCAATTCGCAACTTAAGGTTCAAGTTTTCTAACATGCAAAAGATTATTATCTAGGAGTTGCCACTAATCAGTTTATGGTAGGTCGATTAGACACCTAAGTAAAATAAAGGGAGAATTATTTTACTCCTACGAACCAGAGACTAGGGGTACGGGGACTTGGTTACACTAGATTTCTCTAATGCCCTTTCGGTACCATTTCTTTTTAATTTTCGAAAATGTTTTTGTAGGCAGCTGATTTATTTTAACCTAAATTACTATCATGCAAATATGGTGACCACACGGATGCTCAAACATTCAATAAATAAATTGCATCACACAAAGCAAACAATTTTTTTTGGGTTTTCTTGAAAATTAGAACTCTTTTATAAAAAATGCATTTTTTTAACTAAATGACTTAATGCAAATTCTAATTAAATGGGCCTATTATGCAAGCTAATTATTATGCACCTCATGACCTAACTTCACTAATGAACAAATTCTGATTAAATGATCCTATTATGTGAACTAATTAACATGCACCTAGTATTTTTTTATTTTTTATTTGAAATTCGGAATTAATAAAAACCCTAATTAAACTATCTAAAAAGGGATAATTCTCTAATTTATTCTAGGGATTAATTTTGACTTAAACCCTTTCCTATCTTAGAAAACTATTTTTTAGAAAAATGAGATTTAAGATGTGTGAACATTATCTAAAACCCTATTTTTAAAAAAAATAAGTTATTTAGGTTCAACCCTAACTTATTTTTAAAAAATGCAATCCTAAAAATGTGATCCTAAGAAAATTCTAATTTTTTTAAACCTATATGTCTAATTTACTAAACCTATATGCTGATGCAAAATTTTGATTTTTTTTTTTTGATTTTCTGATTTTTTATTTTTTTTATAAAAGATAAGTAATTATTAAATAAATATTAAATCTAAGCTATCAACAAAATAAAGAATTAAAATAATAGAAAAAAATAACCCGTTGTCTCACAGGTCAAATTAACGATTATTCTAACCCTAATCATCACGATAAAGAGATCAAAATAATTAAAAATCTGATCCGAAGTCTTACGGATCAAATTAATGATTATAATGATTTAACAATTAAAATTCTACCAAAAAGCCCAAAAATTAACATAATTAAAAAAATAATCCGATGTCTCTCGGATTAAATTAATAATTACAATAATTTCGGACGACATCCCTATGGATAATGCCTACAAAGGGCATAAATATCAACATTCAAATATTACAATTCAAATAATTAAACTAAAAGAATACTATCAAATAAAGTAAACAGAAAATAACCTAAAAATAAAAACAGTAAGATGAACTAAACTACAGAAGTAAAAAAAAAAAACAAAATAAAACAAAACAAAACAAAACTAAAACTACCTAAGGGGGGAAGTAATCCGACGGTGGACGGTGTTGGGCGATCGTCGAAGCTCCAGCGGGGAGCGGTTGCAGGCGGACGGCAGCGGTTTCAAGCTCAGGCGAGATATGGCCGGCGCGGTCGCGGATGCAATGGCAAGCGGCGCCGGACGAGGGGAGATGCGGGCGAACAAGGCTGTGACATGAGCAGAGCGGGTTGCGTCTCGGCGGAGCTTCGGGTCGGCATCAGGACTGCTGGCGTCGCGTCGAGCAGGGCTCAGCTGGCGTCGGGGCATCGCGGGCGGCGGCACGGTAGCGAACGACAAGATACAATTCAGATCTGGTAGGGATCCTGCAGGCGGCGGTAGCGGCTGGTGATGGAGAGGGTCGTCGCACGCCAAAGCCGCGTGGCGGCGGCAACAATGGGCAGATCGCAGCCACCGAGTTGATGGGCGGCGATGGCGAGAGGTGGCGCGGTGGCGGAGCGAAGTAGGCCTCGGGCTTCGGAGGCGCGGCGTCGGGGGCGCAGGCGCAGCGTCCGGTGAGTGGAGATGGGCGGCGAAGGCGTAGGGTGCTGGGCTAAGGCGAGCGGCGCGGTGGCGCGGCGAGGTCGGGAGTGGCGATGGTGGCTGGCGGAGGAGGTGCGATGCGAGCGCGGGCGGGCGTCCACGCGAAGAAGACGAACGATTTGCTGCTGCTTTTTTTTTCTTTTTCTCTCGGCCACGCGTCACTTCTTCTCTGCACTTTTTCTCTTTCTTTGCTGATTTTTCCTTTTCTTTTCTTCTACAGGTTGTTAGAAGGAAAAAAAAAGAAAGAAAAAGACATTTGGACGAGAAAATGGGTTTCTCTCTTTTATTTTTTCTCACTTTCACGAAACCTCTCAACTCTTTTTACGAAATTTTTTAGCGAATTCTCCTCTGAAATTTTTCGAATTCGCCTCTCCCTTTGCACGAGTTCTCTCGAAATTTTTTTGCTTCTGAAATCGCTCTCAAATTTTTCGAAAGAGCCCCCCTTTAGTTACGAAAAATGAACCTCTTTTTATAGTGGTTCTAAACAGCCGCTTTATATGGCATTTCTCGAATTTCCATCTCCTGTCGCATTAAATCAAATCTGCAAATTAGGGCATGATTTCGCAATCAGTTCAATCAATTCGATCTTGCTCAGATCTCTTCCATTTTGCAAAAATTATTGCCCCTTATTCACATGATTTTTAAATTGCTTCTACATTTGACAAAATTCGAATATCCATCAGGATTCCAATTTTCCCTGCATAATTCAATCAAATCAATTTCCCGTATTTTCAAAAAAATGCAATTTTATTTTTCCAAAATTAGGTGTCAATAGCTGCCCCTCTTTGAAGGTGAGCTCGTAGAGGTTGCCTTCAAAGACAAGTTGAGACCTAAATTTTGATCATGCATATGTACTAAATGACTTGTTGGAAAACAAATTCCTTTTTTGAATGCAATTTATATGATGCATGGAAATGTTAATGAAAATGATAAAGGAACCTACCTAGAATTACTTACTTTCGGGGATGGTAGAGTAACTCAAGATAGATTGGTGTTACTTATCCAGGACTCGTACCATTCTAAGGTCGCCCAGAATAGTAACATGACTTCGCAAAGTGACTGCTTTCCCAGGACCCATACCATTCTACGGTCGCCTAGTATGGCATTGTTTTGTTGTGTTTAGGACCCGTACCATTCTACGGTCGCCTAAACGAAAAAAATGATTTTCCAGGACCCGTACCATTCTACGGTCGCCTGAGTGTTGTCTAGGACCCGTACCATTCTATGGTCGCCTGAGTTTTGTCTAGGACCCATACCATTCTACGGTCGCCTGAGTGTTGTCTAGGACCCGTACCATTCTACGGTCGCCTAAACGGGGATTCATTTTCCAGGACCCGTACCATTCTACGGTCGCCTGATGAATCTGGGAAAAATCTTTGGGGTGCAACTCCATCGAGTGCCGATGCTTGAAAAGGAATACCTGTACAATGACAAGTATTTAAGGTATGGATAGAGATAGGCTTACTTGGTGACATCTCTGCTCCTTGGGGATATGTCTCCTGTAAAATAGTTAAAAGAGAGGCAATATGCATTCATAGACATGCATTGATTGAAATGAGGTTCATGCGTGATGATTTCTATCAACCTTGCATTACCTAATTTCCATTGGGAAAAATTCCAAAAGAATATTCCAATCTGAACATGTGAGTGTCATGGATGTGTCAAATGAGGGATCTTTCGGTTTGAAAGGACCTTTCTCTCATCCTCATTAAGAGGGTCGTTTCATCCTGACCTTTGACGCAGGATTCACTCTATCTCACTGTCATCATGCCAAACAAGGTTTTGTGCAATCTCGCAAGTGGTACGACCTTACCAATCTGAGAGGTCTTTAACAAGGGTCGCAATGTGGGTCTAGTCAACGACTTAACAAAATGGACTCTTCGAGTCGAGGCTTTTGAAAGAATGAGTGATATTCTATAATCATCTCTGGGTTTACAAGTCAAGAACCTTGCAAAATGATAAAGGAATAATCTTGCTCGCACTTCTTCGAGCGATGCTTAAAACATGTGAACCCCTAGGTTATTTCAAGTGCCTTAATCTAAATAGACTTTGTAAGGGACGTAACGTAAGCTTAGCTCATGGGTTGAGAAATGAAAGGATCATTAGGCTCAAAAAGTGTTTAGGAGAGGGTCAAAGTTGGTGATCATCTTGACATTTTCACTACTTTCCTTCTCCACTGTCCAATATTTTTATCACAACTCCATTGATTGCCACAACATCTGAGTTTTTTTTTTTTTGGATACCACCTTATTGAGGATACGACTCAAGTGTTCGATTTTTCTTTTTGGGCTTTGGCCTTGCTTTTACCAGGCACACTGCTTTTTCATGCCCCTATTTTGCACTTATTCTCTTTGGACTTACACAGTCTTCTTTTATGAGCATTTTAGACCGTGCTACTTGAATGATTGTCTTTCATCTTGCCCCAGTGTGGGGGACGATCACCAACTGGGTTTGACATGAAATGAATTTATAGGCTCAAGTGGGCTATGCAATAGTCAAAAGTGTGTAGGATAAAGAAAGAACTGCTCTTCGTCATCCTAAGGCACTTGAATTACCGCGTAAGTTACACTGTAAAAGCAATACTCAAAGATTGATGCAAGTGTAAGCAAAAAGATTCCTACCATTCATTTTAAATTTGCCCCAGTATGGGATGATCCTTGACAGGGGTAATTTTAAAAGAATCTCCATAAGTGAATGGGGCTCAAAGGGGTTAAGCAACGGATCACCTGTAGTGTTTGGGATAGAGAAAAGAATGCCTTTCATCACTTTAGTTGACGTACCCTTTGCGAGATAGCCCTCTTCCTTGCGGGCATGGAATTTCTCACACAACTCACCGTGGGTTAGTGTATGAAACAGTGTATGGAACAAGGCTTGCCTTTCATCATTCCAAAGTACCCCATTTAACACATTCAATTTATCTCACACAATTCATCAAGAAAGAAAAATGCAAGATTTGCAATAAATTTGAACAATTCAACTCATTGAAGCAATTTATTCTTCATAGAAATGCTTTGCAACATGGCAAATTCTTATCATGGGTAATACTTCTTGACAGCATCTGAATTAATTGGAGTGGAAAACTCACGACCATCCATTTTTGCCAAGATCAAGGCACCGCCAGGAAGTACCTTCTTTACCACGTATGGGCCGCTGTAGTTTGGAGCAAACTTGCCTCCAGGATCCGGAAAGATTGGCAACAGCTTCCTTAGGACTAGGTCATTTACCTCGAAATGCCTCGGCCGCACCTTCCGGTTGAAAGATTTGGCTACTCTCTGTTGATATGTTTGGCCATGGCAGAGAGCCTTCAGTCTTTTCTCATCGATCAAGTTCAACTGCTCGAATCTCTGTTGTGACCATTCCGCCTCAGATAAATCCACTTGGGATAAAACTCTCAGAGAAGGAATCTCTACTTCTACAGGCAAAACTGCCTCCATGCCATATACCAAAGCAAATGGGGTTGCCCCAGTGGAAGTGCGGATCGATGTCCGGTACGCCATCAGTGCGAAGGGTAACCTGTCATGCCAATCTCGATAATTCTCGGCTGTCTTAGCCAAAATCTTCTTAATGTTCTTATTTGTCACTTCAACGGCCCCGTTCATTTGAGAGCGGTAAGGAGACAAATTCAGATGCTTAATTTTCAAGTTTGTTATTCAAATTGGTCCCATTATCAGTGATGATTGCTTCAGGGACACCATAGCGAGCAATTATGTCACGTTTGACAAACTTCACAACATTACGCGCAGTGACACTTGCAAAGGATGTAGCTTCGATCCATTTGGAGAAATAATCTATTGCCACCAAAATAAATCGATGCCCATTTGAAGCCTTGGGATTGATTGGGCCAATCACGTCAATGCCCCACATCAAGAAAGGCCATGGCTCGAAAACCGATGCAGCTCGGTTGGAGGAACATTCATCTTATTTCCATGAATCGCAACGGTGACAACTTCGAACATGCCGGATGTAGTCACTTTCCAGTGTGAGCCAGTAGTAGCCTAATCTCATAATCTTCTTGGCTAACATGTGTCCATTCATATGGGGGCCACATACTCCCTCATGCACTTCTTGCATGATTTGAGTGGCTTTGACTGCATCTATACATCGCAACAAGACAGAATCGTAAGATCTCTTATACAAATTCTCACCACTGACGAAAAATTTCGAAGCCATCTTCGTGATGTATTTCCTATCAGCATAAGTGCTTCCTTCGGGAAATTCCTGCTTTTTAATGTAATTCATGATATTGTAATACCATGGTTTTCCATCAGGTTCTTCAATCACAATCATACAATAAGCCGACTTCGGCAAAACTTCTATTTTCAGAGGTTCAACCTCTAACCCATCAGTGACTTGCATCATAGAGGACAACGTCGCAAGTGCATCTGCAAATTGATTATGAGACCTCAGCAAGTATTCAAACGAAACTTCCTCGAACTCTTCCACCAAATTTTCTAAATACCTGTGGTATGGGAGTAGCTTGGCATCTTTAGTCTTCCATTCTCCCATGGTCTGCAATATGATCAGTGCAGAATCTCCGAACACTTTTAACTTAGCCACACCCATCTCAATTGCGGCTTGAAGCCCGAGGATACAAGCTTCATACTCGGCCACATTGTTAGTGCACGGAAATATCAATTTTGCAGCTACCGGATGGTGTTGTCCATCCGGGAGATATTAGAACGCCCAAGCACCGAACCAGATAGGTTTACAGCTCCATCAAAGAACATCTTCCATGAGTTTTCGTTTACACTTAAGACACGGTCATCAAGGAAACTGTCATCATCATTAAGGACTCCTGAATTTTCGGCCAATAGATCAGCGATCGCTCGGCCTTTAATCGATTTTTGTGGCATGAATTGCACATCAAATTCGGAAATCAAGATTTGCCATTTGGCCAACTTACCCACCAAAGCTGGCCGATCAAGTAAGTACTTGATAGGGTCGTTCTTAGTCACAAGGAATATCTGATAATGTAGTGTGTATTGTCGCAACCTATGCAACACCCACACTAATGCCACACAAGTCTTTTCAACATCAGAATACTTCAACTCTAATACAGTGAACTTCTTGCTCAAGTAATAAATGGCCCGTTCTTTTCTGTCGACAGGACCTTCTTGAGCCAACATTGCACCCAATGACTCACTATGAATAGTGAGGTAGAGAATCAAAGGATGTCCTAGTGAGGGTGGGACAAGAACTGGTGGATTCATCAAGTACTGCTTCAGCTTGTTGAACGCTTCTCGACACTCATCATCCCAGTTGACTTGCGCATTCTTCTTTAGAAGCTTGAAAAATGGCTTGGCAGTTTCAGAGAGTTGGGAAATGAATCTTGCTATGTAATTCAATCTCCCTAAAAGGCTCCGGACTTCTTTCACCGTTAACGGAGGTTGCAATTCACATATGGCCTTAGCTTTGGAAGGGTCGATCTCAATCCCTTTATTGCTTACAATAAATCCGAGTAACTTGCCGGATGTTGCTCCGAACACGCATTTAGCGGGATTTAAACGAAGCTTAAACTCACGGAGTCGATTAAACAACTTCTTCAAGGTTTCGATGTGGCTTCTTCCTAGTGGGGTCTTTGCAATCATATCATCAACATAGACTTCAATCTCTTGGTGCATCATATCATGAAATAATGCGACCATGGCTCGTTGGTAGGTTGCCCCTGCATTCTTGAGTCCAAAGGGCATAACTTTATAGTGAAAGGTTCCCCACGGGGTGATAAATGCAGTTTTCTCCTTGTCTTCCTCCTTCATCCTTATCTATTGTACCCAGAAAAGCCATCCATAAATGAGAATAATTCAAAACCAGCGGTACTATCCACAAGGACATCTATGTGTGGTAATGGGAAATCATCCTTTGGACTAACTTTGTTTAGATCCCGATAGTCAACACAAACTCGAACTCGACCGTCTTTCTTCATCACCGGCATGATATTAGCCACCCATTCGGGGTACTGTGAGACTTCAATGAATCCCACCTTTAAAAGCTTCATCACCTTTTCCTCTATTTTCTTCGAGAGCTCGGGCTTAGTTCTTCGCAGCCTTTGCTTCTTAGGTGGCACGTCCGGATTAGTAGGTAGGCAATGCTCCACAATTGACGAGTCTAGTCCAGGCATGTCAGCGTCGGTCCATGCAAAAATGTCTTGATATTCCTTCAGTAGCTGAATTAGGCGCTCAGCCTCGTCTTTGGGGAAATTCGCCCCAATTTTCACCTCTTTGGCTTCTTTAGTGTCACTTAAATTAATAGTGACGGTCTGCTCAGATGTGAGAGCCTTGGCTTTTTCATGTTGTTCCCAGCTACGTTGCATCTCAATGGAGTCTTCGATCGAGTCTTCAGGATCCTCATTATCAGCACTTGTTGCATTGGATTGGACCATTTCCACACCCTTGCATCCCATAAGATTGTTCCTAAAACATGAAGTGGAGAAATCAAAAAGACAAACAGAGTAATCTACACATTTTTTTTTAAAATTCTTTGGCAAAAACATTTTTTTTTTAAACATTTTGACATGAGGAAGCATGATGAAGTCCTAGGCCTCAGAATTCTCCTTGGATTTTTCTTTTCTTTTATCGGTTGGATATCATCACCGGGCTGGTTTAGTGTACCTCATCATGCCCTCAAAATAAAATTTGTAATTTCATTGAAATTCATCAATCAATTACATTTATTGAATAGAAAAGAAAAAAAAATGCAACACTCAATCACTAAAAGAACAGGAAATTGAAAACATCTCTCAGAAAACAATAAAAATTCCCACGCAGGGGAATGTGCACAAGCAGTAAAAGAGTTACTCTTGTGGGCCAATGCCCATTTCTTCAGAGGGTCCTTCATCAATAGCTTCTATGATGATGTCATCGAATAAGTTTGTAACTCCTTCCAGCATATCATCAGGGTTCTCTGTCTTCGGTGGTGTCGGATCATCCATGCCACCCCATCCATCTGGGACTATCTTGCAAGGATCAATATAGAAGCTAGGAGGGGCCGGATATTTCACCATGTAATCGAATTTGCCGCTAGGCTGCCCCAGAGTGTCTATCACTTCCGCTTCATCTTGCATCATTCTTGGAGGACCAGGGAATGTCTTGTGAATGCTCGGGGGTAGTGGGTTTTGCCTTCCTCATCCTTGGTCAAGTGGTGAGCTCCACCTTTCTTGTCTTCGTCCTTCAGAACTTCCCCCACCTCTTCCATGGTACCCTAAACCAGCAGAGCGGGACCTCTGAGGGGCTTCAATGGGGCTTCGAATGCCCTGACCATTTCTCCCAAGACCATTGCCAAGGACGAAACCATTCCCAACCATTACTCTTCCTACCATGAGGGCAGCATCTGATACTTCAAGGGTAGGCGGTGATGAACCCCGAGAAGCATGTATGGTGGACACTAACTCAAATGAGTGGTAACTTGATTCAAACTGGGAATCCAATTCTACATAGGGGATAGCCGTCTCATGATAGATCCGGTGGTCTTCCTCACCATACACGGTGACCAATTTCCTTTCGATCACAAATTTCACAGCTTGATGTAGACTTGAAGGCACTGCTCCAGCAGTATGTATCCAAGGACGACCTAGCAGGAAATTGAATGCAGTAGGGATGTCCAGCATTTGGAAGGGAATGTTGAAGACGACCGGTCCTATTTATACATCGAGATGGATTTCTCCGATCACCTCCTTTTTTGTTCCATCGAAAGCTCGCACCGAAGTCTTCGCGGCATGTATCCTTGACGGGTCTACCTTAAGGCGGTGAAGAGTGGCCAACAGACAAATGTTCAGAGCGGACCCGTTATCGATGAGCACTCGGGACACATGGGAAGACTTGTGCTTAACGGATATGTAGAGTGCTTTGTTATGTCCCCTGCCTTCGAGGGGGAATTCCTTATCAGAGAAGGCAATCAAATCCTTGAGAAGGACCTATCCCACAAATTCTTCCAGTTTGTCTGCCTCAACCGTCTCTGGCACACGAATTTCACTCAGCACCTTCATTAGCAACTTTTGATGAACGTGGGATGTCATCAAAAGCTCGAGTAAGGAGATCTGAGCGGGCATCTTTCGTAATTGGTCGACCACGTTATACTCGCTTGCTTTGATTACGGCTAGAAACTCTTTAGCCTTTTCATCGGTGACTGGCTTTGCAAGTTGAGCACTAGCTTGACCATAGGTCCGACCAGACCTTGTAACAAGGTCAACATCCAGGTCATAGGACCAAGGCACTGCCTTGTTGTCGACATATTCATACGGTTGAGGCAATTCTATCACTATCTCATCGTCAGATGCATCTTCTAATGGGGGCATGTCCACAAGCGAAGGATCAACCTCTTCCTTGTCAGCATCAAGTGCGGCCTGCTCCTCTTCCCAATCAATGATGAGGTGGGAAATAGTAGAAACTATGCAGTTATGGTCAGCATACACAATGATGCCGTCCTCCACCATTTTGGCAACTCTTTCTCTCATCACTGATAGGGGGACATCTTCATGGCCTCGATAGTACTCAGCTCTTACTAACCCGTTGTAGACATCTGCCACATGCACTTTTGAGTTCTTGATCCGTCCGACCTCAGGTTCCAAGATAGCATTCACCGTACCCTCATGCTCTGGTAGCGGATTTTTCTGGACGTTCGGTCGAGTAGTTTGGACTGAAAAAGCTTTTGTGTCCAGGAGATTTTGGATCTTGTGCTTGAGGGTGAAACATTCATCAGTCGAATGCCCCAGTTCACCGTTATGGTAGTCACATTTTTTCGTCGGGTCGTAACCGCGAGTGTCTTCACGGTTAGGGCGCTTTGGTTCACTAGTAAGCAAACCCTTCTTTCGGAGGACTGTTAGCACTTGGGATGGAGACCCAGGGAGAGGGGAGAACTGCCTTCTATTATTCGCTTGGGCGAATGATTGACGGCCAGCGGGTTGTTGCTGTCTTGGGTTCACTTGTATAGCCGGGGCACGTTTGGCACTTTCTTGGCCATAAGCCATGTTCACATCCACGGCCGCTTCCTTCTCCTTCTTGGTAGAGAACCTTTTAGTAGATGGCTCAGAAAACCATCCTTCCCTTATCCCCATCTCAATCTATTCTCCTACAGAATAAGCGATTGAAGCTCTCGACATACGTCGGCCATTCGGTTATGGAACTCGAGATGGAAGGGTCTTCACGAACAACTTCATCAACTCCTTGTTGGTAGGCTCAGGAGTAATTTGGGCTGCTAGGTTTCTCCATCTCACAGCATACTCTTTAAACGACTCGCTTCTTTTCTTTTCTATCCGTTCCAAGTCTTCTCGGGAAGGCGCGATGTCCATGTTGAACTTGTATTGTTTGAGGAACACATCTGCCACTTCATTCCAGGTTTCAAGGAGGTTCACGTTCTTCATCACGTACCAGTTTAGTGCGGGCCCGGTCAGACTCGCATGAAACGATTGGATCATGAGGGGCTCATTTTTGACATGCTGGGCCATGCGCACATGGTACATTTGCAAATGAGATTTCGGACAAGATGTCCCGTTGTACTTCTCAAACTCCGGCATTTTGAACTTGCTGGGCATTTTGACCTTCTCATAGACCGAGAGGTCAAACGGGAGTGAGCTTTGAGACTCCTGCAGCTGTCTCACCTTCTCTTCTAGCTTTGCAACACGCTCATCCTAATCTGTCTTAGGAGCACTATCAAGCTTGGCCTTTCCAACAAGGACGATATCATCCTCCAGCTCAGGTATTTCATCATCACTCATTTGGGCCATGTTCCTCTGGACTACTATCTTAGGGAGAGCGGGTGGATTTGGATTCACCTGGAGGGATTGAAGTTGAGCTGTTATAAGCTGCATGGAAGCGGCTAACTGCTTGAGTTGATCTTCCACAGATGACATGCGATCGCGCATTTCGGTTTGTTCAACCATTCTGGCTCTTAAACGCGTGATAATGGGCGAGCGTGGAGGATCCGTTATCACCTAAGAACAGGGAAAATGAGATAATGTAAGAACCAGTGACAAGATAGAAAATGGCCCATGACAACGGTCTAATCGCCCGATTTTATTCAAAATTCACTAGAAACATTAAACCAAACAATGAACTAAGAATTGAAATTCAAGTCCCTAAACATTGAATTAAAAATCGAAATCAAGCTCCCTAGACATTGGACTAAGAATCAAAATTCAAAAGATCTCATTTTATATGCTTTCGGGATTCCAACGCCTTGCGAACCTTCTTATTTTCAGCTTCAATCATATCCACTTTCCGCTTAAGATGCTCAATTTGTGCTCGTTGAGTGGGCTTCTCAGTCACATCAGGGACCACTAGACGTAAGGCCGCAGGAATCCAGTGTTGTTGAATGTAGAATGCCGACGCATGGTGGACTTCCTCTTCGCCTTTCAGTCTTTTGGGCACCAAAATCTTCTCTGGATGGCATTCATTCCAAGCGGCAATGATCATCCGAATCTCATTGAAGTAGTTATAATCTGTTCGAATAAAAGGAACTTGGAACATCTCTATCCTGAGTGGTGGAGGAACTTCCTGAAGAGCTTTGTACTGACGAGCCACCCTATATGGGTAATAAGAAGTCACACCGGAAAGACCCAGCAAGGGGATTAGCTCATCATGCTTGTATGAGAAATGAGCCTCCTCAACTCGGAACCATTTAGTATGCCATAGGAATGCCTTAGGATTAGGATCTTTCAAAAAATTAATCCAACAAGCGTACTGTTTATTTGGAGAAAAATGCTCTAGGACCGCAAATTTTTGTATGGGGTGCCTAAAATCGTCAATCTTAAATTGTTTCATGAGGTGCTCAAATCCTCTTATGTGGGATAAAAACCATATTTGCAAAAGTTCAGGGAGAGCACGCATGGTCTTTTCTTCATTTTGTTTGAAACAGTTTAATGACAAAAATGTTTCAGCTAAAACCATATTGACATAATTTAACCCGTCACAAACACGATTAACCACCCATGAAATTGAAGGATTAATGGCATTTCTTCGATAAGGAAAAACAATTAGCCTGAAAAATGCTAACATGAAGATCCTAGCTTTTGACACCATCGATTGACTTGCAAAACAGTTTTCCAAAAACGAAAATGGGCATGCAAAACAATTGGCCTTGACAACTTTCCTTACTCTTTCGGTTTCGATTTCTAAAAACTGTGATAATTCATAAATAGAATCTATACCAATAGGCGGTCTAACAAGTTCCTTTTCCAGGGACATTCCAATGGCAACACTGTATTCTTCAAGAGTTGGAGTCAATTCGTACTCACCAAATATGAAGGTGGAAGTTTGTGGACACCAGAAGTGCGGGAGTGCTTGTATCACACTAGAGTGGATGTTGATCTCCAATAGTGGGAGAAGTCGGGCAATCATAGTCTTCACATACCTCTGGCCCTCTTGATCTAATTGATCCAGCCACATCTTGAGCTCTTTTTTGGGAGTGGAAATGAATTGTACGTCGATCCTCCCTAAAGCATATAAAACAAGACCGGCAACGAAACCTATTGTCATGGACCGACAAAATTGCAATAAGTAAATTACGAAGTAAGAATTTAGACAACTTACTTTCACCGGAAGGGATGACAAGCACATAGACACACGCATGAAGTGTGAGGCTCGATTTCTATCTAGATGGCTTAACAAAGTGGAGCTAAGAGGATGATATGACCATTGCAGTCTCGCATTAACGTGTCAGGTCCTCCTAACTCCGGCTCAGTCGAATGGAATGTTCAATAGTCACGCAGTCTCGCGAATATAGACAAACACATTCAGCACCATGAAAAGACTTTCGGGAAGAGAAGGTCAACCTTTACATAGCGGTCTCGCTTTTGACTACTCATTAATCCCACACTCCAACCTGCAAGACAAATGTTACCATAGACTACTCCCCTTATACCTCCCATCTGCAAGAACATTTAACACCTTAGAAATGTCAGGGACGTACCTGGTGTCCTCGCTGCCAAACAAAAACATTTTTAAAATGAAAAGAAAAATTGGCCTAAGTCCACTAAATGTTTTAACATAAGTCCCTAGTGGAGTCGCCAAGCTGTCGCGATCTAAATTTTTGGGTGCACCACCTAAAACTAGGTTAATGGACTACTAAGTCTTTAACTTAGCTCGGGCTCTCCCAAGCCCATACCAATTCGCGACTTAAGGTTCAAGTTTTCTAACATGCAAAAGATTATTATCTAGGAGTCGCCACTAATCAGTTTATGGTAGGTCGATTAGACACCTAAGTAAAATAAATGGAGAATTATTTTACTCCTACGAACCAGAGACTAGGGGTACGGGGACTTGGTTACACTAGATTTCTCTAATGCCCTTTCGGTACCATTTCTTTTTAATTTTCAAAAATGTTTTTGTAGGCAGCTGATTTATTTTAACCTAAATTACTATCATGCAAATATGGTGACCACACGGATGCTCAAACATTCAATAAATAAATTGCATCACACAAAGCAAACAATTTTTTTTGGGTTTTCTTGAAAATTAGAACTCTTTTATAAAAAATGCATTTTTTTAACTAAATGACTTAATGCAAATTCTAATTAAATGGGCCTATTATGCAAGCTAATTATTATGCACCTCATGACCTAACTTCACTAATGAACAAATTCTGATTAAATGATCCTATTATGTGAACTAATTAACATGCACCTAGTATTTTTTATTTTTTATTTGAAATTCGGAATTAATAAAAACCCTAATTAAACTATCTAAAAAGGGATAATTCTCTAATTTATTCTAGGGATTAATTTTGACTTAAAATCTTAGAAAACCTTAAACCCTTTCCTATCTTAGAAAACTACTTTTTAGAAAAATGAGATTTAAGATGTGCGAAAATTATCTAAAACCCTATTTTTTTTATAAAAAAAAAAAGTTATTTAGGTTCAACCCTAACTTATTTTTAAAAAATGCAATCCTAAAAATGTGATCCTAAGAAAATTCTAATTTTTTTAAACCTATATGTCTAATTTACTAAACCTATATGCTCATGCAGAATTTTGATTTTTTTTTTTTTATTTTCTGATTTTTTTTATTTTTTATAAAAGATAAGTAATTATTAAATAAATATTAAATCTAAGCTATCAACAAAATAAAGAATTAAAATAATCGAAAAAATAACCCGTTGTCTCACAGGTCAAATTAACGATTTATCTAACCCTAATCATCACGACAAAGAGATCAAAATAATTAAAAATCCGATCCGAAGTCTTACGGATCAAATTAATGATTATAATGATTTAACAATTAAAATTCTACCAAAAAGCCCAAAAATTAACATAATTAAAAAAATAATCTGATGTCTCTCGGATTAAATTAATAATTACAATAATTTTGGACGAGATCCCTATGGATAATGCCTATAAAGGGCATAAATATCAACATTCAAATATTACAATTCAAATAATTAAACTAAAAGAATACTATCAAATAAAGTAAACAGAAAAATAACCTAAATATAAAAACAGTAAGATGAACTAAACTACAAAAGTAAAACAAAATAAAAACAAAAAAAAAAACAAAACAAAACAAAAACTACCTAAGAGGGGAAGTAATCCGACGGTGGACGGTGTTGGGCGATCGTCGAAGCTCCAGCGGGGAGTGGTTGCAGGTGGACAGCAGCGGTTTCGAGCTCATGCGAGAGATGGCGGGCGCGGTCGCGGATGCAGTGGCAAGCGGCGCCGGACGAGGGGAGATGCAGGCAAACAAGGTTGTGACGTGAGCGAGCGGGTCGCGGCTCGGCGGAGCTTCGGGTCGGCGTCGGGGACTGGCTGGCGTCGCGTCGCGAGGGGGCTCGCCTGGCGTCGGGCGTCGCGGGCGGCGGCACGGTAGCGAACGACGAGATACGATTCAGATCTGGTAGGGATCCTGCAGGCGGCGGTAGCGGCTGGTGATGGAGAGGGTCGTCGCACGCCGAAGCTGCTGTGGCGGCGGCAACAATGGGCAGATCGCAGGCCACTGAGTTGATGGGCGGCGATGGCAGAGGTGGCGCGGTGGCCGAGCGAAGTAGGCCTCGGGCTTCGGAGGCGCGGCGTCGAGGGCGCAGGCGCAGCGTCCGGTGAGCGGAGATGGGCGGCAAAGGCGTAAGGTGCTGGGCTACGGCGAGCGGCGCGGTGGCGCGGCGAGGTCAGGAGCGGCGGTGGTGGCTGGCGGAGGAGGTGCGATGCGAGCGCGGGCAGGGGCGTCCACGCGAAGAAGACGAACAGTTGCTGCTGCTGCTTTTTTTTCTTTTTCTCTCTAGCCACGCGTCACTTCTTCTCTGCACTTTTTCTCTTTCTTTGCTGATTTTTCCTTTTCTTTTCTTCTGCAGGTTGTCAGAAGGAAAAAAAAAAAGACACTTGGACGAGAAAATGGGTTTTCTCTCTTTTGTTTTTTCTCACTTTCACGAAACCTCTCAGCTCTTTTTACGAAATTTTTTAGCGAATTCTCCTCTGAAATTTTTCGAATTTGCCTCTCCCTTTGCACGAGTTCTCTTGAAATTTTTTTGCTTCTGAAATCGCTCTCAAATTTTTCGCAAGAGCCCCCCTTTAGTTACGAAAAATGAACCTCTTTTTATAGTGATTCTAAACAGCCGCTTTATATGGCATTTCTCGAATTTCCATCTCCTGTCGCATTAAATGAAATCTGCAAATTGGGGCATGATTTCGCAATCGTTCAATCAATTCGATCTTGCTCAGATCTCTTCCATTTTGCAAAAATTATTGCCCCTTATTCACATGATTTTTAAATTGCTTCTACATTTGATAAAATCCGAATATCCATTAGGATTCCAATTTTCCCTGCATAATTCAATCAAATCAATTTCCCGTATTTTCAAAAAAATGCAATTTTATTTTTCCAAAATTAGGTGTCAACAGTCCCGAAATCCATCAATGATAGTATTTCCCGTATGACCACACGAATTAAGCATTCAAGCAATTGGTTTTATTTTTCTCATATTAGTCTAAGTATGAATACCCCCAAGGGCATGCCAAGTGATGTGTAACTCATGACCTATTGTATATGCAACAATAAAGTATGTTGATCACGAAACTAAAATCGTGGCTTGACCCATGACGCTTAAGTACCGGCCTAAGTCAAACCCAGATTGAACAATACACCTAAATATCGCCTAACCAAGAGAGTGATCCGGCCGATGCACTCCTATGCATGTGCAAGAACCAACGTTGTTCTAGATTCAGCGGCTCAATAAGAGCTCAAGCCTTGACCATGACCTATAGACATCTACATGCATAGATCATTTTACATACTACTCATACAACCATCCACAGCATTCAAATATGAATATCAAGCATAAGTAGCAATAGCAAATAGTCCACAACAACAATCATGACAAACCTAAGCTTAAATGAACCTTCTCCATATATCATGCCAAACCTGAGCAACCTCAACTCTCATAAACCCGGTCCTTGCTCAATCCCGAATCATATAACTCAAGCATGTCATGAGCAAATCATACAAAATTAATCACATAAGTTCGTCAACCTAAGATAGTCCTGCGATACTAGAGGCGTTCCTAAATCCAAGTCACGTAACATAATGACCTAGCCAATGTTTAGGAAATCTACTTACAAACAACTGGAATGAAACGAGCGGTGTCAAACTGTGGCTTAAGGATAGCAGGCGGATGACAACAACTTGTGATGATGGGCAGCCAAGTAATGGTAGCACGGTGTGGCACAGGGACATCATCTAGGTGGCATGCGGGTGGTGGTAGCAATGATGCACAGGCAGGCAGTGGACAAGCATAGGCAATGAGGGAAATGAAGGAAAAAGAGAGAAAAAGAGAGAAAGAGGGAGAGAGGGGGTAGTCGGCCGAATGAGGGAGAGAGGGGGAAGGAAGAAGAAGAAGAAGAAGCATAAGAGAGAATTATGTCCATCACATTTAATCCTTGATGCATTATTGTCCTTCTCTCATCATTGCTCCTAACTTGGAGAGCAAGAGCAAATCTTGGCCATCCATTAGCCTATGTGTCCTATCCAAGATCAAAGGCTAGGATAGCTTCTTGCAACTTCAATTATTGGCTAGACTCAAGTGGCAATTTGGTCCATTCCTCCTATCCATCCCTAAAGTGGCACCAACTTCATGTTCATGGCCTAACAAAGTTTGCTTCACCTCAATTTAAATCTTAATAGGCTAAATTGGCCTTACCTCTAGGTCTGTTAAAGTCTATATCATCAAATTAGTGCATTTCCTAAATTAATGCATTAACTGGCTCACTAAAATCATTTCTATTGGAAAGGAATACCTTAATAATATCTACAGTTGATACTTGCTATTGGATCGAGGCTTGTGGCTGAGTTCCAATTGGAAATAGCTTTAACATGACCTATGCAAATTTAGGTAGCATTGATAGAATTCACATGACTAGACTCGAACTGAGTTCGACGCCTCTCTAGGGTTTTACACATGGCTTTCAATTGAACTTGGTCAATCCATGAATGACCCTGGTTGTCATGTAATCAAGTAGGATCGATCAGCCTGCCTTGACTCACCGTCCTTTGGGATTGGATTAGGATCATTCACGAATAGTACATTGACTGTGCGGCGTCACCCGTGACCAATATATACTTGAGCTAAATCAATCTATACTCATCCATTGATTGACTTGTGACGACACCTAGTCATCTACAGCGATCCTTATAGTTGAACGATCCTTTTCATTGTTGATTGGTTTGGTCTATCACAACCCCAATCTACTAGTTAGCTCATGAACAATCCCTAGGATTGAGTCACGACCTATCCTCGTTACTAGTGTATTGATTGTTAGTCTATCCCTTACAGTCTTAAATAGGAATTCAAATCGAGGATGTCACAACACAAGGGTAAAGGAGTTATGGTGGAGTCTGTAGGCGATGGTTATATTGTTCCCATAATGGATAATAGTTCTAATGATGCCAAATCTACAGTCACCACAAATTCATTAGATGATGATTAGGTGCTTGACTCTAGAAATTCTTATCATGTGACTTTTTATAAACACTTGTTTACTACCTATCAGTGAACAAAGGGTAGCAAGGTGCTTATGGGAAAAGATGTTACTTGTGAAGTAGCAAGGATCGAACAATTCAGACTAAGATGCATAATGAAGTACAAAAGTTGACAAATGTAAGGCATGTACTAGAGTGAAGAGAATCTTATCTCATTTAGTACTCTTTATAAGTTCAGATACGAGGGTTCATTGAAGGTGGTGTTATGAAAGTCTCTCAAGGTGTGCTAACTGTGAAGTGGGTGATGATCGATAGTAGGGTATCCTCCAAGGAAAAACATAAATAGACTCATGTTCTATATTCTCAAATACTTATTGTTTGGACTCTACACAATTGTGGCATATGAAACTTGGACACATGCATGAGAGGGAGATGATTGTTTTGAGTCAAAAGGGGTCTACCAGTAGGTCATCAAATTGAGAAGTTAAACTTTGGTGATCACTACAATATGAGTAATTAGTGAAGAATGAAGTTCAGAATAGTAGTTCACTAAACCTCAAAGATTGTAGGCTACGTACTCAGATTTATGGGCACCTTCTCAATTTTCATTTAAGGGAGGTGCTAGGAATGTGTTGTCCTCTGTTCATGACGTTTTAAGGGAAGTCTAGGTTTGTCCTCTTAAGCATAAGAGCGAGGTGATTGGTTGGTTTAAGTCTTGGAAGGAGATGATCAAAAAGCATATAGGAAGGTAGATCATGTGCCTCAGAACTGATAAAGGATTGGAATTATTTTTTAAGGAGCCTAGTCGATTTTGAATAGAGGAAGACATAATGAAACACCGCACTATTGCCAACATAACAAAAGTGAATTGAGTTATAGAACTAATTAACATAATTACGTTGGAGAGAGTTTGCTATTTACTCTCCAATGTTGGATTAGATGGATATTTCCAAGCTGAAGTAATGTATCGATTGTTTGTTAGTGAACATATCACCATCACTAGCAAATTATTGGAAAACTCATGAGGAAACTTGGTCAAGTAAGTTTGTCAATTACAATAGATTGAGAGTATTTAGTTTTCCCACTTAAAGCACATGGTGTACTAAGGAAGATTCACCCAATTTTATGTTGAGAGAGATGTTACCTTTGACATATTTGCTCTATTTCGGAAGAAGAGCGAGAGATCAATTGTGGGGAAAGATCTAGATAGTGTTTGGAAACAAGCAGGGCTTCAGGAAAAGCCTAGATATTATTGTAATAGATGTGACAGCGTCTAAAAGGTCGCTAGATTCCATAGTAGCTAATGGCTATTCCAAGGTCAAGATTGATGAAACTTCAGATGGTCAGGGGAAGTAGATGAGATAAAGCGACAGTTGAATGCATATATTGAAATAGACAATTTGGGTGCAATAGAGATAGCTCTGGGTATGGAGATGTAGAGAGACTATTGGATTATTGAGAGTGACTCAAAATAGTTACGTCAGACAAATGTAGAGACACTTTAGATGCAATTGAGAAATTCTCTAAGTACCCTACCTGCTACATCTTATAAATTGTCTAAATAGTCATTGTGTACTTGGATGTAGGTGCAACATTTATCCTATGCTTCACATGCTAATAATGTTGGATGGTTGAGTTATATCATGATTATATTATACTTGATCTATCACATGTAGTTTGAAAAATGTATACGATTCGATCAAGGTATGCATTGTGATGCTGTGAAGTGAATTTTCCTACTTCTTTTGTTGTGAATTGGGTTTGTGAACTCGGATCATGCAAAAAACCAAAAAGATGGCCGATTCTTGACTGTAGCAAGGTACACAATTTCATAATAAAACTTGGTTGGAATTCAAACTTGATTTCTTTTTCTAGACCAGACACTCCATGTTGGTAAATGCAACGATTCTCAATAGGGGTGAGCGGTTCCCGGTTCCTGACAAGTTCTGTCTGGAACCTGGAACATACCCTTGGGTATAGGTTCTTCATTTTTTGGAACCTGGAACTTATCCATCAGAACTAAGAACCTGGAACCTATCATGTCACAGGTTTCAGGGTTGGTTCCAAGTTTCAACAGGTTCTTTTTTCTCCTTTTTTTCATTTTTAGATTTGAATTATAACAAAGAAGGAAAGAGACAAACTAAAGCTTCTATGTCCATAAATTGCCAAAAATAGTTCCTTGGGAGCAAAAGGACTTTACAGAAATGACATCCAGCAAATGCATCGGTAATTCAGATTTGACCAACATGTAGTTTCTTCAAAAGGTTGATCAGTAGAACCAGGGCAGGAATCAAAAGATCAATTAGGCTCTGCTCCCAATTCCGTTCCAAAAGCAAATCCGATGTGGAGTTGCATTCAGTTCCATCATCAACAAGGTAATCTGTCCAAAGCAAATTGTTCACATAGAGTGCAAGAAGAAAATACTAAAAACAGAAGTCCAAACTCTGGGGGAGGAGGTTTTAGTGGCAGATCTCTCAAAACAACTAATGTAGCACATTTAAGTCTTGCACCATGAAGAAAAGCATAAAAGGCTATGCACCAAACTCCACACTGTAGACATAAACATTATGAAGACATAATAGGAAAAAAGGTTTAAGAGTTGAGCAATTAGTTAATAAAATTTGAATTTTACCCCAAGAAGCAGAAAACTACGTGTCTACAAGAATTATGATAAGGGAAGATATGCGATAAAAACGTCCAAGCTAAACACTGGAATTTGAACCTCTCTCTGATGAGATTGAGAAGATATTTAGAAGAGTTGCAATCAGAAAAATTCAGGACTGATGCCTTGTAAAGGTATAAAAAGGATCCCACCAGTTGTGCATCCATATATAAATATCAAATTTGCCCTAAGAATTACAGGAAGAAAGATAGATTGATATCTATGGCAATAACAGCAGTACAACTCCCTCATTTAAAAGTTCAAGCAAAGTCCATATAAGCTCAACAATTAACATGACAAAGAAGAAATTTTCACATGCTAAACCCCTTAATCCATTAAGTATTTCGAACAGCACAAAGCATGAGTCTCGACTGCAGGTCAATGCAACAAAGATATAAAGACCAAGAGCATAATAGTCATTAGGCAGACGAAAGTAAACATCAAGAACAATATTAAGGTCCCACATACTAAGCATCCAGTAAAGTCAACGCAATCTATAGCCCAATACAAAAGCTCCACACCAAAATCTCTTGAAGAAGGGATATCAAAACCAAACCTTGGAAAATTCAAAAACTCAACGAAGCCAGATCATGTCCGAGAAGATAATAGTGTATTAGTTCATTAATTAAAAAACCACAATATAATTAATGATAATTTAAGCACCATCAGAAGAAGGCATTCCACTAAGACAAGGAAAAACTCACCATAACTATTTGAGGACCTCTCAAGCATAAATCTACAGTTAATTAAAATAGTGTAGATAACTGTAATAGCACCTTCATCATATAGTGTTGCAGCAACAGTCTACACCAACAAGTCTAAAGTAAGCCACTAAAAAATTATTGTAAATTATATACATTTCAAGATAAAGAACACATACAGAGTTCTCGGATATGAAAGCTAAAATCCAAAATGCTGTTGTCAGCTGAGCTACAAAAGAATCACGAAGTGCAACTCCATCAAATGTTTTCTCAGAGATTATTTTCCCGAGATTCTCCATTACATTTATATCAGAACCACCGGAAGGATCTCCAATAGCATGTTCAACATCCATGAGATCTGACACTAGAATACTTGTTGAAGTTAAGTGAGCATCTCCGCCAGAAGCTAACACAGCGGCATACCGTAGAAGACCAACAGGCCCATTTTTGTGATAAACTACACCAGCATATATCCATTCCAAAAGTCGTGTGGGAGCGTCTTTTCTATTTGACCCTGGGGATGAGGAATGTAAAGCTCCATGAAGTTTGACTGCACGTTCAATCCAGGAGCCTAGAGAAGATGCTGTGGAATCAGTAACAATGATTTCAAAAATCTCTGCTGCTGAACGAAAAATCGCAACTTCCAGGGGTGAAGCTCCTGAAAAGATGAAACAATCTGAGTTAGTTCCTAATTCATAGACAACCACTGCTCTTTGCTAAAATATCCAAGCTTAATAATCGCATATCACTACCGCCACTCTTTGTAGCGATGCTCTGACTCCTTGACCGAGCACAATGCTTCAATCAATGCTACGATAGCCTATGAAAAAGAATGATAGGTCACTGGCCAAACAAGTCAAAACAGCATAAATGCTATTTGCCAGATTGAAAGTCCAACTCTAGCAACTTGCATACAATATTGCCCTTAGTCATCTAGCAAAAGTACATCTCATTTATCCCTAAGTAAAACAGTTATGCTTTAAGCACAGTGAGACATACCTCTGGAAAAAATCCAAGAACCAACAAAGCCTGATGTCCACATTCAGATCTGCCATCATGAAACAAGTCTTTGTCAATGCTACTAATGTTCTAAAAGCAATCTATAGAGCACCAAAAAGGTAAAGCCAAATCCACCTAGAAAGCACACAAAGTTCCCACAAAACCCATAAGAATTCTTCAGAGTGAGGAGTGCATGTAAGCAAATGATCAATGGCATTAACCTACAAAAAGAGGATGTAAACAACTCGTTACCACCATGTGGAACATGGAAACAAAATGCTGGAATCACCATAATATTCTAAAAAGAAAGTAAACATACTGCACAGAAGAACAAAGAACCAAAATGAAAACTTAAGACATGCTTGTAAAAACAAAAACACTATGAAATAGAGCTGAACAAACGTAGTATTCTTTCAAACATGAATTCCCCCCCCCCCCAAACCTTACATACAAACCACATTTGTTCAAGAATATCAGGTCGTTGGCTATGGCAAACAAGGACAAACCAAGAAAATGAACAATAACAACAAAGAGAGGAGGTGGCAAAGATTACCGGCACAAAAGGCGAGCTACGAGTAGCGTCGGGGGTAGCTAGCCGAGCGGCATTGGGGGAGGTTGGGTGAGCGATGTCGGCAGCGACTGGGCTAGTAGCGTCGAGGGTGGCTAGGCGAGCGGCGGTGGCATCAAGGGCGAGCGGCGGTGGCGTCGAGCAGAGGTCAACGGTGGCATCGAGGGCAAGTGGTGGTGGCATCAAGGGTGAGCAGCGGTGGTGTCGAGGGCGAGCGGCAGTGGCTCGCCGAGCAGAGGTCAGTGGTGGGTCGCCTAGCAGAGGTCAGCAGTGGCATCGAGGGCAAGCGGCAGTGGCGTCGAACATAGGTCGGCAGTGGCGTCGAGCAGAGATAGAGAACCGGAGAAGAGAGAACTGTGAAAGTGTCATGTGAATGTGAATTTCTGATTTGGTGCTTTTTTTGGAGCCCTAACTGGTTCCCAAAGAAAGGGAGCCGAGAACTAAAACCGGTCCCTTTAGAACCGGGAACCACGCAAATCCCTAATTCTCAGCATGTCACAATACACAATTATATAGGTTTATCTTTCTTTTATGGGTTATCATGATTAATTACATTTGATTTGCAATTAATAGCAATCTATAAAATAGATTTGGTTTTGGTATAAGTAGCTCTTCAAAAATGCATTAATCCATATAGGTTCAAATTAACATGTCTAAGTTAATATGTTAGCATGTCATCTTTTTAACGTGACACAATTATACATGTTCTAGCACGTTTGGTACTCAAACTCAAAGGCTTTTTTTTCTTTTATAGTTAAAGTTTAAAACGGAAACATAATTAGGGCCTTAAAAATCATATGACATTAAAAAATATAGATATTAAAAAGCACTCACTCAATAATATATTGTAATGCAACGTGTATTCATATTGTCTAAAGACGTGTTGAAACATATTAAACTCGTTGCCACATATTGCAGTTTAAAACATCTTTTATATGTTGTGTGACACTAGACCTAGTGACACATTTGGATATCGTATTAGTCGTGTCATATCATGTAACTCATTTATCTGTCGTGTCTTGTCTATGCCAAAATAATCAAATTTAACAAAGGTGTTGAGTTCGGATTAGCTATGTTTGTGTTAGATCCATCTTTTAGTATAACATGATTAGTACAACACAGCACAAATTGCAAGCCTACATGTTGATTCTCAACCTAGTGCATAGCAAATAAAATAAGCTCAAGGAAGGAAATACAAATTAAAATTTGCTTATTTACGCTACCTATGCAAAAGATTATGTGTTTCTATTTTGCTTTTGTTTGGACATTCCACAGGATACATTGATCAAAAACTAAAACAGCAAATTCCTCCTTTAATCTTTTTGTTTTTCATAGTGGTCGGATGATGTTGGAGACAGTTTTCAAGCATCTTGATAACCCCACCTCCTTAGTGATCCTAAAGGTGCACCCCTCATATCATCCTGGAACATTTGTAATTTTACTCCTGAAGTCTCATAACAATGTTTGATTTCAAACCTAATGCCATAAGGAGAGGAGTAAACTCTCTTACTATATAAGACAACACATTAAATGATAATTTCCACGTCTACTTTTCTCCCTCATTTCGCCAACATCTGTGGAATTAAAATCCATGGATAGACACATGGTGGTATCTTTTATGTAGAAAGAGAAAAATTATACTACGCGCAAAACATAATTATGCAAGCAAAGGGGACAAAAAGAAACTTCTGTCTCTTTCTTTCTTCTGTCGACAATAGAAGTTCTCCCT
Source organism: Eucalyptus microcorys (assembly GCA_014182515.1). Classification (NCBI taxonomy): domain Eukaryota; kingdom Viridiplantae; phylum Streptophyta; class Magnoliopsida; order Myrtales; family Myrtaceae; genus Eucalyptus; species Eucalyptus microcorys. The sequence goes on along the minus strand of CM024562.1, from coordinate 12,160,766 downwards.
CCCTGTGAAAAGTGCATGTACCTAGGTAATCATCCTAGTCTTGTACGGATGGGACCATCGCACGGAGCCAAGAGGTCCCCAAAAGAGTAAGATTCCAAGTGATTTGTGGGACGAAAGAGTAAGTGGATGTCGAGTGAGATGCAAGGCACAGACATAAAGGCTTCGCACAACAACAGGTAAAGAGCTTCCCCTGTCCTGCTGCAAATACTTGCCAGAACCCGGGTCCATATAGGCCGGCATCTATCGTCGCCATTGATCCTGTAAGCTGCACGCGTGGGTCTCACGTTATAAACGCCGAGGATGTGTTTGGGTCCATGGGCCGGAGTCCATGCAAGGATTATCCCGATGCGTCCTCACCCTGACGTCGGCATTCGTAGGACTGTCCCACGGTTCTCTTTTCCGCTTTGTGTTAGAAGCCCACGTTTAGCCTTGGCTTTTGGGTCCATTAACAAAAGTTGTGTTTTGTTTTGGACCCCCCACGTGGGCTCATCATAGTCTTTGGTCCACAAAAGATGGCCATTGTTTACTTGTGAATAGTAATGTCGGCTCTTATCGGATGCATCGGGCACATACGCGTCGCGTGAACCCAAGCTCTCAGGTTAGGTAGATCGTGCAAACGAACGTCGTTAAAACATATGGTTATATAACTAAGGTAAAGCGATGCAAAGAAGACGATGTCCAAAGTCAACTTTGTTTCTTTTCTAATTAAAGGCCGACTAAATTAGGATTTTAGGCTTAAAAAAACTTAGAGAAATGATGCATATACTATCCTATTATATGTTTAGTTTAGAATATACTAGCTTATACCGAATTTTCAAACGAATGTCGTTAAAACATATGGTTATATAACTAAGGTAAAGCGATGCAAAGAAGACGATGTCCAAAGTCAACTTTGTTTCTTTTCTAATTAAAGACCGACTAAATTAGGATTTTAGGCTTAAAAAAACTTAGAGAAATGATACATATACTCTCCTATTATATGTTTAGTTTAGAATATACTAGCTTATACCGAATTTTCATTTTTTCATCACATATGTTATAAAGTATATCCGCCTTTTGTTGTAATATTTAGATATGGCGTAATATGGGGTATCAACTGTTTTGGATATAAACTTTGAAAGGATTAATAACAACAAGACGGCAAAATTATAAAAGGAATGTAAAATATGCGGAAAGAATTATAAATCGGTTGATAGGAAAGAAAAGTGAAAGATAAATTTAAAATCTGCACGAAATGATATGTTAACAAAATAAACAAGAAAAGATGTATTCTCCGGGATTCGCCAAGGAGACCCTATGTCGCCTTACTTGTTCACTTTGGCGATGGAGGTATTCTTCGGGATTCTCTTTCGTCAATCTAGACAGCCGGGGTTCAAATATTATTGGAGGTGCAAGCCTACATGCCTTTCCCACTTATTCTTTGCGGATGATATATTCCCCTTTAGTGAAGCGGATATGGTCTCCGTATCTCTCCTTAAGGACGGGCTTCTCACTTTCTTCTCTTGGAGTGGCTTAAGACCAAACTTGAGCAAAAGCAAAGTCTTCCTTGTGGGAGGTACGCACCATTCTCGTTCCCTAATTCTCTAGCCTCTCAGTTTTAGGGAAGGCGTCTTGCCGGTCCGCTACCTTGGAGTCCCCATTATATCATCGCGGCTTAGCAAGTCCGACTGCAATGCCTTGGTCAACCTCATAACATCAAGGGTGCAATCCTGGGCACAGCACTTTCTATCCTTTGCGGGCCGGCTTCAACTAATTAGGTCAGTCCTTCACTCAATGCAAGTTTATTGGGCCAACATCTTCATGTTACCTAGAGTGGTGCTAGACCGTATTGAACAAATTCTTCAACAATTTCTCTGGAAGGGCCCAGGCCTTGGGTCAGGCGGTGCAAAAGTGGCATGGGAAGAAGTATGTCTCCCAAAAGAAGATGGAGGACTTGGCATTCGTAATCACCACGACTGTAACATGGCAGCAATGTTAAAACATATATGGATCCTCTTTACGGATAAAGAATCTCTTTGTGGTGTAAATGGATTCACTCTACCTATTTAAAAAAGAAGAATTTCTGGGTAGTCACCAAGCCTATGTTTTGCTCTTGGGCTTGGAGAAAATTGCTAGATCTCAGGAGGGACTTCCAACAATACTTTAAATGGTGGGTGAGTGATGGCCGGTCCATTTCTCTTTAGTTCAACCCCTGGCATCCTCGTGGACCTTTAAACTTGTTCTCCACAGACACTTTTATTTACCAATCGGGGCTTTCCAGACAGGCTAAGGTTGCAGACTTATTTTCCGCTTCAGGCCAAGCGACCAAAGCTATCTTCCAATCTTGGACACAACCCCTCCCCGTTCTTACTCAGATCCCTGATAGGCTAACTTGGCTGTAGCTCTCTTCAGGTACTCTTTCTATTTCTTCAGCATGTGAAGCCATTCGTCGGAAGAGCAATTTGGTTCCGTGGTTCTCATTTGTATGGAAAAGAATGCTCATACCCCGGTACCGATTCCATCTATGGCTCATCTCAAGGAACCGGCTACCTACCCAGGTTCTCCTACTTTCCTATGGTAGAATTGCCAATGTGCCTTGTGCATTTTGCAACTCTTCACCGGACTCTAGAGATCATTTATTTTTTGGGTGCCATGTTTCTACTGGCCTTGCTTCTTTTTGGGCTTCAAGATGCAACCTCCCATGGAAAAATAGGTCGTGGGTGGAAAATTTACAATGGGCCATGAAATTCCTTTCAGGCAATGAATTCTATCAAGCTATTGCTTGGTTCTCCTTTGGCGCTCTTTGTCATATAATTTGGAAGACTAGGAACAATATATTGTTCCGTGGACAAGCCTTGTTCATTCTGGCATTGAAGCAACATCTCACCAAAGTCGTCAAGGATAAGGTTCTCACTTTCAACCATGTTGCGGACTCTCCAAGAAATAGGAGGATACAAAGAAGTTGGAGACTTGATCCCTCTATTTTCTCTTCCTAGGTGTCAGGTTTTCCTTAGAGCTTGCTTTTGCCGCTGTTTTGGTTTCCCCCCGTTCTCTTTTACTCTTGACGCCTTTCCACTCTTAGTGACTTGTTTGTCATCGAGAGTGTAAGTTTTTAGGTGCTAAGATTTACTTTTTGTATAGTTCCGTTGGTTAAAAGTTAATATACATCTTATCATACAAAAAAAAAAAAAAAGAAGAAAAGATGTAATTACATAAGTGAAATAAAGAAAAAGTAAGTGCGAAAGGACGGGACAAAAGAAACGAAAGAAGATAAACTCATGGAAGTGGTCCGGCTAGTTATGATAGAGCAAAAGAAACATAAACAAGCAAAAAAAAAAAAAAAAAAAAAAAACAGAGAGAGAAATCGAACAAATAACGAAAAACTCAACAAAAGAAAACCAAGGAAAAAAAATAGATTAAGAGTACTTGAACTTAAAAACCCAGATCTTATTTATCCTTCGTGGAACCTGATGAAGTTTCAATCATATTTAGGGTACCTTCTCTATTCGTACTAATGGTGCAAAATTATTGATTTTTTTTCCAATTAAATTTGCTAGATTTATCAAGATTGATTTACAAAATGATGTGTTAGACCGTTATTGGTTCTTGAATTTCTAGTTTGACACAATCACTTAGTATTGCTCTTTTACCAATTTTAATAAGTTTAGCATTACTCTTTTATTAATTATGAACAGCAAACCAAATATTCCCATTTAATGGTAGGAGGGGCCATTCATGTGCACGGGTTGTTTTCTGTTAACTTAAGGGTGTATTGTTAACAAAGTCAACACAAACAAGATCCATTTAACAATCGTATCACGAAGCTCCACCTTAAAACGACCCATTTATAAGTTTAAGTAACTCAAACACAATTCATATAACTAGCTAAATTAATGGAGTTTGAATTGAGTCAGTCCAACCTGAATGTGATCATGACAACTAGACTAGCGTCCTTGTGGCAAGAAAAAAAACCTGAACATTTTATGAATCTTTCGTGAGATTGAAGTGCTTAATAAATCCAAATGATTATTTAAACAAAATCGAACAATTTTAGAGAAAATCAAAAGAATTATGGCATTTTTTGCTAAATTAATGGAAAAGTACAATATTCATTCTAGAAAATCTAGAAGAATTCAAATTCTAAATACCTTCTTAAAATATAACAGTTCATAAACACAAGTATTAAAAAACAAACAATATATGACTCATTTAAATTAATGAGGTCAACGCAGGCAAAGTAACAAATCATCTTGACACAGACTTATTCAATTATACTTGTCAAACAAATGAATTTCGGATGACATAGGTTGAACCCGAACATGACCCATTTCTTAATCATGTCAAACACGAACACGATTAACATACTAAAATCTCTAATTTGGTGTCACAAGCTTGAGCAATGTCAAAAATTGTCACCATTGATGTCAATTCCTGATTTGTTGACATGCAATATGATAATGCTAGTACAAACACCTAGAGGGGATAAATAAGTGTTTAAAAGAAATCTTGACAAATAAATACGGAATAAAATAAGTTGCGAGTAAAGTTTGAATAAAGATCAAAGTCTTACAAACGAGCTACCAGACTTCTGGTAGATGTACAAAATTTGTTATGCAATAGAACAGACTTCTAAAATAACTTGTAAGTGTGCAACGAACTTAAATAATGAGAGTTAATGGAAAAGAAAATTGTACAGGAAATTTATAGTGGTTCGGTTTAGATCAAGTTTACGTCCACTCTCTCACGCTAACAGCCTACTGGCTGGATTCCACTATATGATCAACAAGATATTACAATTTTCAATGCAAACACTCGGTAGTAGATCACATTGTCTCATGAAATCACTATTTTGGTATTTTTCTCACGATCACAAACGTTTAAGCTCACGAAAGACAAGTGTATAATCGAAATTCGCTCAGATTTTGGAATTCTAGATTCTACGTTTTATCTCTTACTTGCTTCTTAGTCCTTAATCTCCTTAAATACTTCTTTACTTCCAAACTAGCCGTTGGATAGTATCTAGAAGATCGCCTTCCAATTTATCCATTGGACATATCTGTATTAAGAAAATTAGGTAGCCGTTGAGTGACAGAAGCAGAATCCCAATTTGATTTCGATCGCTCATACAAACAGAATTTTGATTTTCATAAATAGAGTTTCTCCGTTTAAAAAGTTCTTGTCTTCAAGATCCAATTGTCAATCAATTAGATTGAGTCAATCAAATATATCTTAATATAGGATCCAAACCAGATTACTAGCTATTATATGTTGGGGCTTATGTTACATTCTGTTAAGTTGTCTCTTTCTGAACATGCTTCGTTCTGAATCTATTACGTTCTGAACTTGTGTCTTATTCTGGACATTGTCACGTTCTGGACTTGTGCCTTATTCTAAACCTTATCACATTTTAGACTTGTGTCTCGTTCTGTATGTAATGTCTGAATGTATTTCGTCTGAAGTAGACCTTACAATCTGGACATAAGTCTAAACATATTTAGCCTTAAGGTCTGGACACAGTCTGTATAAGTTTAGTTTCAGCATAGAGTTTATCTTCCGGTTCTTTCTAGTATAGATTTTGACAATATTTTTTACACATTCCATCATCTACATAGTCTATTACTCAACCATTAAACACATTAGTAGCTTTTAATTTATTTTTCCATCTTTAAAGTATCATAAGGGATTTTGTTAACACAAATCAAATAGGCATTGCTTAGATGTGAGGGCATTGGAAACAAACATCAACATCTCAACCTCCCATCGTTTGTCCACAACTTTTGCAGCATCTCTTCTGCTTTTTCTTTCTCTGCAAAAGCTGGCTTCATTCATCCCCCGTCAGGACCATTTGGTAGAAAAAGAGGAAACTCAATGCATTCTCATCATTTTGTTCGTTCCTGTTTCCATGCATTTGCGCCTAAAATGAGACAAATGCCTTTGCCCTATCGAGCAGGCAATTGGCACTCATGAATCAACCTCTCGGGATGCTGCCTTTAAAAAGAGTCCCAATTGTTCAGTTATCTCTTCCATTCCCAAAGTTTCATTTCTATATTGTTGTTTTGAGTACCATTAAGCATTATTAAATTGATTTGTTAAGTAGTATTATTAGATGTTGAGAATCCAACCGACTTGTTTAAACGATTAATTACTATCTGGTGCATCATCTAGTATATTGATTTCAGTGATTAATCTTAGTAGTGTCACTCTTATAATTGTTAAAGGAAGGGGCAATTAAAACATTTAAATGTAGTGGCATTCTCTCTCAATATATATTGGGATTTGACTTAAGAAAAAGCGTGGAAACAAATAAACAAGATGAACTCAATTAATCCTTTTTAATACCATGAAAAATTTGTAAGACTACTATCTGGTTTGCAAGTTAAGTTGTTAGTTTAGCGTTTGATTTGATGTTAAAGTATGGTAATTGTTTGTGATGACTACTTCAAATTCGTCAAACGGTTTATCATCTCATCCTTCCACGAGAATCCAACTAAGTCACATTCGATTTTTGAAACATTTCGGGTAATGCTCTGAGAAGATTGCTAGCGCCAATCGTCTCTCCCCATCATTTTCTCTATAAACCAAAAAAAAAAACGTGGTCAAAAGTTATGCTCATCAGCAACGTGATTGGCTTGCAACTTACATATTCCTTTGGGATTTGAGCTGTCCAAAAGGAATTCAAACATACAACTCGAGGGATAAACGCGTTTCTTGAGATTTAATTCACGAACTGCCTCTCCATGATGGATCTACACTGTCCTTAGTCTTGTACCATACCCATACCGTACACATGTTTATCTCCTTTCCATTTGACCTAAAGTAATATAGAAGGCCCACAGGTCGACCGGTTCAATAGAATCCATGGTCGAGTAATCACCAGCTTTTTCCATACTTGGAGATGTTATAATATATGTCATTTTAACCCATGCTTGAGAGTTGAAACTTCTCATTGATTAAACTCAAAGCAAGACGTGCCTCCATAGGTTTAAATTCTTTATTTGATAGCATAAAACTTCAACCCACCACCAAGTCAACAACCTTTTGGGGTTAGCCAGTTACTCTATTATTGATACTTCTCCAAGTAAGACCTTTATATAGTTGTAGGCGAAGCTGCAACGAAGTCTAAATCTAGGTGGCATTTTTTAGCTTTCCACTAATAGCATCATTCCTTTTTTCTTAAGACGTATAGATCACTTGAAGTAGATAAACTACGGGCCCATAAAATACCTTGCTAACTTCATAATTAAGGTAAGACATGGGTCTAAGCTCAGACGGATGGTCCGAATATGGAATTATTTGCACTTACTGTATCGAGTCGAACCCTTACTGTATCTTGAATCCACAAACCCAATTTAAATCCTTAACTGCTTAGTCAACCTCATGAGATTGCTAATAAACTCTTTTCGTGATTGTACAATTATGAAGTTATAGTTCTCTACTAGATTTCTTCATTTTCACAATATGAAGTCACGATTTCCAACCTGTTCTTTGTTTCCACAGATTATGTGATGTTTGGAAGACATGGCTAATTATCATCTGTGAGTCAACCCCACAAATATATGCTCCTAAGTTGATCCCGAGGGCATGCAAGAAATAGAGTGATTCAAAGTTCAAACGGAGCGTATTTATCCTGGGATAGCAAACTTTCGAGTGATCGGGCTTATGGTTATAAACCCACAAGTTTTTTTTTCTAGCAGTAGCCTATAGTGAAAGAAACCGAAGGCGATGGAGAGAGGAATAATATTTTTCTGTATTTCCTCAATATGTCTGTAGACTGTATAGATCCTAAAGATATAGGACTAGGTTTGTACAATTAATGGAAATAAAGAATTCTATGTATCAATCTAGATCTGTATCTAATCTTTAATTGATATGTACATAATCAAATCAAATCCAAATCTCCTAAAGGAATATCGCATATCTTCTAACACTCCCCCTCAAGCTGGTGGCTTGTAGACGTCCAAGACGCCTAGCTTGCTCAATAGATATGCGTGCTGTCGATGACATAAGGGTTTGGTGAAGATGTCTGCTGGCTGCTCTGCTATGCCAATTCCTTCTGTTTCAATTACCCCTTCTTGGATCTTGTCTCGTGTAAAATGACAGTCCATTTCTATGTGCTTAGTCCTCTCGTGCACTATAGGGTTTGCTGCCAATTTGAGAGCTGCATCATTGTCGCAATATAATCTTGTCACTCCTCGTACTTGTATTCCGAGGTCCTTAAGCAACCCTCGTATCCACACTACCTGACAAGTGGTTTTTGCCATAGCTCGGTACTCTGCTTCGGCCGAAGACAAGGATAAGGTAGGCTGCTTCTTGGTCTTCCATGAGAGAAGCGAATCTCCTAATTTGATGCAGTATCTAGTGACTGATCTTCGGCTAGTAGGACACGCGGCATAATCAGCATCACAGTATGCCCTCATCTTCATGTCACATTGTTTGGACAAAAGAATTCCAAGTCCTGGACACTTTTTCAAATACTTCACAACCTTCAATGCAGCTTCCAAATGAGATCGCTTTGGACTGTGCATGAACTGACTAAGTGTCTGTACTACATAAGAGATATCAGGTCTAGTCATGGTCAGGTATATGAGCTTCTCGACGAGTCATTGATACCCTAATGGATCTTTGAGTATGGGATCATCGTTTTGTGATATACCCCTATCATATTCTGCAGTAGTCAATTTAATGTTCTGCTCAATAGGAATCACAGCTGTGTCCGCATCCCGATAAGCACGCTTCGATATAATTTCTAAGACAAACTTCCGTTGACTAAGAGAAATTCCTTGATCGATCGAGCAATTTCAATTCCAATGAAATATTTAGGTGCTCCTAAGTCTTTAATGTGAAAGGTAGCATGTAAATAATCCTTGAAATTGTCTATGGCAGCCTTATCATTTCCCATAACAAGTATGTCATCGACATATATCATTAAATAAATGGATGACATACCTTTAGTCCATGTAAATAAAGCATAGTCATGTTTAGACTGCTTGAAGCTTGCTGTTGTAAGAGCATTTACAAATTTGGTGTACCATTGTCTAGATGCTTGCTTCAATCCGTAAAGAGATTTACGGAGACGACATACTCTATTCTCCCCCTGTCTCCGTAAGCCTCGAGGAATATCCATATAAATTTCCTCATCAAGATCCCCGTGCAAGAAAGCATTGTGCACATCCATTTGATGTAGACTCCAGTTATTAATAGTAGCAACAGACAAAAAAGAACGAATTGTGACATCGGTGGCAACCAGAGAAAAAGTCTCGTGGTAGTCAAAACCTTCCTTTTGTGTGAATCCTTTTGCAACCAACCGTGCCTTGTATCGTTCAATGGAGCCATCAGCACGATACTTTATCTTGTAGACCCACTTGCAGCTAATTGGCTTGCGATCAGAGGGTAGTGGGACAAGATCCCATGTTTTATTGTCAATCAATGCCTGAAGTTCCGCCTTCATGGCCTGTTGCCATTTTGGCTCAATAGATGCCTCATCATAACTAGATGGCTCTAGTTCTTCTGATAGGCGACTAATACAACATCTATGTTCCTGTGATAATCTATGAAAGGAAACATATAATGAGACTGGAAACATATAATCTATAAAATAATTTATTCTTGCCTTTAAAATTTCTTCCGAAATTTCTTGATGACGTGGCAAGCATCTGACCATCCGTTCCTTTAATCGCAGCGAAGATCTGACCGCCCAATCCTTTGGTCGCGAGCTGCTATCCGCCGTTGGATCCGATCGAGAGATCGAAAGTTTGCGAGCCGTCCGATCCTCGTATCACATCCTGACCGTCCATCCGGTCTGCTTTAAATAGCCTGAGTTCCTCTTATACAAACCCTAATTTGGCCGCTCGCCTCTCTCTCTCGCGATTTAGGGTTTGAGTTCTGGTGGCCGCGTCTCGCTGATCTCCGCGGGCTGCGAATGCGACGCTCTCGCTACTCCTGTTGTGGTCTGGCGTCGCGTGTCGCTGACTCTCCTCCTGCACAGCCAATTGAAATATCCGCCCAATTGGCGGCATGAGATCCATGGCGAGGATCTGTGAGCGAAATCCGAGGTAAGTTTCGTTCAAAATGAGGAGAAAGCGTGTAGCTTTCTCCCTATCTTTGATGGATCTGTATTGTTTGAGTGTGGACTCCGGTCCCACGAGCTTCTCCTTGGCTGCTTCGAGATTGTTCCACAGAGACGAGAGCCTATTGAAAACGGCTGTGACCGTCATATTACCTTGTTTCAATTCATTGAGCTCTTGCATTAGATTAAAAATTTTTGCCTGATCCAGCTTCCCGTACATTTCTTGGATATTTTCCCACATTTCTTTTGCGTCTTATGTTGGTGGGAGTCCGGCCGCGACCTCGAAGGAGACGCAATTGCCGATCCAGGTTTGGACCAGGTGGTTGCTCTTCCTCCAGAGTCGGGCCAGGCGTTCATCCACGGGAACTGGAATGGTTCCGTCGAGGAAACCATCTTTGTCTTTGGTTGCCAGGGCGCGCCGGAATTCCTGCGACCATCTTGTATAGTTTTCTAGCCCGGTCAATTGCTAGCTGATGAGCCGCAATTCTGGTCCGTCGGCATTAGAGACGAACAATGGATTGTCGAGTTCTGGTCGTCCGGCAAGCGCCGCCGCCGAAAAAGGCAGAAAACCAGGCGCGAGGTTCGGGTAGGTATTTCCTTGACCCGATTCATTCGCCCCAATTGGATAACCCGCATGATAAAAACCCGGGTAGGGATTTGTTCCCATACCCGGCTCTCCCGACCCGCTTAACTGCTCCGATCCGATGGCTGGGCTTGCCCCGTTCGTGGTTGGTGGGCCCCCATCGGTTTAGACGTAGCTCTAGTGGCCCACATATGCAAACGATGATGGATTTGGGCTTGGCCCAAAATAAAGTGGATACGGGATCCACTGGTATGGTTGACCCGCCAAGGGTTGCCCCACATTGAGCTGAGTCTGTGTGGGTCGCCATTGAGCGGGTTGTAACTGAGTTTGCTCTCTTATGGCTGGAAGTGTCACAGGTTGAAGTTCAAACTGCAGATCTTGGGGTGTTACTTCTCCAGTCGGTGAATTTCCGGAAACAGATGTGCTGGTTTGCGGGGAGGTCATGGTAAGTAAAAAAAAACTCCTTCGGATATTGATTCTAATGCCAAACAGAACCTTTTTCTGTAGGTCATAGAACTATTTGGCAGAAGAAAATAGAGCGGAAGCAAAACAAAAGCCTGGAGGCTCTAATACCATGAAAGAAACCGAAGGCGATGGAGAGAAGAATAATATTTTTCTGTATTTCCTCAATATAGTGTAGACTGTACAGATCCTAAAGATATAGGACTAGGTTTGTACAATTAATGGAAATAAAGAATTCTATGTATCAATCTAGATCTGTATCTAATCTTTAATTGATATGTACATAATCAAATCAAATCAAAATCTCCTAAAGGAATATCGCATATCTTCTAACATATAGGGAATATCATAGCCATCTAGGCCAGCATGCCCATTTAGTACCACATTCGATTGGGCTTGGCCAGAATCTAGGTCTGATCCTGAGAATGCCCATCCCTATCCTAACTCCCTATTTTTTCACCTACGACTCGTTTAAACTCGAGAGCATGGATTAATATAAAATACCAGGTCTTAGTTAGATACAGTGATGTCCTGTTTGGAACCACCACCATCAATGTCTTTCCTCTACAAGCTTCCACCCACTGATGAAATGTGGATGCTAACGAGAGCTATAAGCTAGATTTCCGGTTAAGTATTGTGTAAAAGATTTGCCAAATAGCAAAAGAAACATTGCGCGTGTCTTAGCCGGTGAAGAAGTGATGATTGCTCAAGCAAACTCGGCCACGACTAAGAAAAAATGTGTTCTCAAGGGGATTGAGTACCCGCTGAAGATTCCCACGCTTCAAAGTCAAAACAACAAAAATTTGAAAACGAAATGGTAGTGCAGTAATCTACACACCCCAGCCAATTTGATGTACTAAATAAATTAGCTAGATAAATTAGACAATCTACACCCAAGACAATTAATTTAGGGATAAATTAAGATTTTTTTTTATGAACTGAATAGGAGATTTGTGAGGTAACCACCCAGGAATATTGAATTTTAATTATTAACTATATATAATGTTCTGTCTACTTTTTCCATATTGAGATGTGATGAGGGTGTTATGGTCATATGGAAAGTGAATATTGAATTTGAAAGTTTCCTTTATATATAGTATAGACTAGTTCAATTTCACAAAACTTGGAGATAATCTAGTGATATGGATTGATATCAGCCACAAAATTTTGAATTTGCTATTTTGGCATCTTCTCGGGATTAATATCAGATTTCGAATCCAACCTAAATTGAGAAGACCTAGATTTGAAAAAAAATACTCTTCAATTCATCGTTAGGGAAGTACACTTTGGATAAAAGGGAAATAATATATCAGGTTAAATGGAAAATTATAATACTAAAGAGATTTATGACCTATAAGGAATTATTTGTTTTAATCATGATTTAGGAATTGAGCTTTCAAGATACTACAAAACAAATAATTCAGTAACACTTCATAGCTCGTATGATTAAGAATGCGTTGTTGTTTAAGAAAACTCCAACATTCGGTCTTAGTTTCATGGCAAATCAATGCTTAGGAAAACCTTTTCTTCAAAATGATTGTTCAAATCACTTTGAAAAATTAGGGAAAATTTTAAATAATAATCTAAAGTGCTATCATTTTCCCAAATAATGGCCTGAAATGAATATTGTTTTAAATAAGGGCTTGAAATGTCCTTGTGTTCTCAAGTAAGGACTTAAAATAGACCTTATTTTAAATAAAGACTTAAAATACTATGCCAATCCCAAAGAAGGGTTTGACCACACCAACTGATCAAGGGCATTTTCATCATTTAATATTTTTAATTTTCTTTTTTTTTCTTTTTATGGTTTTTTCTTTCCAAAAAAGACAAACTAAAAAGGGGAAAAATAGCTACATTTAAAAAAAAAAAATACAAGTAGAGGATTGGCAACCCTGCCCCCTTGTGGGCGTCGCCCCATTACCGATGGGGGGTTAGCTACAAGTCTAGTCCTTCTGCTTGCTTTTCTCTTTTTAGAAAAAAAAAAAGAATAAAAAGGCAAAGAAAATTATAAGAAAAGTAAATGACGAAAATGCTCTCAATTTGTTGGTAGGATCAGGCCCTTCTTAAAAACTAACATGGCACTTTAGCTCAATATTTAAAGTAAGGTCCACTTCATACCCTTATTTGAAATAATTTTTACTTCATGTTCTTATTTGAAAAAACGATGGCATCAGACCCTTATTTGAAATTTTTTTGAAAAATCAATTAGCCGGAATTAATTATATCATCAACAAAGGTCTAGCCCTAAACATTTTCATTAATTCATTTTTTTAAACGATACAAGTAATCATTTTTAATGAAATAATTTTAGAATGTTTTAAATAGTTATATACTAATCATTAATTTGTTTAATCCCTTGCACTCCAAGACATATAATATATCCTTAAGCCAATCGGATAAACATTTTTTAACATCAGGTTTGGACGATTTTAAATTAATTGTGTATATTTTGAATATTTTTTAGCACAATCAGAAGAGCTGTAGCGGAATGGAATCCCTGTACTCATCATATTCCGACAATCATATGAAACTACGAGCTAAATACATTAGAGAAACAAAACAAGAAGATTCATTTGGTCCCCCCACCAAAGTTAGGTAAGTGATAGCACGAGTCTCAATAGGACCATAATGTGCCCAATAGAAAAAACGATATTCATGTGGCACTATACTTTCGTTCCATTTATTTCTTGATTGATTAGTTCACATTTAAATTCAAAAAGTCGAATAATATTATCTAAGAAAGGACTTCCGTGTGACACGTATCAGATGAATTTTCTTCCTCTACCTAACACCCACATAACATTGTGCGCGCACCCAGTTTCCCTTTATTTTTTTTATTTTTATTTTTTTATTGATTTTAATTTATTTGTTTTATCATTTTGAATTGGTTTTGGTTGGAGGACAAGGGAAGAAGATCAATTCCTGCTTTGAAGCCAAAGGCTCGAATTGGAGGAAGAAAGGGACGAGATGAAGATAAAGAAGCCGGCAGATTGATCTTGACAATGAGATGATGCCAACCCTGACCTCATCTAAGATGTTAACAGATGGAGTTGGTACAAAGATGAAGCAAGCAAAGCAATTCCTTTCATTAATTATTTTATTTTATTTTATTTCTTCACTTTTCTATTAGTTCTGTAGGGAATAATTAAATCTTTTGTCAGCTTCTAACGGTATGGATTTTCAAAGTTTTGGTGCACGCTTATGACTGGTCAAATCCTCGGCACGAGCAGACCTTATTCAAGAAACGAAGCTAAAAAAATGATTTATGATGCGATATGGTGAACTTCGTTCAAGAAATGAAGCAATTCAATTATTGGATAATATAAGGGATATCTAAATAGGGTTATGAAATATGGTTATTATAAAGTGACGTGTCAAATCCTCGATGAGTGCTTAAACAAGCGAACTGTATTCAAATACCCAATAATTTTTGCCAAATTATGTTTTTAAGCTAATTTTGTAAGTTAATTTTAGCATTATTGTTAATACTACCTCATGTCTTTTTCATTTGGACGCACCTAACAAGCAACGGTTGACAATGAGCTCATTGGATATGTATGAAGACTTTTTTTCTAGGTTTACTTCTTCGTGCACAACTCTATCCTCTCTGTAAATGTGGAATTTTCACAAAAAAAAAGAATTTTATTATTATTATTTTCTCTCATGCAGCCACTTGATAATTCGCAACTTCGCACGATGTGACATTAAAAGTAATTTAAGTAGCCAGTATAGGAACAGAATCATGTAACTTGCCAGAGATGTGTGTTCTCGTCAAAAAAGGAAAAAGAAATATGTTCTAGTCCAAAGCTGTTTGGCGTATATAGGATTGAGGCAGACCTTCCAAGGGAGAACCCTAGCACTAGGAGAAGTGCTAGAACATACATTTTTTTCGAGCTCTAGCAAGGATTCATGAACTAGTTAAATAAAAAAATGCCTTCACAGTTTTCTTACAGCTGTCTAATGCGTGTATGAGGACGATCACTAACATTAATCTCTCATATGTCCAAAATGAGGACCACAAACTTTTCAATTGTTTCGTTAATAGTATAGGGCATCCGAATCTTTCGACTTAATTAGTCTTCACAAATATAACATAAATCATCTCTGCACACGTATTGTGAGAATATGTGGGACTACAAATTTATCGAGCTATTAACTACTCTAAAAGCTTAAATTGTTAATAAATGTGTAATTTAGTATTTAAATATTCTAATACTCCTCCTCACGTATAGGTTGGACTTTGGCCTTAACCTAAAGCATCGAATATTCAATTAAGGAGGCAAATAGGGGCCTCAAAGATTTGAACTCAGGACCATATGACTCTAATACCATGTGAGATTCTATGGGATTACTACTATTCTAAAAACTTAAATTGTTAGATGAACACATGATTTAATATTTTATTATTCTAACACTCATTCTCATGCGTAGGTTGACTTTGGCCTAATCCTAAAGTGTGGAATATGTAATTGGGGAGGCAATGCTATAATATTATGTGAGATTTTGGTAAGATCAATATTAACTATTCTAAAAGATTAAGTTGTTAGATAAAAATGTGATTGGTTGTTTATATATTCTAACACGTATCATTTAAGAACCTTTCACAAGAAAATGTGCAACTCTTAAAATTACTTTGAGGAGGAAACATGGTGATTTGGACATTAATTGGGCTATCATTCAAATCGTACCCTTTTTTTTCACTTTACGTTGTTATTTAAACCTAGCCACTAGTGTCACTATTTGCATTTGGCTGCCACCATTTGCTTAGCAACTATAGCAGCATCATGTTGTCTTTGTGAGATTTTATAGAACCATCACCCATCATTTTAAAAGCTTAAACACTTAAATAAAGACACGGTTTAGTATTTTTTATTATTCAAATAATATTGTATAATTAAATATTAAACTACACCTTCATATAATATCTTAAATTTTTAAAATAGTCGACGGTAGTCTTATAAAATCTTACTTGGTATTAAAATAGGAAGTTATGAGTTCAAATCTTCTAAGCCCCTATTTGCGTGCCCAATAAAATATTTCCATGCTTTAGGCTTAGACTCAAGCCAAAATCCAATCTACCTGTGAGGGGAAGTATTAGAAAATTAAAATATTATACCATACCTTCATCTAATAGCTTAAAGTTTTTAAACAGTTAGCGATGGTCACATAAAATTTCACAATCTCAACTATTCAATCCCTGCAGCACAAGCTTCATCGTCTACAATTTAGTTTGATGCCACATGCTTTGTATAACATTAGACGCATAAGATCCAGCTCGACAGCAAGTCGGAACTAAAATTTTGGTCGACTGGTACAAACATGAGTCAAACCCCCTAATTGGAGAGGAAGTGGGTTGTCTCAGAGAGTTGGAAATGGGGATTTTAGACTTACGGAGGAGGGCAACGATGATAAGTCAAACCCCGTAATTGGAAAGGAAGAGGGTTGTCTCTGAGAGGTGGTAATGGGGATGTCAGGCTTGCGGAGGAGGGCGATTGCGACAATGGCTACCTAGAGGAGGCGGCGATGACGGAGGAGGGAAGGCGAATTGGGAAAGGATACAGAGAAGAGGGGAAGGTGGAATTATTTTTGGGCAAGTGCATGATAAAATGACAAATGTCGCTTTATAATAGAGAGAGATAAATGGTTTTTGTAAAGGGAGACATAATTGTTTAAAGGTTCACTTGCGGTCTATGACTTATTAATAAACCAATTCTGCAAATGCATTCCGAGGCTTTTTCCAAATTGTAAGAAAGCTCTGTCTGGAATACAGTACAATCACATGATTCATAATAAAGCCAGATCACCTCTACTCGTTTGCCCGGAATTGTTTTCCCCCCTTTGTCATTTGTTTATTCATGGGTCGGTACCAACAGCATTAGAACAAATCGGAATAAAATTAGATCTCATACCGTGCAGGTGGCACATGCTTAATCCTCTCCACCCTCCATCGTTATACCTCACGCTGAAAGAACCCCTAAAACAAACCTCTTTAAAATAAAACCCTAATGACACCAGCAAGAAGAAAAGAGTGTCCATTGATTGGACAACGGACAGAAAATTAGAAAGAGAACTACCAAAAAATAACTATTAAAAAAAAAAAAAAAAGTGAACTAGGAACCGACCAACGGACATAAAAGAAAAATCAAACATCGTGTACCAGATCAACCTCCAAACAAAGCCTAAAAGAAAATGGTCAGAATAACGCTTGAGGATATGACTAAGATTTGGTGAAATGTAATGGAGATGTGCCCGCAGTTTAAACGGAGCTTTCAAAGGGTCTTTCGTGCGGGTTTGCGTTTCGCAAGTGCAAACCGGAAAGGCAAAAAACAAAAAACAAGAACAGTGGCTTTTGCTTGAAGAGCTGGAATCCAATCACTTTGCCACGTCACATCCCTCTCTCCCTCTATTAAAACCATTGCTCTCCAACCTATCTCACACCATTGAATCTCTCATCTCCCTATCTCTCTCTATCTCTCTCTCTCTCAAAGAGCCAAACAAGAAGAATCGTTTTTAGAGACCGGAAAGAGAAAACAAAGTGCGAAGGAATTGATGGAGGGATTGATTCCGTTTGTTTACAGGGCAATTGTGCAGTACAGGAATGGGAACCAAGGCCCGCTCGCCACATGGTTCCCTGAATCACCGTCCGCATCGTACATGAGGCTTCCGGGCGATTCGGGTCGGTTTCAAGCCTCCGACATCCATTTCTTCCGGCCCGACTGTGGCTTCAACAACACCACGACGCCTTCTGCAGCAACCAGCACGGCGACGACGACTTCTTCAACCACGCAAGTGCTCGTGTCCTCTGGTGTTCAATCTCCGGTCTGTCGTTTAACCACCCGCCGTGTCGTCGCATGAAGAAAGAAAAAAGCAAAATTCATGTGACATCGAAGATGGTGCAAGACAAGTGTGGGGCATGCATGGTAGGATTGTCAAGAAAATTGTGCATAGTTTCTTTGGTATGGTTTGGTGATTTTTATTTTTTTATTTGGTGTCATCAGCTAAGTTTGTGGAAACCAAAGGGGCCACACGCTTACTTTCTCTTGATGTCTTAACTGCTGTGAAATGTGAAGGTAATCAAAGATGATAAAAAGGAAAAGGAAGATGGAAACATAAGGCTTGTAGATACAGCTCTTTAAGGTTCGAGGAAAAGGTTTGTACTATGGCCGAAGGGCCAGTATGTTATATGTGACTACTCAACTATCTATTAATAACTATTCTTATGTTCTTGTCGTTTTTGGATGCTTACGAAAGAGGCAGGCAATCTTTTCTTCCCAAGTTAGAAGGAATCGCTCCTGCAACCCAAAAAATATATTTTTTTTTTTAAAAGTCACTTCCCATCGTATTAGTTAAATGAAAGAAGTAAGATTTATCGCATGACAAAATGATATGAACTCACGATAGTTTGTAAACTTGCCAAGTAATTGGTCAACGCCCATTTTTTCCTTCTATAGCTTCCTTAAATCAATTTTCTGATTAGTGAGTTATCAATACGGACTATACACCGCTGACATTCATACTTTGTTGCGATACTTATAAGTGATGTCCATGACTTTTAATCCACCAATCAGATGTGTAATCAAAAAAGAAAACTTTTTCCAATCAAGGAGTGAGGAATATACTGCCCGGACGGTCGTTGGCCTTGCTTTCTCCGGCGGCAGAGGGGGATCATTGCCCCCTAACAGCTAATGCTCGTGACACTTGCATGGTAATCCATGGGCCGGGGGATCTGTAGATGGGCCGACGAGGGATGGAAGTCCGTTCGCACATGATCATCAAAAGGACCGCGGCCATCAATTTGTAAGATGGCAACAGAAGGGGTTGGGGACGATTGGTCTCATTTCAAACCCGTCATGGTATCATTTTCGTGTATTCCTAAACCCGTCCCAAACCCTATAATATGGTTTCGCAAATGGAACCCGAAATTCATCTCCCTCAAATTATGGGATACTTATCGTGTTCCCAACGGTTCCTCCATATTAGTATGGTTATTGTTAGCTCCTATATAATTTTTTTACCAAAAGATCATCTAACTAAGGAAACAGTAGACCATCTGATCATACGTCTGCAATGGAGTAATCATGGAAATCCAGATTATGGAAACCACCTTGCTTTCAAGTTTTTATACGAATTCTATGAATCATAAGAAAAAAAGAAGTAAAAACTACGAATGTGAAAAAAAAAAAAAAAAAAAAAAAAGGTTCTTTGTAGATAGCGCCATCTCGCAACCCTCCTCAAATTCGGGATGGGTTGGGTACCCCTAATAGACCCGACCCACCATGCCATCTCTACCCAATTGGCAATGCCTCTTTGTAGATAGCGCCCAAGCTCCAGCGGATGCAAAATCAAGAGTCTCGCATGTAAGGTTCATTTCCATGGGAGCAATAAATTCTACTTCTCTTGAGATTAAAAGAAACTGATAAAAACCACTTTCCTTGCATGAGTAAAGGGAAACAATCAGAGTGCAATACATTTGACTAAAAATCAAATGCATCACAAGGAGACGAAACACATTGATGTCAAGTGCTATTTTATACATGATATTTTGTCGCATGAAGCTGAATTTTTTGAGAAACTCATTAGAGTTTAAAAAGCTTTTGAGAGCCGTCATCGAAAATAGTTGAAAGCATGAGATACTCCTCTTTTGTGATTGTTTCTTGTGGGTTTGGGTGTATTTAGGAATTGGAAACACTTGAATGTGAGCGTTTCAAGTAATTACAAACTTCTCTTTACTGATTATATTGGAGCCCTCTTGTTAATCTCTCCTGATGGAGTAGGTACAGCTCTGAACCACGTAAATTAGCTGTGTTCAGATTCTATTTCCACAATTTATTCTAGAGTTGTATCTTGGCTGTGCCACATTCTCGCTATGGTCATAATAATATGTAGCAAAGCCACACACAGATAAGAATACTTGAAAAATCCCTAAACTTTTTGCACGAAATTTATTTGAGTCTTAGAATCTTTTAATTGATGTACTGGAATCCCAAGCTTTTGTGAAATACGTATATACAAGTACTTGTGTTAGAATTTTCCTTTGTTAAATCAGAGAGATTTCATGGTAACTTTTACAAAAAAAAATTAAAATTAAAATTGATTGCACAAAGTAAAATGTTTAGTAGTCTATTGCCTGAAAACGTATATATAGTTTATCTTCCATAGATAAGCCGACTTAATTCCAAAACTTTCTAATTTATGGCTCTTTTCTCCACAGTGCTTGTTTGCTTGATAGTCTCCAAGAGGGAAAGAATTAGAGCAAACTGTTGAATTTGTAATTACATATTATACTTTATTCTTGAATCATAAATTTCATGCACTTTTTTTCCGTTAAAAAGTTAGAATAGCAAAATTTTTTGTGTAAATACCCTCAAAAGTTACTACATCAGAGATATCATAAAGATGATTACCCAAAGGATTTGATTAAATACTTTTTTCGAAAAAAATTGTAGTTTTCTTGATCCCTAATTGAAAGAACTTTCTGCCGGCCAAAATCTCCAGTAGGTTAAGAATATAATGGACATTGTTTCTGCACACTCTGACTAAGATCTACAACCTTGAACGTAGTTTTTTCCTTTTGAAGTCTATGGGAGTTCTCTAGTTCGTACTTCTTAAAGATTCAAGTTGTGGGCGGCTCTTCTATCCACAATGCTTGATAGCATGCAAAGTCGTTGCTTTCTCCAATAACATAGGGAGCTTCATCGTAGTATTAGAGTATTTAAATTACCCTTGAGGGAACGGCATCTATAAAACTCACCCAAAAAAATAATGATAATAATAATTGGGCCAAAAAAATTAACTTGAGAAAAAGACAAAGTATATGACTTTTGGAATGTGTGCGCTGAGTAATTTACTTTCTCCAAGATTAGGACATAAAATAAAAAGGCTTTGGATCTTAAAATTCCATCGTGGTGCGAAACTTACCTAGGGGAGGATAAAAGAAGCAAGAAATGATCATTGGTTAAGATAAACTTAGATGGAATGTGAAAAATCATATATGCTGAAATTTCGAAAATATCACACTCCATTATGGTTCTTGAGGGCCAATCACGAGCATTCATTTAGCTGGGTCCCTCACTTCTTGATGCAAAAATCTGATGTCCGAGAAGTACAGAAGTTATCCATTTGCAAAACTATCCAAGAAACTGAAATCTTATAAAGGTGTTGGTAAATTACGAATTAGTCACATAGAAGAAGAAAAGTCAGTCGTTCTTTTCGTCAACAATTGTTTTGATACTTACCAACACTTTTATGATAAAGCAACAATCTCACATGCTAGAGGCGTTATGGGAAAACTCAACGCTAGGAAAAAAAATCGATGAATGGAACAATAGAGTTAGGATCGTTTTGTGCTTTCTGTTTTTTCTCTGCTTCTCTTTATATGTTAGAGGCTTTGTGCGAGCAAACACATTTCACCAACTATTCCCTCCATGCCTAATTAGGATTTCAATTGGAAATGACTCAAGGCTTCCCGGCGTTTGCAGATGACATGGAGCCAAATTGAAACCTGACACATACGTTTTCGGCACTTTTCCTTTCATCACTCAGGCACATTTAATCATGCGTAAAACTCACCACAAAGGTGTATAGCTCAGCTGAACAAAGGCTTACTCCCGAGTGAATTCTCTATACGTGATTATAGCTCAACTTTTCCTTAGCTCACATCCATCATCTGTAAACACTGAACTTTACATTGGATGACACTTAGCTATCTATTGCTTTTTCTTCATGCCTATTTTAGGCGTTGTTGTCCAAGTAACGATCCTCTAACCCACAGAGTACTTTCTAGTGGCCCCGAATGACAGGCCAACTGCAGTACCTCTCAAGCGAACAAATATGCCTCGATCCACCGCTCCTTGAGGAGGCCATTAGTGACTGCTCTTTCAAGACTGCCATGTGACTGACTTGACGTGAGACGATGTGGACAACAATTGACGCGTGTCCTTGACAATCATCTCCCAAGTTAATCGACCCCTATGCAGGTTTAGGAGTTAGTGAGCCCAGCCATTCATCTCCGGAAGGAGGATAAGGTGATCTAGAGACGGAGTAAAAAGGATGGTAGAAAGAAGAACTTCTTTAGACGAGTAAAAAGGATGGTAGAAAGAAGAACTTCTTTAGACGACTCTTTTCAATGCTAAGCCAACCATTTTATCAGAATGAAATTTAGAAATGGGTAGACTTGATGATATGAATCATTAAAGTGGACGATTAACATCTATTAAGATACCAAAAGAAGTACTATGTGTTGGGATTTGTTTTGAAAAACAACGAAAACATGCATAGGTAAATTGAATCAAAAACAATTCACAACGGAAGCAAAAATATCCATACACGTATCTCCTTGGTATTGTTCATGCATTTTAATAAGAAGCACATAGAAATAAAAGGAGACTAATCACATTACCATTGTATCGTGCTCCAAAAGTTTGGTTATGATGTTTTTCAGATTTTGATCACAACCATCTAATATCCTCGCAATGTTGGTTCTGACATTCTTCAAATCCTGACTGCAGACGTCTAGCCTTCTCGTAACATTGGTTCAGACTTTCTTTAGATCTTGTTCAAATCCAAACCACAAACGCCTAGTATCCTCGTAGCCTTGATTCTAACGTTCTTTAGATTCCAACTACGAACGTCTGATCTCGTTGTGATGCTAGTTTTGACGTTTTCAGTTTTGATGTTCT
Source organism: Eucalyptus microcorys (assembly GCA_014182515.1). Classification (NCBI taxonomy): domain Eukaryota; kingdom Viridiplantae; phylum Streptophyta; class Magnoliopsida; order Myrtales; family Myrtaceae; genus Eucalyptus; species Eucalyptus microcorys. The sequence continues at coordinate 12,137,998 of CM024562.1, read as the reverse complement.
TTAGTTCCAATCCCACAAATGTTGGACCCTATAGTCTAGACGCACCACCAAGCTTGCACCCAATGGTAGAGAGAAACCGAGAGAATTCACCACTACTATTATGTTAGCTATTACTCTTATGTATGACTAATTTTTGGTTGATCTCTATGATCACTTGATCATCTATAGATCCACTCTCTCAATCGCCTCTTATAACCAATCTCAGATCACATTAATTCGGCTCATTAACTCTAAAAACTGTTTCAAAGCATTAATGTGACCATAGCATTTGCACTTGCTTCAGACTTTGAATATAGACATATGTTACGAAACTGATTCAAAGCATTGATTTCAGGTATTAATTCTATAATTGTTACAGAGTATTATTATGGACATTAATTTGTAATCGTTACAAACTTCATTCCGGGCATTAACTTTGCAACTATTACAAAACTTTAATATGACCATTAAGTTTGAAACCATTTCTAAATATTAAGTTACTTGTTTGAATCTAATTGATTTTGTAAGCATTTCAAATCATTAATGTGGCCATTAAATCTGAACTCACTTTAGATCATCAATACGACCATTAATTCTGAACTTACTTCATATAATTAATGTCAACATTAATTCTGAACTCACTTTAGATTATTAATTCAGTCGTTGATCTGAACCCGCTTCAAATTTTTTTATTCGGCCATAAATTCTAAAATCGTTTTAGATATTTAATATGGTCTATAAAGTCTTAAATTGTTTTTGGACTTATAACTTCAACCTGATTTAATTTGATTGCCTTAGTTGCAAACACATTTACGATATCGTATCTCCTATTCTAACATTGTTCTAAATTTGCTATAATGTGTGACCTCTATAGGTTCATCACTGAGTTGATAGTCTTGTACTAACACATTGGCATAACCAAGAGAATCAATTGTCCTAATCAGTCTCTCATTCCTACAAATCATGAGTAGTATCTAGTAATATGTTATGGTTGCCTATACAGTGTAAATATTTAAAGAATATAATGAACCTCTCAGCTTTGGCGACCATATAATCCAATCCTTCTATCTCACTATGTTTCAATCAAACAAAGACTATGGAATTATTTGTGAAGCCACCAATTCGGTCATTGCTCAAATCTAAGTAACACATATTTCTACGAGACATGAACTATTCATTCTCGATTACAACCCCAATCAAGGATTTCAATACAATGTTATGATTAGATCGCATATGACATCAATCTTCTATCTTGTATATCTACACACACACACACACACACACACACACACATAACAAAAAGACATGCTTCATATTGTGCATGCATGTGCCTTCGTATATGAGTAAACTATGACCATCAAGTATAAAGACGATTCGACGAAACGTTAATACCATCCACATACAAGTCAGCATCATCTCATAGGTCGAAAGATTTTACACAAGACTAAAGTACGAACGATTAGTCATTGACCCCACTAAAAGTTTTCATGTTACTAATCGTTTTAAACATGTTATGTTTAGTGAACTTATCCAAGACACGCACCTATATTCTAGCACAAATATCGCAATACCCAATGGTTTGGTATTCATCACCCCTTGAGATAACCAATACTCAATGATGAAGCTTGTAAATATGCCGGTCTCAATAGGATCATCAATATTCTCTCAATGATTCATTGATCATGAACTGTTAAAATATTCAATTTAATAGTAAATCTATCACACATATTCTTAACACCTTGAGAATATGTTCAAAATTGCAACTAATCTTATGGACTCATTCATATAATTAGGATGATGAATGAATAAGTCTTTGCCATTAAATAATTAATACAACTGAAATCCCTAACTATTACATAATTACTTTAGAGCATATAGCTAATACTATGGTAGGTCCACCATCCCAATGACCCTGCACTACCAAAGAAAAATTTAATCCTCAAGGGCTCCATATTTGCTCAACAATTTTCTCTTTCCCATGAAAAGCCTCAATTTTGGCACAAAAGACATACAACAACTTCTCATTCGGGTTAAAACAGGAAATTTAAGAGCCTCAATTTCTATAGTCCTGTAAGATCACCAAAAATGACTTGTGCAAAGGACAAAAAACATAACCGAAGTTGTACCTAATGAGATGATTGATTAAAGTTGCTTGGAAACAATGCATAAACATCATTTCATAACAAGAATCAAGGATCTTAAAACAATAAATTGTCTAGGTTTTAGGAAACCTTAACATGCTTTTAGCCTAATAAATTGTCCCATGATCTATCTCGTCCACTAATGACTCACTGCCCAGCATTCCCTAGGCTTTGAAAAGATAAAAATATCCCTTTTGTTGGGTACAAGATTTACACTGGACAATGTTGTTTCTGCATCATAATGAGAAGAGTTCGTGTCTCACTCACCCAATCAATTGTACTAGGATGGCCTGAACCAGAACTGTTCATATCATTCAAATCTTGCATTGGGATCACATGCCTACTCAAGGTTTCTGAAAAGATATCGGGGTCCCACCTCGTTTATTTTCTTCCAAAATCAAGAAAACACGATCTTTATAAGAGATCAAGTTACTCGGCTTTATAAGAGTAAAATAACTCGGCCCTGCTTTCAAAAAAAAATAGAGGATTACACTCCCTAAAGTCTCCATTCTCCTAGCAAGTATAGCATACACTAAATTTACTAAACGAAACTAATCACATATCAAGAATCTATAGTAGCCCAGCCACCTGGAGTTTCACTATAGAACACAAAATCCTTAAAAACTTTAGTACAGTGACTGGTGTTGTTTGTGTCCATCATATCAAACATAGAATTAAGGTACCATTTTCGACCAGCAAAAAAAATACTTTCAAAAGTGGGGAAAATGTTTTTCGCTTTTCAAAAAGAATTTCCATCCTCTTTTTTTCACTTCTAGACCAAACACTCCCTTTCACCAAACACCTTTTCCTTTCATTTTTCATTTTTCTTTTCTTTAAAAAAATCGAGTTTTTTTTTTTTTTTTCTTTTTTCTTTTCTTTTTCTTTCTTTTCTCATTGCTTCTTCCTCAGCTGGTTGCATGCCACAACAGTGGCCGGTGAGCTCGAGCCTGACCCCATCTAGTAGAACTTGAGCTCACCAATCTGATGAGCGCTTCCCCTCATTGCTGATGACCAGCACATAGTTGTCCTCGACCTGGACTTTTATGTCCCTAGACTTGAGCCTCGGCATGTTGATGACGAAGGCGTAGGTGTAAGAATTATTGTGGCCCACATGATATGATTTATTATATGGTTTAATATTATTATTATGCTATAAGAATAATAAATATTGGTTACGAGAAGTTGCGACTCTAATAAGATGAAAAGGTATATCGTTTTGATGGAAGGCATCTTTTCATCGAACGTATAAATAGAGTCCGGTCCTCTCTCCACCCACAATGAACAACAATAACAGAAAGGAATTGGGTATTCTCTCCTCCATCGATAGAATACATTAAAGTATAGTGGGTTAAGGGAGAGAAATCGGATTTCTTCCTTTAGTTCGAGATTCTTCGGTTTTCTACAACGATCATTATCATGGATAAAGGTATGTCTTCATCTATTTGTGAAAATCATGAAGATCAAGTATCACTGTTTATTATGAGTTTCCGTATCAAATTATTATTTGTATATTCTAACAGTTGGTATCAGAGCGTGGTTTATGATCTCATGATTTTTCCGTTTATAGAAATATTATGATTTATGTATGATGATTCGTTGAACAATCCTGTTCATACTATTTGTTGTTGTTGAAATATTTTCGGATGGTTCTGTTGAAGAAAATCCAAATGATGAATGTTTTCATGGAGAAAAATGTCGAAAATGGAAGAATGAGGGCGAAACAGGGGATGAAAGGACGAAAAATGGTGAAGAAAATCGCCTCTGTCGCGCGAAGGAAGAAGGCGCGTTGGTCCATGCGTGCGCTGCGGTTGCAGGCGCGTGGATCCCACGCGCCCACGCCGTCAAGCGCGCGAAATCGCTGCGCGTGTGGGATACACGCGCACACTAACCGCTGGCGCGTGGAGCCCATGCGTGCGGAACTGCGCGGCGGTTGGCAGGCGCGTGCGAGGCACGTACCCGCGGTAGTTGCCAGGCATGTGCCGAGCACGCGCCTGCGGGCCGAACGCGCGCATGCGGGGCACGCACCCGCCGAGGATCTCGGCACGTGCCTTAGTCCCCACACGGACTTTTACGCTTTTGCCCCTCCCGCGGCTCCTAATTACCGTTTTGCCCTCCTTTTGATGGTTATTTGTAGTTATGTCCCTGTTTAATTTATAATTACGATTCTGCCATTGCTGATTATTTACCATTTTGCCCCTGGATATTAAATTTATGGTTCTGCCCTTATGGAATTATGATTTTACGATTCTGCCTTTATGCTTTGATTACGATTTTATCCTTGTGTGCAATTTGGTAAATATTTGTATTTTACAATATTAAAAATTCATATTTTGAATGGTTTGTTAGTCACCAAAGTGGCCAAACCTTGAAGTCTTTTGAATTTTTGATATTGTAAATTGTTTTATTCAATTACCCATGATTAATTGATGCTATTTATGAAATTGATATGTTTCATATCATTATTGGTGTTATGGGTATATTGAAGTTCATTTATTATAAGAACTTAGGGATTAACCCAAAGGTTAATTATTATCTTATAATTCATGAACATGATAGTTGGTAATTAATATGACTTGTTAAATTTGTTTGTATATCCAAAGATAGCAAATAAATTTTAATAAGATATATTTACAATTACCAAATAAAAGTTATTAGCATCATTATGGTTTATATATATTTGTATATCATAGGATTGCTCAAAGGAGAACTATGATGTACATGTGAAGTTTAGTTTGAATCTGATTAGCTGATATTCTCAAGGCATTAATGTATGAGTATTTTCTTGCATATTTGTAGTATATGTACCTGTTTCACTCCATTCGCATGCTTTGTCTGTTCCCTTATTCAATGGGATAAATTTTCCTAATTGGAGTGAACAAGTCCAGTTTCACTTAGGTGTCCTAGATCTTGATTTAGCATTTCAAGCTAAGAAGCCAGCTACTATTACTGATGAAAGTAGCGATGATGAAAATTCTTTCCATAAAGCTTGGGAAAGATCGAACAGACTGAGCTTAATGTTCATGCGAATAACAGTTGCAAACAATTTAAAGACTTCTCTTCCTAAGACTGACAATGCTAAGGAATTTATGGAATTTGTGAAAGAGCGTTCTCAAACTGCTGATAAGTCACTTGCTGGTACATTGATGAGCACACTGACCACCATGAAATATGATGGTTCACGTACCATGCATGAGCATATACTTGAGATGACAAATTTAGCAGCAAAGTTAAGGACTTTAGGAATGAACGTGGATAAGTAATTTTTAGTACAGTTTATACTTAATTCCTTACATCATGAGCAATATGGGCCATTTCAAATGAATTACAACACTATAAATGATAAGTGGAATGTGAATGAATTGGCCAGTATACTAGTTCAAGAGGAAACAAGGATTAAGAATCAAAAGACTTATTCTGTTCATCTCTCAAGTCATCAAGAAGTTCAAAGGAATTTCAAGAGGAAAGGTGAAAGGAGCAAGAAGAAAGGACTACACGTCTTGAATGACTCTTCAAAGGCTTCTCAAATCCACAAGAAGGAACACAATCTTATTAAGTGTCATTTTTGCAACAAAATTGGACACTTGAAGAAAGATTGTATGAAATGTAAGGCTTGGTTAAAAAAGAAAGGTAAGCCTTGTGCTTTAGTATGTTTTGAATCAAACTTTACTAAAGTTTCTCATAATACTTGGTGGATTGATTCCGGTGCCACCACTCATGTGTCAAATACGATGCAGTGATTTCTTACGATCCAAACCATAAAGCCAAATGAAAGTTATGTGATTACGGGGAACAGAAACAAAGCTCCAGTTGAAGGTAATGGCACTTATCGTTTGATCTTAGAGGCATTATTTGGATTTGTTTCAAACCCTTTATGTACCTACATTTTGTCGCAATTTAGTTTCTTTACCAAGACTTGATGTAGCGGGATTTTATTGTAAGTTTGGACCTGAATCTTTCAGTCTATTGAAGAGTGATACTCTTATTGGAACTGGAACTTTATGTGATGGTCTCTACAAATTTATACTTAATTATACTTTTGTTGAGACATTAATGACCTTGCATCATAATGTTGGCACTAAACGAAGTTTGGTGGATAAAAATTCTGCTTACTTGTGGCATAAACGTTTGGGTCATATATCCAAGGAAAGAATGCAAAGATTAGTGAAGAATGAAATTCTTCCAAATTTGGATTTTACTAACCTTGGAATGTGTATTGATTGTATTAAAGGTAAACAAACAAAGCACACAAAGAAATGTGCCACAAGAAGCACAAAGCTTCTTGAAATTATACATACCGACATATGTGGTCCATTTGATGTTCCATCTTTTGGTAAGAAAAGCTACTTCATCACCTTTATTGATGATTTTTCACGTTATGGTTACATTTATCTATTGCATGATAAGTCTCAATCAATTAATGCACTTGAAGTGTATATTAAAGAGGTTGAGAGGCAATTAGATAGAAAAGTAAAAATAGTAAGATCAGATAGAGGCGGTGAATATTATGGAATGTATAATGAGTCGGGACAATGTCCAGATCCATTTGCTAAATTTCTTGAAAGACATGTCATTTGTGCTCAATACACAATGCTAGGTACACCACAACAAAATGGTGTAGCAGAAAGGCGTAATCGTACTTTAATGGAAATGGTTAGGAGTATGATGAGTCATTCATCTTTACTCTTGTCTTTGTGGATGTATGCTTTAAAGACTTCTATGTACTTACTAAACAGGGTTCCTAGTAAGGCAGTTCCAAAGACTCCCTTTGAACTGTGGACGGGAAGGAAACTTAGTTTACGACACCTGCATGTTTGGGGTTGTCCAACAAAAGAAGAATTTACAATCCACATGAAAGGAAATTGGATTCAAAACGACCAGTGGTTATTTCATTGGTTATGCAGAGAAATCCAAAGGTTCATTGTCCTAATCATAATACAAGAATTGTTGAATCTGGAAATGTTAGGTTCATTGAGAATGGTGACATCAGTGGGAGTGAAAGAATGCGTGATGCTTGCATTCAAGAAGTAAGGGTAGAAGTTCCTATACCCAAAGCTTCTAAAATTGTTGTTCCTGATATTATAGTACAACCTAATAATAATCGAGAACAACAAATTAATAAACAAACACTTCATAATGAAGATGTCAATATTGAACCTCCAATAGCTAAGTCACAAGAAATAACATTAAGAAGATCTCAAAGAGAAAAGAGGTCAGCTATTTCTGATGACTATATGGTTTATCTACAAGAGTTAGAAATTGACTTAGGAATTGGAAATAATCCAAATTCATTTTCCCAAGCCATGGAATGTGAGAATTCTAATGAATGGTTTAAAGACATGGAAGAAGAGTTAAAATCCATGCATCAAAATCAAGTCTGGGATATTGTTGAATTGCCTAAAGGATGTAAGAAGGTCGGGTCTAAATGGGTCTTTAAGACCAAGTGCGACTCAAAAGGCAATATTGAACGACATAAAGCCAGACTTGTTGCAAAAGGTTTTACGCAAAAAGAAGGCATTGACTAAAGAGACATTTTCACCAGTCTCTAAGAAGGACTCACTTAGAATCATTATGGCTTTGGTGGCTCATTATGACTTAGAGTTACACCAAATGGATGTAAAAACCGCATTTATTAATGGGAATTTAGAAGAAGAGGTCTATATGGATCAACCCGAAGGCTTTTTAGTTAAAGGAAAGGAACACATGGTATGTAAATTAAAGAAATCAATATATAGACTTAAACAAGCTTCCCGACAATGGTATCTTAAGTTTAACGATACATAACTTCATTTGGATTTAAGGAAAACACCGTTGATCGGTGTATATATATGAATATTAGTGGGAGCAAGTTTATTTTTCTAGTTCTGTATGTTAATGATATTTTGCTTGCTGCTAATGATCTTGGTTTATTACATGAAACCAAGAAGTTTCTCTCTAAGAATTTTGAAATGAAGGATATAGGAGAGGCAACGTATGTGATAGGAATAGAAATATTCCGTGATAGATCACAAGGATTGTTAGGATTGTTTTAGAAAGCCTACATTGAGAAAATTTTAGAGAGATTTAATATGAGCAAATGCTCAGCAAGAATAGTTCCAATTCAGAAAGGCGAAAAATTTAGCCTTATGCAATGTCCGAAAAGTGAATTGGAATGAGAACAAATGAAAAATATTCCTTATGCATCTATTGTGGGGAGCTTAATGTATGCACAAACTTGCACCAGACCAGACATCAGTTTTGCTGTCGGAATGCTAAGCATGTATCAAAGTAATCCTGGAATGGATCATTGGAAAGCTGCAAAGAAAGTTCTTAGATACTTGCAAGGAACGAAGAATCATATGCTCACTTATAAAAGATCCAATCATCTCGAGGTGATTGGATATTCAGATTCAGACCTAGCCGAATGTGTCGATACAAGAAAATCAATGTTTGGTTACTTGTTTCTTCTGGCTGAAGGGGTAATTTCATGGAAGAGTGCGAAGCAATCAGTTATTGCTGCATCCACTATGGAAGCTGACTCTGCAGCAATTTTCTTCTCTAAGAACAACACGTATTCTAAGGGTGCTAAGAATATGGAGATCAAATACTTGTCTGTCAAATAAGAAGTTCAGAAACAAAGAGTGTCAATTGAGCACATTAGCACCAATCTTATGATAGCAAATCCCTTAACAAAAGGACTGCTGCCCAAAACATTTAATGAGCATGTTGAAAAGATGGGCATTATTGGACGTCATTAATGTTTGTATTATGATTGTATTGAGTTTATGTATTTGACACTTTGAGCTCACTTATGTGTTTCTGATATTTCTTGTTTTTTATTTAGTATACATTATGGAAATAGATGAATGTTAAATAGGATAGTTTCTAAATAAACATTATGGTTGGACTATTACTGTACTTCTCATTTATGGATCATGTTAAGTAAAGTGCTATAGTTGTAGTACATAGAAGGGACTATTTCGATTAATGACATACAACCGCTATGACTCATATTAGTTTTCTTTACTTAATTGTGATTATTACGCGATTGTCAATTTAATGAAATTTTTATAGCATAATATTATTGTGCACATTACAATATTTGTTAAACCATGAAAGGAATATCATATAAGCAAAGTGGTAGAATGTAAGAATTATTGTGGCCCACATGATATGATTTATTATATGGTTTAATATTATTATTATGCTATAAGAATAATAAATATTGGTTACGAGAAGTTGCGACTCTAATAAGATGAAAGGGTATATCGCTTTGATGGAAGGCACATTTTCATCAAACGTATAAATAGAGTCCGGTCCTCTCTCCACTCACAATGAACAACAATAACAGAAAGGAATTGGGTATTCTCTCCTCCATCGATAGAATACATTAAAGTATAGTGGGTTAAGGGAGAGAAATTGGATTTTTTCCTTTGGTTCGAGATTCTTTGGTTTTCTACAACGATCATCATCATGGATAAAGGTATGTCTTCATCTATTTGTGAAAATCATGAAGATCAAATATCACTGTTTATTATGAGTTTCCGCATCAAATTATTATTTGTATATTCTAACAATAGGAACTCTCGACGTCCGCAAGGGTCACTACCACGGCCCCGGTGTCCCAGACATAGGTGCGGGTGGGTGCATTGGAGGACTTCTCGGCCTCATCGAAGACGTCCATAAAGGCAAAAAGTGGTGGAGGGTGGTGAAAAGCAGGGGATCGAAGCCGATGAGCCCGATTTCCATCATTGTTGTCATTCTCCTACTACTACTTAGTCGGTGAATTTGGAGAAGGAAATTAGGGTTTGAGGAAGAAGGAAAAAGAAAAAAATGAAAAAAAAAAAGAAAGATAATAAAAGAAAAGGAAAATAAAATATAATTAAAATTTTGATTTTCTAGATGATTTTTCTCAAAATCTAACTTCCCAACAAAATGACGGAAAATACTTCTATTTCATTTTCAATTTTTAGCTGAATACCGGAAAATATTATCATTTTTTTGAAAAATAGTTTTCTAGAAAACATTTTTAAAAGCATCACATACTCTGCAAAAAGAACAGAGCTTAAGTCTACACAATATTTTCTCCCATCCCCCGTTATAGCAAAATTAAAGAATCCACAAACAAAGATGGTTTGTGTTCTGCCCTCATAATCTGTCCCCAAATATGACAAGAAAGTAACAACAAATCAAGGTAAACAAGACTCAATCCATGACAAAGGCACCTAGCAACAAACCTCACACTTTGGCTGGGGATCGCAAGCCACCTTCTTATACAGAGGAAAAAAGAACTCACCCCCAACCAAATGCTTGGTCACAGAAAACAATGGCAAACTAATTAATTCACTAAGAATCTTCATCTGCATCAGAAAGCTCAAGCAAAGTGCTTTTCCATTTGTTCTGAAAACCAAAGAGGCAAAGCCCAACAAAACGGAGAGGAACATCCCGAAAATTGCCCAGAATAATAGGCATGTAGTTCATCGACCTACAGGGAAGAAGGAGAAAAAAGGATAGAAGCGTTGGATAATAAAAGTGAAACCGTAGGTACTGTAGTCTCCTCATAAAGTGAGGCGTCTGAGGAAGGACGTCTATATCAATCCCAAGATCCCGAACATAACATGAGATGACATGGCAATAAGGGCCCAGGTACAAAATGCCATCACTACCGAAAGCTGAAATCGGCAAGAGAAGGATAGTAGAAATGCTAAAAGTTATGTACGACACTCACTTTAATATCAAAAAATTTCATGAACTCACTTAATTGTCAAATCGAAGGAAAAACTAATCACTTAAATGTCTCTGGTAAAAAATTTCAACCCTAAAAATTACATCATTTTTATAATTAAAAATTTGAGCTAATGTGGCATTTTTTAAGCATTGAAGTGATCACTTTTTCTTTGAAATCAATACTAAAGTAATAACTTTTTAATAACGATTGGCACTAAAATTATCATTTTTAATAATGATTGGCATTAAAGTAATCACATTTTGACTTGCTACCTAATGTTGTTTATGGGTTATATTCTAACTAGGCATACCAACGAGCCATATAGGATTGAGAAATCAATAAAATATGGCCACGTCAGATTTTTAGCAACCTAAATTGAAGTTGGTACTTAAGTTATCATTTTTTTTTTTAAAGTAGCACTTAAGTAATCCAAAAAAAACTTTAGACACTAAAGTGAACGTCGTCCATTACTTTTGGCGCTTCCAACATCCTTCTCCCTAAATCTGCCGCATAGTCGTCAATGCCCTACAAAGGTTCAAGTGCCTAGATATAAAATGATAACACTTTCTAGTAGCCCTAAACGACAAGCCAACCACAGTACCTCTCAAGCAAACAAATATGCCTCAATGCACCATTCCTTAAGAAGGTCATTAGTGGCAACTGTTCCAAAACTCTACCATCTAACTAACTTGACATGAGATGTTGTGGACAAAGATTGATGCATGCTGTTGACAATCATCTCCCAAATCAATCAACTCCTATGCAGGTTTAGGAGTTAGTGAGCCCAACCCTTCATCTCCTGGAGGAAAATAAGGTGATCTCTAGATGGAAGAAAGAATAATTTCTCTAGACGACTCTTTTTCATACTAAGCCGACCATATGATCAAATTGAAATTAGGAAATGGGTAGACTTGATGCAATGAATTAGAAAAGTGTATGATTAAGATCTATCAAGATACCAAAAAAAGTACTACACTATATGGACAATCCACCATCCCTAACGGCCCTACGCTATCAAAGAAAAATTTACTCCACAAGGACTCGATATTTGCTCAATAATCCTCTCTTTCCTTTGAAAAGTCTCAATCTTGGCTCATAATGTTGTAGCTAGCAATATCACCTAGAAAGGGATGAAAGCTATTCTACACAAATTAATGCGAAAGCCAAAAAATCAAGTCAATATTATCAAATCAAAGTGAAGTCAAAATCTAAATATTGAGAGTAACGTGATGAAATTCACCGATGTGCAAAAATAATGAACAAGAGTTCAAAGATAGAAGAGATCGTACCCAGAATTTATAATAGTTTGGTTTAGAGTAAGCCTATGTCCACTCCCTCACCAAGACAACCTACTAATTGGATTTCACTAGTCAATCAATAGGAGGTTATAGAAATGAATGATGATACCCAAGTTTGCACAATTCCCCCTATATCACACAATCAATATGTCAAGCCTCTCAAGGGTTATAGTTTAAACTCACAAAAGACAAGTATGTAAGATTGAAGTTCTCCTGGACTTTGGAATTTATGTTTATGGACTCTCTTTTCTCTTTAGCACCTTAGTCTCCTTTTATACTCCTCCACTTCTAATATAACTGGTGAAGAATTACTTCTCCAAATAACCTGTTGGACAAAGAAAATTGAGTAACTGTTGAAAGATAAGATCTAAATCTCCATTGATTTAGTCGCCCATACAAGCACATCTTGTTTTTGTAAAGTCCTTCAATCAAGGAAAGTAGCTTGCCTTTCAAATAATTGTCAATAAATCAAAATGTCTTAATTAAGGATTTCATTGCAAAATAATGTTTAAGATTGAAGATCAATCAAAATTTTCTATATTGGAAATTCGAGATAAATCACTAAATGTGATGATGAAAGTAGTTGGGTTTGTATATGAACATATAATTTGAGGTAGATTTCGCAATATGATGATATTCATCATTAGCAATAGAGTCTAAAGATATCAGGTGATTTGATGACATCTGTATGAGTTTTGTTGATATCTTCACTGTTTCTATGATGATATTTACGTATAAGTTATGCTGATATCCTCATTGTTGCTATGGTGATATTTATGCAATAATATGATGATTTCCACAAAGCGACCATCTTAAACTTCATCCACAATTCATGAACGATAGTAGATAGATTTTGAATATGAACAAGATAGATATAGATTTTTCTTTCATGAGTAGTTCCTAAAACCAAACACAAGTACTGCATTTTGAAACAATACATTATAACAAATAGTGGAAGATGCATCAAATGAATTCATCCAGAAACATTGTTTTCAGAAGCGAGATGCTTAATCAGTCACCTATTCTGTAGCTAGTAGATCATCATGCCACAGAACTAGGCACATTCTAGTGAAAATGTTCGATTCAACAATCAGACATTTATATCTGCAGCAAACACAATCATCTGTGGTGAACTATGCATAGACTAGTTCTTTATTTAAATATTGTAGATATCAAGTGTCCAAGACCAGAAGATTGCAAGAAGCAAAGCAAAAGTCCATTAATTGGAGGTATGTATTTCAATTTTCAACCCCGATAGTTCCATTTGATTTCATTAAAATTTCGCCAATTTGACCTGAAACTTTCCCCCTTTTTGCAGGTTTATGTAAAAGATGGGTTTTGACCCAGTCAAAGAAAAAGAAAAAGAAAAAGGTAGAAGCTACAGCAGAGAGAGAGAGAGAAATCGAGAGTTTTCGGGAGAGAGGGGAAAGGAGAGAGAGAGAGAGAGAGAGAGAGAGAGAGAGAGAGAGAAAGAGAGAGGAAGAAAATAAAGAAAGAAAAAGAAAACAGAAAAAGGGGAAGAGATAAAAAGGAAAGAAAGCCCACGTTCGGGCACAGAAAGAAAAGAAAGAAAAGAAGAAGAAGAATAAGAAGAGAAAGGGAAAGAAAAGAAGGGGGTTTTGACACGTGCATGCCACGGAAGTTTCGCCAAGCCGACTCTACTCCATAACGCAGCACCCGGTAAGAGATTAGGCCCCTCGCTCGTCCAATTGAAGTTATTTATGAGTTAAGGGCTCAAATTCGGAATTGTTGGAAAATCAAGTGGCGAAGTTCGATTTTGGAGTCGTTGAGCTGTGTATTTTTGTGGGAATGATAGTTTAGAGTGTTGTGAAGCCGTGGGATTTTACGGATCGTGATTTGAGCTTGTGGTTTGTCCGAAACAAAATTTCAAAGTTTCCCGCGCGCAGTGAACAGTACGCGTCAGCAGCTTTGGGCCCGTATTTTGTCATTTTTCGGCTTGATTTTGGGGCGGTGAAGTTGAGATTCTTGTAATATGTGTCAAGGGCTCTCTATTGACTATAAATTCGTTTGGATCGGGGTTCGGAGGAGGAAGTTAAGACATGATCAAGTTTTGCATTAAACTCCGCGTTGCGAATCGCTTAAACAATCGCTTTGGTTATGCGATTTGTTAGCGCGTAAAAGTCCTTTTGTTAGAGTTAAGGCATAAGTTAGTCATTTCGTAGTTAAGATAAGAGTTTTATTAGATTTTAATCTTATTCCTCGGTTATTTGATAGGGCCGTGAGTTCGACGATACGGGTATCGTTCGTCGTTTGGTCGTAGACGACGAGGTGAGTGGTACTATATCTTCTTTGGTTTTGAAAAAAATTCATGTCTTGAAGTATATATGTATATACATGAATTGAGGAGAACATTTTTATGCATAAAAGCCAGATCGAGTAATTGCTACTATTTGGTTGATTTTGAATGTTTAAAAAGCGTGTTATACAAAGTAAGTGGAGAAATATATATATGCTTTGTGATTGATTTGTGGAAATGTTTATAATGATTTGAGAAATTGATATGAAATGGATGATGGGTTATGCTGCAAATGTTATTTGTTTGGTTTAAGATATTGATTTCTGAATTGGATTTCTGGTATTGGAGGATGGTTATTTATGCTCAATATGACTGTGAACCCAATGAGGGGTTTTTGGGGTATGCATACCAGGTTTAGGATATCCTTTCGGGCCCAGCCATCGGCTTTGTAGGTGGAACCATGCCAAGGGGAAAAGCTTGGTCGCCTTGTCACAAGGCGTTGTGTCGTGACCATGGTGGAATATTGAGCAATAGATTAATCAATGGATAGACCATTGATATGTGATATTTGATGGAGAGATTATTCAATGGGCTTGACCATTGATACTTGATCTTTGATGGTGATTTAAATGATTTTTCCATATTAGTATAAAGCTTTGATGATATCAAATAACTCTTATATAATTTGGTATGTATTTTATATATTGAGTTGGCATTATAAAATTCGGTATTGCTTTGTATACATGCATAGTGGTTGTTCGATCTGCTTAGAAGATATGTACTACTCACTGAGCTGTTGTTGCTCATTCCACTCCTCCTTTAATCTTTTCAGGTTCCTCGGTTAGCGGCGAATAGAGCGAGTGCGACGTCGGTGGGAAACTTTTGGGGAGTTATTTTTTGGGTATGGCCAAAGGAAGTGGTGCACTTTCCTTGCTAATGGTTAGATTGTCTGAGTTCTAATTATATATTTCTTTTGGTGGATTATAGAAACTCTGATGTTGCAACCAATCTGTTGGTCTATCTGATATGTATATATGGTTTGATATATATATATAGGTCGATATCAGGTTGTTGGTTGTGTTTGAGGCTGCGTCCTTCGTGTGGAAGGACGGCCGTGTCATCCCCATTCTTTGTGATTTTGGGGTGTGACAGTTTAACCTTCAGCGCTGCTGCAGTCCTGTTCGGCTTCGCGGTTCTTTTTGCAGTCCACCGGCAGCGCGAGAGCATCAAGAGGGAAGCACGACTTAGTTTGACCAAAATGCGTGAAGACATCCTAAATGCCAATTGCAGCGGCAAAGTGGCCAAAATCTTCACGAGGAAGGAGATTACAAGAGCCACAAACAACTTCTCAAGGGAGAACCTCCTTGGTGCTGGTGGCTTCGGTGAGGTCTTCAAGGGCACGCTTGATGACGGAACTGTAATTGCCGTCAAAAGAGCCAAACTTGGGAATACAAAGGGAATAGACCAAATCCTGAACGAGGTCCGGATCCTTTGCCAGGTGAATCACCGGAGCCTGGTGATATTGCTGGGTTGCTGTGTGGATCTCGAGCTGCCTCTTCTAATTTACGAGTACATACCTTACGGAAATCTTTTCGACCATCTTCACGGTGCATACAAATGTAAATGGGCTCCGCTCACGTGGTACCATCGGCTCAACATCGCCCACCAAACAGCCGAGGGACTTGCATATCTTCATACTTCAGCCGTACCGCCCATTTTCCACAGGGATATCAAATCTAGTAACATACTACTAGATGAAAAGCTCAATGCTAAAGTGTCCGATTTTGGGTTATCAAGGTTAGCTGAGACAGATGCAACTCATATCACAACCTGCGCTCAAGGAACACTTGGTTATCTTGATCCCGAATACTATCTGAATTTTCAACTTACTGATAAGAGTGATGTATACAGCTTTGGGGTTGTTCTACTGGAGTTGCTGACGTCGAAGAAGGCCATCGACTTCAATCGAGATGAGGAAGATGTAAACTTGGTAATACATATCAAGAAGATTCTGAAAGAAGAGAGACTGATGGACGCAGCCGATCCAGCGATCAAAGAGGGTGCCACGAAGTTGGAATTGGAGACTATGAAGGCACTCGGATATCTCGCGTCATCATGCTTGGACGAGCGGCGGCACAACCGCCCCAACATGAAGGAAGTTGCCGATGAAATCGGATACATCATAAGTATACTTCAAGGAGGTTGAAGTCTTTGCTGCTACTGCCATGACTCTTGGCTTGGGAACCTCATGTGGTTGCTAATTAATTAGATCTTCTGAACTGTAAACCCAAATCAAAATCCTCAGAGAAATTGAAACTATGTTCAGTCTTGAAAATTGGAGAAGAGAAGGCGACCCCTTTTGTGGGCAGTTGTTTCGCATGAACAATTCTTGAAAAGTCAAATTCCAGAAACTGCGTAAAGCACTTTATTGGAAGATGTTTAATTCTAATGTCCGATTCTTGATCCTTGATCACGATCGACCAAGTGAAAACTGCAGCTTCAATTCTGGTCATGACGAACACTCCAGAGTCCATATTAGTTTAAATGCAGAGACAAAACAGTGTCAGTATCAATGGATTGTTTGCTTTTCCTAACTTAAGGAGTGAATGATTACCCTTTCAATCGGATCACATGCCAACTCATGGTTTTAGAAAAGATATCGGGGTCCCACCTAGTTTATTTTCTTGGAAAAAAAAAAAAAAAAACACAATCTTTACAAGAGATCAAGTTACGTGGCTCTAGAGGAGTAAAGTAACTCGGCCATCCTTTCAATGGAAAAATCCAACAAAAATAGAGGATTAGACTCTCTAAATCTCCATTATCCAAGCAAGTATTGCATAAACACATCACTTTTCAAGAAGCTATTAATCTATGTTGGTAAGTTAGCACTAAGACATGTGGAAATAAAAAAAAAAAGTCTGCCATTCTTATCATCAATAGTTCTTGAGATACTTACCAACTTTTTTTTGAAGTCACCGGTAAGAAAAAGATATTGGTCCTTTTTTTTTTTTCTGCACGGAACAGGAGAGTTATGGTTGCTTGTGCTTTCTATGCTTTTGCTGCTTCTTTTTATATGTTAGTGGCTTTCTGGAAGCAAACTCATTTCACCAACTATTCCCTCTTTGCCTAATTAGGATTTCAATTGGAAATGACTCAAGGCATGCCAGCATTTGCAAATAACCCTATTCCGCTTAAAGCCAAATAAAACCTAGCAAGTATGTTTACGGTACTCGTCTTGTTCTTCATCCTAGCAAATTCAATCACACATAAAACTCACCACAAAGGTGAATAGCTCAGCTGAACAAAGGCTTACTCCCAAGTGATTCCTCTGCATGTCGTTATAGCTCGACCTTTCCTTGGCTTGCATCCATCTTCCTAGGCACTGAACTTAACATCACGTGACACTTAGCTGTCTATTGCTTCTTTTTCATGTATTTTCGGTATTATTAACCAAGTGAAGATCCTCTAACCCACAAGGCGCTTTCCAATGGCCTTGAAGAACGGGCCAACCGAAGTACCTCTCAAGCAAACAAATGTGCCTCAATGCACCACCCTTTAAGGAGGCCATTAGTAGCTACTCTTCCAAGACCCTGTGCCATTTGATTGACTTGACCTGAAATGATGTGGACAACGATTGATGCCTGCCATCGTCAATCATCTCCCAAATCAATCGACTTCTATGCAGGTTTAGTAGTGAGCTTAGCCCTTCATCTCTCTGAGGAGGATAACGTGATCCAGAGATGGAGTGAGAAGAATGGTAGAAGAACAACTTCTCTAGACTCTTTTTAATATTGAGCTGACCATTTGATCGTACTGAAAATCGGAAATGGGTAGACTTGATGATATGAACCATTAGATGGACAATCCACTGTCCCCAACAGCCCTACGCTAGCAAGGAAAAATTTACTCCTCGAGGACTCAATATTTGTTCTATAATCCTCTCTTTCCCTTGAAAATCCTCAATCTTGGCACATGAGACATACAATAACTTCTCATTTGGGTTAAAACAGAAAATATAAGAGCCTCAATTTCTATTAAGGGTGAGCATGGTCTAGATTAAGCTGGTCCAACACCCAACCCAAGGACTAAACCCGCACAGTGTTGGTTCTCAATTTTTTGGATCGAGAACTAACCCTATTGAGTCTAGAACTAGACTAATCCTATAGGTTCAATCCGATTCTAGGGTCAACCCAAGACCAACCAATAAATTTTTTGTTTCATTTTTTGTATTCCCTGAAAAAATAAACATATTATTTCAAATTATATATTCATCAATAATGCAGCATTGATCAACCAAGCTATAAATTCACAGAGCCCAACTAGCACTGTTTCATGAAATTCTATTTGAAAGGAAAGAAAAAGTAAAGTGAAAAACATAAAAGGTTCAAAGTAGCATGAGCTTAAACCATGCACCTTCATCTAATACTCAGCACGACAATTCTATAGTTTAGAGAGAATTTTAAAGCAAAACTCTAAAAATCTTTGTTGCTGTGGAGCAAGAAAGTTTGAAGAATATAATTATCTACACATTGTTTTTTTTTCCTTTCTATTAGAGAAGTGAACCCTACCTGGTGTCTTATGAATCACTAGAAGAAATCTACCATTACTAAGGAAGCCTACTTCTCAAATATAAAATTTTGCACTAGATCCACAATACTAACACTCCATGAAACGATTTGTGGAAATCATACTTAAAATAAAAATAAGCATCCAAGTTCCAACATTAATGAATGATACCAATGACTTGAAATAGCCATTGAGAATGATTCTTTTCAGGTTGACATGATGCTAATTGACCTTTTACAACCTATGATTTTCAAAGTAATAAGGCGAGCCCGGCAAGGGGCAAGCGGCGAGAAGGAGCAAGGCGAGCAGCGAGTGTTGCTCACGAAGAGGGTTTCTAGATTTCTAAGTAGGGCTTTATTCTTTCGGATTTACTTGACAAAGATAAAAAAAGAAAAGAAGAGGATAAAAAGAAATAAGAGGACATAATAGAATGCTCGGAAGGAGGATTCATTAACGCCATTAACATTAAGTTAGGGTTATAGACTTTAGAATAGATGACAGAATATTATACATAACATATTAAATATACAATATATCTAATATATATTATATATAATATATTAATATACAATATTTACAGAGTTGGTTTGAGTTGGACCAACTCTAAACTCCCAGGATCGAGAACCAACCTGCACAATGCAAGGTCCAAGGGTCTCAGGACTAAGGATCGACCCAGTCCTCCTACAAACCAAACCAAGATCAGCAGGGTTGGGCAGGTCCAAGATCACTCCAAGGTCAACCCTAAATCAATGCTCACCCCTAATTTTTATTCGCCCGTAGAGCTTACCGGGAGTGACTTGTACAAAGGGCCAAAAACATAACCAAAGTTACACTTAGTGAGATGATTGATTAAAGTTTCTTGGGACTTGATAACGAGAATCAAGGATCTCGATACAATAAATTGTCTAGGATTTAGGAAACCTTAACATGCTTTTAGCCTAACACATTTTCCTATGATCTATCTTGTCCACTGTTGACTCCCCAGCATTCCCCAGGCCTTGAAAAGATAAAAATTTGCCTTTTGTTGGATCCGAGATTTACACCGGACAATGCTGCTTCTGCATTAGGATGAGAACAGTTCGTGTCTCACTCACTCGATCATACTAGGATGGCCTGAACCAGATAACAGTTTGTATCATTCAAATCTAGGCCAACATGAGCAATACACTTGCGATTGCACTCTTTACTGGGGCGCTGGTGATACTATCGTGCGCCATTTGCATAGAGGGCACAATCACCTGCCCAAATTGTGGCAACATGACCGTCCCTTATCCATTGAGCACCAGATCAAGCTGTGGCGACCAGTCGTACAAAGTCCGGTGCAGCTTTGGGACACTGTTCTTCGACATGCTGAATGGGTCGTCTTTCGTCATCACGTCCATCAACCCACAGTCGCAGAGGCTAGTGATTAGGCCATCAGATTGGGTCGACCATGCTTGCATGTCAGCCGACTACAGGAGCCAGGGAATCTACCTCGACCCGAGCCTTCCCTTCAACATAACCAGCAGCAACACCCTGGTGCTGATGAATTGCTCCACTGAAGTGTTGTCATTGACTATAGATTGCACACCGACCAGCATATGCCACGCATATCTCAGGGACAATCCCCTCGCAGCAGCCTCGTGCAGTAACTTCTCCTTGTGCTGCTCACTCAAGACGGGCGGGTCCCAGAACGAGTACATTATCAAGATCCGCCAGGACCGATGCGCGGCTTACCAGAGCTTCGTTAATCTGGACACTTCGCTGCCAGTGAGCAAGTGGGTGGCGTTCACGGGGTTGGAATTGGCGTGGGAATTGCCTCAGGAGCCATTGTGCAACTCCCAGGTGGATTGCCGGAACTCAGCAAATTCGATGTGCTCTGTGGACCCCGTGAAGGCCGCGCAAAAACGGTGCTTTTGCCAATCCGGATTTCGGTGGGATCCAATTGCGGGTGTATGTTACAGTAAGTGGGACAGCAAGTCGTTTTTTTAAAATCCACGCAGGCATTAAAAAAAATTGAAACATGATGCATCACTTTTTGTAGCATAATCTAATTAAATAAAACTACATGCTTTAATGAGAAGTACTGCGTTTCAAAACAATGCATTATCATAAATAGTGGTAGATGTTTCTTTAAATAAATTCATCCAAACATTGTGGTCAGAAGCGAGATGCTTAATCAGTCAACCGTTCTATAGCAAAGTAGATCATCATGCCACAGAACAAGGCACATTCTAGTGAAAATGTTCGGATATAGCAATCAGACATTTATATCTGCAGCAAACATAATCATCTGTGATGAACTATGCATAAACTAGTTCTTTATTTAAATCTTGTAGATATCAAGTGTCCAAGACCAGAAGATTGCAAGAAGCAAAGCAAAAGTCCACTAATTGCAGGTACGTACTTCAATTTTTAACCCGAAGGGTTTCCATTTGATTTCATTAAAATTTCACCAATTTTACCTGAAACCCCTGAAACCTCCCCCATTTTTTGCAGGTTTAACCTTCAGCGCCGCTGCAGTCCTGTTCGGCTTCGCAGTTCTTTTTGTAGTCCACTGGCAGCGCAAGCACATCAAGAGGGAAGCACAACTTAGTTTGACCAAAATGCGCGAAGACATCCTCAATGCCAATTGCAGCGGCAAAGCGGCCAAGATCTTCACGGGGAAGGAGATCACAAGAGCAACAGGCAACTTCTCCAAGGAGAACCTCCTTGGTGTTGGTGGCTTCGGCGAGGTCTTCAAGGGCACCCTTGACGACGGAACTGTAATTGCCGTCAAGCGAGCCAAGCTCGGGAACACAAAGGGAATAGACCAGATCTTGAACGAGGTCCGGATCCTTTGCCAGGTGAATCATCGGAGCCTGGTCATACTGCTGGGTTGCTGTGTGGATCTTGAGCTGCCTCTGCTAATTTACGAGTACATATCTTATGGAAATCTTTTTGACCATCTTCACGGCGCATACAAATGTAAATGGGCTCCGCTCACGTGGTACCATCGGCTCAACATCGCCCACCAAACAGCCGAGGGACTTGCATATCTTCATACTTCAGCCATACCGCCCATTTTCCACAGGGATATCAAATCTAGTAACATACTACTAGATGAAAAGCTTGATGCTAAAGTGTCCGATTTTGGGTTATCAAGGTTAGTTGAGACAGATGCAACTCACATCACGACCTGCGCTCAAGGAACACTTGGTTATCTTGATCCAGAATACTATCTGAATTTTCAACTTACTGATAAGAGCGATGTATACAGCTTTGGGGTTGTTCTGCTAGAGTTGCTGACTTCAAAGAAGGCCATCGACTTCAATCGAGATGAGGAAGATGTAAACTTGGCAATACATATCAAGAAGATTCTAAAAGAAGAAAGACTGATGGACGCGGTCGATCCAGCAATCAAAGAGGGTGCCACGAAGTTGGAATTAGAGACCATGAAGGCGCTCGGATATCTCGCGTCATCGTGCTTGGACGAGCGGAGGCACAACCGCCCCAATATGAAGGAAGTGGCTGATGAAATCGAATATATCTCCAGTATACTTCGAGGAGGATAAAGTCTTGTTGCTACTGTCATAACTCTTGGCTTGGGAACCTCATGTGGGCGTTAATTAATTAGATTTGCTGAACTGTAATACCAAAGCAAAATCCTAAGAGAAATTACAACTATGTTAAGTCTTGGAAATCGTGCAATGAAAGTAGGACTAATCAGTTCCAGGACCGGTCCGGTTCCAAGGTAGAACTGGGAACTAGACCGGGAGGACCGGTTCTCAAATTTTGGGACCGGGAACCAGATCGACCAGTGCTGAAACTGGGAACCAGTAATTTCTCTAGAGGCGAAAAACAGAAACATTAAGCCTACATGCAATGGCGGAGAGATTCGTAGCGCTCCTGTTCGTTCATGACCGTCTTTCCCTTATACTTGTGCGTGAGCTCATCATTACAGCATCCGACGAGCAGGTAAGTATTAGGTAACCTACAAAACATACAAATCGAGGGAAGAACTCATGAACCGGGAAGACATTGGCAAAGGACCCAGAAGCATAAGGGCACAAGACTACAGGATGGGTCTAGGTAGCCTTAGCTATCGAGCTTCTTCCATGTCAAGAACATCCAATCACACTCCATACTCAGACCAAGAATTGTGATCTGACAACCTATTTTAAAAGACCCTACGAGACTACGAAAAAAAAGCCAAGAAGCGGATCATGTGCAAAGGTGATGAGTAAACTCATAGGACATTACAGCAAATGGGCACGAGCCAATGGGAATGTATGTCAGGAAATGCACGAGCACGTTTACACGCGGAACGAAAACACGCAAAGAGAGATGGAGGAGGGAAGTACAGCTTATTGGCCTGCTCGAGGGAACGGGCATGGCCGTAGTGGAAGAGATCGTAAATACCGTCGGCGTAGACCCGGACGATTTGCTAGCTCCCAAGATTCTCGCCGCCCTCCACACCCGCCCCCGCCCCCGCCCCCGCCCCCGCCCCCGCCCCCGCCCTTCCCCCGCCATCTTCTTGCTCCATCCCCACCCGGCCTAGCCTCAGGAGGACTTCGACCACAACGACTCCGATTCCGTCTTCAAGAATCAAGCTTAAAGCTTCGATTTTTTCAGCGGATTTTTCTCAGCTTGTGTTCATCGGAAGGGAGGTGAAAGCAAAAAGGTGAGGTGGGGAAAACAGAAAGCTAAAAGGGAAGGATGGGAAAACAAAAACTAAAAAAGGCAGGAGGGTTTTTCTCAGCTTTTTTTTTTTCCCTTTATCAATCGGTTCGATTGGTCCGGTTCTCACCTTGGAACCGAAAAGTAGACCAACTGGTCATCGGTTCCAAGAATGGGAACCGAGAATCAAACTACTTTCTTTGGGAATCACCCAAGACCGATCGGTCCCATCCGGTCCAGACGGTTTCCGATTCAGGCAGTTCTCGTTGCACAACCCTAAGTGAAATTAGTTGTATCAAATGAACTACTCTTGAAAAGTCAAGTTCTATAAACAAGAAAATCAAAATTAATATATATGTGATAAATTTACTATGTTGGAAGCGCGTAACAAAAGTCCAGTATCTTTATCCGAGAGAAACTTAAGTCCTAGTCAGTTAATATATCCAGTTGGATCCACATTTACTAATTTTAATATATTAACTACTCTACATCATATTAATTCGATTATCCAATATGAAATTTCTTCAGTGTGGAATTTCTTTAACACAATTTGCTCACACGTGTATCCTAACAATTTTCTTCTCAAGTGTGAGCTTAGTGTCACTTCCCATAGGCCCATGTTACTACACCACAATACTCACCTACTCAAAAATCACAACCATGAGCTCTAATACTATTTGTTAGGAGTGCCTTGACAATCTCCCCCTCACATGTGAAATTAGTGTTACTTCCCATGCTCTAATACTATTTGTTAGGAGTGCCTTGACAATCTGCTTAGTGTTACTTCCCACGAGCCCCCATTACTACACCACGCTCTAATACCGTTGGAAAAGCTTGAAGTTCAACTGAAGAGAAGGCCAAGAGGGAACTCAAGTCCGAATTCATCAATATATTCAATTGGAGCCACATTAATTCAAAATCTTAGGCCAATGAGTCATAGGCTAACTAAGATATATTAATTACTCTATTGTACAACAATTTTCTAATGTGGGATTTCTCTGACACAACTTACTCAGATGTATATCCCAACATACTCTCCCCAAAAATCTCAAAATGATATATTTATGACAAATTTACCTTCTGTTAATTTCCGTTATATTTTACTATCAAATTGCTTAATTGGATTACACAAGTACTAATTTGAGGTTTTACCCTCCGTTTGTCAAAATTGTATTAGTTTTTTTTTTAAATTTTTTGTGGTCTTAATCCAATTTAACGAAAACTAATTGATGGTTAATTTGTCACAAATGTACTAATTTACAATTCTTAGTGACTAAAAAATTAGTTTACATATATATAGGTTTGAGGTTTTTAATGGTTAAAAAATTAATTTGTGATAAATTTACACGTATACTATTTTGAGAATTTTCGTGATATTAGCCATAATTTTAATATTTGATTCTTGATGCATTGGTCATGATCGACTCGTAGCTTCAATTATGGTCATGACACTTCAATATAAGAACACTCTAGAGTAGGGGTGTGCAACCGGACCGGGTATACCCGGGAATCGGACCGGCCCACCCGAAAAAATAGGGTCGGGAACCGATTCCTGTTAAAACCTATCTAGGAATCGGTTCCCAAAGTTCGGAACCAGTTTAAACCGGTCCGATAACCGGTTCCGAGTGATTACCCACCCAAGAACTGGTTCCTGGACCGGTTTTGTAAGTAGAGGTTTAAAACCCTATTTTTTCCCCTGATTTCTATTCTTACTCCCGTAATCACACGACATTTTTCCTCTTGGCTCTTTCAAACACACACAGTACTCCTCTTTCGTCATTCCTCTTCCTCACTTGCTTTCCTCCCTCACTGACTCCCTCTTGCACCGTCCGATGAACGGACGGTGCAAATTTTTGCGTATCACGTGAATTAGCTCGCCTAAATTCTCTTTTGTAAGAGGAGTTATGTTTGCATAAATGAGTAGCTTCATGTAGTAGTTGTGTGAATAAGACTAATATTAGATGCATGTTAGTTGTTAATTCTTTATCTTATGATTTTATTTGTTACAATTAGCCCTATGGATCATTAATTTTTTGTTTAGTCAAAAAGTTCATGTATTTATTTATTACAAGTGCTTAATGTTTTAATACAAATTATGAAGATTACGTTATTTTCTCGCATATTAATATAAAATTCGAAGTTATATAGGATATCGGGAGATTGTAAAATAGGTTTCAGTGGAAATAAGATTGACCTTAGAACTGGACCGGAAAAACTAAGCGAGTCGGGTACAGGGTCTAATACAAACATGATCAGGTACATGGTCCAAAAAATGAGAACTGATTATAACAAAGTCGGGTACAAGGTCCAGATTTAAACCCTACCCACCCTGAACCTGATCACCTCTACTCCAGAGTCCATATTAGCTTAAATGCAGGATCAAACAAAATATCAGTATTGATAAATTGTTTGCTTTTCCTATCCTAAGGACTGTATGATTGCCCCTTTTAATGGGATCACGTGACAACTCATGGTTTCAGAAAAGATATTGGGGTCCCACCTCATTTATTTTCTTGGAAAATCAAGAAAACACAATCTTACCTTTCAATGGAAAAATCTAACTAAAATAGAGGAGTGGACTATTAAATCTCCATTCTCTAAAAGTATTCATAAATCAATCGCATTTAAAGAAGCTATTAATCTCATAAAAGTGTTGGTAAGTTATTAATAAGTCACAAAAGGAAAAAAAAAAAAAAAAAAAAAAAGTCGTCATTCTTTTCATCAATAGTTTTTTAAACACTTACCAACAATTTTTGAAAGTCACCGGTAAGAAAAAGAAATTGGTCTTTTCTTCTTCTTTTTTTTGCACGGAACAAGAGATTTATGACCGTTTGTGCTTTCTATGTTTTTTCTGCTATTTTTAATATGTTAAAGGCTTTTTGGAAGCAAACTCATTTCACCAACTATTCCCTCCTGGCCTAATTAGGATTTCAATTGGAAATGACTCGAGACTTGCCGGCATTACAGATAACCCTATTCCACTTAGAACCAAATTAAAGCCTGACGCGTATGTTTTCAGTACTCGTCTTGTTCTTCATCCTAGCACATTTAATCACACATAAACTTCACCACAAAGGTGAATAGCTTAGCTGAACAAAGGCTTACTCCCAAGTGATTTCTCTACATGTCGTTATAGCTTGACCTTCCCTTGGCGCGCGTCCATCTTCCATAGGTACTTAACTTATCATTGCGTGACGCTTAGCTGTTGATTGCTTCTTTTTCATGCCTATTTTAGGTGCTATTAGCCAAGTGAAGATCCTCTAACCCACACGAAGCTTTCCAATGGCCCTAAACGATGGATCAACCACAGTGCCTCTCAAACAAAAGAATGTGCCTCAATGCTCCACTCCTCAAGGAGGCCATTAGTGGCTATTCTTCCGAGACTCTGTGCCATCTCACTGACTTGACATGAAGTGATGTGGACAACGATTGGTGCTTGCCGTCGACAATCATCTCCCAAATAAATCAACTCCTATGCAGCTTTAGGAGTTAGTAAGCCTGGCCCTTCATCTCCCGGAGGAGGATAAATTGACCCGGAGATGTAGTAAGAAGAATGGTAGAAGAACTTCTCCAGATTACTATTGTTGATACTTAAGCCGACCATTTGATGATACTGAAAGTTGGAAATGGGTAGAATTGATGATATGAAGCATTAAAGTAGATGATTAAGATCTAGTGGGGTATGAAAATAAGTACTCTAGGCTAGATGGACGATTCACCTTCCCCAAAAGCCCTACGTTACCAATGAAAAATTTACTCCTTGAGGACTCAATATTTGCTCAATAATCCTCTCTTTCCCTTGGAAAGCCTCAATCTCGGTGCATAAGACATACAATAACTTTTCGTTCAGATTAAAACAGGAAATTTAAGAGCCTGAATTCTATAGGCCCGTTTAGATCACTGGGAGTGACTTGTACAAAGCCAAAAAAAAATAATCCAAGTCACAATTAATGAGTTGACTGATTAAAGTTTCTTGGGACTTCAAAGCGAGTATCAAGGATCTTAATTCAATAAATTGTCTAGGTTTTAGGAAACCTTAAAATGCTTTTAGCGTAATACATTGTCCCATGATCTCTCTTGTCCAATGTCGACTCACTCCCCAGCATTCTCTAGGCCTCGGAAAGATGAAAATTTGCTTTTTGTTGGATCCGAGACTTACAACGGACGATGCTGCTTTGCATTATAATGAGAACAGTTCGTGTCTCACTCACTCGATTGTACTAGGATGGCCTGAACCACAATGCCAGTTTGTATCATTCAAATCGTGGCCAAAATGAGCAACACACTTGCTCTCGCAATTGCACTCTTTGCCCGGGTGCTGGTGATACTATCGTGCGACATTTGCATAGAGGGCACAATCACCTGCCCGAATTGTGGCAACATGACCGTCCCTTATCCGTTGAGCACCGGACCGAGCTGTGGCGACCAGTCGTACAAAGTCCGGTGCAGCTTCGGCAAACTGGTTTTTGACGCGCTCAATGAGTCGTCTTACGTTGTCACATCCATCAACCCACAGTCCCAGAGGCTAGTGATTAGGCCATCAGATTGGGTCGACCACGCTTGCATTTCAGCTGACTACAGGAGCCAGGGAATCTACCTCAACCGAAGCCTTCCCTTCTACATAACCAGCAGCAACACCCTGGTGCTGATGAATTGCTCCACCGACATGTTGTCATTGGCCGCAGATTGTACAGTGACAAGCATATGCCATGTGTGTCTCAGGGACAATCCCCTTGCGGCAGCCTCTTGCAGTACCTTCCCCTTGTGCTGCTCACTGAAGACGGGCGGTTCCCAGAATGAGTACAGGATCGGGGTCCGCCAGGACCGATGTACGGCTTACCAGAGCTTCGTTAATCTGGACACTTCGCTGCCTGTGAGCAAGTGGGCGTTATTCAGGGGGCTGGAATTGGAGTGGGAATTGCCTCAGGAGCCATTGTGCAACTCCCAGGTGGATTGCCGGAACTCAGCAAATTCGATGTGCTCTGCAGACCCCGTGAAGGCCGCACAAACACGGTGCTTTTGCCGATACGGGTTTCGGTGGGATCCAATTGCAGTCGTATGTTACAGTAAGTAGAACAAAAAGTAGTTTTCTTAAAATCTACGCAAACATAAGTGAAAAAGTGAAACACGATGCATCACTTTATGTAGCATAATCTAATTAACTAAACTACATGCTTTAATGAGAAGTACTGCGTTTCGAAACAATGCATTACAACAAATAGTGGAAGATGCATCATATAAATTCATCCAAACATTGTGTTCAGAAGCGAGATGCTTAATCAGTCACCTGTTCTTTAGCAAGTAGATCATCATGCCACAGAACTAAGCACATTCTAGGGAAAATGTTCGATTCAGAAATCAGACATTTATATATGCAGCAAACACAATCATATGTGGTGAACTCTAGTTCTTAATTTATTTTCTTGTAGATATCAAGTGTCCAAAACCAGAAGATTGCGAGAAGCAAAGCAAAAGTCCACTAATTGCAGGTACGTATTTCAATTTTCAAGCTGGATAGTTTCCATTTGAGTTCATTAAGGATTTTGCCAATTTGACCAAAAACTTTGCCAATTTTTGCAGGTTTAACCTTGAGCGCCACTGCAGTTCTGTTCGGGTTCGCAGCTCTTTTTGTCGTCTACTGGCCCAACTCATTTTGACCAAAATGCGTGAAGACATCCTAAATGCCAATTGCAGCGGCAAAGTGGCAAAGATCTTCACGGGGAAGGAGATCACAAGAGCAACAAGCAACTTCTCCAGGGAGAACCTCCTTGGCGCTAGCAGCTTTGGCGAGGTCTTCAAGGGCACCCTTGACGACGGAACTGTAATTGCCATCAAACGAGCCAAGCTCGGGAACACAAAGGGAATAGACCAGATCTTGAACGAGGTCCGGATCCTTTGCCAGGTGAATCATCGAAGCCTGGTCAGACTGCTGGGTTGCTGTGTGGATCTTGAGCTGCCTCTGCTAATTTACGAGTACATATCTAATGGAAATCTTTTTGACCATCTTCACGGCGCATACAAATGTAAATGGGCTCCCCTCACGTGGTACCGTCGGCTCATCATCGCCCGCCAAATGGCCGAGGGACTTGCATATCTTCATAGCATAGCCGTACCGCCCATTTTCCATAAGGACGTCAAATCTAGTAACATACTATTAGATGAAAAGCTCGATGCTAAAGTGTCCGATTTTGGGTTATCGAGGTTAGCCGAGAGAGATGCAACTCACATCATGACCTGCACTCAAGGAATACACGGTTATCTTGATCCAGAATACTATCTTAATTTTCAACTTACTGATAAGAGCGATGTATACAGCTTTGGGGTTGTTCTACTGGAGTTGCTGACTTCGAAGAAGGCCATCGACTTCAATCGAAACGAGGAAGATGTAAACTTGGCAATACATATCAAGAAAATTCTAAAAGAAGAAAGACTGATGGACGCCCTCGATGCAGCGATCAAAGAGGGTGCCACGAAGTTGGAATTGGAGACCATGAAGGCACTTGGATATCTCGCGACATCATGCTTGGACCAGCGGAGGCACAACCGCCCCAACATGAGGGAAGTAGCCAACGAAATCGAACACTTCTTCAGTATACTTCGAGGAGGTTAAAGTCTTACTGCTACTGTCATGACTCTTGGCTTGGGAACCTCATGTGGGCGCTAATTAATTAGATCTGCTGAACTGTAAACCTAGAGCAAAATCCTCTAAGAAAGTACAGGTACGTTAAGTCTTGGAAAATAAAGAAACGGCGACACCATTTGTGCGCACTTGTATTGTACGAACAATTCTTAAAAAGTCAAATTCCATAAAACTGCGAAAAGTACTATATTGGAAGCTGTTCGATTCTAATGTCCGATTATTGATGCTTGGTCACGATCAGCCTGTGAAAACTGTAGCTTCAATTCTGGTCGTGGCACTCCAGTCAAAGAACACTGGAGAGTCTATATTAGCTCAAATGCAAAGACAAACAGTGTCAGTATTGACAATTGTTGGCTTTTCCTGTCCTAAGGAGTGTCTGATTGCTCTTTTCAATGTGATCACATGCCAACTCATGGTTTCAGAAAAGATATCGCGTCGGACCTTAGTTTGTTTTCTTGGAAAATCAAGAAAATACAATCTTTACAAGAGAAGTTACTCGGCTGTAGAAGAGTCAAGTAACTCAAGTCCTTTCAATGGAGAAATCCAACAAAAATAGAGGATTAGACTCTCTAAATCTCCATTCTCGAATCTATATTAGCCACTAGGAGTTTCACTATAAAAAACAAGATCGTAAACAGCTTTTGTACAGTTATTGGTGCTACCCATGTCCATCGTATCATACATAGACTTAAGTCTAGACAATATTTCTCCCACCCTCATAGTACCGAAATGAAACAATCAGAAAACAAAGACGGTTTATGCTCTGCCCTCATAATCTGTCCCTCAATATGAAACCCAAGTAACAACATATCAAAGTAAACTAGACTCAATCCATGACAAAGGGCCAAAGCCACCTAGCAACAAGCCTCAAACTCTGGCTGTGGATCACAAGCCACCTCCTTATACAGAGGCAAAAAAGCACTCACCCGCAACCAAATGCTCAGTCCCAGAAAACAATGGCAAACTAATTAATTCACTAAAAATCTTCATCTGCATTAGACAGCTCAAGCAAAGTGCTTTTTCATTTATACTGAAAAACCAAAGAGGCAAAGCCCAACAAGACAGAGAGGAACATCCTGAAAATTGCTGAGAATATTAGGCATTTGAAGAGTTTAGTTCATTGTCCTACAGGGAAGAAGGTGAAAAAAGGATAGGAGCATTGGAATATACAAGTGAAACCATAGATACTGCAGTATCCTCGCAAAGTGAGGCCTCAGAGGAAGGCCATCTATATCGATGCCAAGATCCAGAACATAACATGAGAAGACATGGCAATAAGGGCCCAGGTACAGAATGCCAATGCTACCGAAAGTTGAAATCTGCCGCATGGTAGATGATTCTGTGCCCTACAGAAGTTCAAGTCCCTAGAATATAGAACGATCACACCGGCTGATGAGCATGCAGCTGCAAGTGATAATGTAGCCGTCACCTGCATGAACATAGCCAAATGGATAAGCAGGCAGTGATCACATATATTTTCCCCTTTACTGTAATAGGAAGAGCCAATACTTCCTAGAAGATATCCTTCAAAAACCAACATAGAGTAAAGTAGAGGCACTGAAGATGGGAGCACCCAAAGAATAAGAATGATCAGCAGAGTAAGTAACGAAGACTTCTGATGGGGACACTAGAACAGCTCCACCTATAGCTTAAGTTGACTATCTGTATGCTTCCTTTCTCATGAGAAATTTAAGACCAATATGGGGCGTTAAACGATGCCTAGGCACCAGCACCACAACCAGACCCAATTAAAACAAACAACATAATATTCCGTCAGAAGAAATAGTGATATGTTTGACAATTTGTTTAAGGAATATGGTGGTAGAGACGTTATTGCATGTCAAGAATCCTCACAAGAAGATGCTCGTGGGATAGATGTCAGGGGGTAGAGATGGCTATATTTCTAGGAGTGAACTCCAGGCGATCCAGCTCTAAAGAGCACGGCGCTTGGGGAGAAAAGACGAAGTGACAAATGCTACAAATATTATACTAAGTCAAGTCTATCACCCATAGGCGAATTAGACAGAATGAGTGGGTAGCAAAGGGTTAGGCATAGCAGGTCTCTTGCGGATGAAAGTGTCATGATTACTCAACACCCTAATAAATAGGCCAAACTATTCTCTGGTAGAAAGACGCCCCATGCCGGTGTGCAAGTGAAGGGCTCCACTCTTTGTCCTATCAAGCATCCGAAGAAATCACAGCAACTTAAAGGACATTAAAAAAAAAAGTAACTATTCAAAAAAAGAATCTGAAAAAGTAAATTCAGCTAACGAGGACACGATTTTGCCTTTCTTATTCAAAATAAAATGAAGCATAGGAAGTTTAACCAGTCAAATGCAGAAGAATGACAAAATACTGAAGGGGCCAACTTTTGTGCAATATCCATATCTAATAAGAAAGAGGAAGAATAATTCGGAGGCGTTGTCACTGGTTGAAACCGACTTTTTGAGATATCCACTGATTTTGTACTTATTTTCAAACCAAAAATTAAAAGATTTGAGTGACCTACAGAAAAGCATTCAAAACACATCCATGAAAAGAAAACAGCGCATATTTCCCACAAGGATGTTTAGCCTAACAAAAATCAGAGGCCCAAGGATCAAGATAGATACCCAGTCACCAACAACAAACAGGCTCACAAGGACAGGATTCTGAAGGTCTCTTTTTCTCTTCAAAGCATAGATGTCAAGGCAGGCTAGTCCAAAGCTCCATAACACTTGAAGGCCCATCGATGCAATTAAGTAGCTGTAAGAAGGTATATCAGTGCCATGCAACTTATTTGATACGATAAAGCATTTGATATTCTAATAAACAGGAAAAAACTTAGATCAGTAAAACATTGTATTTCACGCAAACAGGACTAAAGCGCATAGAAAATCTCATCAAAGGATACTTCATGGACAACCACATTCGCAGACCATAAAATCTGCACCGTCGATGCAGAGACATTAACTCAGCAAAAACAGCTCCATTCACATAACACTAGAAATTGAATACCCTATTAATTAAAGTACCAATAATAAAATACCGCACTTTCCTTCCTCCCAACTGCATACAAGCACCAATTTTTCATACGTTAAGATAATTCCCTAAAAATGGAATCATGGGGGTGCCTTTATACACTCTTCCAGCAAATCACCTCACTTGTATGTCAGACAAAAGTACTACAATTGTTTCCACAGATGAAGAATACCTGCGGACATTTCAAATGGCCGAATACATAACTTTTCATGAGATAGCAGAATGAGATCAACATGCCAGATGCATCAACTCAGTTCCCTAGTTCTATCTCCACCCATTTTGTAAGCTTTAAATAAAATTTCAAGTTCTAAAGGCTCCTCTAAGCCAAAAAAGATGAAATCATTCCACAATCTCAGAAAATCACAACAACTACTGCTTATCCAACCAAGAAAGAACCTTAGGAATGACGAGTGCTTGACTTTTCCATTAATCTCCAGCAACTTGTGCAGAATGACGGAATAGCCAAAAATCAGCTTTATGGCAGCACACATCAGATAGACTAAGACCCAAAAGCATAAAGACTGCCAATTTTTTTTTCTAAGTAGCTCTTTCTAAATGATCTATTATTTTACTCATAAAATAGAAGTTGCTGCCTGAGGTCCTGATATAAGTCTAATGGGGTTGGAAATGTTTTAGAACAGAGCACTTCAGAAGCTTTTCTCATTATAATTCACACTTGGAAAAAAAAAATCAACCTTTTCATATTGTCACTACACTGTCTCCACCAGGTGCTTCCTATACCAAAAAAAAAAAAAAGAAGAAGAAGAAGAAAAGGAAAAAACACGAAGCAACAACCGTGAGGCTGCTTCTCCTTCAATGTCCTTGAACAAGAAAGGATGCGGCAGCTTCCTATGCATGTACCCAGTTAAGTTGGGTTATGGGAGGGTCTATTGTTTATTTAACGAGAATTAAAGGCTTGGTAGGGTACTCATTCCATGAGACAAGAAAAGAAGGATCTCTTCAAACACTCTTTCCGATTTATCAATTGATTTAAAAAACACAAGTAGAGAGTCTGTGAAGAGGTCTTTTGTCGTAACTATTAAAATCTAGCTCAAAATCTGAATTTTGCTACTGAGGAAATTTAGTTGTGGATTTTAAATGCATTGATGATTCCCACAGATGCTTTGCCTTGTAACTGAGCTCTCTTTTGGCTCTTAAGTTCCCCTTGTATTTGGTTTGTACACCTTACGTAACCTGTAGAGGTATTCTCTTTATCTACAAAACAGTTGTCTCTTTAGTTATCTATTACCCAGCTCAGCTTTTGTACCATCAATTCTTGCACTCTATGTTCTTAGTCTTACCAACACAGCACGGAACTCCCTATCCCACTACTATCCAGACACAGAGAAAAAGGTGAAGTGAATGATTGCAAAGAAGCTCAACAAATAATGGTTAATCCACCTCTACCTCAAGCAAGTCTATCTACCATCAAGGGCCATGTAATATCTATATCACCCTCTTCATTTTAACGTCAGTTCCACTTCAAAGTTGGATCAAAGAGGTGAGGGGGAGGGGAAAAAATAGAAACAAGTTATCAAAACTATCACCAACACATTCATGCATGTAGTAGTAGTTGGAGGACACTTACTCCCAGCAGTCAGCATATCTGATCACACACTATAAATTCTGGCCAGTATCTACCGAAATCAGAAAATCATCATCTTAAAATAAATAAAAAAAGCGAGGGCCTTTTCGCCGACACAACACAAGCTTTAAACACATAAGAGGGTACTTGCATGCCTTCAAAAGGGAAAGTAAAAATGAATCTCTCCATCAGAAGCACAATGGCAGCTCGCTTATCTGTTCTTCATTTTACAATGCATACGGCCTTAAAGAACTTCTGCTGATCCTATCCACTGTATTTCATCTGTTTACACTGCAGAGATGCATACTCCCGGTTATGTGTATCTCAGAATGGGGACTTCACCACATGAGTGGCCCTTTAGATACCGAAGCACCCGACGCCCAAATTAACCATGTCCATGCATGCAAAATAGTTCTCCCAAGGTTCAACAGCTCAAACAAGCTGATGCAAAACGACTGTAAGACTTATAAGCAGGCTATTGCATAATTAGAGAAAACTCGTACACTCATTTACAACTCCACTCCACGCATCTATAACAACGCGCCAAGCCTCCGACGGTGCAGTCATACAGGAATATAACTACCCACAACCGAGGCTCACTTTGCGAATCTCACTAGCCAATGAGCCTGCAAACAGTAAAGAGGTCCGGAATAGTGGAATCCTAGAAACCAACAACGCTCACATCGGGCTAAACTCAACCTGCTGCTGTTCAAATCTAAAAAACCAAGGACGAGACGAGCGATGTCCCCAGTCACAGATCACCCGCATTATAAAACTAAAACCCCGAAGCAATTTCATACCGCGCCAGCAAAAAAGGGAAAGAAATCGATACTCTCGGAAACAGAACCAGTACCAGAAAGCAGTGTAGCTCGAGAACCCGAGAGCAGACACCATGAACCCGATAGAAGCACCGGCGCACGCGCATTGCCCCACCCTCAACGCCATCCCGCTCACCGTCCCGGGACTCCCCACAATCTCCTTCATCTCCTCCCTCCCTCTCTCTCTCTCTCTCTCTCTCTACACACGCCGAAACCCTAGATTCACCGCCGCTCCGCCTCCGCCTCCGCCTCCGCCGCCGCCGCCCGCATTTCCTACGCCGGAACTCGCGGCGAGAGAAGGGACGTGGCTCGGCGGGCCCGCGGCCGGAGAGAGAGAGAGAGAGAGAGAGAGGTGGAGAGCTCGGGATCGGCGCCGGGCCGGGACGGAGGAGCGGAGCGGAGGGACCGGCGACCTGACACGAATCGGAGTTGGTGGCGCTTCGTGGCTCGAAAGCGATTGCCAATGCCCGACCGAATCGTCGTCGCCTCAGACGCGATTCCCGAACATCAATTATCATCGCCAAAAAAAAAAAAAAAAAAAACATATTATTCTATCGACAGTTGCTTTTTCTTTTTCTGGGAATTAACTATAAAATATGCGATTAAGTGGCGACGGTTGATGGACCGAGAATTTGCGTCCGGTCGGCGACCGCGATCTTTTTTGTTGTTGATTTATGACGATTTATAGTTTGACTTTGTTGCTAGAGGTGGAATTACTATAATGATTCTGATATGGTCTAGACTTTCTAATTCAGTATCTGATGGAGGATCTTATATTCATATCAAAATATCGTTCACTCGCACTAATTTATTATCCGGCAGTCTTGAAGATGAGCTTTATCAATTGAAATAGGATAAGGACGGTTCACGTGTATTTAATGGCATTAATTGAATTAAAAGGTTCGGAAAAATAAAAAGAAGAAAGTAATATTTTTACTCGAGCACAATTAACATTGAAGTTCAAACACTCGGCTACTTGAGTCGAGTGTCCATTGGTGTGCCGTTCTTTGACCAGCAGCATGTCCAGAGTATTAGAAGCAATTTTCCGAAGTTGAACATTCTACTTTTGCAGTCTGCCTAAGATCTCTTCTGCTTATCTAAATAGGAAAACGAGTTCTGATCTACTTGGGACCACTTTTAGCGGATTCCAACATTTGAAGACAGCTGCAAAACACTGGCATGAGCCCAATTGAAATTGATCAAGAGTCAAAGTCTTCCAAGAATGTAGGACCAACCACTTTGTCTCTAGCATATATTGTTTTTGGAAAAATGATCCTTTCATCCTTTAAACGGTTCATATTTTATTAATCCATCCAAGGTTTAAGGATTCTCTTTCTATGGCTTGTTGTCCATCTATTAAGGTCCTTCCAAATTTAGATACGATTCTCGACCTATTACTTGTTCTCCAGAGTTATTCCATGCTTTTAAACGTTATGTTGTTAACACTAGATGCATTTGGTTTGTGTTTATGGAAGTTATCTGTCTTGCATACTCAAATACACATATTAATAACTTTTGATTATTTTGTCATCTTAAAAACATCATAAATAATTATCTCAATAATTTCCCTTACTTACAATGACAAAACAATCTCTAACCTTTCATTATACAGATTTATTCACAAGCATGAGATTTCCCAAAGTGTAAGATTTTCAATGAATGTAACAAGAGATATTATCCTCTTGAAGAAGAATTTTGCAAAAGATAAATGAATTTGTAAGAGCTCTTTCTTCTACAATGTTACTCCATAGTTCAAATATGAGAAGTTGTAAGCACATCCAACTCTCTAGATATGAGATTTGATGCGAATTACCCCATTTTTGCAGTTTCAACGTGCTTCTGCACTTGTTCCTTAGTGCTTTTGCGGACTCAATTGCCTCCATCTACAGATTTGACTACTTCCATGGATGCAATAGATGAGAGTGTAATGATAAAATGATATAAATTGTTCATGAATTTTGGTCCAACATGTAATATGATTATTGAATTTTTAATTTATTCGATATAATTCACAAACTTTAGCTTAATATATAGTACGGTCCATGAACTTTAAATTTGCTCAATGTGACAACGAGATTTTTAGCATTTATTCAATTTTGTTTTTGAACTATTTGAAAATGTTCAATATTATTCATGAACTTTCAAATTCAAGAATTATATTACACATTAAATTAAAGTTTAAAGATAATTTATGCTAACATATATGTAAGTAAGCAACAAACATATAGGTAGAAAGAATTATGATAATATAGGCTCTATATGTTTCATAAAAAACATATTCAAGAAAAATATTTTTCTCGTTTTTTAGCATTTGGGGCATGTGAATGAGTAGCGGAGAAAACATTTGCGATCAATGGAAAACACTCTTCTAAATTTGAAGAAAATGATTTCCGTTTCTATAAATAAAAAAAAAAAAAGAAGAAGAAAAATCATTTTTTCCTCTTTTCGAGAAAGTATTCAGTGGTCACTTAAGGCGTGTATGATAACATTTCTATTTTTCTATTTCTCTATTTTTTAGTTCTCTAGAAAGGTTTGAAATATAAATCCGTTTGGTAACGCAATTTTATTTTTCTATTTCTTAAACAGATTTCTATTCCAAAAATAAATTTGAAATAAAAATTAGAAACTAAATTTTTAACTTTTTATTTTGGAATAGAAATGAGAAATCAAAACTTTCTCCATCATTCACTCTTATCAATGCCTGTTGCCCACTTGCTGCCCATGGGACGCTAGACGCTCACCACTTGCCACTAGCCCCAGCCAGCAGCCGCTAGCCACCAAATTCCAGCTACCTATCGCCGATTGCGGGCCGTTGGACACCAGAAGCCCACCGCTTGTTGGCCGCTCATCGCCAATCGCCAGACACTAAAGGACTATTGCCAACCATCGGATGTCCACTACCGACCACCCGTCACTTGCCATTGGTTGCCGAATCTCAGCTGCCCATCGTCGGACTCCAGTTGTTGGCCACCCACTGCCGGTCGCCAATCGTCGGACTTCAGACTCTGAACGCCAAATGTCGGCCACTAGTCGTTGGATGCCAGACTCCGAGCATCAGACGCTAGACATCGATTGCCAATCGCGCAAACGGTGGACTTTGGCGTCGGTCGCCAGTCGCCAACATCAAAGGTCGGACTTCGAACTTTGGCCGCCTGCCACTGGTCACCAAACATTGGACTGCAACTATTGGATGTCGGTCGTCGCCTTTCCTAGAAATAGAAATTTTATTTTATTATCAAACGAATTTTTATTCCAGAAATTGAAATTTTGAATCATTATTCAACACGTTTCTTTGCTCAAATACTTGTTCATGGAAGTAGAATTTGAGATAGAAATTTTGTCATGCCGGCGCGGGAATGCATTTCTGTACAAAGCCAATCACAAATTGGCACTTGTCGATGACGTGAACATAAATTAAAAAAAAATGAAAGACTGGTCTCTTTTTTTCCCTCTTCTGCTC
The DNA here is from genome assembly GCA_014182515.1 of Eucalyptus microcorys. NCBI lineage: Eukaryota > Viridiplantae > Streptophyta > Magnoliopsida > Myrtales > Myrtaceae > Eucalyptus > Eucalyptus microcorys. The sequence goes on along the minus strand of CM024562.1, from coordinate 12,098,891 downwards.
GGTCCCCACCACTCTGCGGCGGCCTCGGACCTCGGATTTCTAGGATTTCGGGAGCGCCAATGGCTCCGCGGTGGCCATGGCCGAGCCACTCCATCTGTCGTCGTGGGGGCTCGTAGCCGCTCCACCCACGAGCAAATGTCGCTCGCGGCGGCTCGTCCGACCTTCTCTCGCTCCTCTCGATTCCTCTCTCCAAAATCTTTTAACCGAACCAGCTTCCGATCCTCGGCAGCTCCTCCGCAGCTAGTCGTCCTCGTCTCTCTCTCCCCCGGGGCGCCACGCGGGGTCGCTGATCATGAGGCCGACGCCCTCTCGATTCGATCCCCAGTGAGTGGTACTCTCTGAGAAGATGCATTCCTCTGTGGAATGTGCTTCTGCTGAGTGGGTTTCTCCTTTTGCCTCTCTCTCTCTTTCTCTGCGTAGTTGCTTTCGCGCAGAGCACGAGATCTTTCGCTTTCGTCTCTCTCCCTCTTGGTTCGACCCCTAGGGTTTCTCCGGTCCACTAACCAGGTCTCTCTCTGGTTTTCTGGATCTGCCGGATTTTTCCCTTGCAATCGCGTTCCGATCTCTCCACCCGCTCTTTCTGTGTCTCTTCGATTCCCACTCGGCAATGGCTATCTCTCTGAACTGCCTGTCCTCCATCCTCGTCCACGAGATGGCGTCGCTGGCCGCCGTCTCCTTGCCCTACTCCTCGACCAGGCGATCCTAGCGCGCGACGGTTGAAACGGTTGAATTTCGTAATTTTTTATCAAAAAATATTTTCATTTTCAGCAAGAGAAAAGATAAGATAAAAAATAAAAAATAAAAAATAAAAAAAATAACAAAAGAGAAAATAGTTAAAATCAAAATTATTTTTGTAATTTTTCCCGGATAAATCAAATTAGATTTTTCATTTCAAACGGCGTGGTTCAATAAACACTAGGAAATATTGTCATTTTCCTAAAAACTATTTTTAAAAAAAATATTATACTTTTCGCAAAATAAACGAAACCTTAAATATATTTTTTTAACCTTCACTCTTTTGATTCATTAAAAATGATTAATCAATTGAAAATACTTTTGGTCAAGGAAAACATTTATGCCTAAAATTAAGAAAATGAATTCCTGAAGGTAAAAATATTTTTCCAAATTGCTCTTTTGATTTTAAAAAAATATTTTTGTTTCTTTTATCTGATTTTAAAATATATTTTATTTTATTCTTTTTTTATTTTTTATTTTTTTTACATGAGAAGAAACCATGGCATTGAAATCATTTTCAAATGAGATCCAAATATCATAAAATATTTTCGATCATACATTACTAAATAAAGAAAAAATAATCATTCTCTGAAAAATGATTTCCAATAAAGTAATTTATTTTTCTTACACACCCTAAATTTAGTAAATTCAATTGATGGAGGTCCCACAGCTTCGCTGGATGTGGCAACTTTACTCAAGTTAGGATTGTCCCTGCTTCGACATACAAGAGGAAGTTTATCTTATTTTATCTTGGAGCTATGGTTTTTCGTACAGAGATCTATTTTTTTGCTCGGTTCTTTAGAATGATGTTTGGCTTGGGCATGGACGCAATTCTGCTTGATTCTCACGTTCTTGGGTAAACTTCAAAAAGCTCTATCTTTTGGAGCCATGGCGAAGGAAGTAGACTTGTGGGATTTTCCCAACCAAGTCATATCTACGTCAGCTTCGTTTGCTTGCCTTAATTCATGCAAGCCCCCATGTCATATTTTTGTTGCCCATCTTGGATGGAATTATGATAGAAGGTACTTTGTCAAAAATTTGGGGTTTTTGACATGGAAATATTTTATTTTTCAGTAAGCAAACTTTCGGTTTTTGGTGGTATTTTTCCAAATAATTAACAAAGTATCTAATTTTATGGCATGGTAATATTTGAAATGAGAATCCATGTACAATTCCTTGTTGATTGAACCATATGGAGATTATGTGTACTTTTCTAAAGGGGACGATTTGCTCTCTCACTTTTGAGCAAGCCTTGCCCTCATCACGTGTTTGTCAGCTCATTTAATTTCATACATTTTAATCATGCGAGATTCATATGAGATTCATAACTTTGTAGGTTAAGATTAACTTCCTTCTTCATCGCCCGTTCGCAAGGAGGAGCTTTTCCTCGTTTTTTCACTGAAGAAAGTACGTGAAACACGTGACAACGTGTTTCTCAAACTCAAGATATCACCGCAAAAGATGATTTGCCCTTCTTTTCTCCCTCCTTCCTTTTGCCCTCGCTCGTCGCAATGACAACGTTATCGAAAATCCAGATATCAAGAAATTGATTGGACCAAAGGTGATTGTCCATCTTCAAGTCGGATCCACCATGTAAATCAACTGCTCTCTCTCTCTCTAGCCCCACCTTGCATTATCAGACAGAAAATCCGTCGTCCAAGACATGACACGGGACACTGTTGCGACATCGATCATCACCTAAAGTTGTCAACTTCGTCCCACCCAGTTAGGCCCCCTGCTTGTCCTTTTCAATGGAACCACCGACCACATAGTATCTGTCAATTATAGGCCCCAGATTTTTCATCTTCGGTTCACCATCTCCACCACTTCATTAAATACTTCGATCGACTCTGTCAAATGATCAAGACCTGTTGCTAGATCATTCTTATCGAAACGGGAATTCACTAGCATCCACACGTTTCCTTAGTAAGGACACCACTGTAGCTGTCGCTCCCTGTTCTTATCTAATTTCGAACTGGCTTTTTGTTCCACACTCTGCGGGGTTGTGCGAGTCGAGTCTTCTTGTGCTTGCCTGAACTTGCTTGGACCTCTGTTTTTCACGAGAAGAAACCTGGAAAAATGGCCAATGCGATCAGATACTTTGAGCTGAACACAGGAGCTAAGATCCCTTCAGTGGGATTGGGGACATGGCAGTCTGATCCTGGGCTTGTGGGCAAAGCTGTCAACATCGCCATTCGGGTTCTCCTTCTTGATCTTGCTTCTGAGCTTATAATATCCTGTCTGCGAGTGCTAGTTTGTTACTAGTGAATTCGTCTCTGACTGCCCTCCTGCTTTTTTCATGTGGTAATGTAGCATGGATACCGGCATATCGATTGTGCGCAAGTTTATGCGAATGAAGCAGAGGTATCAGCTATAGCCTATTGTCTCTGTATCTCTAATTTTCTTGCTTTGACAGTCACTCCTCTTCTGGGCATGTATAGATTTTGATTTTCTATGCTCTTGTTTTGGTCTGCTCCGTAGGATATTTTCTTGCTACATTTTTCGGTTCGCGATGCTCCATTTGGCTGTTCATTTACACACACACTCTCTCTCTCTCTAAAGTTTCAGAAGTTCTTTTTTCCTTGTTCTAAAAGATCACACAGTGAGTACCTCCTCTTGCTTTAAATCTTCTCAAAGGAAGATTGTATGTACAATCTTGCTATATTTCCCATATCTAATTTATATAGGCCACCTATTCGATTTTCAGTGCCATGGGACTCAGATTTAAGTGGGGTTCATGGTGATGGATTGCTATACTAATGTCCCTCTGGATAGCAGGCTAATTACGGTCGTACCCCTAAGTTATTAAAACAAAAAAAATAGAGCGACGCATGTTATTTGCGTACTTATTTATTTCCCTTTGAAAGTTTAGCGAGCTGTTTTCACTTTCATCGAGTTTGCATGACTCCTTTTGTTCTAACTACAACGTTGAAGCTCATCGCGCTGTGCTCATCAATTGGAGGGAAGAGACCATCATGATAATTTAGAAATCTATTGTTCAGTCCCCAGAAACACGAATTTTAAACCGTGTAGGTAAATTTCAACAAATGTTGGTAAAAAAAAGACATAGATGTTGATTTTTTTTCGAATAAGTTAATGATAATTTATCAACAATTTTACCATATTACCAACTTTTTATATAGTTTGTGGATTAATAAATTTTTTACTAACTTACCAATTTTTATTTTCATAACTTACCAACTCTTCAAACTATGAGCTCCTGTGAGAAATTGCCAACCTAAGGTAAATTATCTGATCAATTTATTGTAAGATTTCAATTCTATTATAAATTTTTCAATTTTATCTATTTAGTCATAAACGTTTATGTGAAAATTTCAATATAGTCATTCTGGCGAATTTTTGTTGGAAGTCATTGTTGCGTGTGCCATGTAGGACGTCTAGCGATGACTGAACCACCACATCAGTGATTCCAATAAAAATTGACTGAAAGGATTACTTTAAAATTTTGCTTAAATGTTTAGGGCTAAATTGATAAAATTGAAAAATTTAGGATGAATTGGCATTGGTACAATCTATGAAGCACCGACACTCTCCAAGAGCCTTCGTGTCGTGTCGGACACTTTGACATGTGTCGGACACTCTTCGACACTCTCGGATACTCTCTGATACTCGGTCAACGCGTGTTGGAAAATCCAACAATTGGTCAACTTTTCCAACACTCTTCAACACTCGAGTCGGAATTCCAACATACGAGTTTCTAATATATGATTCCGATATCGTGGTCAATTTTAAATTTTTTAATAAATGAGATGTCAAAATATATATATGTGAAAAAATAAAACACAATAATAATAATAAATGGAGAAAGAAGAAAAACCTAGTCTTCTCTTCTTTTCTGACTCTCACTTTCTGTGATACACAATTTACCCCTTAAGTTTTTTTTTTTTTTCCCTCTTTCGACATATCTAACATGTGAGTTCAAATGTCAATTGCTTGTTTTTTTTTCCAAGTTTTATGAATTATTGGAATATAGTTGAATTTGTCAAATTAAAATAATAAATGATATTAATAAATGGTGAATTAATGCTTTTAGTGTAAATTCATTCTAGGCTTTTTTTTTTTTAACAATTTATGAATTTGAATAAAATTAATTTTATTGAAACAATCATAAAAATGACAATTTATTATGTATATATAAAAATACATATTTAATATACAACGTGTTCCAACGTGTCGGAATTCTTTATTTTTTGAGAAACGACGTGTAGCGTGTCGTGTCGTGTCGTGTCGTGTCGCGTGTCGCGTGTCGCATGTCAGTGTCGGTGCTACTTAGGGTTCAATAGGTTTATGACTAATTGGATAATTTTGCATCCCAACCTATATTATAGTGATTTACCAACTTTTGTCAAATTAAATTATCAAATAGTTTTTAGTTACAAATTCTAATTTGAGCTACTTACCAATGTTTAATCATTTTTTTAATTTAGAAACTTATTTTTATTGAGTTAATAATTTTTGTTTACCTCAATTAGCAACCCCTATATTTAATAACCCATTTAAGAGATTATCAACCTAAAATGAGAGTTGATAATTTAATCAGAAAAATGTTGGCAAGTTGCTCAAATAAAGATTGGTTAATTCATATAAGAGTTGCTAAATTTAAAACGTTGGTAAGAATGACCAATAAAATTTAGTAAATGATAAGAAAAGTCGATAATTTGCAAACTATTAAAAAACAGATATTAACTCATAAAAGTGCCGGCAAATATCAACAAGTTACGGTAATCAGATGATGGATAATAAGAAAAGTTGATAACTTGCAAACTATTAAAAAGCAGATATTAACTTATAAAAGTGCTGGCAAATATCAACAAGTTACGATAATCAGATGATGGATAACTTTTTCTTAGTGATAATTTTTTGAGACTTACCACCTCTTTCAGAAATTTACTGGCATGGAAAGAAAATTTACTTTTTTTGGAATGGAAGCTGTAGAATTATTCTTCCAGTGTTGTTTGGGTTGGTTTTGGACCACTCGTCTAATCAAGAGCTCAGTTCGCATGATTTTCCTCTGTTTGAATTTATGAGCTCTACTTACTTTACTTACTGAATTTTTTTGCAGATTGGAGCGGTTTTCAAAAATTTGATCGAAGAGCGCGTGGTTAAACGGGAGGATTTGTTTATCACTTCCAAACTCTGGTAAAGCTGAGCTGCAAATTGGTTGATGTATCTCTACACTTACAAGAATCACCACTTGATACACTTGAATGTATTCTAGGACTACCTTTAACACTTCCGATACCTTCCACATTATATTTTTTGTTGCTTGTTCTCTTGCTTTAGAAAGTCCAATCCAAAAAGTAAAACTGTTAGATTCTGGAAGATTACATGAATATAAGGAATATTAAAACCTCATAGACAAGCTAGGGGATACCTCTTACATGTTTTTTGTCTGAACTTATTAGCGAAATTTGCGGATTTTTTTTTTTAGGAATACTGATCACGCCCCAGAGGATGTGCCGGTGGCTTTGGAAAGAACTTTGCGTGACTTGCAGCTTGACTATGTAGATTTGTACCTCGTAAGTACATGCTGATAGGTTTGTCTCTGTCTTATCAGTGCGATGCATTCTAACTTCCCATCGTTTGGTTCTGACTAATTTCCATGTACTTAAGTATTTGTAAGTGTCATCGACGCTTTAATCCACACACTATTAATTAATATGGTTTCATCACTGTTAAGATGCACTGGCCAGTACGGATGAAGAAGGGAACGGAGGGATTTAACCCTGAAAACATCGAGCAACATGACATACCGAGCACATGGAGGGCGATGGAATTACTATATGATTCAGGTAAGGCGCGAGCCATTGGAGTCTGCAATTTCTCCACTAAGAAGTTGGCAGATCTGTTGGAGATCGCACGCGTGCCTCCTGCTGTGGTTCAGGTGGAATGTCATCCTTCGTGGCAACAGAAGAAGCTGCATGAATTTTGCAAATCCAAAGGAATTCACTTGACTGTGAGAAGGATTCGACTCCACTTTTCTATTCTTCTGCGTTACTTTGAGTTAGATTATGGTACATAGAGTATCGTTGACAATGCGATCTATTAAATGTTAGTCATAAGATTAATCTGAAAGTAGCATCAATGTAGGAGCTAATTCATCAATGGATCAGTTTCTGCCAGTGTATACGGCACATAGCAAAATGAATGCTGCTCTGAATTGACTGAAGTATGTGCAAATTAGGATGTTACTATGCATATCTTGATTCCTTGTCGAATCTGTCCTTTCAGGGTTACTCGCCTTTAGGATCGCCTGGCTCGGTCATTCATCAAAAGCGAGGTTTTGAAGCAGCTGGTGGTGACCACAGTGGCAGAGAAGTTGGGAAAGAGTCCAGCACAGGTTGCTCTAAGGTGGGGTCTTCAGATGGGTCACAGTGTGCTTCCCAAAAGCACTAATGAGAAAAGAATCATGGAGAATTTCGACGTTTTCAACTGGTCTATACCAGATGACTTGTTCGCTGAGTTTTTGGAGATTGAACAGGTGTATATACTACATTAACTCCCTCCTTGTCCCTTTGATTATGCTGCGCATTTCTGTTTATGTTAAAACTATTTACTCTTGGGATATTGATGCGATGCTCCAATGCTCAATTTTGTTACTTGTTTTGCTTGTGATCGGGCGTGCAGGCGAGGCTGCTTAGGGCAACAGTTTTTGTCCATGAGACTCTCAGCCCATACAAGACCGTGGAGGAATTCTGGGATGGAGAGATATAAGCATGGAAAGGCAAAGGATTAAAGTAAAGAGGAGCGTGCAGATGCATGGGAGTCTGTCATTTCATCCAGTTTATGTCTGAAGTTAGTTCAAATAATCCTAGCCACGTCTGCTAGATGAAACGTGCAATGTGAAATGTTCATGGTCATTAAACTCTCTCCCTCGGTCATATTGAATTTACCAAGTACCTTGTGTTACTTGGGAGTCCAACACGCCAGTTCCTCTGTCCCTTTTAGTCTTTGAGCTGATTTTTCATTGATTTTATGCACTTTATGTTTAGCTAATTATCCACCGATATGACTTAGATGTTTTGCTCCCAGCATGAACTTCGCACAAATTCGACCGGTTAATATTGTTTCGCACGTAACAAAGTCAATTATGGATGATAGAGTTTATATTTGTGAATTCAATTTACTTCCATGTATAATATTTAATCAATATCACATCGTAGAGAGTATCTTATTTAATGATGCCAATACCTTTTATATTTCGAAGCTGTGGGTAATGATTGATGAAATTAGGCTTTTTTGACAAAAAACAAGGCAAAAAATTTCAGATGGAACCCTTGAAGTGGGGCTGTTTCTTAAAAAAGTTTTCTGAATGGACTTTATCTCAAATAAGACTATAATATGACTACTAATCTTAGCAAAGGAAATTCTTTTATTTTATTTATTTATTTCTTTTTTCTATTTTCCTTTTTTTTTTCCTTTATTCTATTCATCTTCTTTTTTGTTCCATTTGCTGGCTTAGCTTGAACGCACAGCAGTGGTTGATAGATGTGGCACCGACAACTTTAGTGGCAACTGGCAAGGCTTGATGTGGCATCGAGCTCCATGTTGCCTGGCCCAAATATGGAGTCATGTGTCACGGGCTGACAGTTCCCTTGGCTACAGAACGACCCATGTGACGCCCTGGCGAGCCGGAATTCACCAAGCTAGCCTTCCTTCTATATTTGTTTCAGCGAACAATATGGTGAATAGCTTCTCATGACGAGATCGTACCACGCCTAGCTTTGCTCGGGCGTTTTGTCCATCGAGTGAGAAAACAGATTTCTTTAGTCTCAACAACTGGTTTCGGCCTGTCATGGCCTCGTCGGAGAGCGGCATCGCTCTTGACCAGTTTGTGCACGGGAGGCCAACTCCGCCTTCAGAGCTCCTAAGTGATATAATCTTTCTATCCTATAACTCTTAGCACCAATCGTCCTGACGCCATTCCCATGGACCAGTTGTGTTTGTCTCTTCTGCCTCCTCACTCTTCACTCGATAACCCCAAACACCACTCACAAGTGTCACGAGTACGAGAGAATTCACAGACCGTGACACATGCCTCTAGATCTAGCTTAATATCCGATGGGCATGGATGAGCCGTCGCGGTAGGCAACGGCTGCGAGATCAAAATAGAAAAAGGAAAATGGAGGAATACATGCTCGAGAAGACACGGTCGACCACGAAGATGACAGAGGGGGTGACTTGGCCTGAACATGTAGTAGTGGTCGGCCTGGTCGTAGCACCTTTGGGGGAAGGGGTTGAGGTCGGGCTTATCGATGGATGTGGATGGAGGAATGGAGGAGGAAGAGAGATAAAAAGAGAGAAATAGGTGAAATGGATAGTTATTTAAGGCGTGTTTGGTAACATTTGTATTTTGGGAAACACTTTTTTTTTCATAAATAATCTTTTTTTATTCTATTCCTTGGAATAATAGTAAAAAAGAATGTGTTGGTAACTATATAAAATTTTATTCTTGGAATAGAAAAAGAATAAGAATGCATTTGGAACGACTCACATTTTTTTTTTGCAACATAGAATTTCTTTTAATTTTCTAATAATTTTTTTAGATTTTATTTTTTCCCTCTCTTCTCTAGGGCCGATAGCATCTGTGGCGGTAGACAGCGGTGTGTGGCGGCAATAGGTGGTGGCGTGTGGTGGGGGCGACAAACAACAAGAAAGAAGAAGAAAAAAAGAAAAAAACTTATTCCTGGAAACAATAAGGGTGCGTATGGTGGTTGAACATAAATACAAAAACTATTTCTGTTATGGGGAATAATTTTTGACCGGTAAACTTATTCCGGGAATCGAAACACGTTTGGTAAATTTGTGTTCTTTTAATTTTTAAATATTTTTATTTTATTTTTCCTTTTTTTCTTTCTTTTTTTTTTTTATTTTTTTCTTCTTTGGCTAGTTACCGGCCTTGATTGCGAGCTCGGGCTCGCCCAAAGTCGAGGGGCGGCGGCCTCGCCGGAAGCGTGCCACCGTGGTGGTGACGCCGGCGGTGGTGATGACGCCGAGCGCGGTGGTGGCGGCGGCCTCTCGCGGTGGTGGTGTGCGGCGTGCGATGGGGGTGGCCAAAGAAAAAAAGAAGAAGAAAAAAGAAGAAAAAAAAGAAGAAAAAAAGAAAATAATTTATTCTTAAAAAGTTCCAAAAACAAGAAATTAGTTTTTTTTTTTTTTCTTTTTGTTTTTGTTCAAAAAAATCTATTGGAACAAAAATACAAACAAACACGTTTCTATTCTTTTTTGTTTCCCAGAACAAAAAAACAGAATTTTGTTCATAAACAAAAAAAAAAAGAATAAAATATGCATGCCCTAAATTACTTTTTTTCTTTGAATTTATGTTCAAATATATTTTTTTTTATTTTGGGGAATAGAAAAAAACAAATCAAACGGATTTTTTATTTTTTTTTATTTTCAAAAAAATCTATTGCCATACAGGACCTTAGTTTTTTTTTTTTTTTTGCTTCAGAAGGAAAATGCCCCTTGCCATTGCTGTTGAAAGTGTCACATGAATTGCATATGAAGATTTGGCCAGTGGCAAGCTAGGGGTATATTATGAGATTAGGTTAGTTACTTTAGAATCTTGTTTGAGATAAAGTCTATCATGAAAACTTGGGAAAATTACCAAAAAGTCTTAAATATATTATAATTGTGCTAATTCAGTTCTAAACTTTTTATTTTTGGCCAATGCAATCATAAACCTTTTGTAATTATGTCTATTTAATCCATCCAACGAACATTAATATTGACTTTTTTTAGTATTTTTTTTTTCTCTTTTGTTCCCTTCTTCCTTCTACCTCATATCGACAAGGCTTGCCCTTGCCAGCCACTGGTGTGGGCGAGCCACACCTAGCAATGGTGAGGCCCTACCAAATCTAGCAAGGCTATGCTTGACATGGTTGGAAGAAGGGAAAAAAAAAAAAAAAAAAAAAAAAAATGAAAAGAAATAAAAAATAAATAAATAATTGTCCACGTCAGCGTTCGTTGGATGGCCGTCGTTGGCTGGCCAAATTTGGTTGGATGAAATGAATTGATACAATTACAAAATGTTTATAAATGAATTAGCAAAAGAAAATTTATGACTAAATTGAGATAATTACAATATGTTTATAATAATTTTTGGTAATTCTCTTGAAACTCCTTGAGAAATTTGTATAACTTTAGAGTCCCTAAAAAAGAGAGAGATTACTTGATGGATGGACTTTTGACAACCGTGATTGCAATTTTGAAATTAGATACGAACATTTCAAATCGCCCTCGTCCATATTTTACCCAGAAGAAAGAGATACAGAACACTGCTCTTTTGTTCTCTTCCATACTCAAGATAAATCTAGAAGGACATACAGCTGCCCATTTCTCGATCACTTGGAACGATGTCGAGAGTTCACAAGACATCACGCGACTTGTTTCGCGACTCTTCCGACGAATAAAAAATGGTGTCCTGCGAAAGAGACATCCCCACGACGAATTCCAATCGCAATGCCCCATCTTTCCATCGTCGGTGACGTGATTCACTACAACTTTGCGACATCGTTATGATTGATTGATGGCCAAAAAGTAGTCAACTTGTTCCCAATATTCAAAACAGACGGTTGTAGAAGCACAAGGGGTAAATAGCGTCGAGTTTCCAAATTGGGCGGTGTAGAATTTAGGCAAGGAACAGGTTGGAAATTTTTTTGGTAGTCTTCTAATTTTATCTTTGCAAGGATGGCCATGGCATCTGGCAAGGCAATAATTGAATCGGAGGGGCAAAATGGAGAAATCAGAGAGAGTTGATAGTCGGAGCAATGTTTCAGCATTGAGTATTTAAGTTTCTTTACCATCATAAATTCATGAGAAATGACATAAATAGTCAATGAACTTGAGTTCAATAACTTGGGTTTAATATGTAATGTCATTCATTGACTTTTAATTTGTTTAATGTCATTCTCGAACTATTGGTAAATGTTTAAGGTAGTTTGTAAACTATATGAAATGTTCAATGTTGTCCTTTTGTTAATTCCGGTTAACGACATATGCCGATACGGTTTCCAATCCATTAAGCTTAAATGGTGGACACCCCCAAAAAAAAGTTACATGTGGGATATCCATGTAAATTATTTATCTTAAATTAGGATATAATAATTCATATCATCAAATAACAATAAACCCATGGTAATGGTCTGATACTATTTTCCCTTATCTAAAATAAATGGATAAAAAAATAGGTATGTTAACTCATCATTTTAAACATCTAACTCAACATATAATTATCTAGGTCTTTAAGTAATATCTAACTTGTTATTTAAGTAAATTGAAGGACTACATTAAACATCTACTAATAATTCAGAGATCAAATCGTACAAATGAAAAATATAGGGACAACATTACATATTTGATCAAAATGGTCTTTTTTTTTTTTTTTCATTTTCCCTATATTAAGCAATGCTACGTGGGTCGAAACGTAAATACGGAATTCATGTTCCGACTGATGTGGAGGCTTCCACGGGTATCTCTAACTTTCAGACCCTAACTATAAAGAAATTATTAAACACTAGAAGACAAAACACAAAAGTTTATTCGGATTTTCTTTGAGTTTTTCGCGAAAGATCACCGTTGAAGTAGACCACCGGAGATAGTTTTTGTCTCCGCATTCCATTTCCCGACTCACCGCCTAGAATTGCAAAACAAGTTATTTCATGGAGCTAATCACCTGTCAAGACCTACTGGTTAAGAAGTTACGAGTTATCTAGACAAAAATTACCATAATAGTTCTAAATCTATTACAATTTTTTCAATTTAGTCCTAAACTTTTTGTAATTGTGTCAATTCAGTTTATCCTGTTAAAGTTGGCCAGCTGACACTAACGTGTTAGTTTTTAAATATATATTTTTAAATTTTTGATTCTCTCTCCTCTTCCATCTTCCCCCAACTGGTTGCCAGTCCTCGATGACCGGCTAGGGGCGTTGGCCAGCGGGGTTCGACCCTATTGGCTACTGGCGAGGCTAGCCTTGCCCTAGGTGGGCAAAGCCGAGCTCGGTCGCCAAGGTTTGGTGAGGCTCGCCCCTGTTGGCCAATGCCCCTAGCTAGTCCTGAGGTCTGACGACTGGCTAAGGGAAGAAGGAAGGAGGAGAGAGAGAAAAAAAGAAAGAAACAAGAAAAAATAAAAAATAAATCAAAAAATTGAGACATCAAATTCGGTCGAAGTCCACGTCAGTGTTGGCTAGACAAATTTGGCCGAATGAACTGAATAATACAATTGCAAAAAGTTTAAAACTGAATTAATCAATAATAAGATTTATGTCTGAACTGAAAAAATTACAGTAGATATATGACTGTTTTGGTAATTTCACTCTGATCCAGCCGGCACCTGTCGTCCACACGAAGACTGACTAGAAAGCTCTCAGATTCCCCCTCCTGTTCGTTTCCACTATAAAGGCAGTTGCTGCCATTCTTCTTCTGTCTCTTTCCATTCTCGCCGGGTTTTGGTTTCGCGATCTGCCGAGCTGAGTTTCGTAAGTGGGTTTCCTTCATAGTTGCTTCTTCTTCTTCTTTTTCAAGAGGAAAGACCCTAAAGACAAGAGGGGAAGAAAAATGGGGAAGGACATCAGATACTTCGAGCTGAACACCGGAGCGAAAATCCCTTCGGTTGGACTGGGGACATGGCAGGCTGATCCTGGGCTCGTGGGCAGTGCCGTAGAGATTGCTATCAAGGTTATCCCTTTGAAGTCTTGTTTTGATACCACGTTTCTGTTTGTTTTCTTCGTTGTACCATATGAGAGCGGTTCCCATAATTGATATTTAAAGTGACTGTGGAAGAGTGAAGGCAAACATAAAACAATAGTGCAATATTACGTTTAAATCTGTGTTCTAGCTTTTCACTTTAGCTCGTTATCCTTGCGTTTTAGTATGTCTTAATTGTCATTAGATTGCATTTCATATGGTTGCTTTTTATGAGTTCGATTGATTCTTGATAACCTCTTTGTTATTTTTGTGTGGTAATGCAGCATGGATACCGGCATATCGATTGTGCGAGGCTTTACGGAAATGAAGCAGAGGTACTTCAAATTGTCCCTGAATCTCCATTTTTTTGTTTGACTCGGATTGTCACTCTCTTTCTTTTCTTGGGCATATTTCAGTTCTTCCCTAGTCATGTGAATTGCAGTATTTGTTGGTCTTGTTAAGCTTGAAGTGGTAGCAGATTTTCTTTTCGTTTTAGTTGGCTTTGTAGCCTGATTGATCTTCATTCGCTTTCCCTGCTTGTTTTTCTGCTGTTTCACAATTGTTTTTCATGTTTCTTTGTACATGAAATTAGCCTGGCCTTTCTCTATCCGGATACTTGAAGTTTCTATTGATGATTTTTCAAACATTTTTATCCGTAGATTGGAGTTGCTTTGAAGAAATTGTTTGAAGATGGTGTGGTTAAACGGGAGGATTTGTTCATTACCTCCAAACTATGGTAAGCCCCCTACTGGTTTATGCATTCTAGGACTTTCTCCTAAGGCATCACGATTCTCTTCGTCGTTCTCAGTCTTTTTTGTTCTCATAATGTCTTCTTCTAAATCTGTACTTTAGTAATTTTCCTGAACAATTCTTATCAGGAATTCCGATCATGCACCAGAGGATGTGCCGCTGGCTTTCGAAAGAACTTTGCAGGACTTGCATCTTGACTATGTAGATTTGTACCTGGTGAGTGTACAGTGATCTGATGATTTTGTTCCTAGTGATGTGTTATAGCCTAGCTTCCTTTCCAAGCAATTAGGTTTGAATTGATGACCGATCGACTTGTGTTCGCATATAGTTATAGTATAAGAATATGATATACCTTGAACAGGTATTTTGATATCAAGTAAAAGATTATTTTCTTGTTTCAACTTTTCTTCCACATATCAAATGATTCAGATTTAAGTTACTGATTTATGCTTTTCAACTGTAAAGATTCACTGGCCAGTAAGGATAAAGAAGGGATCTAAGGAATTCGAGCAACCTGACATACCGAGCACATGGAGGGCGATGGAAGCACTATATGATTCTGGCAAGGCACGGGCCATCGGAGTCAGCAATTTCTCCACCAAGAAGTTGGCGGATCTGTTGGAGATCGCACGTGTGCTTCCGGCCGTCAATCAGGTGGAATGTCATCCTATGTGGCAGCAGAAGAAGCTGCGCGAATTTTGCAAATCCAAAGGCGTTCACCTCTCTGTGAGTTGGATTCGACTAGAATTTTACGCCTTTAAAATCTTCAGTTAAATTATGTCATCTATGACAAATAGAAATATAGCATTCACGTTGCGTCCTCCTTTGGTAAGAGTAACTTGGAATGATAGCAAATCTTGATTCAATCTTGGATAAAATTTTCAGGGTTACTCCCCACTGGGATCTCCAGGCACACCATGGCTCAAGAGCGACATCCTGAAGCACCCGGTTCTGACCACGGTTGCGGAAAAGCTGGGAAAGACGCCTGCGCAGGTTGCTCTGAGGTGGGGTCTTCAGATGGGTCATAGCGTGCTCCCGAAAAGCACTAACGAGAAACGAATCAAAGAGAACTTTGACGTCTTCGACTGGTCTATCCCGGACGACTTGTTTGCCAAGTTTTCCGAGATCCCGCAGGTAATATATTCAGCAGCAGCTATCCGTCTTCACGTCCTTGCCAGTTTGATCATGCCATCTTTCTCGGTATCTTATAAAAAACTACTGATTACTCCGAGGTTTCTCTTCGTGTAATTCCCTGGATCATGATTTTCTCAACTTCGTGTATTTTGATCGTCGTGCAGGCGAGGCTAATTAGAGGAACCGATTTTGTCCATGAGACTAAGAGTCCATACAGGACTCTTGAGGAGCTATGGGATGGCGAGATCTAGGCATGGAAAAACAGAGGATTTAAGCAGAGAGGAGGAGGGACAAGTTGATCATCTCTGAGATTATTCAAATAAATCGCAGTTTGTGTATGAGTTTTGTATTGCAGGCTTTGTAATAACTAGGGTGACTTTGGTGGTGGGGGCAGATTTGTGTTGGTTTGCAGTTAAATTTTCATTGAAAAATTCCCCAAACTACAATTCGGTAGATCTCACATGAAGAGGCCAAACGGACTATACTAAATTGACACATTTGAGAAAATCTCGTAATTGCTAGTTTTTTCATTACTTCTCGAAATTTAATATATAAATTTATTTTCACATTTTAGTGAGAAATTCATAACTAGGAGTCATAAATAGGCAAAAATCGGGCCAAACTTGATTTTTCTAAGTAGAAAGTTATTAGCCACATGGACAAGCCAGCTACTAATTTCCCGGTAGTTAAAGTTACTTATTTTATTTGAAACCTTACAAATCACCCCAACCCCAACGAGATTACTAATATTGGTCTTGCAGATAGACATATACCTTCTCAAAATTAATAATTTACAAATTAGAGTGAAAATTGATTAGGGTAAACCAATCAGTAATCACCATATGAAAAGTTAGTATCCCCTATGAGGGACTCAAAATTTTCCGTCCTAATTTGTCTGGCTTAAGTGAAATGCCTCTGGTGAATATCTATTGCACAGTTTCATTATTTTCCGACAACTCCACGTACAACAAAATAGTGAAATAAACTCACTCACCATCTATACATGATGAGCTCTATTAGTATATTTAAATAATAAATCATGTTTTCATTGAACAGCTTAATTTTTTAGAATAGGTAGTAGCGGTCTAATAAATTCTCACATGATATTAAAGCTAGGAGATTATGAATTCGAATCTTCCAGGCTCCTATTTGTCTCTTTAATAGTATATTTCCATGCTTTAGGCTTAGGACAAAGTTTCTACCGTTTGCACTATGCCGAGATGTGCCATGAGAAGCCAAACATGGCCGAGAAGCTCTCCTCCTCTAATTAGGCTCTCACAGAGTTCATAGCCTTTGCTTTGGCAAGCCGAGTACACCAGCATATTCGCCCAGACCTTCCTGATCACGTCCCATTTCCAGTCGCCTTGTTTAAACTAGGATGCGAGATGGCACGCGTCGAGCAACACTAACGTGCTTTTGTCTCCATGCTTCTGCCGCATGGGGAGGTCAGTTCTCACTTTGAGTAGAAGACGGTAGAGTTCACACAGATCTTTGAATTCTCTCGACTTTTGCTTCTTATTGCAGCTGCAACCACTGGTGTCGTCGTGTGCCTCTTTCTTGTGCTTGAAGAACTTCTGAGGATCGACTGAAGTGTCTTTGTATCGGACCTCACCTATTGCTATTGGCAACATGGAAGGTTGGAATACTAAAAGATAGAGCATGTACCAAAGAGACCAACTTACTCATCTTGAAGTTCACAAAGTATTCCAAGTTTTCTTGGTCCTCCTGCATCCTGTTGCAGTCCTTGTAGTAATAGAGCTCAGTGGCGATGTGCCAGATGAGGGTGCTCTGCTCGAACTCCACTGCTTCCACACTTCATTTCAGATCATCGTAGTTTGACTACTTCAGTACTTCGCTCGCCTCGTCCTTAAGACTTGCCAACCCGCTCTGCTCCATCTGTGTGACCTTTTCCTTTAAGTGATTGAAGGTCCATACATTGATGCTACTCTTGAACCTTTTTTAACGGATGTAGTTCTTCACCTTCTCATCTAACTTGGCGAGCCTTGGCTACTTGTGGAAGATCCTGTTTCTTTTCCTGATGGATAATCTCAAGAGGCGAAACTGGGCCACAGAATTACCCCTTCTCTGGTTCGGCAAGAACTGGAGAGAATGGATGGCGCACGAAATTGTGGATCTCTGGGGCCTCTGAAGCCACCGGTGGTCAATCGGATGAAATTGCGTGAAGAAGCGAGTAGATCTCCACGAGTATGGTCAAACTTACAAGCAAGAAAGTTATACAGATGTCAACTTTGGGGTAATCCTTCTTATCCAGCAAGGAGAATAATACCAACACAGCACACGGCACAGAGAGATTGATGACCCAACGAATGATGCCCCAAGCACAGTTCAGCAACTGCCCCTTGGTGTGGAGCAGATTGTACATGACCTGAGAGCTCAATCTCCACGATCCTAAAAGCCTCCTCCGAATCCATGTCCACGTCCATGAACATGCGCTTACTGGCCTTCAGGTCACCAGACCTGAGGATCAGGCCCACGAAGAGAAGCTTGAAGATCTCGAACAACTTATTTGTAGAATTGGCCGCTATTCACTGAGAGAACCCCTGGAGCCGAAATCTCTGTGACCTCGTCGGTTTTAACATGGTAACCCTCCTCTTTCTTCAAAAGGTGCTGCACCATTTTCGAGTGGTATATAGGATCTAAATTGGGAAGCGATTGCACTGAATCTTGAGGTCGACCTTTGCTTGCTTGATGAACCCCACTAGGATCGTATCCGCTGCTAATATGGACAGTGTAGACTTCGAGAAGGCCATGAAGTATATGTAACATGCTAGTCCTACCAAGATGCAAAGCCGCACCAACTGCCTCGGCCATAGCTTGTTGTCTGCCAGGGCATACTCGGTGATTGTGTTGAGCCGACCCAAGAGGAGGAGAAGGAACGGTGCCCAGAACACTGTAATCTGGCTCCTTGGATCGAATGTCCCCATCAATTCCTTGATGTTTGCCAGGCGGTTCGAGAGGATGCCGAGTGTGAAGTTGCGATGGGGTTGGCCAATAGGCACGTCGTCCAGACCACGAATTGGATCCCATTCCTGAAGATGCATTTCCTCCAGCTGCCCTGAGTTGCAAGGGTCAGCTAGAGGAACAAGCTTAGGAGAATGAGCAGCCGTAGCTCCCACTCCTTCCACAGTTCACGAATGTTTCGGGGGAGCAGTGAATATCCCATAGTTGAACTTGAACTGGAACTGTTGGCACCAAAAGGGGAAAAGTATAAAAAAAAGTCATAAACTTACTACATTGGTAGCAATCGAATATTAAAATTTTCAATTGGACAAATTGAGTTATAAACATTTTCATATTGGTATCAATATAGTCCATTTGGCCAATTTAGGTTGAAAATTGCTAATATGGGTAGTGGCGGTCCTATGTGGCACTACTAGTGTTCACGTGGACAAATTTTATAATTTTTTTAAAAATATTTTTTAGATTTTTATTATTTTTTATTTTTTTCTTTTCTCTCTACCCCTTGGCAGCGAAGTTGCTGGCTAACCATTGCCAGCTAGAGGCTAGTCTAGGCGAGGGCCCTCATGCTCTTGCCGGCCACAGGTGAGGGCATCGGTTCCTGCCTAGATCCAGGTGAGGGCCGAAACCCTTGCCTATTGGCCAGCAAGGGCGCGATGGCCCTCACTCATGGCGGGCGAGGGCTATGATGCCCTCGCCTATATCCAAGCGAGGGCCCCGACGGCCTTGCTCGAGGCTTTGTAGCCCTTGCTCGCCACGAGTGAGGGCTTTCATGCCCTCACTAATGGTCGACAAGGGTGTGGAGGCCCTCGCTTGTGGTCGAAAAGGGTGGCAATGCCCTCACTTGGTCTAGGCAGGCCTTGCCTAGATTTATGGTGAGGGCCCTCGTGCCCTCATTGACTAACCTCTAGCCAGCGATGGTTGGTTGGCAACCTCACCGGCCAAGGGGTAAAAGAAAAAAAAAAATAAAACAAAAAAAAAGGAGAAAAAACAAACAAATTGAAAAATATAAAATTTTTTATAAAATTTATTTACATCAATGCCGATAGTGCCACGTAGGAACACCGGTGCCCATGTCAACCATCTTTAGCGTAAATTGGCTGTATGGACTGAATTGATACTAATATGAAAATGTTTAGAATTCAATTGGTCTAATTAAAAAGTTTATAACTAAATTGGTATTGATGCAATAAGTTTTGGGCTTTTTTGATACTTTTCCCTGAAGTGCGCAACAATCAGAGCACCATCTCAAATAGTAGTCAAACTTAGATTTATATACGGAGAGAACAGAGCGAGGCAAAACGCTTTAGTCTCGAAATTACCTTGGCATCATCCTCAAAATTTGTTGGAAAAATGTTATAGAATATGAAAATAATAATAATTTTTGGCAATACGTTGAAAAAGATTTGATGATAAATATAAATGTCTAAGGCGTGTAAGCACTATGCTTAATGATAATTTTGTCCCTCGGACTACAAAACTTGATATATAAGGCTCTAGTGGCTATCCTCCCAAGATGCAATGGACCTTCTTCTTTATTTCGTACTGTATTATTGAAGGAAACAGAACAAAGTCATGCGTATAACCCAGCAAAGAAAAGATATGAAAAGGTAAACTAACATATTCCGATTTTGATATATCTATATCACTTTCCAATTACGTTTGGAGTACGACTTATATTTAAAAGAAAGAGATCCATTAAGATACAGTTATAAATAAATCGGTAATTAAAGAAGAAGATGACCGTTGTATAGCCGTTATAATATAATGAAGAATTTTATGTAGAAATAAATGAAACATTATAAAGTTGTTACATGGCCATTCAAAAGTCGTTATATGGTCATTACATAACCGTTAAATGATTGTTATAAAATATTACAAAACCCTTTTATATTAATAGCAGACAAACGTTACAAATTGATAACAGTTAAAAACCATTACAAAAATCAATAACTTTCAATATTTCAAAACTAATGAAATTTCCAACAATCCTCACATATTTCAAAAAGTTTCGAAACAAAAAATTAGAATAATGCTGGGTTATTAGATAACAATTTATCAGAACTAGTGCTCCTTAGGCTATGAACTAGCCCTGGAAAAAATAAAATATAATTCACGAAATAATTGGTGAAGTTTGAAACTTCTATGAACCAATAGTTTCTTTTTGTAAATTATAATTTTCACTAATCACATTACACTCCAACAAGGTTTGTTGTCCAACACGGTTTTGCGCTAATAGGCCATGTGTGTGCTTGGTTTTTCGTAAGTGCTCTAGAGATTATTGCCAAGCAGATTTTAAGATACTGCTATCAAATAGTCAAGCCAACAAAAGGAACCATTGTCCTATTTTAGGCTAAGAACCGCTTAAAGCAAACCTTGATAGTAGTTTTTTTTGGTCGAAACCTTGACAGTAGTTCAAATCACTTAATTTTCAAACTCAATAGAGATCACCAGCAAAATGAGAGATAATGGTGATGATTCCTCAAGAGAGCGGCTTTAATTCAAAGGTTTCCAAAAAACGATTTTACCTAACATTCAAGAATCTTACTGAAATGACTAAAAAGCTCTTTTATGCTGATGCTCGGTAATGTTCCATGGAAAACCGCTCACGAATATGTGATATTTGTTCTCTCCATCTCTGAGTCCTTCAATTCCAACATCGATAGTAGCAGCGACAATTCTAGTTTGAGAATCCATAGGGCACTTATCCTTAAGATTGTTGGAAAAATGTTAGAGAATATGAAGATAATAATAATTGTTGGAAATACATTAAAAAAGGTTAGAAGATTAAAATAAATGTCTGAGATGTGCAAGTATTGTTCTTAAGGATAATTTCATCTCTCAGAGTACGAAACTTAGTGCTTAAGACTTTCGCAGCTATCCTCCTAAGAAGCAACAGACCTTCTTCTTTATTCTGCATTGAATGACATAAGGAAATAGAATAATGTTATGTGTATAACCTAGCGAAGAAAGGAAAATATATGAAAAGATAAATTAACATATTTTGGTTTTAATATATCTATATTACTTTCCAATTATGTTTGGAGTAACAACTTATAGGTAAAAGAAAGAGAGTGCCGTTAAGAAACAATTATAAATAAATCAGTAATTAAAGAAGAAGATGTCGTTGTATAGCCATTATAAAATAATGGGAAAATTCCAAATAAGAGCTTGAAGTAAACATTATTTCAAATAAGAGCCCGAAGTGCCTTTTTTTTATTCAAATAAGGGTTTAAAGTGATATTATTTCAAATAAGGATCCAAAGTGAATATTGTTTCAAATAAAGGCCCGAAGTGGCCATCTTAATCTCAAATAATGGCCTGAACACACCAACTGTGAAGGGTAATTTCTTCTTTTTAAATTATTTTACATTTTTTTTTTTTCCTTTTTATTTTTTCATAAAAATAAAAAACTAAAACTAGAAAAAAGGAAAAACACAGGCGGGAGGGACTGCCCCATTGCTGGTAGGGTAGTGGCGATGGCCAGTGAGGTCGCAACAATGGCTGGTGGGGGTTGCCAACCCTTGCCTAGGAATCAGCGACCACACTGGCCATCGTTACCGCCCTACTAGTGATGGGGCAACAGCTTGTGTTTTTTTTTTTTTTTTTTTTTTTTTTTTGTATTTTCAATTTTTAATCTAATTACATTTAAATTTAAATTTAAAATGTGGTTAGACAAAAATATCCCTGATTAATCAGTGAGCTAGCAAGATTAGACCCTTATTTGAAATAGTTATAACCTCTTTAGAACAGTGCTTTAGATTCCCACAATAGCTAGAAAAATAATAACACCTCAAGAGGTTCCTATCATGTAGGACTGATTTAAATGGCTTGGTATGTGACTACTGACTAGTGTTTGTTGTCGATTCTCTTCTTGCTTCGATGCTTTTCTTGTTCTGTCCTTGCTGTTTTCCTAACTTGTGGGTCTATGTGAGCATATCTATATCTTCTAATTTGAATGCCTATTCGACTTTGCCACCTAAAGAGCTCTTTAGGCAGTACCACTAAAGGATATTGGTCTATTGCTAGTATCATCAGTTTATTGAGTTTCTATACTGAATGGAGCTATAGGGATCTGGTTGCTCATTTGGACTTAGTTTCTTGGACTGTAGTGAAGGCGAATTAGATGCGTGTTTGATGTTGTGAAATAGGAGGTGAGAGAGTTCTATTTCTTGGTAGATCTATTAATTAATTAAGAAGTTGAACTTCATAAATATAAACATTTCAATTGTTTTTCTTCTCTTTTTGGCCAATGCCAAATTCTAATTACTTGACTTGCGTGCTACACTAGATGTCAGGATTCTTTGGTTTGTATCGGATCTCCTTCCCTTTGGTGACTTCTTTCCTGATTAGATATGGTGTTCTCCTTTTTTGTGCCCATTGACCAGACTTCTTTATTTGAAAAAGTTATTCTCATAGTTAATACTCAAATTCTTTTCTTTTATTGGGATCTGTTACAAAAAAGGCTACAAGAGTTTGAAGCCACACTTACTAGAGAAGAGGATGTTGTAGATGATATGGATGGACAAAAACTTTTCCTGATATGGAGATCTGGAGTACCCATTTGGAACTAGAGAAGAGGAGGTTGTAGATGATACATCAAATGAGCAAGCAATGGAGATAAACATGCTTTGGAGAAGTATCATAAATAAAATAACAAGGGATTACAATATGTTAGAGATTCCATAAGTTTATGTTTCCGACTTTTGTAATATTGTTTTTAATTATTGACTTATCAAAGCCAATATTTCAAAGTTGAACAATGGACTAAGCTACTTCATTATTTATTTATAGATAAGTTGTAATGATGAGTTTTTCGTTAAAGTATTTTCTTTGTTTCAAAGAGTCATGTTGGTTTAAAGACTTATATTTTTAAACGTTGGGTGTTCGGTTTTGGGGAAGGGAATATATATATATATATATATATATATATATATATGTAGAGAGAGAGAGAGAGAGAGAGAGGAATCTTGGCTAAATTAAAATTAACATCCATATCCATCCATATTAAATTCAAAATTGATTAGATATTTAATCATAGAAAAGTAAATATTAATTGAAAATGAGAAATCACCATGATAAAAAAAAAACTCTTAGTTAAATATAAATAATATTGAAATTCTAATAAGAAAACAAAATTTAAAATAACAACAATTTTCGTTTATATTTTTATCTATTTTTTATTTCTATATTTTATTTTAATTTCTTCCTATTCTGAAATATATATTTGCTATATATAGAATACATATTTAAATTTTTATTATAATTTAGTATTTATATTTATTACATATTTTAGGTACATTAGTATAGTTTATACTATGGTTTATTATTTACTATTTAATAAAAATTGATTAGTTAATATTTTTATTACTTAGTATAAATATAATTAATCAATGAGTAGTTTATGAGAATTCAACATCAAATTTACATTCATCTAAAAAGGTAATTAAAAAAGAATTGGAATAGAAATTTTATACAGTTACCAAACGCATTTATGTTCCTTTTCTATTCAATTGACAAAATTTAAGTTACCAAACGTGTTCTTTTCTAATCAGAATCGGTTAAGGGAACAAAATAAAAAAGAATCATTTCTAATCAGAATTTGTTTCCGGGAATAGAATCGTTACCAAACGCGCCCTTACTCTTCCAAATATAAGAAAGTCAAGCAATTAAACTTCAATTGACAAAATTCAAGTTGACCCATTTAAGATTATGATTTAATTTCATAAATCCAAATCCAATTTTGATATTAAGCCTAGATTCATTTTTGACATAAGCTTGAGCATTTCAATTCGAGGCCAATTTGAACGTGATGAGTGATCTTATACATGGATGATTAATTAGATAGGGTAATTGTGGCACTAATTGAGTTCACTTTCAACTAATTTGCAATTTTACCCATTGAATTGTAAATTTGATCATTTTAGCCATTTAAGCTCATTTCAAAGCACCCATGATTTTGACTCGTTGTTTTTTTATGATAATCATTCAATTAAGTTAATAAAAGATCCATAAATCACATTGATGTGGTTTAATTGGCTTAATTAAATCACAATTGGGCGATTTCTTCTCAAATAGGATACATTTTCTTTTTATTTGGTCCTTTCAAATTAAATAAATTTTGAGCTCATAGGGTCCCAAGTGAGCGAAATAGCTAGAACTAGACCAAACCGGTCATGAATTGGTAAAAAATTGACGGAATCAAAATGAATCACTTTGACCGATTTGATTGATCACTAGTGATGCTGGCCAATTCAGCCACTTATCGGACGATTCTGGACCTTTGACAACTGGTTCTAGAATCTTCCTTGTGTCAATTTCACTTATATATCTTCAATTTCCTGAAATTTTGCAAATTGTTTCTCAAATCTCGTAAAATTACAATTTGACCCATAATTGGATATTTTAATGCAATTCTCGATTTTGGCTTGGGTTTTCGCAAATCAAACCCACTAGATTGATTACCTACCTTGAGATCATAATGGAATCTTCAAAATCGAATTTTGACTGTTGAATTATGATTTCGACCATTGGATTAAATCAACGGTCGATGTTGCTTGATATGGGGGATAGTATATGAACTGATTTTCCCTCCAATTTCAGGGGGGCTTCATTTGCATGAATTTACGGAAAATTTTTGACGCACACTCTCTAATCTCTCTCCATTTTTGCCGCCAAAACACCTACTACCTTAGGTTTGACCAGTTTCCTTTTTCGACGAGCTAATTGCCGTCGGTTCAGCCCCCATCGACGGTGTCCCCACTCCGATATTCTTCTCCTCTCCCCTAGGCTGATGGGAACATCAGTTCGTTCCGGTGGCCCCTGCGCTCATCCGCCCAAGCCCGATCTTCGATCAAGAAGTATCATCGGCGGTCAAGCCAGTGATCCGATCTGTTCCATAGCTGAACTGGACGGTCCAGCGGCTTGCCGGTGCTCTGAAGCTTGCCGATCAGTCTCACTAGGTTGTCCCTAAAGTTCTGGTGGTTTGAATCTAGTTGGACAGAGATTGGAAAGCCTCTGATCAAAAGGATCCTCACAGCTGCCCCAAATCGGTCCAAATCAGACTGGTTTATTCGATCGCCTAAATCGGTGGTCACCAGCAATCCTTGGAGGTTTCAATCGCCTTCAAGAAATTCCTAAGAGATTCCCCGACCCTGCAGTAGTCGGCGATTGGTGGATTGATGGCCGGTTCATCCCCGGCGGCCTAAAAGCCGGTCCAAACTTGGACCGGTTTTCCGATTTTTCTTGCTGGCTGTGATCTGGTGGTTCAGTCATTCCTTGTGGTCATTCGAGGCATTCGATCGTGACTTTGGCGTTTCAATCACGTTCCGGCGAGTGTTCAACTCCATCGTGTAATAATCGACGAAAACCATATCAAAGGTAATATCCTCGATTGCGAACTCTGTGAAGTGAGACCGGATTAATTGGTCAGGGCTAGGGTTCAATATTAGGAAAATATACTATGTTTAGATACTTGATTGATGGATTAGAATAGTTGAAGCAGCTGTGATTGATTGTTCTTGATAAACTTGGACGATTGAGCTTGATTTGGCTTAAACCGCATTTTCGTGTTATTGAACTTATCTGTTGTTTTAACCAAAATGAGGTTCGAAATGACCTTATTTTAGTTTGAGTCCTTCTAGACTTTGAAAATACACATCACAAAGCTTCGAATAGATAGGTCGCAAGCCCCGATCGAACAACGTTTGATCCTTGAAAGCACCTCTGAAGTTGCTAGATTCTGCAGTAATTTTGGTCCGTTTCTGGTTTTGTTCCTGTTCCGAAATCTGACTTTGCTATATTTTTACCGATCTCTGTGTTGATTTTTGGAGGAAATTTCCTTCATGAAAGATTCTTGTAATAGTGTGATGTATTCCCTGTATTTTTCTTAGAATTTTTAGGCATGATTAGCTAGGTCAAAATCACTCAGATCTAAGCTGAGGTCAATTTGCCCTGTTTTGATCCGAGATGAGATTGGGTAGTTTTGGACATGTAATTGACCTTGTCCAACCTCAAATCTCATCATGAATGAACTACATGTTGTATGTGTTCAATTGATGCATGATTTGCAGTTTTGATGTCGTTTGGTGCATTAATTGCATGCATTAAGGTAAAAAGGTGCTGTAGCAACATAAAGCATGGAGATGCATGTCTGTTTTGTCGTTTTTGTTGCGACTCACGTGATCTCAATTGAGTTTCCGACTCTTAACAAAAAATGTTTATCATTACATGTTCTGTATGTGTGATTTTTCTTTAGATTTTTTGCATGTCCCTAGGTGATTGAAATCATTTTTGTTCTATAATGTTGAGGTTAGGATGAAACCTTATCACATATGCACTTTGCCATGTCCATTTGGGTCTTTTAAAGACCAAATCTTGCAATAATGTCTTCTTGACATTTGAAATGCATGTTATAAGATTTGTGCCTATATATAGCTCATTACATTTGAGTGTCATTTTGCATGCTAAATTTGTGTCACAAAAGTGCTTGTTACACTTAGAAACCCTCAAGCATGTAATTATGAATTTCAAATCATCTTGTATTGTCACTAAATCGTATGACATCTTCACATGTCGACTTAGGGTTAGCTGATTACCCAATTTGTTTGTCACATCCGATTCTAAGACATGTGTGATTTTTCATGCCTTTTGAGTATTACTTGTATGATTTTGAGTTTTAATGATGTATGCTTAAGTTCTGGTTTTTGATTGCTGATATGCACACCTTTACAAACCTCGGTCTTAGAGCACCAAATTGACCTTGTTTAGACCGGAACCTTGCTAGGAAGTTGTTAAACACACTTAGAAATTTTGAATGCCGTTGATTTCAAGCAATTTGCTTGTCGTTAGGTCCCTTCTTCATTTTTCCTAATATAGGGTAGAATCAGGACCTAGTGTCAAAATTCGGACTCCTGTTTTTACCCCTGTTTGGACAGATCTTTACCATTTTTTGTACCATTTTTCTATAGGGATTATTGACTTTATCCCTTAATGAAGTTTGTTTGCCATCATGCTGGCTATGTTGTGTGAAAATCTCATGATTTTTAGACCTTATTTAATAGGAAAAATCTTGATGGAACCGAATGAGTGTCCTGCTGTTTTAACAATGTCCTGATGCATTGTCATCTGTTGTTTGATTTTTATAAAATCATGCTTAGTTCATTTAGGAAAACTTTCTTCACTAAAGTTATTCGTTATCATGTCATGAATGTTAGAAAATTTTGTCATAACTAGATTGTTGATGGGCATTACCCAATTTTGCTGCAATATCCTGCTTGGTCTGAAATATCCTGATGCGAACCTTTGGTTGTGGTTATCTAGCTAGACTTTTTAGGCTAGTTTGTGGATGAAAATTAGGCCATGTCATCTTCATGAAAATTATTTTAAATGCTTTGATCTTTGTTAATAATTGGCCTTTCCAAATCTCATCTTAAAAATGCTTTGATACATGTAATATTTCCAAAAGCAACATTTTAAGAAATTCTTTCCAAAGCTTGATTTGGTTTAAGGAAGAGTCATAGTTTGAACCATATTCAAATGTCCGCGACACTTATGAATGCATTTATGCGAGCCTTGAGCTAGCATTGGCAATTGAATGTGTTCCATAGCCTAAATATTCCTTAATCCGAGATATTTTCAAATCTCTTTAATTCCCGATTTGATAATTGTGAAAGTCATTATTTGAACTGTATTCAAAATGTCTGCGATGCTTGTGAGTGTATTTATGTGAGCCTCAAGCTAGCCTTGACAGTTGAATGCCTTCCATAGCCAGAACATCACTTTGTCTCAAAAGCGTTATTGATGATTTCAAAAATGTCTTTGAAACATCACATGTACCCACCATGCATATAATCACGTCATTCATTAGAAATGCCTATGTTTTTGATTGGCGCATGCCCTTAGTAATAAGTGACCTATTGCCGATTCACTTTCTTGTTTGATTGACTGAGAAATAAGGTCTAAAAGACCTACATGCATTTTAATTCCAGCAATACATGTGATTTCTAAATGTATGCTAGGGCTGATGCATGATATTGATGGAAAGTCTTGGGACCACATAGATCGCCTCATTAGGGACTTATAAGTGTTATTGGCCATGTGAGAGCAAAATTAGTCAATAATGGCTGTAAGTCATAAAATAAATTGGGGTAGGTGTCTTAAAGGGACCTACACATGAATTACAAAGGCTGACGCCGATGCCCAAATCTGATTTGTAAATTGAACTTCCTTTGATTGATTGACTTTGGCATGTTGTTGTGCTTCTGATTTTTTTAACATGTACACTTGTTTCTTTCCATTGTATGCACCTAGTTATAGTTCTTAGACTAGGTTTAGATTATCTTGAAAATGAAGAGGACATGAAGACGGTGGAGGTAGACGGTGGAGGTCGATGTCCATTCCCACCATCATTATGTATCATTCATCCCCGACATATGTCTCGGGTTCTTATTGTTTGTATAAAAGCTCGACGAGTTGCGGATTCTTTTCTTTCTTGTCCTTTAGTTCTGTTTCTCTTTTTATTTTTCTTAGGATTGCATGATAGATTTACTACTTTCCTTGATTGTTTACTTACTATCTCGCAATTTCATTTAATTGATTGCTTTCTTTCTCATTTTCTAGAAATAGAATAGTAGGAAAATAACCAACCACGCATGATTGCCCAGTTTAGGATAAGTGATCCTGAAAAGTAAAATGACATGCATGAACACATTATGTAAACACAATATACTGTTAGGTACTGAAAGGGCGCTAATAAAAATATTAACGTAACCTAAGTCCACAAACCTAGGTATTTGGTTGCATAGGAATTGAGGGAACACTCCCAACCCTTGATTGGGTTTTCTAGCTAACCCCAAAAAACGAGGCTAGTGGCGACTCCCGTCTTATTTCTAGGATGTCTTAAACAAACTGGACTGTTTCAATGAATTCGTCATGAGGGGTATGGATCTTAAGAAAATGTTCACAATTGTCATTTAGCATATTGGAGATGGTGATGCTGATAAAGATGAAGTGATGCCATCTTTGGTGGATGTACATCTCGAGAAGGCTATCATGGTTGTTAAAACTACCTTTAAACTCACCTTTACATTTGGATTCCTTTCTAACCTTAAAACCATTGATTGGGACGTACCGTGGTGTCGAGGTAGGGTCGCGACATTCCGTTGTCACGCAGGATGCGAGCTTAGGAGAGCTCACGACCACGATTAAGTGAACTTACAAGAGGTTGTTCATTCGGGGGACGAGGTGATGACATCCCAGTGGTTGAGAACAGTGAGGAAACTTTCATGGTCAAGTATCTCTAAACTCGATTTTTTCCGCTTCTCCTCCTCATGAGAGGGGATTGGCGGCGAGATTGGGTTGTGACAAAGCTCGATTGAGGAAGGCTAAGAGAAAGAAGTACACGAGTAAGAAAGGTCATCAATCTTTTTTTTTTTATTAAGTGAGAAATCCAACTAAATGCTAAAACCACAACTTATACATGCCATCTCATTTCCGGCGGTGCTACTAGTCTTTCTCTTCTTCTTTCTTAAAGAAAATAAGTGAAGCGAGGATGGCAATGACTTAGAATCCTTCTCTTTGAGTGAAAACCTTTCCCATTGAAGTTATTATTGAGTTGAATAGCCCCGTGTTTTGAATTCAAATAGGTTATGGGGATGAGTCAAATTTACATTAATAGGCATAATCAATAAGGAGAGACTAACTTTACATTTACATTGCAAAAACTTGCTAAGCACGATGACCCAAATACTTAGCATAATTACTTAATATATTGATATTTACTAACCACATTGAGGAATAACCAACTTTTAATGGGAAAATTACCATAAAAGTCATAAACCTATTACAATTGTGCTAATTTAGTCGTAAACTTTTTGTTGGCCAATTCAGTCATATACTTTTTTTATTTGTGCTAATTCTATCCATCTGCCAAATTTTGGCTAGCCAACATTGATATGGATGCAAGGTGGCTCTAGCTATTCGGCAGACGTTGATGTTGATGATTTTTTCTAATATTTTATTTTTTTTCAATTTTTTAATTTATTTCCCTCCTTCCTTCTACATTTGGTAGGCCGACACCGACTAAAGGTGAGGGTCAGCAAGGCTCACCCCCACCAGCCACGGCAAGGGTGAGCCTTGCCCGTGATGATAAGGCCACCCTTGCCAATGGCGGAGGGTTGGGCCTCACTATGGCTAGACGAGGTCAAGCCTTGTCATGGCTAGGCAAGATCAAGTCTCGCCAAACTTGGCAAGGCCTCAACCAAGGATAGTGAGGCTCGCCTTGGCCATGGCTAGGCAAGGTCGAGCCTTGTTAGTGGTCAAGCATTGCTAGTGCCTAGCGGAGGTGAACCTCACCATTGGCTGGTGGCGTATGACCTAAGGAAGAAGGAGGAAAAAGAGAGAAAGAAACACAAGAAAAGGAATAAAAAATTAATAAAAAGTAAAAAAAAGTAAAAAAAATTATTAAAAAAATTGTCCACGTTAGCATCTGCTGGAGGACCGACATCCACGTCAGCATCGACAGGTCAAAATTAGCTAGATGGACTAAATTGACACAAATACAAAAGGTTTAGAACCGAATTAACAAAAATAAAAGTTTTAGACTAAATTAGCACAATTGCAATAGGTTACTTTTTTGAGTAATTTTCCCAAATTTTAACTAATTAAAGGTTACTTTTTAATTGTCCATAGATTTTGTGATGCTCATACTTTGACCTGTATTCATCACGAAACACTAAGAAAACTTTTTAAAGTATACAAATATTGTCACATAAGATCACATTTAATGAATTTTCAATAATTTTCCAAAACTTAAATTTTTTCACTTTAAGGCTCCGTTCGTTTCGTGGAAAATAATTTCCGGGAAAATGTTTTCCGGATTTTCCGGCGTTTGTTTTATGGAAAATGAATTCTTTGGGGAAAATGTTTTCCATCAAAGGAAAAAGGGCTTATAAAGTAGGGGAAAATGTTTTCCACTTTTGAAAAGTGGAAAACATTTTCCTTACTTGATCTCTTTTATCTCATATCTCTACAAATCCTCACTTCTTCCTCCCATTTTTTTCTTCTTCTTCTTTTTTATTTGAATTATTTTCTAATTTTCTAATTTTTTTAATTTGAATTATTTTTAATTTCTTTTTTCTTTTATTTTTTATTTTTCTTTTCTTCGTTTCCTATCTTTTCTTTCTTTGCTAGTCGTCGACCAAGTAAACCTCAAGCTCGTCGATCTCAAACTCACGCTCATCAATCTGGCGAGCCTCGAACTTGACGCTTGCACTCGCCAATCTAGGGAGCAGAAAATATTTTCCTTACCGAACATTGGAAAATATTTTCCAAAACATTTTTTAGGTTTTCGCCAAACACCAGAAAATATTGTCATTTTCCTGGAAAATGACTTCTGAGAAAATATTTTCCGAAAATGACCAATTTTCCGTGAAACGAACGGACCCAAGAAATGAGAGGAAGAGTCGTAACTGGAAGTTATATAAAGGCAAAAATTGGGCCAAGTAAAAAAGTTATTAACCACATGCACAAGCCAGCTACTATAGAAACTCATGAATCACTCTAGTCTCACTCTCGTATAGACATATACTTGCTTTCCTAAAATTAAACACTTACGAATCCGGTGAAAATTTATTGCTCCAAGGATTTACTAACCAAATCACCATATGAAAGGTTACTAACCACATGTAGCAGTGGCTAACTGCCGATAGGTCAAAAGTTACAAGTCACCTATGGTGAACAACTGATATGGTTTCATTATTTCCTGACAACTCCAAGTACAAAAATATGGAATTAAACTCCCTCACCATCTCAAGTTGACGAGCTTAAATTATTTATCTTACTCAAATAACATTAGATTAACCAAAAGGCACATTCCACCTGAACTTCTATTTCACGATTAGTTTGGTGATGCGTCTTGCTCCGGGAGTTTGTTCTGGCAGCGCTATGCCGAAATGCGCCATTAGAAGCCAAACATGGCTGAGAAGCTCTCCTCCGCTGCTCAGGCTCTCGCAGTGTTCGTAGCCTTTGCTTTGGCAAGCCGCAGATATCAGCATTCTCGCCCAGACGCTGCTGATAACGTCCCATTTCCCGGCGATATCAGTCAACTGGTACGCAAGATAGCATCCGTCAAACAGCACCGACATGCTTTGGTCTCCGTGCATCTTCCACGCGGGGAGTTGAGTTCTCACTTTGAGCAGAAGATGGCAGACTTTGCACAGATCTAGCGACTTTCTCGACTTGTGCGCAATGTTGCAGCCGCAAGCACCGACATAAGAATGTGACTCTTTCTTGAATAATTTCTGCGCCCACTTAATGATCGATGAGATGCTGCCTTCCTCTAACAACGCGGCTTGCTTGTCTTCGAGGAACTTCTGAGAATCGACCAAAGTGTCTTCGTATTGAAAACCCCCCGTCCCTATTGGCAACATGGGAGGATGGAATACTAAAAGATAGAGCATGTACCTAGAGACCAACTTACTCATTTTGAAGCTCAGGAAGTCTTCCGAGATTTTGCCATGCTTCTTGCCACGGTCCTCGTAGTAACAGAGCTCAGTGGCGATGTGCCAGATGAGGATGCTCTGGTCAAACTCCTCGTCCACACTCCAGGTCAGTACATCGCAATTTAACCTTATCAGTTTATCGCGTGCCCCCAGCTTAATATTCTCCAACATGCTCTTCGAACTGTTGTTCCATTTCAGATATTTGTCCGTTTCGTTCATGTGAAGGAAGATCCATTCTTTGAGGTTATTCTTGAACTCTTTCTGACCGATGTAGAAGTTCTTTTCCACCTTCATGTCTAACCTGGTGAGCCACGGATACTTGGGGACGATCCTGTTTCCTTTCCTGATAGAAAATCTCAGGAGGCTGAACTGGGCTACGGAATTCGACCATCTTTTCTTCGGGAAGAACTGGAGAGAAGTGATGGCAGACGAAATAGTAGATCTCTCGGGTTTCTGAAGCCGCCAGCGGTCGACCCAATCGGATGAAATTATTAGAAAAAGCGAGTAAATCTCTAAAAATATAGTCCCACTTACAAGCAAGAAAGTTATACAGATGTCAACTTTGGGGTAATCCTTCTTATCCTGTAAGGAGAATAATAGCAACACGGCACAGGGCACCAAGAGACTGATGATCCAACGAATGACGCCCCAAGCACGGTTCAGCAACTGCGCCTTAGTGTAGAGCAGATCGTACATGAACCCAAGCTCGATCTCCACGATCCCAAAAGCAGTCTTTGAATCCATGTCCCGGTTCATGAAAATGCGCTTACTGGCGGCCAGGTCGCCAGAGTTGAGGATCAGGCCCACGAAGAGAAGCTTGAAGATCTTGAACAAATCATAGGCTTTGAGCAGAGTCTTTTCATCGGAGGCTTGACCGCTCACTGAGAGATCCTCTGCCGCCGAAAATTCCATGACCTCATCGAATTCGACCTGGTAACCCTCCTCTCTCTTCAGAAGATACTGCTCCATTTGCCTGGGGTATATGGGACCGAAATTGGGTAGAGAACGCATCGAATCTCGAAACCGATCTTTGCTCGCCAAGTATAAACACAATGTCTTCTCGGCATATTTGATGAACCCCACTAGGATTATACCCTTGGCTATCATTGATAGTGTGGACCCCGACAAGGCCATATAGTAAATGTAACATGCTAGCCCTACCTGGAAGCAAAGCCGTGCCAACTGCCTTAGCCATAGCTCGTTGTCCGCCAGGGCAAATGCGGTGATCGTGTCGGGCCCGCCCAAGTGGAGTAGAAGGAATGACGCCCATAATGCTGTGATCTGGCTTTTCGGATCGAACGTCCCCTTCATTTCCTTGATATTGGCCAAGCGGTTTGAAAGGACACCGAGTGTTACGGTTGCGACAGACTCGGCCAATAGGTATGTCGTCCATACCAGGAATTGGTTGCTCCTCTTGGAGATGGATTTCCTCCGGCCGCCTTGAGTTGCAAGGCTCAATTGGACAAGCAAGCTGAGTAGAATGAGCAACCGCAGCTCCCATTCCTTCCATAATTCACGAGTATCTCGGAGGAGCAGCGAAAATCTCATGGTTATACTCGAAATGTCGGCACCGAAAGGCGCAATAATCGAGGCGCTGCCTCAAAGAGCAGTCAAACTTGGGATAATATATGGTGAGGTTAAAGCAAGGCAAAATAGCATTAACCTCAAATTTACGTCAGCAATCATCGTCAGAAGCGCCCCCATTTTATAAGCATTAACTTTGGGATAGGAATCAAATTCAGAAGCACCTCTTTACCCTGCATTACATTACAAGGAACAGAAAAGCAGCGCACTTTACAAAACATCTGCAACACGGCACTCTCAACATCACTTTTAGATGCATAATTTTTCAAGCAATTCTCTGTGTTTGCCCAAGGGTAAAGTAAAGCGACAAAATTAGATTCCGACATTTGTACTAGCATGAGTATAATCTGCTTTTAATCGAGAAGATAAGAATATAGATCAAGTGCTAAAATTTGGGTTCTCAATCACTACTCGAAATTAGAATCTTGTGAACATCACTCTAATCACTATGATTTTAGCACTCTATCCGACACGCATCACTAGCTTGACGTGATTCATGTGGGATATAGAAAACCCCTATTTGGATTGCTATGACAAAGTAAAGATGCACAAAAAGGCCAAAAGAGGGCAATAATTGTTCACTCCAAGTTGAAGTAATTTTGATGCATTGAGTTGATTGCTTTGATTCCAAACTACTGCTTTCATTGGTGAAACTTTCCAGAAAACATGATCTCTAAGCTGAAACTCTAAAGGTCGTAGCTTCTTATCTGCACAAGATTTTGGTACAACATTGTGCACTCCAAAGTTACTCTCTAATAATTTGTGTGACATTAGACGAAATCTTAATCTATTCTAGCCCAATCAATCTCCTCTTGCCAACCTCCTCCGAGCAAATAACAGATCTACATTTGCATCCATGTAACTTTTTAGATAGAGCCATGCCAATACTTTGCTAAGCAGCCATTATTATAGTGAAACTCAGCCATTAGCAAGTGAAACTCTCCTAATTACCCTTAAAACCAATTACGCAAGCCCTTGTCATGTCCTCTGAGGTTTGAATAGTTCTCTCTCACTACCAACTATTTGGGGTTGAAAGGTAGTGCTTGATTGAAGAACGTTGTTTGGATCTACATGTCACTCGAATAGAACACTAATTGAATAAGAACGCCGACTGAACTCTCATGCTCGTTGAATTAAAAAGGCAATTGAATTTGTATGCTGATTGTAATCCATACGTCATATTAATTGGTAAATGTTCATCATCATGGAAATTTAACGTTGTTACAAAGGTGCACGCTCATTAAATTGCATGTTGTCATCATCAAGATTGGATCCATCCTGTTTGCCGTGATTTCATACACAAGGTCTGCTAATTGATTGGATTGGATTTGTTCCCGTTTCCTTGTTTTGGAACATATTGTTGGCTGTTTGTCTTTTGAACGCTGCCTGATGTAGATTGGATTCCTCCATCGATTGATGCATTGCATATTTTGAGAAGACACGGATGTGGTGTTAATTCATTGTCCATGCCGAGATGTGGCGGTTTCATCTGAGGGTGGACAAACGAGATTTTTTGGTTTTGAAAGCATAAAAAGAAAATTATATGTATATTAAAATAGGAATTCATGTGATATTGCATGAAAGAACTTTACCAAAGGACATGATCCTGAAAGAGCGATGTGAAGGTGCTAACCCTTTCCCACGTATATCCGAACTCTTGTATCTCGAACTTTAATTTTCATAGAACAGTTTATTTTTAGATGATTAGTTGACTTCTCTCTAACAACTAGAACTTTATGTTCCAATGACCTTAGAATGATGGTGGGAAATCCTAGAATTGCTTCAGTATTGGATCATAGTAGCTCACCCTAACTTAGGGAACGGAAAACTCCGGAGCTTAGACTTTTGGGACGGATTTTTAAAATTGCATGAGAAACCTTTTCTTTCCAATTATGTAAATTTCGATTTTCAATTTTCCATTTTTCTTTCTGAGAAACACGCTTCAGTGATTGCATGGGGAAGCGCTACAAGGGACAGCATCATTGGACAACTCTGCCCTTAACTTTGAAAAATTACAGACTACCCCCCTTAGAACTGTGGCACCCCCTCAACGTCGGCCTACTTTAGTTCTTCTCGTTTTGTCGAGTCGCTCTCTACCATCCATGGTAGTTTTTCTCTATTTCACCTAAACCCTAACCCTCTTCTTCATCCATCTCATCCCATATGATTTTCCCATCTCCATTCTTCACTGTTCTTCTTCGATTCCTGGTTTCCCTTGTTTCTAGCCATGTCATTTCTTACCCAATCTGCCCTCCGACTACTTCTCCCTCCATCGCCTGCCCCCGCATCTTACTCATCTGTATCTCCCATTCATCGGCCCTGCATGCAACACTTTTGAGTTCAGTTTACTGGCTTCGCAATTCCTGAAGGTCGCCACAGTTCCAGAATTGGTTGTTAATTATGACAATTGCCTTTTGGTTCCTGTAATTGCCTCTACTTACAGTAAGCTTAGCTTTGCTTTGCCATCATCCCCACCCATGGAACCTCCTGGCCAGACTCCAGATTTTCCCAAAGATGCACGCCTGGCTGCATTGTGTACTCGCCTTGGACGCCTGTGGGAAAAACAGATCATTGAAGTATGCGATGAAGCGCCATCAGTTGACAAGTTAGCTGAATGTAAACTCATCCTTGTAGGTAAGGTTCTCACCCAAAATTCAATCAATCTTCTAGCTTTCCAAAGTACTATGCGGAGAGCTTGGCGAGTCGATGCTGTTGACATTACACAACCTGAAGCAGAATATATGTTGTGAAGTTTCGAACTGAACTAGAAAAATAGAGAATTCTAGATACTGGGCCATGGCATTTTGGAAATCACCTTGTCATTCTCAAACCTTGGATACCTAACACTCCCTTGCACTGCTACGACTTCTCTACTTGTGCCTTTTGGGTCCAAGTCTTTGGTCTTCCGTTAGAACGCTGCACAGAGGAACTCATTCGCAAAGCTGTCCGCCATATTGGTAGGGTTCAAGTAGTTAAAATTGATAGTAAGGATGGTACATCTCTTCGTGCTGTTCGCGCAAGGGTTGATCATAGTCTTCTTGAACCTCTTAAACCAGGCCAACTTCTGTGAGTTGAAGGAACAACTTTCTGGTTAGATTTTCGGTATGAACGCCTCTCACACTACTATTATTCGTGTGGTAGACTCGGACATTACGCCATGGCCTGCCCTGATATTCCCTATGATGAGGCAAATTTCGAAGAAAGGGATAGTTTGTATTTCGGACAATGGCTCAGGGCAGAGGTTCGGGAGCACAGCCCATTTTGGCATACCTTTTATGCCTCACCTCAATCCCGTTCTGAAACAGAGGACATAGTTCTGGAGACCCCTATAGTGCCTGCGACTGAGCTTCCACCAGAACAACCCCCTGCGAACAAAGGTAAAGAGATTGTTCAGTTTTTAGAAGATGGCCCATCCTTTACTGCGGCAGAACCTATAAATTGGCGTCAATTACCTGACCATCACTTCGATGTCCAAGCTCTGACACCTCTGATTCCTGTTTCCAATCCTCATATCCTTGTATCTGAAGGATCAGAGCACTCCCCAAAAACAAAGAAAGTCAGAAGCAGTAAGTTGAGTACCAAGTTAGGCCCAATAAAAAAGGCCAAACGCTGCAATCTGTTGAAAGAGGGACTTGATGAATTCTACCTTATGGAGACTCCAATCCTTCAAGCTGAGAGCACTAACAGTTGGGCTATGGTGGCTGACCCTAATAAGCCACCCAAAGACAAATGAAGCTCATCAGTTGGAATTGCCAGGGGTTGGGCAATCCCCTGACAATTCAAGCCCTCAGGGTGTTGGTGGCCCGGGAACAGCCGGATATTCTATTTCTTATGGAAACAAAGAACAGAGAAATGGTACTTAGGAAACTTCAGAAACAACTTAGCTATCCAAATGGCCTTCTGGAACATCC
Source organism: Eucalyptus microcorys (assembly GCA_014182515.1). Classification (NCBI taxonomy): domain Eukaryota; kingdom Viridiplantae; phylum Streptophyta; class Magnoliopsida; order Myrtales; family Myrtaceae; genus Eucalyptus; species Eucalyptus microcorys. The sequence continues at coordinate 12,060,592 of CM024562.1, read as the reverse complement.
CTTAGGCATAGCAGAGGGCCTTGCGGTGTTTTGGAAGGAAAACATCTACCTCACAGTGGACCAACAGACGCCAGACTATGTTGATATGTTTTGTGCGGAAGGGGAGAGTGGACCTATGATGCGCTTGACTTGTCTTCATGCACCGGCAGTTTTTCAGCCATGGCAATCCTTATGGCGAGCTCTGAAACTCATCAGCCAGTTCAACACCTTACCTTGGTTGTGCATTGGCGATTTTAATGAGGTTATGTACCCATGGGAAAAACAAGGTAAACAGCTACCCTCTACTCAGCGAATGCATGCTTTTCGACAGATGTTAAATGAATGTCTACTTATGGACCTAGAAAGTAAAGGGTGTTCTTTCACATGGTGCAATAATAAAGCTGGGGATGCTTTAATTAAAGAAAGATTAGATCGGGCTTTTTGTATTATGGACTGGCGACTTACCTTTCCAGCAGCTGAAATCTTCGCCCTACCAGCCATCGGATTAGACCATAGCCCACTGCTTTTGACGACAACTGCAATCCAACCTAGGCGACGGAGAGGCTTCATCTTTGAATCTTATTGGCTACAAGAGCAGGAGTGCCGTTTAGTAGTATCAGCTGCTTGGAAAACTACTCAGACTCAAATTTTGGACTTACCTAAGAAGTTAACAAGGGTATCGACAGCCCTCACTAGCTGGAGTCGGTCCAAATTCAAGAACAGCTACCGTCAAATCAATGAACTGCAGCATCAATTTCAGATCCTGACCAACAAAACAAATTCTCATTATGACAAATCCCGGATGGATGCTTTAAAGAATCAAATTCAGCACTTGTGGCAACAAGAAGAACAATACTGGGCAATGCGCTCTCGAGTCATATGGCTAAAGTGGGGTGATAAAAACTCTCACTTCTTTCATGCTACTACTATATAGAGAAGACAGCGCAACAGAATCAGTATGTTATTAACTGAAGACCAGTAATGGGTTAGAGATCGGCAAGCATTACAGGATATGACGCAGAACTTTTTTCAGAATTTATATTCATCCGTGGGACAACGAGATTATGGCCCAATCCTAGATCAATGTCCAGTAGTGGTGACTGATCCTATGAATGCCTGTCTTACAGCTGCAGTAACTCTAGAGGCAGTTCGCCAAGCAACTTTTCAATTAGGAGCCATAAAAGCACTTGGCCCAGACGGTTTAAACGGTCAGTTCTATCAAGCGAACTGGGATATTCTATAGGAGGACATTGTTAGATCTGTTCAAGACTTTTTTCTTTCAGGTGTGCTCAACCCTGCCCTAAACAAAACTTTTATCACTTTGGTTCCGAAAATATCTCACCTTGAACAGCTGGACCAATATAGACCAATCAACCTATGCAACTTTTCTTACAAAATCATATCGAAGATTCTAGCCAATCGTTTAAAGCCTTTGCTCCCGACCCTCATCTCAACAGAGCAGAGTGCCTTCATCAGTGGACACCAAATCCAAGATAATATCCTATTGGTCCAGGAAGTTCTTCATCAAATTCGCACACGGAAACGAAAGCGAAAAATTCAGGGTGTACTTAAAATTGACATGAAAAAAGCCTATGATCGTGTCGAGTGGGATTTTCTACGAGATTATCTATTGAAGATAGGTTTTCTTGCAACTGGGTCCAAGCGGTTATGCAAAGTGTGTTACTACCGCTTCCGAGCGTCAAGCTAAATGGTGAACCCCTCCCTTCGTTTCCAATGAAGAGAGGGCTCAGGCAGGGTGACCCATTATCCCCATATTTGTTCATTTTAGTGGCGAATGTCCTCTCAACTCTAATACACCAAGCAGTGGACATGGGCAACATTACAGGCGTTAAACTCAATAACAGGTGCCCTACCCTTTCGCACTTATTTTTTGCTGATGATGCTATCTTTTTTATCGAAGGGAAATTGCTAGAATGTCAGAACCTAGCAAATATACTACATCAATACTGCTGGGCAACGGGACAAGAGATTAATCGTAATAAATCTGGAGTTTTCTTTAGTCGTGCTTGTCCTTCTGACCTACAGGAGTCTCTTGCTAGCGAACTACGAGTTCCTGTGATGAAAAAGACAGGCAAATACCTCGGCATCCCATCGGGGGAAATCAAAAAAAGAAATGTTTTCCTGGATTTTGGCAAAAGTTCACTCCAAACTCGATGGCTGGAAGGAAAAGTTATTTTCAAAGGGTGGTAAGGAAATCTTGATTAAAGTAGTTATGCAAGCTATTCCATAGTATGCAATGTCGATCTTTAAAATCCCTATATTGCTGTGCAAGTCTATTGACCAAAAGGTTGCTAGCTTTTGGTGGCAATCTCAAGGCAACAAGTTAGGTATCCATTGGCGGAATTGGGACTCCCTTAAAGATCGAAAAGACATGGGTGGTCTTGGTTTCAGGGATCTGATCGCATTTAACAAAGCACTGTTGGCTAAACAGGCTTGGCGTCTATTTCAACAACCTACCTCTCTATGGAGTAGGATCTTTAAAGGGTTGTATTTCCCGTTCAAAGACTTCAGGCAAGCGGATAGAGGTGCCCGCCCTTCTTGGGGATGGCAAAGCCTTCTGCTAGGACAAGATTCTATAGCACCTAATCTACAATGGTCAGTAGGCAATGGGCAGAACATTAACATTAGGGAGGATAGATGGCTGTCAACAGGCATTATTGGGGGCCCGGCACCTAGGAATGAACCTTCTAAGGTAGCTGACTTCATCTGTTCAGACCTCCAGACATGGAATTTTCCTATGCTTTCTAGTAGTTTTGATGATCATATTATTGCTGAAATTCTCAAAATTCAGATTAGACCGCACTATACTGAAGACAGACTGATTTGGACAGGACGATTAAATGGTGTGTATACTGTTAAAAATGGATATAATCAGATCAGATCAGCAGAAAGCAAAGTCCTTCATAATCGGGCTTCCTCATCCTTTCAGCCCCCTAAACGCCTTTGGACTACTATTTGGCAGGTACTAGCTACCCCCAAACTACGTATATTTTTATGGTCATTATGCCAAAATGCTCTAGCTACTGGTGGAAATCTCTACTATCGTCATCTTATAGAAGATCCTATATGTAAGCTCTGTAGAGACTGTTGCCCAGCCCCTGAAACTACAGAACATTTGTTCCTACATTGCCCATGGACAACGAAAGTATGGACTCATGCACAACTACCATTTACTATATAGCACACTCAGCAACATAGATTTGATGCCTGGCTACTGCATCTATTCGAACAGGAGAGGGACTTACAAGTTTCTACGCAGATTACATATGTTCTGTGGCACATCTGGAAGGCTAGGAACGATTTTGTCTTCTGCCGGAAACCCCCGAACCCAGATCACATTGTAGTCGCTGCTCTTGCCCATGCCCGATCTTATTATCACTGCCATCTAGCTTTGCTGCAACAAAATCAAAAGCAGCTAGCTTCTCTGAACAACTCGCAAGAAGTCCCAAACCAGACCAACCGATCACTTACCAAAAGGTTAGGCGCAGCTTCTACTCAACCCTGTTCTAGATTGGCAAGGAAGCCTGTTCTTCGCCGTCCCCCTTTGGATCTGAGATGGTGCCCTCCGAATCCTGGAGTGGTTAAAATCAATATTGATGCCTCCTTCCCTACGATCATGGATGACGGTGCTGTCTCTTGTATTTGCCGCAACTCCTCAGGGAATCTGATCGATGGCAGAGTTCAACGAACCCCCTCTGTTTCGGCCTTGCAAGCCAAAATCCATGCTCTCATCTTTGCCCTACGATACCTCATCACTACAGGAAGGAATCGCCAAGACCTCCTTCTCGAATCTGATTGTCTGGCTGTGGTTGAAGCGATTCGTGAACCAGATCGCACACCATGGGAGCACAGGGCTCTTTTTGCGGAAGCTACGGCACTGCTCCGTCTCTTCCCAACCCTACGCATCAACCACTGCAGAAGAGAAACCAACGCTGTCGCCGACTGGGCCGCAAAAGTCCATGCCCAAAATCTCCTTCCATCTAACTGGGTCGACTCCCCCCCTCCTGCTTTGTTTGATATGTTAAGTACTGACGCATTGAACTGTTGTAATTTTGCTGTTTCGTGAATAAAGTTTCCTTTTTACCAACCAAAAAAAAAAAAAAAAAAGAACTGTGGCACCCTTATGCAATAACACTCGAAATTATACAAGTTACAAATTGCCCTCATTAATTTTTTATTTTTGTTGTTATTGCTACACTTTCCTCTCTGCGTAAAATGACTACCTCATTTTTCTCGACTATAATAACCACTTACAGATTTTCTTTAGATTCGTCAGCCCTACATCCCCTTTATTCTCTTAATGTCATTAACCATATAGTAAAGGTTATTGAAATCAAGAAAAAAACCGACTAAAATCATTTCTTGAACGCTTAACCTCTCTACAGATAGAAAAACTACTGACTCATGGGATTAATCTACAACTTCTCAAAGTTGGGTAGCTAGTGTGCAACTGTGCCAAACTTCATAGGGGTATTCTGTAACTTTTTAATTTCGGAAGCTATGGAGGCAATGGTGCCAAAATTGAGGGGGGGGTAAAACCAGCTACATAAATGGGCTAAAAGATAAATGCCCAACAGGCTAAAAAGCGAGACCCAAGTTATTTTAAAAACTTTCGGCGGAATATCATCTTTTGGAGGATGAAGATGAAAACACAATCAGTTCGCGTGAAGCGTTTCACTTTCTCTCTCTTCCAACTCCACTTCAAAAGAGTTCCAAGTCTCCTGATGCATAATAGCTTCCTTGGGAAAATTGCAAAAAAGAAAGTCTACATGGAATAGAAATCATATTATATTTTTATTTATTTATTTCCATCCATGAAAATTACAAAAATGCGCAATTGCTCTCCTTACCGCTTTTATGGATTCACGATCTCTTTCTATATTCCATATCACATCTGAAACTAATAAAAATTGGGATTACATGGCTGTCCTTCCACCTGAATGACACAATCTTAAATGAAAACCAATCACATGTTATCAACATTAATATCTGAATCTATATATATATATATATATATATATATAGATATATATATATATATAATAATAATAAACCAACATGTTAGTTATAATATTAGAGTTTCTATAATCCATTAAAAAAATATGTAAAACTTAGAACTCATCTAGCCCAACAACTAACAATAGTCATATATACAACTTTGTCAAAACATACCCAAAAATCCGACTACTTAAAGTTCCTGGCAATAGCATTCTCATACTATCGATCACTAATTGAGGAACCTGAAAAGAGCAACCACGATCCAGTGAGTAGTACTTCTCTTCTAAGCAAATCAAACCTCCATGATACACATTTAAGACTTAAGACACAATTCATTTATACCAAATCTAGAATAAAACAAACTTACAAGTATAAGTTGACTTATATATTACTTCTTTATTGTTGTGACCCGATCTCGCCGCCCTCGAATCCCTCATCATCATGAGAAGAGAAAATGGGGAAAGGTCAGGTTTTGGGGTACTTGATCACGAGAGTTCCCTCATGGCTCGCGTTCCAAAAGACGTCATCACCTCGCCTTTTGGATAAAGCCTCTCGTGAGTTCCCTCCATGAGATTGCAAGCTCTCATAAGTTTATACCCCACGTGATAGCGGAGTGTTGCGATCCACACCCACACGGGCGACACACCTTAGAAGAAGGGTCGGGTGTGGTTATCAGATTTAAGGGTACCTTTACGATGGTAGCCCTCTCGACAGTACGCTTCACTTATAAGGATGGCATCACTTCATCCTTTGGGGTACTCCCATGTCGAGTATTCTAAACCATGGTGAGTTTCATCAAAACTTGCACCCCTTGCGATAGTTTATTCATACGATTTGGTTATTTATGACAACCTAAAAATAAGATGAGAGTTGCCATTAGCCTCATTTAGGGGGTTGGCTAGAAAACCCAATCGAGGGTCGGGAGTGTTCCCTCGATTTCTACGCAACCAAATATCTAGGTTCCAGGACTTGGGTTATGCTAATATTTCTATTAGCGCCCTGTTGGTACCTAAACAGTATGTTGTGTTTTCCCTAACGTGTCCATGCGTTTCTTCTTACATTTTCGGGATCATTTGCCTTAATCTAGGCGATCATGCATGGTTGGTTATTTTCATACTAATCTATTTCTAGAAAAATAAGAAAAGAAAGCAATCAATGGAATTGAGATTATGAGACAGTAAGTAAACAATCAAGGAAAGCAATAAATCTACCATGCAATTCTAGAAAATATAAAAGAAAAACACAATTGAAAAAGATGAGAGAGAGAGAAAACCCGCAACTCGTCGGGCTTTATACAACAAATGGAACTCGAGACATATGTCAGGGAAATGAATAGTACATGATAATGGTCGGAATGGACATTGACCTTCACAATTTTCGCGTTATCTCTATCTTCGGGGTCTTAATCTAAACATAATTTAAGAAACTTATAACTAGGTGCATACAATGGAAAGAAACAAACATACACATCAACACAATAAAAAACAATACATCATGTTGAGATCAATTATTTAAAGGAAGTGCAATACAAAAATCAAATTTTGGGGCCTCGGGGTCGGCCTTTGTCTTTCATGTGAGGGTCCCACTAAGACACCTACCCAATCCATTTTTTGCGATTTATAGCAATTGTTGACCAATTGTGTTCTCGCCTGGCCAATAACGCTTATAAGTCTCCTAATCAAGCGATCTCTGTGATCCTAGGGTTTTCCCTCGATATCATACATTAACCTTACCATTCATCTAAAAGTAACATGCATTGCAAAAATTTAAATATGTATGCAGGTCTTTTGAACCTTATTTCTCAACCAATCAAGTAAGAAAATGAACTGTTGGCGGGTCATTTATTACCAAGGGCATGCGCCAATCACAAACACAGGCAATTTCTAGTGCATGATGGGATTATATGTATGAGGGGTACATGTGATATTTAAAAAAAAAAAAAACATATTTCGAAATCAATCCTGAAAAGTTTTGAGACAAAATGATGTCTTAGCTATAAAAGGAATTCAATTGCCAAGGCTAGCTCGGGGCTCGTATGAATGCACTCACAAGCATCGCAGGCATTTCGAATACAATTCAAACCATGACTTTCACGATGTCAAATCAGGATTATAAAAAGGTTTGAAAATATTTAGGATTAAGGAATATTTAGGCTATGTAACACATTCAATTGCCAAGGCTAGCCCGGGGCTCGCATAAATGCATTCACAAGTATCGCAGGTATTTTGAATATGGTCAAAATCATGATTTTTCCTTAAGCCAAATTAAGTTACGGAGAAACCTTTTTTAGAAATTGTTTTTGAGAAACATCACATGTACCAAAGTAGTTTTTGAAAGATGCAATTTGAAAAGGCTGATTGTTTAACAACAAAGATCAAAACGTTTAGAACAACTTCCATGAATATGGAATGGCCTAATTTCATACACAAACTAGCCTAAAAAATATAACTAAACAATCACAATCATATTTATATCAAAAAATTTTAGAACAAACGTGTAAGGACAGAAAAATTGAACAATACCTAATGACAATTTGGTAATAAAAAAATTCCTTAACATGCATGATATGATGATGAACAACTTTTGTGAAGAAAGTTTTCTTAAAAAATCTATACACGATTTTACAAAAATCAAATAACAAACAACAACACATTAGAAATTTGTCAAAATAATAGGACATTCAGCTAATGTCGTGAGGATTTTTCCTATCAAAATATGTCTAAAAATCATCAAATTTACACACAACATAGCCAACATGATGACAAGAAAGTTTCATTGAGAGGCTGAGTTCAGATTCTAAATATAAAAAATGAAACAAAAATATCAAAGGTCTGTCCAAACATAGGTTAAAACAGGGATCCGAATTTGATCCATTGTCCAGATTCTGATCTAGTTTTGAAAAAATGGAAAATTGATCCAAACGGTAAGCGATTGACATGAAATTAGTGGCATTAGAAACTTCTAAGTGTGCATTACATCTTCCTAAAAGAGCTTAAGTCCAAAATAGGTCAATTTGGTATCCTAAGATCGAGATCTCTGAAAGTGTGCACATTAGTAACTAAGAAAACAAAACATAAGCATTCATTAGAAAACCTTAAAATCACTCAAAGAATGCATAAATGGCATGAAAAAATCACATGGGACTTAGGATTGGATGCGACAAAAAGTCTGGATAGTCATCTAATCCTAAGTTGGCATGCAAAATGTTATACAATTTAAATGATATTATGAGATGATTCATGATTCCTAATGGTATGCTTGGGAATCCTAAGTGTGATGAACATTTTTTTGTGAGACAGATTTAATGTGCAAGATGATACTCAAAGAACATGACCTAAACATGTGTGCAAACCTTACAACATGCGGTTCAATCATCAAGAAGGCATGATCATAAGATTTGATCCCTAGATGACTCAAACAAGTATGGAAAGGTGCACATATGACAAGGTTTCATTTCAGCATTAAGTCTACAGAACAAGCATGATTTCAGCCATCCTCAAGACATGCATAAATCCTACCAAAAATCTCACATACAGAGCATGCGATGATGAAGATTTCTTGTTAAGAGTTCGAAACTTAATCAAGATCATATGAGTCGTGGAAAAAATGGCAAAATAGACAAATTATATGTCTAGCACATGTTGCTGCAGTACCTTTTAATCTAATGCATGCAATTGATTCACTTTGCCAATATAAAAAATCTTGCAAATAATGCATCAATTGAACATATGTATCATGTATTTCAACTCTCATGAAAGATTTGAGACCAAATAGGTGCATTTATGGACTCGATTTGATCAAAACAAATTTTGGACCAATGTAGGACAGACTGACCTATGTTCAGATCTAAGCAATTTTGATGTAGTTAAACATGTCTAAAAATTTTGAAAAAACTACACGACATGCAGAACACTTATACAAGAAACTTTCATGAAGAGAAGTTGTTCCATAACTCAACAAAAAAATCAATACAAAAATGGAAAAATCAGAGATCAATACGGAACAAATTGACCTAGGCTTAGATCTGAGTAGATCTGACCTAGTTTAACACATCCAAAAATCATGAAACAAATATAAAAGATGCATGAGACGATTTGGAACAAAACTCATGAGGACAATTTTGTCAAAAAATGTTCACAAAAGTCGGCACAAAAATCACAAAACCAGAAGGTGGAACAAAATCAGAATTGAAAAGGACCTAAACTACTGCAGAATCGTCACCTACCATTTAGAAGCATCCATATTAGCTTAATTCTTAGGATTGCTGTAATGACTTTTGGAAGTTTGTAATTTATGAAGGGGTGAGTCATGTGCCTTGTTGTCTTCATCATAAATGCAAGAAGGTGACTTATGAGCCTAGTTGTCCAATGCTCATTAAATGAAATAGATGATTCATGGCCTTAAGTGTCCCTATAATCTTAGGATATCATGATCCTAGAGTTAGCCTTGGAAGACAAGTTTTCCTTAAGTATCTCAAGCAATTAATAAATGCTCCTAAAAAAAAAAAATCAATCAAAACTTGGTAGAAGATTCTAGAAGGAGTGGCTAGTCTTGAAGGGTAAGCAATGGATAAGAACAAATCCAAAGCCAATGATTACACCAAATATAGGCATTAAATGAAGGGGGTGAATCACAAAACTTAGGTGTCTTCAACATCATTACCCTCATTAAATACAAGATGATTCATGCCTTAGGTGGTCCAATATGAAGAGAGCAAGTGCCTTCTTAAAATCTAGGCATGCCACCTCCTTAATCTAGGGTGCCATGTCAAGAAATCTTATTGGTCCAATTGGAAGAGTAATGATGGGAGGTTGGCCTATAAATAGAGGCACTAACCCCTCATTCCACACACACCACTTCCTCCCCTCTCCCTCTCTCCTTGTACACCCTTTTCTCCTCTTAGGCCTCCTTGCCCGCACGCCCTCCTTGCTCGATCATCTTAGGTCAAACATCACCGCCTCGAGTGGTAAGTAGAACTCCTAACTCTTGGCTAGGGCGATGCATTATGTTATTAGATCGAGCATGAACTCCCTAGTGCTTTACAGTGTGTGTGATGTCGTCGATTTTCTTTTGTATGATTTACTCATGTTTTAATTGTCCACGTGTGGACACGCCTCGAGTCACAACGGGTTTCCGCTTGGTTGTGAGACCAGTGTTGAAGCGTGATGGTATGGGCCTTGCTTGGACTCGGGTCGGTGTTGATATGTGTCAACTCCGAGCCGTGTGTGGTTCTAGGCTAGCACTAAGATGGGTCGACTCAAGCCACGAGTAACGTACGCACTCGGTTCATCATTTAGGTTATTTTTGCTAGGTAATGACACATACCTGCATGAGCACGCCTTCGGGTTTTGGTTGCAACAAGTAACGATCGAAAATAAGATTTGAGTTTGTGTAAATTCTTGCTTGGGTGGTCACATGAAGAAACTAGCTGTCACCGATGGATTTCGAGATGTTGCCATCACCGATGGATTTCGGTGTGATGCCCCCACCGATGGATTTCTAGGCGATGCCCGGTTGATTTCGGAAGAACCGATGGATTTCAGTTGATTAATAAATGAATCTCATGTGTTTGACCTTATAATATTCATGTGCATATGTTAATTGCCTTGCCTTGACCTTGAAAACCACGTGCATATTTAATAAGCTCTTGTTTGGGTCTTGAAAGTCACGTGCATACTTTATATGCTATTATTCGGGTCTTGAAAGTCACAATCATATTTTAATGCCATTACATGAACTTGGCCATGCCTGTTTTACAAGTAGTCAAGGATTCTCGTTTGTTTTAGCCCAGGCAAAGCACATGTTATATTGGTGATTTGCCACCGGCACTTATTTGAAGTCAAGATTGACATGCTTTGGTCCGGTGACGAGGTGCCATCCTAACCACTATTTAGTGGTTTTACTTACTGGGTCTATGACTCATTCTTATTATTTTTCAGACTTGTAGGTATGGACCATGGATGACGAGTAGGGAGCTAGCCTATCATAGGGGAAGCTAAGTTTGTAGGATGTCCTCTTTAGAGGAGTTAAGGTTACCCTAGCCTTACAGAGAAAAGTAAATTGGATATATATTAGAAAGAGTAGAATGCTCGTAACAGGGGCTTGTACAAAGCATAGTCTTGTATAATATAGTATTGTGATGTGTATCCCTTGCTTCCCCATGTTTGTTTTTGTACGGGTGTTGATGTATTTACGCTTATGCATTGTTTGCAAGAAAAGATAAAAAGGATACGGGAAGGCGACGTGCCTGGGATGTTGCAACGATAACCTTGTAAATTGGATTCAAGTCGTTACAGTTTTGGTATTAGAGCAGGGTTATTACCTGGAGAGATAAGGTGCGTTAGGGAGTCATGGGATAGTTAGCTAGGAAAACACGTGTGTGTATGATTGTTTGATTGATTCTGACCATAGTCTTTGAACACTGACTCTTTGATGTGATTGTAGAAAAGCTTTCTTAGAATTTCAATAGTTGCAATATGAGTGCTCGAGACCAGGCCATGACCTCAAGAGGAACGTCGAAGCAAGACCCTCGACTAAATGGAATTTTGCAAGCTCTCACGACCATTGGAGGTTTAATGGAATGGTAAGCTTAGCAACAAGCAGCCTATGCTGCAGGATTTACCCTAATGAATGGGAATGAAAATGGAAACAGGAATGGTGAACGCCCAATGCATGGACTGGTTGAACAATTCCTAAAGTTGCGACCCCTGCAATTTGCCGGGACCGGAGATCTTGAAAAAGCAGCATCATGGATAGATAAGTTGAAGAAAATAGTTGCACTCCTCAAGTGCGCTGATGAAGACAAAGTAACATAGGCAGTATACCAACTCCAAGATAACACCAGTCACTGGTGGGAAGCAACCAAAGGGAGAATATTCCCTGAAGGTACTGCCAAGACATGGAATGTCTTTATCGAGGCATTCAATAGAAAATATTTCTTATAATGCGCTCATGATAGGAAAATGACAAAATTTCTTCAACTCCGACAACATAATATGACCGTAAATCAATATGAGGCCAAGTTTGCTCAAATGTTGAGGTACGCCCCCAAACTAATTGAAGATCCAGTGGATAGGTGAAAAGATTACGAGATGGCTTGAAACCGACATCTAGAGTCAATTGGTGCCACTTAATCTTAAAGACTACAATGAATTGTATGAACGAGGCTAATTGATGGAGAAGGATTTGCTGGAACGAACAACTATGGCGAGATCCCATTACTCAGTCTTCCGGACCAACCAACGTCTCGGTAAGAGGTCGATGTTGGGAGGTAAGTGTTCATTCACTCCCAACAAGAGGAACAACAATCAAAAGTTGACCTTCGCCCTAGGTGATATATGTCTACTTGTAGGAGGCAGCATGGAAATGCTCCGTGCCCAATCCAAACAAGAGCATGTTTCAAATGTGGTCGACAAGGCCACGTGATAAAGGATTGCCCATAACGACATCAAGGAATA